>JAQPPZ010016979.1:2200000-3400000 GCA_028583015.1 Wollemia nobilis
CTAAAATCTGCACCAAACCCCATTACAAGGCTAGCACAAATTTGCTCCAACTATGATTCAAGTCTTTTCGCAAGACTTGCTCAAATATACCTCAATGTTACTTCAAGTCTACTTAGAAGACTTGATCAAATATGCCTCAATGCTACTTCAAGTCTTATCACAAGACTTTCTCAAATACCTTAGTGCTACTTACTGAACATGCTCAAGTATTTGCAAATCTTGCATACAAACAATGCTTTATATCTCTTTCAGAATACTTTCTTTAACATATTCTACTTAGAATTTTTTTAATATCTGGAACATATAGATAATGATATGTATTATCAAATATCCAATATATTCTTCACACTAAAAAAAATTGCATTCATCTAATCCATTTTTTACCCCTTGCAAAATCCCTTTCAAATCAAATCATTGGTCTATCTTTCTTGTAAATTTGCTCTCAAGGATCAACCACAATAATGCACAATTTGCTTTACAAAACTGGTCTCTAGCACTTTATTATACACATTCAATGTCACTCACACCAATGTACAAATGCTTCACAAATTATTCCAACAAGAATACACAATTTGTTCTAAAAAACTCTAACTCAAGTGTTTTCAATCTCACTAGTCAATGATGCACAAATTGTTCTCAAAACATAGCTCAAATATTTCTAACAGTAGACACTTTTATCTCCACCTTATAATTTTGAAATATTTGCTCAACTAACCACTCTAGAGAAGTAATAATATCAACATACCTCTCAACTTGCTTTGATGAAAAGTACCCTCAAAACCTGTTTCAAAATAATTTATTTTTGCCACTTTAAGAGGTCAACCAATATCCTTTTCAAATCAAACACAATAATATGTCCTCAAAAAATATGCACAAAGATATTTTTTTACTACTTATTTTATTTTCACAAGGCAAAGATTTTTTATCAATGAAAATTACCCATCAAACACTTTCTTTCACCATGCAGGAGTACACATAATAATTTTACCATTTAACACCTTATGACTCCTACTTATTAAAGGCACTATTAGTATTTAATAATGTCTACCCAAATTTCCTAATTGCACATAAAAAATGTAATTTATCTATTATAAACCTTATATCTCCAATGTATCTTAAATTTATTTCAACCACACATAGAATATCACAGAAACCCTAATTACACATTAGAATTTTCATTTCACTATTATACACCTTATATATCCAATATATCTTAAATTTATTTCAACTACACAAAATATCACAAATCATGCAAAACTTTACATTTAATTAAACATGAGACTTTAAACCTTATATCTTCCTTAAGAATATGCACATTAACCAAAGAAAAAATCAACCCTTATGTCTCCCTAAGTTAAGCACTTGCATATCTTGCTTTTATCAAAAAATATTGTCGCTTTGTCTTGAACCTGCAACCTTTCACTGACCTACATTCTAGCGCTAGATAGGATACTATGTGGGATGGATGCCCGCTTGGAATGGATTATTTACATCTTCTCTTTGTTTTACTACCCCTTCTTAGAATGTGTGTGCTTCTGGTTTTCCTTTCCTCACAGCCTGTGCAAACTATCATCAAAATGAATTTTAATATATGAACTCAAACTTAGCCACTTCATATTTGAATGATGCACACATTTTATCCTTCTTCTACCTTCACAGTATGCTCAAATCGATCTACACTTTGTGCTTCTCTCTTCCCCTGGATGGCACCTTCACACTACATGCAAACGGATCTGCGCTATGTGCTTCTCTCTTTCCTCGGATGGTGCCTTCACAATACGTATTAAGAGATATGTGCATTATGCTTCTCTCTTCCCTCAGATGGCACGTACATTTATGTCTTTCTTATGCTTCCACAATGTACTTGAATGGATATACGAATTATGCTCTGCATCAACCTTAGGCCATGCAAAGATTAAATGTTTTTTATATACTTTTTATTGCCTTCTTAAACTTGGATGTTGGCTCTTGTATTTTTCAAATTTAATTTCTTTTTGGTGCTAACATTTGAAACCTTTGATTTATAATATTTTAAATTTTTAAAAATATTTAAATATTATAAATTAACATTTTGACCTTTTGGGCATTTTTATTAAGTCTTGTCTTTTTGTGAATACCACCATGGAATAATAATTTCTTTTTCTTACCATGGAGAACTTATTACCTCTTGCCTTTTCTTTTTAAATAAATTTAATTTTTATTTGAAAATACCACCATGGATAATGCCTTGTTTTTTTCTTGTTTACATAATCATGAAGAATCCTTTGTCTTTAACAAATATCATCTCATATGCCCTTTGAAGATACTTGCCTTGCACTTTGATATTTCAACCTTGAAGATCATTCTCACCTATCTCTCTTTTGACATTAATGACAACTAATGACATCAAAATATGACATCAATCCTTGAAATCAATGACAACACAATGTACTCAAAATTTCCAACAATCTCCCCCTTTATCATTGATGGCAACCCCTTCTAAAATTCATTTTCCAACCATTGAATTCCAAATATGCTCCCCTTGAGAAATTGCTCCCCCTAACTAAATGCTCCCCTCTTACTAAAATATCTCCCACTTTGACATCAATGGCAAAGGGACTCCTTTGAGGCTAAAGATAATACTCTTAGCTCAGCCCCCTCCCCACCTCCTTTCCTTGAGCTGATTAATTTTGGGATAGGAGTATCTCTACTCTCAGCATACAATGCTATTTTTAGTTTTCAACCTTCTTTTTTAACACCTTTATACTCGTACCCTTTTGATATTTTTGAGTGTTATTATTATTTTTTGACTCTAGAAGATCTAAAAACTTAAATCTACACCACTTGGACTTATGCCCAAGATTATTGCACTTGTAACACTTAATGTTGTAGTTGTTAGAACGTTCAAATAACTTGAAGTTCCTCTTGGTGAAGCCATAATCCTTTCTGTAATGATATCCATAGTGGATCACTTTATGAACAAAGTGATTACATGAGAAATAATACCCTTTGAAGAAATATTCATCCTACATTTGAACATCTGGTCTCTTAGTTCTTTCTTTGCCTTTTCTGTGATGATCCCTATTTCTTGTTTGTGCATTATTTTCTTTCTTAGTGAAGCTTCTATTCTTCAACTTATCTACATAGGTCTTATTTTATTCTTAACTCTCTTCCTCTAAAAATTTCTTTTCTATTGAGCTTGAGCTTGAACCTTCTTCTTGTTGCCCTTGATTTTCTTCAAAACCAAGTACTATTTTGATAAATAAAGGTCTTTGTGAATGAATAATTTTATCCAATTATTTTGAATTTTTCTCCCTTTTCAGCTTATCCTTAGAATATTGTCCTTCCATCCTTAGAGAAAGGACTTCATGTTCTAATATTTCGCATTATAACTCTTTTGCTTCTAAATTTTCAACCATGACCTCTTTAAATCTCCTTGCCTTAGATTTTGAGTTTTTGAGATCTTGTAAAATCTTTTCTTTTATTTCCTCATGTTCTTGAACTTGAGCCTTCAATCTTGAATTCTATTTTATAACTATTTTTAACTCAATAAGAGAAAAAATAAGTTCTTCATTTTTTTATTATTTTTTTAGGTCTTTAATTATAGGATCATCTTCTACTTGGTCTTTAGTAGGAGTATTTTTTTCATCTTCTATTGCCAAAAATAGAATCTCTTCTTCTTCACTATCTAAGAGTCTTTCATCATTGTCACTTGAAGCAATGCTTACATTTTTAACAAAAAATATCTTCTTGTGCGTTTGAAAGAACTTATTTTCATGCTTTCCTTGACCATACCTTGTTTTCTTTTCATACCTAAATTTTATTTCTTCCTTCTTATTATAATATTATTTTTCTTCACTGATACTACTTCTAGTTTGTGGAAAATTAGATGCATAGTGACCAAAGTCACCATAATTAAATAATTTCATAGTCTTTATATATTTATGTTTTCTTGAGCACTTCTTATTTATTTTCACATAGTTAGCTTCTTCATTATTGCTTGACTCATCACTTGATTCTAGTTTCTTATATTTTGTCTTATTTGAAGCTTCAAAAGATATCTATTTCTTAGGTTTGTGATCTTTTTCTATTCTCGTCTCATAATTTGTGAGAATTCTATGTAACTCATCCATAGTCAACTTATCAATATCTCTCATCTCTTCTATATCTGAAACCTTTGCATCATACCTTATAGGAAGTGATCTTAATACTTTATGAGAAACACTAGAGTCTTCAATTTTAAATCCATGTCCACGTATGGTATTAAAAACCTCATCCACATGAAGTAAGTATTTAGCAATATTTTCCTCATCTTCCATCTTCAACTCTTCAAACCTTTTATTATGGTTTTGTAGTTTTTCCATCTTGACATTTTTATCTCCTTCATATGTTTGTTTCAATTTATCCCAATCTCTTTTGCTAATTTACACTGCATAACTTTCACAAATTCTAATTCACGTAATCCACTTAAGATTCTTGTTAGAATAAGTGAATATTCTATTAAGTTCTACTAGGATAGACACACTTGAGTTTCCACTCCTTCATGTGTCAGTTGAAATCTCAGTGGTGTCTTCATCAGGTTTGATGAGTTGTTTTAATCCAATGACTCTTAATGATCAACTTTGCTATTTATAAAAAATTGATCCTTGAAATAAATCAATCAGTTATACTATTTCTTCATATTTTATGTAATTCTATGCATGTCTATTTTGGGAAATTCTACCATGGTACCAGAGCAGGATAGATCTTGCTAGCATTCCTTCTTGGAGGTTCTAAGAGTTGGTTCTTTGATTCTTATGTTGGATTCTCCAATTTTTTTTCCTTGGATTTAAGCCCTCAATAAGTTCTTCTTATATATAGTTTTCTGCTATATATTTTTTGATATATATATGAACACCTTATTCAAGCATTTAAAAAAAAAACTTGATTAAAAGGAATTTATTTTCCTTTCTTTAAGGTCACTCCTATTTGTAGGAGAAGAATTTTTTTTGGTTTCTACCCTCATGTTTCTCTCGGAGAAGCATTTCCATGTTCTCTAATCGAGGCACCCCTATTTTTTAGGTGCCATTGATATGTGATGCCAATGATTTCCATATATCCTTTCATAGAGATATGATATTGTAGCTCTCCATATATAATGCTTGGTGCACCTTAGATTCTCTTTTAACTTTTGGTTGTTGCCTACACATTGCTCTTGAAGAAATATTTAGATACCCTCAATCGAGGCACCCATAATTTTTGGGTGAAAATATACAAGATAGAGGCATGTTTTCGGATGGTGAAGATTGTCCTCATAATATACATGTTGTTGGAGAGATGATAAAAAAAAAAACCACAAGGGAAAAAACCATTCTCCAAAGAATATAATGAGAGGTGGAAGACCTATGTGTCAATGTGTAGACACCAAAACAACACCAATCCGATTATGTGACTGCAAACACTTATCGTTTTGACACACACAGCCCCCAGGGCAGCCCTCAGAGGTTAAACAATGATCCTAACCACTTTTACAATAATTTTGGAAGGTCAGAAAGCAATTTGGCACCTTCAGACACTCTACTCCAAATTCGTCCCACCCCGGGACGAGTACATACTAGAATTCATTCCATCTAGAGACGATTTCCAATTCGTTCCTGGGTAGGGTGACTTCCAGGTTCAATGGAAAAAAAGAGAAATTGCACCAAATGGTAGCCAAGGATAGTCAATTAAGGCTCCATGCCTTGCTTGCACGCGTACGTGAGAAAATTGAACATTAGAGGACTGTCATAAGGGCATTCATGGAAGCCCAAATCAGGGGGGAATCTCCTCCCTCTTGGGAAGGCATGGCCGCCATGTGGCGCCCCTGCATGCCCATCCAAAGAGACCCCTTGGGTCTATAAATTGGTGAGCTTCCTCACCCCAAAGAGGACAGGTGGGAAGCATTTTTAAGCAAATAAGTGCTACAAAATTAATACCGTGCTTTACCTTTGATTCACCTTTCCCACATCCTTGATCTCTTTTGCAAGGGAGGTCATTGGGTGGTTATTGGAAGTGTGAATCCAGATCCAATACCCGACACTTGACCACATCGATCTACCAATTCATCGAAAACACCTAACAAACCATTTTTGGACCAATTCAAAGTGGATTGGGGCCAAAAAAGAGACCCAAATGATGGGTGCATTGCTCGCAGGTGCACCCTGCATTGCTATAGGCTTCATCGTTCCACCCCGAAATGATTACGGATATGTGGCAAGTTTGCTCACTGTCGATTTTCCATATTTTTCCATACTACTTAAATAGATCAGATTCCAAGTTTTAGTTGATTCCAAGCATTTTCTATCATGTTTATTTTATATCTTGTCTTCACTAACATGTAGGTGAACTTGTCTAATTCCCGGTGATCGAAGCTGAATTGGGGCAATCCGACCTTCTGGGTCTTCCCAAAACACCCCTATTTACTTAAGCCCTAACCTTGCAGGTCATTTGGAACCCCAGAGATGAGACATTTTGGGCATTGCCTTTAAACCAACTTTCTACAGGTTTATTCGTCCCTGCCTAGAATGAATCCCAACTTTCTACAGGTTTATTCATCCCTACCAGGAACAAATCCCAAATTTTTGTAGGTTTATTCATCCCCGCCCGGAATTATTAGGAAATCATGGTGAATTTTTTTACTGTTCTGATGGCAGTGGCCCTCTGGTAATGTTCCCTGGTTCCTGTCAAATTTGTAGGTTGTTTAGAATCAGTTTATTTATCGTTGTAATCAATATTTTGCATACATCTTTCATTATTTTTAGAGAAAAAATGTTTCATATTTGCAATAGGTGCTACTAATGATTTTGTTTTTTCTTTGAATGCAAGAGGAGCAGCAAGGATCAAAGATTCATTCACACCAGTGGCAGCAACACTTTGGCCTGCTCATTTTACATGTGGGCACGCGAAAGGAGGATCACTAGTCACTATTGTAACTGAAACATGTTAACGCTTCTAGCCCCTGAAAAAGTGAGAGACATCTTTGTAACCATTATTGAGAGAGTATAAATAAAAAAGGCTATGCTTTCTATACTTCTTTCATTTCATCTCAATTCGTCTCTTTTCCCTATTTCATGCATTTCAAATTTCTAGGATTAAAGAGTTACATTTCATTTTGCATTGCATAGCTTTAGTGTTTCTTTTCAACTTTTGGAATCTCATATCACCAGTGGTGATCATGGTGGGACCTTGTCCTCTACTTTTAAGATCAGAGATCTGATCTAAACTATGTTTTTGCTTGTAGGTACTGCATTTTCATATGTTGATTGTTGTTCATTCCAGCAAAGGATGAATACAGAGCTGTAATTCGTCTCACCCAGGAACGAATGGGAATTCGCCCCACCCTATGATGAATACAGTACTAGAATTCATTCCACCTCGGGATGAATTCTAGCTTGTGAGGTTTTTGGGCAGAAACTCAGAACCGAAAAATGTGGGCAGAGAAGAGGTAAGGATTCTATGTTTTTCTCTGTCATTCTCTATTCAGTGTTTCTATTTTGGATTACTTGTTTGCTTAGGGAAAGTTTTCCTTTTGTTGTTTGCTTGTTTCCTTTTGCAAATAAAAAGAACCCCACACACCACGTGGCAACTTAAAAACCAAGGCACTAGTCGTAAAACCCCAGCCCTTGATCAAGACCAACGATGGATTTCATCACCACCTTGGCTTAAATTCTACATTCATACACCCCGATCGCTACTGTTGCTAGACGTAAATCCTGACGAAAGCTGACTGAGTGTAGCTGGGGTGATTACCAGCACGCGAGGATAAGTCTTCTATGGTAGGTGTCATAAATAGAGCAGTTCCCCTTTTGTACTGCCTATGTTCCATGTACCATCTGCTCTCACGTACCTATAGTTTCCCTCACGTAAGGGCAGCTATATATAGAGGTTGGTATATCAGTCTAGCAATGGTATATCAAAGGGGTGACCAATTTTGGGAGCCATAAGAGCATTCATTTTGCATTTAAACATTTTTTACAAAAACATCAAAAAAAACAAAAAAACACACTAAACCAGTTTTAGGACACACTTTCAACCTTTAAATGAGATAATCACCATTTGTGTATGTGTGTGTTCTTTTATGTTTATGTGTAGCATAAAAAAATCATAAAAGAGATAAAAATCTGCTTAGCTTGTAGAAGAGCACCACCATGGTGTACACCCGTAGCCAAGCCCAATCAAGGGTAGAAGCTATGGAAAGTGTACAAGGAGCGGGCACAAGTCACCTCTGCTTTAGCCCTAAGGACTTGGCCATACCGCCTTGGTGGCCTGACCCACAAGAGAGTCCACATCATTCCATGTCAAGGTGGAATTATAGGGACACCCCTTTGGGAGACACGCCCATTCATCACAAACTCTTTCAGGAAGAATATTTACACGTGGCACTCAACATAGATAGAAAAGATCCCTTAGAAGCTAGATATGAGTGGCCACCGTGCGATGAAGTGCTAGATAGGCATAGTTTCCATGAGGAGAGGCCACATGACTATGGCATCCCTCCTTTGCCTCCCATCACTATTAGAACCAATAGACAAACCCCAGAGTGTAGGGCTCTACAAATAGGGCAAGCTAACTCCGCCCACCCCTTTCACACCTATTAAAGGGAGTACGAGGAAGACCATCACATTCATCAAGAGCAATATATAGTGTGGGAGCCTTGCGCTTCTGCACCTTCTAGATACCATGGTTACCTACTAAGGCCAGAGCCTCGGGTAAATGCCGCCAACCTTGACAGATGGAAGCAACCCATTGAGATCTCGGATCATCATGACTGATGCAAATGCATAGGAGAGGCAGCCAGGCCTCCTAGGCCCAATATGGTGGACCAAATTGACCTGGAAGTCACCAGACATGCCACCCACCAAGCCCAGATCATGCGGCTTGAGCAAGATCAATAACAGCTAGAGCATCTATACCGCCTTAGCAAGGAGCACATTCAGTGCCAAATAGATGAGCTGCTTCATAACCTACCTGAGAGGGTTCCAACCCCTCGCACCTAAAGAGCAAAACCATATGAGAGGCATAATCCCTTGGTGCGGGATAGGTCTCCGTGACCTCATCAAGTTTTGCCTCCGAGACCCCATAGACCTGAGAAGGAGGCCACTCCCTGAAACAACGATGGGCACCCTCTGTTGGGACCCACTTAGGGTCATAGGTCTTGCCTAAAGACTCCTTAGGAAGTTTACGAGGAGTATGAACAAGAAGTAGAGTGGGCCAAAACATCCTACCAAGGTGGAGGGGTTGTTATCCGACCACCCCCCCATAGGCCTGAAATCTCCCACAACCCACAACAGGAGCAAACTAAAGAGGAAGAGATTAAATATTTTGATGCATACAAAGCATTGTTAGAGTGTTTGGATTCTATGGAAACCAAAGCTTTTGGGCCCCAAAATCCCATGTTACGCCAACTCCGCAGTCATCTTGTGCATCCATCAGTGCCTGCACCTCCTTACCCTGAACACTTCAAGCTACCTCAGTTGGCAATATTTAAGGGTGAAGAGGATGCCAAAGATCATGTGACAAGATCCCTGAGCCAATGCTTTGGCATTCATGATAATGATGCACTGTTGCTAAGGACATTTATAACCACATTCATAGGCCCTGCATTGGATTGGTTCACCCAGTTGTCGAAGCACAACATCAATAACTTGGACCAGTTAGTGGATGCATTCTTTGAATGCTTCACCTTCAACACCAAGAAGAAGGTGTCACTGAGTGACCTGGATAGCCTCAGGCAATATGAGGAGGAGACAATGGCGGCCTACGAAAATCGGTGGAGGACTCTGATTTCCAAGCTACCCTACCTTCCCCCTATGTCCGACCTTACACAAATGTTGTCATGAAGTTATTTGAGATCGATATTTGTGCTATTGTAGCTACAACAATATGCCACCTTAGAAGAAGCTCTGGTGCAAGCCAGAATTATCAAAGAGATCAAAATACAAGATGGCAAAATTGCCAAACCTAAGAAGAAAGAGTGGAACAAGAACACAAAGACAGGGACTACGCAATAAAAACTCGCTGCAATTAATCAAGTTGCTATAAATGTCCCTAAGCCTGCACAAGAAATACAGCCTCAAAATGCTAATTATCAGGTAGTGCCTCCTAACAATTATGAAAGAGAAAATCAGAAACAAGAGCAAAATCAGCAGCATCACCCTAAGCGATAGTACACCCCTTATACAAAGTCTAGGGACTCCCTATTTGATCGCTTGTCAGCGGCAAACTTGATCACCCTTCCAGAGATTCAAACCATAGATCCTAACACTCCCAAGCCTAAGGGATATAGAGAGGACTTGTATTGTAGGTTCCACAAGTGAAGGGGACATGACCTTAACGCATGTTGGAAGTTCAAAGGATTGATACAAAACCTGATTGACAATAAGACATTGGCAGTGGACAACCCTGTAGCGCTAAACAACCAGCAGATGGGTCTTTTCAAGGACCCCTTGCCTACCCATGAGGCATAGGAAAAACCCCTTCAGGTCAATGAGGTGCAACAGAATTGCCCCATACAAGGGTATGTGGGAATGATAAGCATAGTGACTAGGAATAAGAAATACCCAAGAGTTGCCCCCGAGGCAGCCACAAGAGAGGTTCCATCGACATCACAACCTTAACAACACCCTATGCAGCTACCTCCACCTAGACCCACGGCCATGATACGGACAAAACTCACGTAGAGTTTGCGGACCACGTCGGCTAGGCTCTCCATATATGAGCTTATACAACAATCAGCGCCCCATCGGGAGGCTCTCATGGATATTTTGAAAGCCATCGAGTTGCAGCCCCATGAAGTGAATTCCTTCAATAACTTTGTGGGACATGTAAAACAATGCACGAATCCAGTCATTACCTTTCGAGAATATGAAGTTAAATTAGTGTCTAATGACATGGCAGATCCACCCCTGCATGTTATCGCGTGGGTCAACGGGATCCCATATAAGAGGGTGTTGATAGACACTGGCTCGTCCAGTAACATCATTACTACAGCAGCATTGAAACATCTGAAGTTGCCAGCCTCTCACATCACGGCTTCCACTTACACACTGTGAGCATTCAATGATGCGATATTCTTGACAGTTGGCACAATTGTTCTACCCGTTCAGGTAGGACAAAAGATGATACCTACATTGTGCCATATTTTGGAATGCGAGATGGCATACAACATATTGCTAAGGCAGCCATGGATCAGGGACATGAAGTGTGTCCCTTTGATAGCTCACTAGTGTTTGAAGTATGCATTTGAATGGGAAGTACATGTAGTCCCGGTGGACTTAGAACCCTTCAAATATTGCAATGCGGTGTAGTTGATGCCGCAATCAACCCTCCCATCGATGCACTTGGATTTTTAGTTAAATCCATCTAGACAGGGTCTAATGCCGCAAGCACCACTAGTGATAAATCCATCAAAACCCCAACCAGGTGCATCTTCATCGTCAGCTCGTTCACTACCATTGCCACCTATCATGGCTAAATAGAAGGACAAAGGGAAGCAAATCCTGGAAGAGGCTCAACCCCTAGAAGAGGCACTGCCAAAAATATCAAACATCTCAACCGAAGAGATGCCTAGCACAATGGAAGTTGAGTCTCCTAGTCCAACCAACATGGAATGGACTCAGGAAGAGCTTTTGTTCCCTCCCTCTCAATCACCAACAATTACTGTTGAAATGGCCAATATGGGCCTGGGGGAGTATCTAGTGCGAAATGTCATAGCAACGACCACACTAGAGTCAATGCAAGACATGGGGAGACCTCACATCCCCATAAGGACAATTGTTCCTTTAGGCTACCCACCAAACCAAACCAATTTTGTGTATGGGGACCTTGACCATGGTGCTAAGCCATGCATGCAAAAGGATGAGAATGAAGAGCCTTTTGAGAAGATGTCAACTATCTTTCTAACCTGGACTTCGCTCTGAGATATCTTGGCCAATGCAATTGGCATGGATACAGGCTAGGCAGGTATGAGCAAGAAGTGTGTGTACTTTGCCAGCCAAGATACCAAATGCCTTATGACAAGTCGGGAGTAGGGTTCAACCACCCCCTGCCCTTGGACATCTTGGTGGAAAACATGCAAGGCCTAGGAATAGGCAACAAGGGTGGATTGGCATCAAATCCTTATGCCAACCCAAACACAACATATACATTGGGAGATTACCTCCCATGGTCAACAACCACCCTTGTTAACATCAATAACCCTTCTCCTTTGCTAGAGAGAGGTGAAAGTTTGGGAACTCACTTTCAAGGAAGGTATAAGCAGTGTCCAAAAGGATCTTCGGAGGATGAATCAGAATATGAACTAGTGTCATATGATCCCTTCAAATCTGATAGTGATCACTCACAAGGGATTCCTATGAATAACTATCAAGAGATCCTTTTGACCCTGTTCCCTCTAGAGGCTCCAATCGAGCCAGTTCCGTGTCAAGAGAATTAGGTCCCCCCACGGAGCGTGGACCAACAACAATGGGGCTAGATTAATTTGCTTGAGCAGGATGAGATTCATATACCTCAAGCAGTTTTTGGAGCTAATGAACACTTTTGGATCTTTGATAGTGATTCGAAATATGAAACTGATATGGCCTATCTCAACCACATGCGACAAATGCAACAATGATACCTCTTGGATATTAATGAAATATTTGCATAGATGGGCATAGTGCTAGGGCACGAGTGGTACATAGACCCAACAATGTGGGATTAAGTGTTGGATCCGTTGCTCCAAGTACACGAAGAGAACCTTCCACTTTTATACCCTAGGGTGATATCAGTGCTGAGGGTAGACCATGTCCTCTTATTAGCACATAGGGCTGATCCATTCGTGCCCATACCTACAATCTGGCCCATCCAGCATGATCCTTGCATATAGACATAGATACCATTGACTAGGATCGCGTCAATTCACCTTTGTCCCCATCAGAGTATTGGCCTTTTGGTAAAATGCTTCATTTTAACCCAGGGACAACTTAGGATATCTTTCATGCTAAAGAGGAACCTGAGGTTCCCAATGCAGATTTAAAATCAGCTACTGATATCCATTTGATCCCAACTCCACATTAGTTGGAGGACAAATCCCACATGTCAATCGAGGAGATGATTGACATAGACATCGGTTTGGATCCAATGAATCCATAGATTATCAATATGGGCATAATCTTATCCCCTAAAGAGCAAGCCGACTACATTGCCCTTCTCAAAGAGAAGAAAGAGGTTTTTGCATGGTCATACAGAGACATGCCGGGGCTAGATCCATAGCTAGTCATGCATAATCTAATGCTTGATCCGACAATCAAGCCAATTAAGCAAAAAATACGTAAGATGCACCCAATAGTGGACTTGATGGTCAAATATGAATTGCAAAAATTATTGGATGCACAGTTTGTCATCTACGTAGATTATCCGCCATGGCTATCCAACATGGTGCCCGTCAAAAATATCGATGAGAGGATTCGCATATGCACTGATTTTCGAGATCTAAAAAAAGCGAGTCCTAAGGATGATTTCCCCTTGCCAAGCATCGACATGTTGGTAGATGCTATAGTAGGTCACAAAATGCTATCCCTCATGGATGGTTTCTCGGGATACAATCAAATTCGTATCAATCTTGAGGACCAACTAAAAATGGCATTCACAACACCTTGGGGGACATTTTGTTATAAGGTCATGCCATTTGGCCTTAAAAATGTTGGTACCACCTACCAACGTGCCATGACGTACATCTTCCATGATTACACACATAAAAATTTGGAAGATTACATGGATGATTTGTTGGCCAAGTCTCTTTTGCACCTAGATCATCTTGATGACTTAAGCAAGATCCTTGATCACCTCATGGAGCATAAAGTCATACTGAATCCCAAGAAGTGCATATTTGGCATCACATCTGGAAAACTCTTGGTTTTCATAGTCTCAAAGCGAGGCATCGAAGTGGACCCCAACAAAGTCAAGGCAATCCTTGAAATGGCTCCCCCAACTACCATTAAGCAGCTCAGAAGTCTGCAGGGAAATGTCACGTCAATTAAGCACTTCATAGCGCAGCTATCTAACAAGTGCTGACCCATAAACAAATTATTGCACAAAGGGGTAGCATTTCACTGGGATGATGAGTGCCAATCAACCTTTGATGACATCAAACGATACTTGGCTTCATTGCCAGTATTGGCACCACCTAGACCAGGAGTGTCGTTCTACTTATACATCTCAGCTACTGAGGTGGCACTAGGTGCCATGCTAGCCCGGAAGAATGAACTTCACAAAGAATAGGCTACTTACTATCATAGCCGCACCCTGGTCAGTTATGAACTTAACTATGCATACGTCGAGAAACTCTGCTTGGCAGTGGTGTTTGCTACCAAAAAGCTATGCCACTACATGCTGAGCAACACTACGTATGTTGTGTATAAGGAGAATCCATTGCAATACATGATGAGTCATACTTATCATAGTAGTCGCACCACGAAATGGATCATGTTGTTGATGAAATTTGACATAGAGTTTATTCGGCATAAATCCATCAAAGGACATGTCATAGCCGATCATCTAGCAGAGGCTCCTCTCGAAGATGATCAGCCTCTAGTCATAGAACTACCCGATGATGGGGTCTTCCATGTCTTAGAATCACCATATTCTAATGAGCCTAAGTCACAGGCCGACATAACCCTATTTTTTGATGGTTCTAAATGTGAGCAAGGTGGTGGCACGGGAATAGTATTCTTCACATTGCAGGGTGCTCCAATGACCCTATCATTTAAATTAAATTTCCCATGCACCAACAATAATGCAGAGTATGAAGCCTTGCTCATAGGGCTTCAGACAACAATCGCCATGAACATCAAATGATTGAACATCTTTGGTGATTTGTTGTTAATTGTCAATCAATTCAAAGGGGTATTCCAATGCAAATGCCCAGTTCTACAGGCTTATAAAGCCCTTGTGGACAAATTCCTGGTAAAACTTGAGTTGTACGACATCGAGGCACTCCCTCGGTCATCAAATCATTTTGTGGACACAATGGCCTCCTTGGGGTCACTAATCCCGCAAGACCTTTATGGTGATATGACAACCATTCAAATAAAAACCCTATCACAATCCGTGATGGAGCATGCAAGCTCTGACTTGATGCCAGGAATACACATGATCCAGATCGAACCATCCTTGGATAACTTCTCTTGAATCCATGATCATCTGAAACATGCCAACTAGGGGTCCTTGTTCTGCCCTACTACCATTAATAGAAACAAAACGCTATTCTTACAAGTTCTCTCCCACTCATCGTTTTCTAGGGATGAACTTCAAGAGGGATTGGTTGTTCATACCGTCGAGGCTTCCAATCAGTAAGACTGGTATTTACCCATTAGATACTACCTCAAGTTATGTAATCTCTCGCTTGGATTGACGCATGCTGCAAAATGAGCATTCAAGCAAAAAGCAACTAAGTATGTCTTGATAGGAGACATTTTATACCGTCATAGCTATGAAGGAATCCTCCTTCATTGCTTGGACCAACAAGAGTCCACTTGGGCAGTCACCCAAGCGCACGATGGTACATGTGGTGGCCACTTCAGTGGTATGGCCATAGCAAAGCACATTCTTCGCATGGGCTATTATTGGCCATTTTTAGAGCGAGATTGTTGTGCATATGTCAAGAAGTGCATGAAGTGTCAACATCATGCCAATTTGATGCACATACCTTCCCAGGACTTGCAGATAGTCCAGTCCACTTGGCCATTTTTGCAGTGGGGCTTCGATTTAATTGGAAAGATCTCCCCTGTGTCATCAGGCCATCACACATTTATCATAACGACCACAGAGTATTTCACCAAATGGGTGGAAGTAGTTTCGCTTACCTCTACGATAGGACCCCGCATTGTGGAGTTCATTTTGCATAACATCATATGTCATTTTGGTATTCCATCCAAAATAGTCTCGGATAATGGGACGTCATTCAAGAACAAATATGTGTGTGCTTTGACCACAAAGTACAAAATTTAGCATAGTTTTTCGACACCCTATTATCTTTAGGCAAATGGGCAAGCAGAGGCATCAAACAAAATGCTAGTTGCCATCCTTAAAAAGATAGTCACAGATAGTCATAAGGATTGGCACATCCAAATTCCACTTGCCCTATGGTCTTATCGCACTAGCATTCGGACGCCCACTAGGGCAACTCCATTTTTGCTCTTGTATGGCTCTGAGGCATTCATGCCTCTCAAGTTGGAAATTCCTTCCCTGCACATATCAATGCAAGAGTTCATCGATGATGACGCTGTGCAACAGGCCTGGTTATACTAGCTTACATTGCTTGACGAACGATGCGTTAATGCTCTAGAGAATTTACGTATCTATCAAGAGCGACTTAAGAAAGCTTACAACATGAAAGTTCACCTGAGGGACTTTCGGGTTGGTGATTTGGTCTTGAAGGAAAACCAACAGAACTCTAGTTTGTCGTCCCACCTAAGGGACAAGTTCACAAAAAATTGGTTAGGTCCATATGTAATTGATAGCAAAATAGGACCCGAGACGTACCGTCTAGCCTCTCTTTATGGAATAAAGGAAACAGAACCCTTGAACATCAGTCATTTGCGACCATTCCATATCTAAGAGAGCCATATCCCAAAATGCTCCAAGGATTCCTACAATCGCTTGGTCAATCCCAAAATGCTCCAAGGATTCCTATAATCGCTTGGTCAATCCCAAAATGCTCCAAGGATTCCTATAATAATTTGGTCAATCCCAAAATGCTCCAAGGATTCCCATAATCGCTTGGTCAAAAATAAGAAAATTAAAAAATCATCAAAAACAACAAAAATTTGCATCTCATTTCTAGGCATGCTCAAATTCATCAATAAAAAGCTCTTCTCGCATCTCATCTTCATATTCACAAAAATCAATCCATCAAAAATACTAAAATATGTAGCTGCATTAAGCATCACACCCATACATTGCATATTTGTGGTCTTATAGGTCAAAGGCACCATACACTGTAATTACTCTGCTAGTCCATCTTGTTCAACATTTCTCCATTTTATAAGCAACCCATCAAAAATAAAAATGCCATTCACTACTTTTTACCACACTAGAGTCAGTGGTCTTCTAATGTATCAAGAGTTTTCATATTTCAATCGTCATTTTTCTTTCTAGCCACGTACTTTACCAAGTCAGACATATTTTATGAAGATAGAGTTCTACTTGGATCACACCTTGTTACGTAGCATCCCAACACAAATTAAAACACATAAAAATTCCCAACTTGTGTGAACGAAAGATGAAACCTGCATAGTAATCCAGGTCACCATAAGCAAAATGGTTATCTTGCTGAGAATTGGCAAAAGGACAAGCATCTTCCCTACCCAATTCCCCAAGAATCTCCAGTTCTCAAAAAAAAAAGTTGCAAACATCAAAATTTTGCAAAAAGCCAAAACTCCAAAAATTTGACATCACCACCAGAGTGCATACATCAAAATGCACATAAAATAGTGATTCTTATCACTCAAAATCCAAATCCCTTGCTCAAAAGAAAAATATATAAAAATAAACAGTTATTTTTATCACTACAAACGAGCAAGTATCCCAATACAATTGAAGAAAAGAAGGGAGTCGAACTTGAATCCCTGGAACTCTCAAAGATTCCGATAGGTCATGAGGCAAACCTCAGTACTGGTTTTGTGGATAGCCTATTGGTCACTGGCGGTAAACCTCCCGCATGATGATATATCTGTCACATTAATTCGTGTACAGATCAATGTTTACATGTGGATGAGCTAGTTTATGGTATCCTAGATAACACCATAGATTAATCTGACTAAATACAACAAAGGAGTTGGTGGAGCTAATTAGGTGATCCTCAGTATAGGTTTGGTTGATAGCCTATCTGGTACTAGCGATATCCTGACAAATAGCACATAAATGAACTCAATTGCACACACAGGGATGTGAAATAGCTTGGTCAAAGACAAGTCCGATTCATACCTTGTTCAAAAGTCTTGTAAGATAAAGTACAGTCATGGCTAGTGAGTTAAAACCGTCTGAGTCTTAGGAAACCTTAGCTACATTTCTAAACCAACTACGCTACATTTCATCCTCACATTACCATCAGAAAATACAAAAAACCACATGTATACATGCAAAGTCATTTACCACAACAATCGCCTAAAAACAAAATCACAAAGTCCTAAATAGTCTATGGTGCCCTAACCAAACAACACAAATTCAATTCATCCATTACATTTTGCATATCACATATACATAAAAAAAATTTGCATTCATCATAACATATGCATCCATCGAAATAAATTAGCATGCATACATCCATACTCATCACTCATCATGCATAAAATCAAATCATCACTCGCATAAACAAAATAAAGTCATCTGTATATATCATCAAAAATGCCCGCAGGCTACAATAACCGATCATCTGACCCCGCACAATCCAAAAGCTCAAAAACCCCCAAGCCTAGGGCGTCGGCCACCATGATCATGTAGGATCGGTGCGACGAGAACTACCCCCATGGTGTGGGTCCTATGGGACCCCTTAGGGCGGCTACTGCTAGCCCTTGCATCATGCCTGCTACCCCCTTCCTCATCCAATCACCTACGACGAGATGATGCTAACTACTCAGTATCACTATCCCTCATTTGGCATGATGATCCACCTCCCGAGGGCTTAGGTAACCACCCATTGAGGTGGATGATCTCCCCCTCCATATCCATCCAATGTTGAGACCAATCTATCTCCCGCTGTAACCACTTTGTCTCTCATCGACGGTAATAAGCTACTGCATCGTTGCATTGTGCCAAAACCCTATCCCTCTTCGCCAGCTACATCCATAGGAGATCCCTCTCCCATGTCACATCAATACCCCCATCCTACCGGTGGTAAGAAACCAATGCATTCTCTCGCTTCGCCAGCTGCATGCGTAGGAGATCCCTATCCTGTAGTGCATCCCCCAACTCCTCATTGTGCCTCCGCAATAGCCCCTCCAACCATGCATTCTCAATGCGTAACCCGGACTCCATGTCCTCTACATCCGCCTGAGGTGTGGGCATCTCTGGAACAGCATCCTGCTCTAGCTCCCACTGCTCCATGATGTCCTGCATCTCCAGCTGATCTAGAACCCCCAAATCTACATCCTCATCCTCCACCTCCACCATGTCTGCATCCTCTCGAGGAGCTCCCCAATCATCCCCTAGTGCCTCGACACCCTCCCTGCTCATTGCTATCGCCTCTATGCCTCCTAGTGGCCCCTCTCCCCACCATCACCATAGTACCCACCACTGGTCGTACTTTGCGGTAGTCCTAACGTCATCCACATCCATGACATCGATCACCACATCTGAATCCTCGCCCAGTGGCGTGATGACTAGTCAGTCTAGAGTTCTCTCATACCCCCGACATCGATAGACCATGGGTTCATTAGGAAACCCATGGTGCACCCCAAACTATCATGTCACCCGACTGTAGGAGAAGAACTCATGCTTGGTCCCATGTCGCCCAATTAGCCATCGCTCTCTACGTACCCATTAGAGCCACTCTCCAGCCTCTGACCAGGCTGGAAAGTCCTGATAGGGGTGCCAACGCACCTCCCCTAGAGTAAGACGAGCAAGGGCATCGACATATTTCCCTACGACACCTACCCATTGTCGACTCTGTCCCTGCTCCCCAGAATGTTGCCATAGAACCACATATCCTATCTCCCTATCCTCCATCTCTGCTCGAGTCATCCATGGTAACCCGTTCGGCCTCTCCATCACTATGTGTTTCCAAGCCCAGCTCTACAACAGATAGCTACAGCTAATCCCCTTCTGCTTTCGATAGTGGACCTTGTACAGCTCACCATAGAGCTGTGCCAGTAGGTTCTGTCCCCATCTCATGATTAGTGGTGCCTTTGTTGGGCACTCTACCAACCGCCAAACCAAATCCAGTAGGTTCCACGGGAACCTCGCACATGACGAGTTAGGTAGCAGCATGTTGGAAATGAGGCCCATAAATAATATGTGCCTCACTCCCAACACCCCCCTCTCCAACCACCATCGGACCAAAATCCTGCCAATATGGCAGTCGCCCTCCATCCTCTCCACTGGATCCTCCACACCCAGTTCCTCCCCATGCCCGAAGCATCGCATCGCATACAGTTGTCTATTGATCACGCGACGACATCCTGATCGGCAGTCCATCTATCGAAATCCGTAGAAGTCGATAGACATCCTCCAAGGTCACTATCATCTCCCCTATTGGGAGATGGAAGGTGTTGGTCCGGGGATCCCATAGATTGATTAGGGCCATCAGATAAGCCCGATCCCCAACCATAGGCTCCAGTCGAGCCACCTACTTGAGCCCAAGGGCATCAAGACACTCCCAGTCAGCCATAGATAGCCCCTCGTGCTTCAGCAAAAGTAGTAGGTACACAATAACAGCTCTTAACAACCTGCAAAAGAAAACAATTCAAAAACATTAAAATCATGGAAAAAAACTGTACAGCAATAACATGAATATACAACATTGCCTACCAATGTACAACCAAAAACAAACATAAAAATTCAAACAAAATTAATTTGTCAGTCCTAGGGTTTCTAATCCTAACTGATAAATTCCAAAAACAAAACAAAACAAAATTCAAAAATTAATTTGTCAGTCCTAGGGTTTCTAATCCTAACTGATAAATTTAAAAACAAAACAAAAATTCAAAAACAAAAATTAATTTGTCAGTCCTAGGGTTTCTAATCCTAACTGATAACTTAAAAAAAAAAAAAAAAAAGTACACAAATCCATTTGTCAGTCCTAGGGTTTCTAATCCTAACTGATAAATTCAAAAACAAAACAAAAGTTCAAAAAAAAAAATTAATTTGTCAGCCCTAGGGTTTTTAAACTCTAAACTGATTAATTAACAAAAATACAAATATTTTGTCAGTCCTATTGTCAGTCGTAGGATTTCGGTATTCTAAGTCTAAAAAGTCTGCACAAACAAAATAAAATTAAAATAACAGTTTTAAACCTAGGCTTTTAACCTACGTTTTAAAACTGACCAGCTCAACCTAAGAACTAGGGTTTTACGTTTCGTTTATCCTAAGGTTTTAGTTATAAGCAAAATAACAATTATTTACCTAGGTTTTCACTATGTTTGTCATTTAGTTGTACACTAAGTCTTGGTTGTGTTCAGCTCAGTTTTAGGGTTTCAATTTTAAATTTTGGAAAACATCATCACAAAGAAAATTAAACAAAACACTTGTAGTTTTAAACAAAAGTAATAACACTAGGGAGCACTTACTGGTCTCACTTCGGCTCCACCGATCAATCTGGTCTGTGCACTCATGATGTTAGGAGAAATTTGGCAGCGCTTCACTTCATAGAATTAACCTCCTCCTCCCCAGAGCTCCAAATCGTAAGAAAATTCAGATGTAAATGAGCCCAAACCCTAGTTTTGACCTTTAAATAGGCCTTTTGAGCTTATATTCGTTCCCCCTTAGGATAAGCACTCTGGTTAGCACTCGTCCCACCCTGGGACGAATACTAAGCTGGTATTCATCCCACCCTAGGATGAATTCAAGGAAGAAATTTCAAAAAATAGCAAAAATTGAACAAAAATGCACTAAAACAACTAATAAACTTGCCCGATGAGAGTGCTGTTGCACTTGACATCTTGGGCATGCAAAATAGACATTGGGGTCACAAATTGTCACTATCCTACTCCCTAATAAGGCTACCTTAGCCGGACCACTCCATGGGAGGATAGATTTTTGCCAATTTCAGCTCCAAAAAGCGTCGCAAAAAGGGTTACCACCCACCAAAAATAGGTCTAAATGTCGAAAACTGCACACACTTAACGCTAAACCATCTAAGGGCACCCTTGCACAAGTCATCTTGAGTCAAGCGACTCGTCGCTTTTCTCATGAAGGTCATTCCCTCATCGATTCGTCGCTTGAAGGGGTAGTCACACTTAGTCACCAATCAGCAAAGACACACCCAATTAAGGCAAACAACATGCATTCAAAGAATCATTGACAAAGAAAATTATGCTCCTGCTTGGGGCAGTAAACAAGCAATAATCACAATCTGATCAAATCACTTGGCATTTTGTGAATCATGAACTCAAGGTTCTCATAGACAAAAGGTTGCGCCCTTTGCCTATTCATGACTGATCAATGTCCAAGGTCAAGTAACACCTCACCGAAAAAGGTTAACACTTGAATTGAGTGCCTTCACTCGTCAGAAGAAATGATTCAATAATGCATGCCCTTTCCATGCTTGGGGCATCAAAATTTGGTTAGGTTACCAATAAATCCTAATAATTAGTGCTTTGGTTATCTATTTTTGCTTAGCACTGCGTCACCCACAATGCTTTCCAAAAAGGGGCATCTGTAGACACCAAAACAACACCAATCCGATTATGTGATTGCAAAAACTGATTGTTTTGACACACACAGCCCCCAGGGCAGCCCTAAGAGGTTAAATAGTGGTCCTAACCACTTTTACAACAATTTTGGAAGGTCAAAAAGCAATTTGGCACCTTCAGACACTCTGCTCCAAATTCGTCCCACCCCGAGATGAGTACAGACTGGAATTCATTCCATCCAGGGATGATTTCCAATTCGTTCCTGGGTAGGGCGAATTCCAGGTTCAACGGGCAAAAAGAGAAATTATGCCAAATGGCAACCAAGGACAGTCAATTAAGGCTCCCTGCCTTGCATGCACGTGTAGGTGAGCAAATTGAACGTTAGAGGACTGTCACAAGGGCAGTCATGGAAGCCCAAGTCAGGGGGGAATATCCTCCCTCTTTGGAAGGCATGGCCGCCATGTGGTGCCCCTGCATGCCCATCCGAAGAGACCCCTTGGGTCTATAAATTGGTGAGCTTCCTCACCCCAAAGAGGACAGGTGGGAAGCATTTTTAAGCAACGAAGTGCTACCAAATTAATACCGCGCTTTACCTTTGATTCACCTCTTCCACATCCTTGATCTCTTTCGCAAGGGAGGTCATTGGGTGGTTATTGGAAGTGTGAATCTGGATCCAAAACCCGAAACTTGACCACATCGATCTACCAATTCATCGACAACACCTAACAACCCAATTTTTGACCAATTCCAAGTGGATTGGGGCCAAAATAGAGACCGAAACGACGGGCACCTTGCTCGTGGGTGTGCCCCGCATTGCTGCAGGCTTCATCGTTCCACCCCGAAATGATTACGGATCTGTGGCAGATTTTCTCACTGTCAATTTTGCATATTTTTCCATACTACTTAAATAGATCAGATTCCAAGTTTCAGTTGATTCCAAGAATTTTCTATCATGTTTATTTTATATCTTGTCTTCATGAACATGCAAGCGAACTTGTCTAATTCCCAGTGATTGAAGCCGAATTGAGGCAATCCGACCTTCTGGGTCTTCCCAAAAAACCCCTATTTACTTAAGCCCTAACCTTGCAGGTCATTTGGAACCCTAGAGATGAGACATTTTGGGCATTGCCTTTAAACCAACTTTCTGTATGTTTATTCGTCCCTGCCTGGAATGAATCCCAACTTTCTGCAAGTTTATTCATCCCTGCCTGGAATGAATCCCAATTTTTTTAGGTTTATTCGTCCCATCCCGAAATGATTAGGAAATCATGGTGAATTTTCTGACTGATCTGGTGGCAGTGGCCCTCTGGTAATGTTCCCTGGTTCTTGTCAAATTTGTAGGTTGTTTAGAATCAGTTTATTTATCGCTGTAATCAATATTTTGCATACATATTTCATTGTTTTTAGAGAACAAACGTTTCATCTTTTGAACAGGTGCTACTAATGATTTTTTTGTTTCTTTGAATGTAGGAGGAGCAGCAAGGATCAAAGATTCATTCACACCAACGGTGACAACACTTTTGCCCACCCATTTTACATGTGGGCACGTGGAAGGAGGATCACTAGAAACTATTGTAACCGAAACATGTTAACGCTCCTAGCCCCTAAAAATGCGAGAGACGTATTTGTAACCAATATTGAGAGAGTATAAATAAAAAGGTTTGTGCTTTCTATACTTCTTTCATTTCGTCTCAATTCGTCTCTTTTCCCTATTTCATGCATTTCAAATTTCTAGGATTAAAGCATTACATTTCGTTTTGCATTGCATAGCTTTAGTGTTTCTTTTCAACTTCCGAAATCTCGTGTTTTCACAATGCAACTGTATTACTCCAAGTTTATCTCACAACTGAAGGAAACACGGAGAAGGAAATGACTTGGTGAAGATGTCTGCAATTTGATTCTCAGTTGGAATATAGTCCAAGTATATGTTCCCATTCTGAATGTGTTGTCGAATGAAGTGCATACGTATCTCAATGTGCTTGGTGCACTGATGGTTAACTGGATTTCATGCAGTGTGAATTGTGCTCTGATTGTCACACCAAATTCCCTTAGAATTTGATGAAGCCAAAGAGCTTCCTGACTTGCTAAAAATCCTACCTTTTTTCTACAGGTTTCGATCCTCTCTACCACGATGCTACAAGGTGGTATCAAGTTTGATATAATTCATTTCATTTTTTTCATTCCTCTTTCCCTTGTTCACCTTTGTTATTTTTTCTACAGGTTTCAAGGTCCTTTCTCCATTGAAATTTGCATGTTCGAGACATTCATCTATGATTTTTGCATCACCAAAATAATGAGCACCCAGCCTACCTTGGACAATATGCTTGAAGGGTGGTTTCCCAATGAAATCTACCTCTTCAAATTCTAGGTCTCTAAGATCTACGTTAGCAAGGGCATCCCTTGCAAGGGCTTACTAAAGGCATCATAGGGTGTCAACAAAGGCTTTGTCTCCTCAACTCTCATCTTCATGCACAAAATGAAAAAAATTTGTCAAAAGTGCCTTGAAGTGTAATGGTCTTATTTTAATTTTATTCGTTCTATAAAATATTTGTATGAGTTTTTTCTACAATTTCGAAGGAAATTTTCCATTTATTTTCATTCCCTAAAGTTTTATTTTAGCTTTAAATTATCACTCATTTTTTCACTTCACCTCCTTTGAGGGAAAATAGTGAAACGAGTCCTTTGTAAGCTAGTAAATAATAAAAAAAAAACATTTTTTTTTTTGGGGGGGGGGGGTTTTAGGTGCTTTTTTGTGCACCTTTCATTTTTTTTTAGGGGGGTGTTCTTCTATGTGTTTTTTAAAAGTCTTCCTTCTTCACATCTCTCTAAAAAAATCCCAAGTAAAATTTTAAATTTTAAAAAAATATATTACTTATAGTTAATCATACAATATTTTTTTTGCTAAAATCATTTGCTTATAATCAAATATTTCAATTCATATCTTACTTATAATTATTAGTTTGAATCATTATTTTAGTGTTGTTATCAAATTAATCCTAATAATATTTCTTAGTAAGAAAATCATTATATGAAAATGTTTTATTGATTACAAAGTTTCTTACAAAGAGTTCTTATTCATTTTTTTTTTAATTTTAATAATATATTTACCTCTTTCTCAAACGTTGAAATCTAATCTAAAAATATTTTTTGAATATTTCAAGAGACAAGTATTTTATCTCCTCTCACCCATATTGGTAATATAATATAACTTATAGTTTACGTCACGTAAGGGTGGGTTATCACTATAGGTCTGGAAGATATAGCCTATGTTCTGAGTATCTTATCTAAAATAATACTTATAGTTTTCCTCTCATTAGGGTGGGTATTTGAGATAGATAGATATATTGGCCTGACATATTTATTCTCTTTAAAATAATATTAAACTTCAAATCTCATCAATACTTATAGTTTCCATCTCGTTAGGGTGGGTATTTTTGAGTTATTTGATGTATCTTAAAAAGCTTTGGCATATTTGTTCTCATTATCCTAAAAATCATATCAATTTTCCTCAAATTACTTATAGTCTCCCTCTCGTTAGGGTGGGTAATTTTTGCGTATTTGGTTATTCATTCAGGATTATGTAACTAAAATCCATTGTATTATCTAAATAAAAGTTACAGGGGGGAACTTTGGGTTAACTTCAATTCAAAATGAATTCAATGAATACAATTGATCCTCTCACTCCTCATAACTACCATACATGGAAGTTCAAAATTTTAAATCTCATTTTTCAAAAAGGGATCACTCACCTTTTAGAAGAAAAACAACCTAAGTTTGAAAAAGAATATGAAATATTTTCTCACAAAGGAAAAATGTATGAAACTATGGGAATTATAAGCTCTAATGTAATTTAAAGTTTATGGTTTCACATTATAGATTGTAAAACTCCTTATGGAATTTAGGACAAACTAAAGACCTTGTTTGAGAAATTAGATCAAATTAGATCAATGCAACTAGAAGCATAATTAACAACTCTGTCTCATGAGGACTTCAACAATATTTTTGAATTCCTTACCAAATTCAAAGAGGTCCTCACTCAATACAAAGATAGTGGGAAGACTAAGTCTGAATAAGAATGCATTTATCTAATCCTTTCTAAACTAAATGGTGTATTTCAAATCTTTGCTACCACCTTTATATCTACCAAATATGCTCTTGGTGCAACCTTTAAAATACCCTATTTAGAAGATTTTTGTGATACACTAACTAGGGAAGAAACAAAACTTGAAAGATATAAATATATTCTTATTTATCTTCCTCAAAAACCTTAGTAGCCTCCACATATTCTAAAGAAAAATTCAAAAAGAAGGAAAATAATCCCATAACTTGTACTCACTACAAAAAGAATGGTCACTCTATAAAAAAATGCTAGAAAATATTACAACAACTAGAGGCAGCTATGAAGGATAAAAAGATAGACAATAAAAAAAATAGGGAAAGCCCTAAATGTTCAAGGGAAAATATCCAATTCTTTCTCTAATTATTGGGTCCTAGACTTTGGAGCTACTCATCACATGACTGCTTTAGATGAGTCATTCTCTTCTATCTCCTCAATTTCTACATGTAGCATATAAGTGGGTGATTCTTCCTTTATCCCAGTCAAAGGAAAGGGGTACATAACCATTTATGGTGGATCTATAAATAATGCTATCTATGTTCCAAACATTGCCACAAATATCCTCTCTGTCTATCATATTTGTACTTTTTGAAAGGGAAAAACAATTCTCTTCTCTCCAACAGGAGTTGAGATAATAGAATTTCAAGATCCTCATTCTCTCATAGCAAAAGGAGTCATTGATCACAACACTTACCTATTTCACTTCAAAGTATTTAAAAATATAGAAGGGGCCTCCTATTTTGTGGCTCATGGAGATCTTGAAAGAAAAATTTGGCATGAAATATTTGGTCATCTTAGTTACAACTACCTAAAGGAATTGAGCACCCATGATATGGTAATAGGTTTACCCCAAGTCTCTTCTATTGATGGATTTTGTCCTGGATGTGCCCTTGTAAAGCAACATCAAGATCATTTCCATCCAAGTAGTTCTCTAAAAGCCTCATCCCCTCTAGAATTAATCCATAGTGACTTGATGTCTTTTCCAAAACCTTATTTCAAAGGAGCAAAGTATGCTCTAACCTTTATTGATGAATTTTATAGAAGAACTTGGGTCTACTTCCTGAAATATAAAAGTGATGTTCTATACCACTTTAAAGTCTTCAAAGCCTTAGTTGAAAATCACGCCTCTTGCAAAATTAGGCAAATTCACATAGATAATGGGGGGAATAATGTAGTAATGAGTTCTCCATATTTATATCAAAGAATGGCATCATTCATTAGCATTCTCTCTCCCATAATAATTAGCAAAATGGCATTGCAGAAAGGAAAAGCTGAACATTAAAGGAAATGGCAAATTGTAGGCTCCATTAAAGAGATATTCCAAATGTTTTTTGGGTAGAAGCTATTAACTATGCAAATTATATTCAAAATTGCACACCTCATAAAGCTCTTGATCATTTAACTCCTAAAGAAGCATGGACTGGTTCAAAACTAGATGTTTTCTTCTTCAATATTTTTGGGTGTACAACTTGGGTGCACATCCTAAAGAATAAAAGTAAGGCTCTAGATAAGAAAAACAAAATGCTCATATTTGTTGGTTATTGTGAGGAAATGAAAGCATATAGGCTCCTTGATACCTCAAATCATGAGGTATTTTTTCATAGGAATGTATAATTTGATGAAAAATTCCCTCAAAAATATCCTCAACTCTCATATTCCTCCATTGAACCTTCACCTATAATAGAACCTCAATATTATGAAGAACCAACTCTAGAGGTGAACTTAGATATTGATAATCAAGATGGGAAACCTGTAACTCCAACTCAATGTCTTTCCACTCGTTCTACTCCTTCCTCTATGCAAAAATGGGCCTACACCATTGTTAAAGGAACTACTCCTTACATCCAAAATCTTCCATCATCTAGATCAACCAACTCCATAGGCATTGATCTTGTGAGTCAGTCTATTTCCTCTTATCCTTAGTCCTTCAAAGAAGCAACTAGTATTAAAAAATGGGATAATGCCAGGGAAAATGAATTCACTTCCTTAATAAAAAGCAAAACTTGAGATTTAGTTCTCTTGCCTAAAGGAAGGAAATTTATTCGTTGTAAATGGATGTACAGAACAAAGTATGGTACTAATGGAGAAATTGACAAACACAATGCTTGACTAGTAGCCAAAGGTTTCTCTCAAATTGAAGGAATTTATTATGCTGAAGCCTTTGCTCCAGTTGCTAAAATAGATTCTGTAATACTGGTTCTTACTCTGGATACTTTCCAAAAGTGGTGTCTTTCAAATGGATGTAAAAAGTGCTTTCTTACATGGGAATTTAAAGGAATATATATACATGGAATAGCCTATTGGTTTAGCTCAAAACTCCTCTCTTGTTTGTAGGTTAAAAAAGTCTTTATATGGTCTCAAACATTCTCCTAGAGCTTGGTATGAAAATATGGACTCCTTTTTCTCAGCAGGTTTTTATCATTGTAAGTTTGATAACATAGTATAAATTTTGAGAGATGAAGGAAAAATCACCATTCCTTTTTTATATGTTGATGATATTCTAATCACTGGTAGTACCTTTGATCACATTCAAACTATAAAAGACTCCCTCTCTAAAAAAATTGATATGGCTGATCTAGGTTTAGCTCATTACTTCCTTGGGATCCAAATAAATCAAACAAATGCAAGTATTTCATTGTGTAAATAAAAATACACTCTAGATATTCTTCATAGGTTTAAAATATCAGACTACAAACCTTCTCCTACACCTTTCCAATCTGGCATAAATCTAGGTACTTCCTACTCATCCTCTCTATGTGATGCACATCTATACCATCAACTTGTAGGGGATCTGTTATACCTTACTCATACTCATTCAGATATATCATATGTTTTTGGCCTCACATCTAGATTCTCCCATCAACCTCACTTCAGTAATTGGCAAGCAATAAAAATAATCCTTCGATACTTGCAAGGAACTACTCAATTTGGGCTCTTATATAAGGGAAAATCTATGGATATCGTTGGATACATAGATTCAGATTGGGTAGATTCAGTAGAAGACAGATGTTCAACTTCTAGCTATGTCTTTTGTCTTGGTTCTTCGCCAATAGCCTAGTTATGCAAAAATAACAAGCAGTAGCCTTATCATCTATAGAGGCATAATACAGGGTAATAGTTTTAGCAAGTTAGAAAGCTCTTTGGCTTTGTCAAATTCTAAGGAAATTTGGTTTAGCCGATGACAAACCTATAACTCTTTGGTGTGAAAATAAAAGCACAATTCACATTACACGAAATCCATTTTATCATCAGTGCACCAAGAACATTGAGATACTATGCGCTTCATTCAACAACACATTTAAAATGGGGACATATACTTGGACTTTATTTTAACTGAGAATAAAATTGCAGACATATTCACCAAGTCATTTCCTTCTATGTGTTACATTCAGTTGCGAGATAAACTTGGAGTAATACAACTGCATTGACACATAGGTCTTCCACCTCTCATTATATTATTTGGAGAATGGTTTTTTTCGTTGTGGTTTTTTTTTTTTTATCATCTCTCCAACAACATGTATATTATGAGGACAATCTTCGCCATCCGAAGACATACCTCTATCTTAGATATTTTTTTGTGACAAATGGTTTTTCCCCAAGGGGTTTTTTCACCATCTATAAATTGTAAATGAGTACCTAATCAGGCCAAGTTGTCGGGACTCTATAATTGTATGAGGAAAATCTTTGCCATCCGAAGACACACCTCTATATTAATTTTTTTCTTATGATAGATGGTTTTTTCCCAAGGGGTTTTTTCATCATCTCTATAATGTAAATGAGTACCTCATCAGGCCATGTTGTCGGGACTCATCATTCCTTTTGTATTAAGAGGACAATATTCACCATCCGAAGACAAGCCTCTTTCTTATTTCTTTTTTATTGATGGATTTTCCCATAGGGTTTTTACCATATCTTAAAAAAGGAAGTCATTGTACATGATAACCTCATTAGGCCTTCTTTCTGGGACTCATTTGTAAAAACCACTCCTAGTATCACTTAAGGGGGGTGTTAGAATAAGTGAATATTCTCTTAGGTTCTACTAGGATAGACACATTTGAGTTTCCACTTGTCCATGTGTCAGGTGAACTCTTAGTGGTGTCTTCATCAGGTTTGATGAGTTGTTGTAATCCAACAACTCTCAATGATCAAATTTGCTATTTATAAAAAATTGATCCTTGGAAAAAATAAATCAGTTCTACTCTTTATTCATATATTGTGTATTGCTATGCATGTTTCTTTTGAGAAATTCTAGAAAATTCCATTCATAGCCTTGGAATTATTCACATGTAATTCATTACCATTATTATCTGTATAAGGAGTAGTTGTAGGTGTGAATCCATCCCCAAAAGATTGCCATATTTCATATCCTTGTTCCATCAAGTAAGTCTTCATCATTATACTCTAGAAAGTATAATTTTTTGAGTCGAACAATGGAGCCTTATTTGATGTAGATCCATTCTTATATTTCATATGTGTTCTTATAATATCTTCCTTAAAGTTGTTAGACTTTTCGAAGGAACTCACTTTGATACCAATTGAAGAACACAAGATTATACTGAGAGGGGGGTGAATAGTATAAGATCAACTTTTACTTTTCTTTCTCAAACAATATCATCCAATGTTATGAATTGAAACATCAAAAATAGTAATCAAATCAATGTACAAATCATCACACACATGAGAGACATAAATTTAATGTGGTTCACCCAATGTGGGATATGTCCATAGAGAAAATATTTCTTCTAAATTTTGTCAATAAATCTCTTGGGAATAAATTTCCTATTTCAAAGTTTACGAATATTTTTACAAAGGAGATCTCAATCCCCTATGCTCAAATTTGTGGACCTCTATCCAGAGGATAAATCTATCACCTTAACTCTGATTCATGGAGCTCTATCCATAGGAGAAATCTATCCCCTTAACTCTGGTTCATGGAACTCTATCCACATGAGGTCTTTGTCCCAATTACTCTAGATGGTGAACCTCTATCTATAGAAGACATCTATTCCCACTACACTGGCTGGTGGACCTCTATCCATAGGAGACCTTTGTACCCACTTCACTGTCTAGTGGACCTCTATCCATAGGAGACTTGTGTTCTCTCTGGTCTGATCACCTATAAATATTGCTCTCAAATCTATCTCAAATTTGTACCAAATATCATTACAATGCTAGCACAAATCTACACTAAATCTGCTCATAAATATTTTCCTCAAATCTACACCAAATATTGTTACAATGCTAACATAAATCTACTCCAACTCTGATTCAAGTCTTCACACAAGACTTTCTAAAATTTACCTCAATGCTGCTTCAAGTCTACTCATAAGACTTTCTAAAATCCACCTCAATGCTACTTCAAGTCTTCTCACAAGACTTTCTTAAATTTGCCTTTGTGATTCTTACTTAACCTACTCAAGTATTTCTAAATCTTGTATACAGAAAGTACTTTATATCTCTTTCAAAAATACTTTCTTCAATATATTCTACTTAGAATTTTTTTAACCTCTAGAACATATAGATAGTGATATGTACTATCAAATATCTAATATTTGATTCACACTTATAAACTTCCATTCATCTAATCATATTTTTACCTCTTGCAAAATCCCTTTCAAATCAAATCACTGGTCTATTTTTCTTGTAAATTTACTCTCAAGGATCAACCATAATAATGCACAACTTTATTTACAAAAATAGTCTCTAACACTTGTTCATTCATATTCAATGTCACTCACACCAATGCACAAATACTTCACAATTACTTCCAAGAAGAATACACAATTTGTTCTCACCCTAACTCAAGTGTTTCGAGTTTCACTAGTCAATGATGCAAAAATTATTCTCAAAATATAGCTCAAATATTTCCAACAATACACACTAATCAACCCTTTTATCTCCACCTTATAATTCTGAAATATTTTCTCAACTAACCACTCTAGAGAAGCAATAATATCAACATACCTCTCAACTTGCTTTGATGAAAAGTGCCCTTAAAACCAGTTTCAAAATAATTTTATTTTTGCCACTTTAATAGGTTATCCAATCTCCTTTTCAAATAAAACATAATAAACTTTCCTCAAAATATATGCACCAAGATATTGTTTTACTACTTCTTTCATTTTCACAAGGTAAATATTTTTGATCAATGAACATTACCCATCAAACACTTTTTTCACCATGTAGGTCTACACATAATAATTTTACCATTTAATACCTTATGACTCCTACTTATTAAAGCCACTATTAATATTCAATAATGTCAACCCAGAAACCCTAATTGCACATCACAAATGTAATTTTTCTATTATACACCTTATACCTCCAATGTATCTTATTTTAACCACACACACAATATAACAAAAACTCTAATTGCACATTACAATTTTCATTTCACTATTATACACCTTATATCTCCAATATATCTTAAATTTATTTCAACTACATAGAATATCATAATTTACATAGAAATTTAGATTTAATTAAACATGAGACTTTCAACATTATATCTCCCTCAACAATATGCACATTAACCAAAGAAAAAATCAACCCTTATGTCTCCCTAAGTTAAGCGCTTGCATACCTTACGTTTATCAAAAAATGTTTTTGCCTTATCTTGAACATGTAACCTTTTACTGACCTCCATTCTAGTGCTAGCTAGGATACCATGTGGGTTAGCTGCCCACTTGGAATGGATTGTGCACTTCTTCTCTTTGTTTCACTGTCCCTTCTTGAAATGTGTGTGCTTTTGATTTTTATTTCCTTATAACCTATGCAAACTATCACCAAAATAAATTTTAATTTATGCACTCAACCTTAGCCACTTCATATTTGAATGGCGTACACATTTTAACCTTTCTCTACCCTCACAATGCACTCGAATGGATCTGCACTTCATGCTTATATCTTCCCCCATATGGTGCCTTCACACTATGCTCGAATGGATCTATCCTACATACTTCTCTATTTTCCTAGATGGCGCCTTCACACTGCGCATGAATATATTTACGCTTCATGCTTCTCTTTTTCCTCATATGGCACATCTATTTTTTGCCTTTCCTTTTCTTCCACGATGTGCTCGAATGGATATACAAATTGTGCTCTATCAGCAACCTTAGGCCATGCAAAAATTAAACATTTTTATGTACTTTTTCTTGTCTTCTTAAACATGGATGTGAGTGCTTTTATTTTTCAAATTTAATTTCATTTTTATGCCAACCTTTGAAACCTTTGATTTATAATATTTAAATATTATAAATTAGCCTTTTCACCTTTTGGGCCTTTTCATTAAGTCTCGTCTTTTTATGAATACCACCATGGCAAAATAATTTATTTTTCTTACCATGGAGAACTTATTACCTCTTATTTTTTCTTTGCAAATACCTTTTATTTTTATTTTCAAATACCACCATGGAGAATGCCTTGTATTTTCTTGTTTACACAACCATAAAGAATCCTTTGTCTTTGAAAAATATTATTTCAAATGCCCTTTGAAGATACTTGCCTTGCACTTTGATATTTCAATCTTGAAGATCATTCTCACCTATTTATCTTTTGAAATTAATTACAACTAATAACATAAACCTATGACATCAATCCTTGACATCAATGAAACCACAATGTACTCAAAATTTCCAACAAATGGATTGTGGTAGGTGATTTTAACACTTGCTTATCTCTAGGTGAGAAGTAGAGGGGTGTGGATGAGTTCTCAAAAAGCATGTAGGATCTAGGGAAGCTTTTAGTTCATGGTGATCTTATGTGTATTTAGATGGTAATAGGTTTCCTTGGATGAGTAGATGCTTTGGAAAAAACTTGATTTAGGTTTGGTTGGATATATTTCTTCGTTTATAGGTTTGGTTCTAAAATAACTTCATATTTAATAGGAAATATCTTCTCAATTCTAGATCTTATCATAATCCTCTACTTTTTTGGTGTAGTGTATAATGTCAAAAGCATAATGACCATTTCAAGTTTGAATTCAAGTGGATACACCATCTATATTTTTATAAAGAAATGTAAAATGGTGGAGTATTCCTTCCCAGGATACTAAGATGTAAATTCTTGCAAATAAGCTTAAAATATGAATAAAGAAATCAAGAAGTGGAATAGGGAGATATTTTAAAATATATTTCAAAAGAAGAAAGCTATTCAAGTAGAGTTGGATAAATTAGAGGAAGATATTAATAGGTTGGGTGTGAACCAAACCCAATTCCAAAGACAAAAGGAGATTAATATTGAACTACACACCATAATAGTCAAGGAAGAAATCTATTGGAGGTAAAATTCCAAGATCTAGTGGTTGCAGGAAGGTGATAAGAGCTATAAGTTTTTCCATATCTCGACTATCAAAAATAAAAGTTCTACTTGCACTGATAAAATTATAAAGGATGATGACCAAGTTATTAGAGAGAAACTAAATTGAGTGCGAGGCTGTGAACTTCTATCAAAATACTATAGCTGAAGATATGGAAGAGGATGAAACAATAGTTAAAGAGATGACTAATCACATTCCTAGGTTGGTATCCAAGGAGATCAATGATCATCCTAAAGAGGATTGAGAAAGAAGAGGTAAGAATAGTCATTTTCTTCCTTAGTAGAGATAAATCTCCAAGCCTGGATGGGTTCCAAGTAGATTTTTTCTAAACCTTCTAGGATATTGTTAAATTTTATGTTATTGAAGTAGTGAAGGAATATTTAAAGTAGGGTCATATCCTAAATGAGTTTAACAATACCTTCCTTGTTCTAGTTCATAAGACAAAAGGGTTAAAAATATTTAATGAATTTAGACCTATAAGTATTTGCAATGATATTTACAATATTATCTCTAAAGTTATATCCCTCATATTGAATATCTTCCTTCCCTCCATTATCTCTAATGAGAAAGGAGGCTTTATTAAGGGTAATAAAATTTTCTATGAGATTATATCCCTTCTTGAATCCATGTATTCTATTAATATTGGTGAAATAAAATGTGTGTTCCTAAAGTTAGACATGAGCAAGGCTTATGATAGAGTTTCATGGATTTTTTTGGATGCCTTTGGTTTTTGTATACAATGGAGAAGATGGGTTGGAAGATTTTATAAGATTATATGGTACTTTTTTTTTATCCATAATAAACCAGTAGATGTTTTTATTAGTGGTAGAGGTATTAGACAAGGTGATCCTATCTCTCCTTATATTTTCATTATTATAGCTAAGACACTTGAAAGATACCTCAATGCTACCAAGGCTTCTAGCCAGATAGGAGGTCTTAAACTAGATTATAATATTAAGAGTATTACTCATTTTCAATTTGTGAATGATATCATTTTACTTGGTAATCCTACTATGGTAGAGGTAATTGATTTTTAAAAAACTCTTAGACTTCTATGACCGTACCTCTCACCAAAAGATAAATTTGAACAAGAGTGATATCTTCTTCATTAAAACTAAATTTAATCTCAATAGAAGGGTGGTTAGAGTGATAGGGTATCCTATGTCAACCCTACCTTCTTATTACCATGGAATACCTATGTTTATGGGAACTTGTAAGCTACCTCTTTGGAATGGTTTGGTTGATAGGTTTCAATCCAAAATTAAATGATGGAAAGGTAATATCTTATGTCAATTAGGTAAAATATTATTGGTTAAGAGTGTTCTATAGGCTATCCTCATTTATCTTCTCCCTTTTTAATATCCCTACTAAAGTCTCCAAAATTATATAAGGAATTAAAAAATAGTTCTTATGGTTAGGATCTGAAGAGAGGAGGAAGATTACTCTTGTAGCTTGGGAAATAATATAACATAAAAATAATCATAGTGGTATTTATCTAAGGAGAATCAACCTAGTTAATAATGCTATGGTAGGCAAGGTGAGGTAGAGAGTTCTAAGGGATGATTAGATTCTTTGGGTAAGGATTCTTACATAAAAATGTCTTTACAACAAATAGGATACTTAATTTCCCATACTTCAAGACCCCTATCATAGCTTTACTTTATGGATCCGTTTGGTGGAGGCTAGGGAGGCCTTTTGGATGTGTGTAAAATGGCATGTTAGAGATGGGGCCTATAGAAATATGCCTGGTTAGATGACAACCCTTTAGTAAACAATGATATTTTTTCTAATATAAAAGAGGATATAGAAGATAGATATGGTAAAAAGGTTTGTGACTACATGATTTTATTGGATAACTAGTTGAGGTAGAAAGATATAGAGGTAGACCTTGAAAATTTAGAGGTTTTAAATTTCCTTATATCTAAATTAAAGGTTTATTAATTAGGTGCTATCAGGTAAAGAGACTTTGTAGTTTGAAGCAGAACTGAGAATGGTGAGTTCAACGTAAAGTTAACCTATGATATTTTGGATCCTACTGTAGATAATGGATTCACTCATAATAGAATTTGGGGTAAGAGAGCTATTCCTAGACTAGAGATTCTTCTTTGGAAAATAATCTAAAATAAGATCCTAATAGTGGATAATATTAAGAAGAGAGATTTTTAGTTACCTAATAGATACAATTTATGTGAAAAGGTAAAATAATTAGTGGAACACATCTTCTTGGAATGTTGCTATGCTCTAAATATTTTTTATATCCTCATCAAAAGGATAGGCATCTCTTAGGTGATGGCTTCTAATATGATTTTGTGGTTACAATAGTGGAAGAACCCATTTTCCAGTCCTCATATTAATGTAATTTAGAACGTGATTCCATTTCATTTTTTGTGGGGAGTCTAGTTAGAGAGGAACACATTATTTTTTAGAGGGAAAAAAGGGTCAGTAGTGAGAAGTTTTCAAACTATCAACCATTTTTTAAGAATGTTAAATCTATCAAGTACCCTATAAATCCAAAGAATACTAAAGAGAGTATGATAGCTGAGGCATAGAATTTGAACCCATTAGTAGTGGGGAGGTAAATGCTCAAGTTAGAACTAATGTACAATGGCAACCACCCCGATATAAATGGTTGAAGTTAAATTTTGATGGGGCATCCAAAGGTAATCAAGGTAAGGCTAGAGAAGTAGCAATTTTAAGGGACAATCAAGGTAGATTGGTGGGGTTAACCTATATGTCTTTGGAAATTACTTCTAGTTATAAAGTTGAAGTTAATGTTTTACATCTAGGTGTAGATCTAGCTAAGTATATAGGTGCTAAAATAGTTATCTTTAAAGAATAATTTTTGAATTTTATTAATATTTTAAAAAATAAGGGAGAAGCTAATTGAAAAATTGATTACATTGTGCAAGATATTAGAGAGATTGTAAATCATTTTGAAGAAGTTAACTTTGTTCATGTATTTAGAGAAGGTAACAAACCAACAGACTGATTGGCAAACTCTAGTGCCATTAAAGAAGAGGATACAATATGGATACCCCTAGGGAGGTCCATGATGAATTAGAAAGGTTAACAAGGGAGGATTGTATCTAATTGGGGTCTGGGATGGATATTGTTTATCTTGTGCCTTGGGGATTTATGACTACTTGCCCTTGGTAGTTGTGTAGTTGATGGGTTAGCATTGTTTTCTAGAAGGGTTTGGGCCCTTTAAAAATCTTGTTTTACCCTAATAAAAGAAGATGTTTATTACATTATTAGGTATTCCTAACAAAATTTCAATAATCTAATTTATGATATTAAATATACTATCCACTTGGTTTATGATCCTATATGTTATCATTAGATAAAGCATATTAATGCTAGGATACAATTTATTTGAAAAATTTATTTGTAGGGTTCAAATTTTATTATAATATATAGCTTCAACTAGCTAATTCATAAATATTATTATAAAGTTTATGTATTTATTACTTTCACTAGATTATGGATGTTATTATCATGGGTATGGGTGAAATTCCATTAAGGAGGTATGTTGAATAATATCTTCTCTCCATAATTTTTATTTATTTTAAGGAAGGATGTTAAAATATGTTCATATTTCACATATTATGTTAGATGAAGAATATATGATGTAATATAGAATGTATACACCTTGCAAAGGTGATCCATGTATTAGATTATCTAAATTTACTATGCTAGTTTGATGATTATTAGGATTCATTGTATTCTATTATAGGAGCATAAATATTCTTTGTCCCAATATTTTCTATACTAGATATAAATATTTTCATTTGTTAAAAATAATTGTTTATAAGGAGACATTTTTTATGGGTTTTATAGGATTAAAATACACCCTACATGTACTACCTCATGACCACATAGTGGTGTCACAACATCTTGATAATTATATTTATATTGGTCAACAATTCCAACCTTAGTCACCTCCTTGAAAGTCAAAGAATTTAATAGTGAAGCTAAAAAGTTATTTGATGTTTCTATGGAAACCAATACTATTTTACAAAAAAAATTATTGTTATGTTCCTTTAATATTTTTTATGCCACTCTACATATATTTTTATGTATAATACCATTTTGGTGATACATATAATTTTTATTATGGTAGTATAAATACTCTAGTATATATTGGTTGGAGATCATCTTATATATTAAGAATAGTATTTTGTATTACTCAAAAAAAAAAAAAAAATAGTATTTTGTGTCCAACTAATCCTTTTGTATTTTTATACAATTCTTTATTATTTTCTATAATATCCTCCATATTTTTCCTACATGGCACAAACCTTATTTTTTTATTTTTAAAATATTTTAAATTTATACACAATAAAATCTATTTTTTATCGGTTTTATAGGATTAAAATACACCCTACATGTACTACATCATGACCACATAGTGGTGTCACAACATCTTGATAATTATATTTATATTGGTCAACAATTCAAACCTTGGTCACCTCCTTGAAAGTCAAAGAATTTAATAGTGAAACTAAAAAGTTATTTGATGTTTCTATGGCAACCAATACTATTTAATACAATTTTTTATTGTTATGTTCCTTTAATATTTTTTATGCCACTCTACATATATTTTTATGTATAATACCATGTTGGTGATACATATAATTTTTATTATGGTAGTATAAATTCTCCACTATATATTGGTTGGAGATCATCTTATATATTAAGAATAGTAATTTGTATTACTCAAAAAAAATAAGAAAGAATAGCATTTTGTGTCCAACTAACCCTTTTGTATTTTTATACAATTCTTTATTATTTTCTATAATATCCTCCATATTTTTTCTAGATGGCACAAACCTTATTTTGTTATTTTTAAAATATTTTAAATTTATACACAATAACATCTATTTTTTATATTCATTTAATAATAATTACATATTATTAATACATTTAAAGTTATATATCATGATTTTTTGAAATTACATTATTTTATTTTTCATAATGATATTTTATCTTCAAATTTTTTTTTTGTTATGTTTCTTAGGATGAATATAGAAATTTAAATGTGAAACATGAATAAAAAATATATTATTGTTTCAAAGTATTTTTTATTTTTATTCATTTTTATAAATTTAATATCAAAATCTAGTCATGATTTATTATATAAATTAGAAACTAAATGTGTTTTTTTCAAATAATTTATTAAATGGAAATAGCATTGGATTTAATGTTTGCTAAAAAAAAATAGAAATGAACTTGTCTTCCTAATTCAAAATTGAATAAAATTTTCATAATATCCAAGGTAATGTTTATATAAGGATTTAATGTGAAATATTGTAGTAAATTTTGCTAACATAAAATATATATAAAAATATGAATCCTTATATAATTAAAGTGTGTAAATAATTTTTTTTTATTAATTATATTATTAATAAATGTTATGGAAGTTTTTTTTGTTATAATAAAAATGACTTTTATAATATTTTCAGCAAGTTTAGAGGTTTGTATATTATGCAATATAATAAAATTATAGCACTCATACTTCTAACAATGTAAATGAATTAAACAATATGCAAGTTAAAGCATCAATGAGCATTTTTAAAGCATTTTTATGCAAGTTAAAGTGTGGATTTAACACACTTTTGTATAAAATGTATATAGTAGATAATGGAGTATTTTTATAATAATATAATTAATTAATTTTAATATTGTGAATGGTTGCATATAAAACCATTTCAATTATATATATATATATATATATATATATATATATATATATATATATAATTTTATAAAATTAAAATATTTAATTTAATTTATGTTTTATAAAATTTATTTCTTATAATATTGTGCGATTTTTTAGGTTATTATATACCAAACATTTAAATTTATTTATTTAAATATATATACATTAATTAAAAAAATCAAAAAACAATATTTTGGTAAAAAGAAATAAATTTAATATTAAAAAAACCTTAATAAAGGAAGAATCAAGCCTTAAATTTGTATATTTATTTAAATATACAATATAATATATATATAAATTTATTTATTTATATTAATTAAACAAATAAAAAAAAAATTATCTTGGTAAAAGAAATACCATTAATGTTTGGGGAGAAGAAAAAACCTTATAAGGGAAGGAAGCAAGCCTGGAATTTGGTATACACGTCTTCAAGAGAGGGACTGATTATAAAACTAATAAAAAATTATATACTATTGAAATTTTTAAATGGAAAACAGGTTAACTAAACACATATAAACAAAATTCAGAAACAAAGTTTTTAAAGCTAAATATTTCTAAATAGATGTGAAATTGCAGGTCTGACCGGGGTAGCAGGAGAAATGTAGCAGTAGAAAAGAATAGAATAGGATATAAAACGTATATTTTATAATAAAAAAAAACGTGTATTTTAAAAGCTAAATATTTCTAAATAGATGTGAAATTGCAGGTCTGACTGGGGTAGCAGGAGAAATGTAGCAATAGAAAAGAATAGAATAGGATGTCAAACGTATATTTTATAAAAGAAATCGTGTAGTTAACATCATCAATAAAAAATATTTCGAAAATAAATAAGTAACTAATAGCTAATTAAAGCTGTAACAAACATAATTAACTTGAAACCAAAACGAAATAACTACATAACAAAAACTGCACTTATAACCTATTAACTACATAACAATAACTTTTATAATAGTTGAAATTTTAAATAGGTTGAATGATAGTAATTAAATGTTTGTTGATTGATATTTTAAAAGTTAAAATGTTTGTTGATTGAATGTCAAAAGATCAAGATTCATTAAAACAACATTCAACAATATTACTATTTTTTTATTATATTATTAAAAAAATAACAGAAATTTAGGTAAAAGCTTTTCAAGATTTACCCGCAAGGTACGGTCAAATTTCTAGGTCGAACGTCCGTGTTAATGTTCTCCAAAATTACACACATATAAAAGTTTATTTATATAAATTAATTTTTATATATCCTTCTAGGTCGAACGTCCGTGTTAATGTTCTCCAAAATTACACATATAAAAGTTTATTTATATAAATTAATTTTTATATATTCTTTTATAACATTTGGTGTAGTATTTTATAAATATTATAACTAGTTTAGATATAAAGGATATATATCTAAAAATTTTCAGAGTTATCACTCTCGCCTATCTTATTTTTTGGGGTGTGATCTCCAAGATAGGCGGCTCAAGGCGCCTATCTCATTTCTTGGGGGTGTGATCTCCAAGATAGTGGCTTGGGATTGATAACTCTCGGAATTTTTAGATATATCCTTTATATCTAAACTAGTTTAAATGTTTTTGTTAATGTCTGGATTTTTTAATTAAAAAAAAAAAATTGTTTAGGGCTTGACATGTATGACCTCTTTGCCTCCCACCTCTGTCTGCCATTGTAGTAACGCGTCTCGGCGTAATAAAAATGTGTAGTCCTACACCTAGTGGTCCTCTTCAAGTTTAGTCTACCCACAAGAAGTCACTTGATAAGAATCTTGAACTATTCCTTCACATCTTATCAACAATAACAATAAAATTTGATAAAAAAAATCTTGTGATTTGAACCTTATACTCTTTAAACTAATTTTCTTATAAAATAAAAAAAAGATTAAACGATGTTGAAAGTTACATATACCATCATTTCGGTTCTATGTAACTGTTGGAATGACATTTTGTTTCTCTGTCACGTATACCCGGATTAATTCCAAAGTTTGAAGGGACCTAGACTGTCATTCAATTTCTATGTGACTGGTGGTGGACACTGCCAAATTTTAGGTATGATCTATATCTATAAAGAATTGGTAGTGTTTCGCTATTATATTATTATATTCTTTGAGATTCGAGTTTTATTTGAATTGTTGTTATTATAATCTTATTTCTTTTATCATTCCTATAACCCGTGAAAATTGTGCTACTATTATATGAAATGAACTAGCAATCTTTCTATTTGGATTGTTATTATAATCTTATTTCTTTTGTTATATTCTTCCACATTCGATTGTAACTTTAGTTATTATTCCTATAACCCCATCCACTGTGAAAATGTGCTACCGTTATATGAAATGAATCAGAAATCTTTTCACGAGCAATGATTTATCTCGGTTTACCCTTTCGGGCTATAGTTTGACATACATGCCTACTGCATTATGTTTTTTTAATAGGATGTCATTTTTTTAAAAAGATTACGAGGAAATAGATTGGTTGGTAATAGGTTGTTAGGTAAAATGTTTGTTGATGGATTGTGAGTATCATATAATTAACCTAACAAAACAAACTAACCTAAAAAAGTATTTATTTTTAAAATAATGTTTTCAACCAAAGTTTATTAAAGATTTTTTTATTTTGATTTGAGTTGATAAGGCCTTATCACACTTTGAGACCTTATCGCTGTAAAGACTCTCGTTGAACAAAAATGGCCAGGGTTCATCTTTATATATATCCAAAGTATAAAGGACGTGTAAATAGTCTCCTCACACATTTTTTACATTATAGCGTTGGATTATCCTTCTCAATTTTAATGAAAGAAGACGTCACTATTGAAAAAATTATAGTTAAGAGATGAAAATATATTTAGTTACAAGATTTAAATGTTTCTTACAAAATGCCATACTTGAAAAGGTAGAGAAGTGAGTTTATTGATTTTTTAAATAGTGTAGGAAGATAAAAAGAAATGAAAACATACCTACACCGAGGATACACAATGAACTTGCACCTAGGATATTTAGTTCTTTTTCTCTTTTAAAAAATAAGTAAAATTGATGTACCATAATTTTATATATTTTTTTCATTTTAATATTTAAAGTTTATATAAGAATAGATGATTAATTTTTTAAGGTTGATAATTTGATTTTAGTATTTTTATTTTAATATTTTTATTAGATTATAAATTAAGTATATATAAAAGTTACGTGTGATTTTTATTTTGAATATTTTTATAAAAAAATAATATCTTATTGTTATCAATTCAATTAAATCATAGAAAATTGATCTTTTTATCAAAGACATTTTTTATTTGTCTTCTTATAAAAATATTCTATATCTTTCTCACTTTTACTTGACTAGTTGCCTTCTAAGGTTTTAATTTTACCTATTGACACCCCATACCCTAATATATTTTTTTTAGGAAATGTACATAATATAAGATATCATTTTCATCATCACTTTTTTATTTCTATTTGTGGGTTTAGCTTCACTTACTATTAAGACTTGCAATATTTACTTTTGTTTTCCCATATCAATATCCCTCTAAGTTTCCTTTTATTTTTTATTTTTTATTTGGGTCTTCCTCTCCTATTAATCATTAACACCAAAAATTTCATCTTCATCAATCCCTTCAATTTTTTTATATTGTTCATAATAAGAGTTATCATCCACAATTTTTTATTGATCTACAAAATTTGAAGTGCAAGGGATAACCTAAAAAGCTCTTTCTTCATTATGTTTCCTTAGAAACCATTAAGTGCAACAATGCTCCTCCATATTAATTACCTCCCAAAGTGGCTCTAGAAACCTAAATTACTATTGATATCTTCCATCCTCATTTCGTTATTATGTCTTGAAACCCTAAAATTAGAGTGATAACCTCTATAGTACTTTCAATTCTATTGCAAGGAGAAGATTTTATATTATATGAGAAAAATTATGGTGATTTATCTAGAATAAAAATAACCTCTTTCGCCTCTTTCTGCTTCCTTTATTTTAAAATTTTCCTCTATATTTTTCTTTACATTTTTTATTCCTTTTGCATTTGAACTTGCACATTGTACTTATTCATGGCTTTTACGATGACCCTTGTCAAGTGATGTTGTAGCTAGGATTTCTTTACCTTTTTTTTAGAAGCAAAATATCCTTGATATATTCTAACTTCTAGCATAATATGATCTTCTTTCTTCATCTTTAAGATTATTTCATGACCACATTTTGTCGTCTCTCTCTCTATATAATTTTCTCTTTGCAATATCTTTCCATGCATCTAACCTAAATATTTATGGCATTAAAATACATTTTTTTTATAATCCACTTGTTTATTGAATTCCTTCAATTTAAATTTAATATTAATAAACAATAAAAAAGGTTTTGAAACATCCATAGCATCACATATTTGGGTATGTACAACATGCTTTCACTCCTTAATGGTTGGTCCCTCCTACATTAATTCCACTAAGGTATTGAAACTATTATTCAAAACATCCTTATTGATAACATGATATGGAAGTCCAAAACAACTAACCCATAATATAATGTTTTTTGTAATTTTTTCATCGATAGAGAAATATTAATCCATGGTCTTAAATATAGAGTATATACCCCCCTAAACTATGGATGACCACCCATTATTTTTGGAACACATGAAAACATGCAATATCACTAAATACTTTGAATTGATTTAAAAATCTTTACAGTAATATCCCTTTTACAGATTTATCCTCAAGAGGCTACAAAATGGGTCTTCTCCATGAATAGTCCTTTTTTAATGAAAGTGTAGGTAGTTGTGAATATTTTATTGTATCCCTCGATGTAGGTGGTATTCTTGCGCATGAACCGTCATTGGTTGGATCTATTATTTGTACCTATTATACCTAAAAAATATGGTTAGATCATTTGGAGGTTTTCCTTGGTCAACCTCCATGTTTATATGGATAAAAGACACTAAATATAAGATTAAAATATTATAACTAAAGTAAAACACATCTAAACAACATACTTACCTATTTTATAGCATGTGTGTTGTTGGAACTCAGGTTCACACATGGGTGTGTGAACCAAAATGAAGAACACAAGATTATACTGAGAGGGGGTGAATAGTATAAGACCACTTTTTAATTTTCTTTCCCAAACAATATTATGCAATGTATAGATAGCAATTTCAATATCAGTAATCAAAGCAATGCACAAATCACCACATAAAATAGAGACACCAAAATTTACATGGTTCATCCAATGTGGGCTAATCCACAGAGATAATATTTTACTAAAATTTCCTTAATCAATCTCTTGGTAATCCTTTCCCTATTACAATGTTTATGGACCTATGTCTAAATGATACACCAATCCCATGAATCAAGTTAATGGATCTCTATCCATAGGAGAAATCCTTCTCCTCTAATTTGGTTGGTGATCCTCTAGAGGACTATTATCTCCACTACATTGGATTGTGGATATATCTCCATTGAATACTATTATACCCACTTAGAAGACCTATCCTCACTACCCTAGCTAATTGATATCTATCCACTAGATACTATTATCACCTCCAAAGCTCTATTTCAAATTGATGTAGGAGCATCCGAGGGCAGCAGAGCAATCTTGCACCAACCAAATTTGTCTAAGTGTTTTGCAAGAAAAAATATGTGTCGCGATATCGCGACAGAAGAAGTGTCACGATATCACGACCAAAATAGGGAAATAAGCTACAGCCGAAGGAGGGTCACGAAATCATGACATGTCACGAAATCACGACCAAAATGAAAGGCAGAGGCTACGGCGGACGGAGGGTCACAAAATCATGACAAAATAAAAAGCAGAGGCTACAACAGTACAGAGGGTCATGAAATCGTGACCTAGACAAGAAGCAGAAGGTGCTGAGCATGGAACATCATGAAATTACGATGTCACAAAATCGCGATGTCATGAAATCATGACATTGATAGGGAGTAGAAGGTGCGAAGGACGGGACGTCACAAAATTGTGACGTCGCAAAATCATGATGTTGCAAAATCGTGATCGAAACCAAAGAATGGGGTAGCAATGGAGGAACATCACGATTTCATGACATGTCACAAAATCGTGACTGCAGCTAAAGAACGAAGGCGCAGTAGAGAGACGTCATGATATCGTGACATGTCATGATATCACAACCAAAGTAGAAGAACGAGGATGTGATGGAAATACATCGTGATATTGTGACATGTCACAATATCATGACCAAGGCAGAAGCAAGAAGGCATGAAGGAAAGAATGTCATGATATCATGACATGTCACGATATCATGACAGGAGGAGAAGAAGACGCGAAAGAAGGAGGAGACATCATGAAATCACGATAGGTGGTATTTTTAGGGACCATTATAGAATGACACGTGGCAGCGTAGAAAAACATGTGGCACCAAGGTGTAGTGAAAATAGGTGCAGACGAACAGTTAACGAAAGATGTTACGCCAGTTACAAAGGACGTTACGGATTGTAGTTATGGAGCAGATGAAGACGAACAGTCATGGCAGAAAGGAATCGAAGGGCCACCAAATGGAAGACGAAGAGGCACACCAAAAGTTATAAAAGGGCAAGCCGAGCCATGCACAAGGGGTCAAAAAATAGTTGCAGGCAGAGGGTTGCAGTTGCAAGGCCAGAGGACCATCCTGGCCCTACTGCGCTGCTATTTTTCTTCCAGAAGAGCTATGGATATGAAATACCGTGAGACAGATGTTTCGAGTGTGAGGCAATTTCAGACTGTGTTTCCTTCTAGAAAGCTCAGAAATCCTAGGTATTGTAGACATATTTGTTGAGCGTGAGGCAGTCTACACTAGGATCGTGCATGTCAGAGGGCTACGAAGAAAGCGGCAATGTGTTTCTTCCAGATGGGAAGTTGATGGCTACGACCATTGTTCTGTAACTTGATTACAAACTTCAGAGGGCTGAGGCCTCTATAAAAACCCAAGTGTTGTAATAGGAGAGTATGGTGAGCTGGAGATTGCAATGGTGTATAGAAAAACTACGCCTACGGGCTAGTTGTTTGTAAAAATATTTTGAAAATTAATGAATGAAATTTTTAGATTTGGGTGTGCAATTTTTAGTCCCCATCAAGTGGTATCAGAGCTAGAAGATTTTGAGCGTGCAAGCAGAGCACCGAACGTGAGGCAGCTTACACCAGGATCTATGGAGGAATGGTGAGAAGACAGAGAGAGTGGGTTGATCAGAAATAGTTGAGCCCTTGTACGATAGAACAGTGCAGAAGTGAAGGTCACTTCTCCATCTACCATGGGTGTATGATGCAGGAGCATATGAGGGCAGTAGAACAATCTTGCACCAACCAAATTTGTCTAAGTGTTTTGCAAGAAAAAATATGTGTCGCGATATCATGATAGAAGAAGTGTCGCGATATCACGACCAAAACAGGGAAAGAAATTATAGCTGAAGGAGGGTCACGAAATTGTGACGTGTCACGATTTCGTGACATGTCACGAAATCATGACCAAAATGGAAGGCAAAGGCTACGACGGATGGAGGGTCACAAAATCATGACCAAATAAAAAGTAGAGGCTACGGTAGTATGGAGGGTCACGAAATCGTGACCCAAACAAGAAGCAGAAGGTGCTGAGGATGAAACATCGTGAAATTGTGACATCATGAAATTGCGATGTCGTGAAATCATGACATCGATAGGGAGTAGAAGGTGCGGAGGACGGGACATCACAAAATCACGATGTCACAAAATCATGACCGAAACCAAAGAATGGGGTAGCCACAGAGGAACGCCATGATTTCACGACATGTCATGAAATCACGACCGCAACTAAAGAACGAAGGCATGGTAGAGAGATGTCACAATATCGTGATATGTCACGATATCACGACCAAAGCAGAAGAATGAGGACACGATGGAAATATGTCACGATATCACGAAACGTCACGATATCGCGACCAAGGTAGAAGCAAGAATGTGTGAAGGAAATAATGTCACAATATCGTGACATGTCACGATATCACGATAGGAGGAGAAGAAGACGCGAAAGAAAGAGGAGACGTCACAAAATCGTGACAGGTGGTATTTTCAGGGATCGTTACATAATGACACATGGTAGCATAGAAAAACACGTGGCACCAAGGTGTAGTGAAAACAAGTGCAGAAGAACAGTTAACGAAAGATGTTATGCTAGTTACAGAGGACGTTACAGATTGTAGTTATGGAGCAGACGAAGACGAATAGTCATGGTGAAAAGGAATCGGAGGGCCACCAAATGGAAGATGAAGAGGCACGCCAAAAGTTATAAAAGGGCAAGCCGAGCCATGCACAAGGGGTCAAAAAATAGTTGTAGGCAGAGGGTTGCAGTTGCGAGGCCAGAGGGCCATCCTGGCCCTGCTACGCTACTATTTTTCTTCCAGAAGAGCTATGGAGACGGAAGACCACGAGACAGATGCATCAAGCATGAGGCAATCTCAGACTATGTTTCCTTCCAAAAAGCTCAGAAATCTTGGGTAGTGTAGACAGATTCACCGAGCGTGAGGCAGTCTACACCAAGATCGTGCATGTCAGAGGGCTGCAGAGAAAGTGGCAATGTGTTTCTTCCAGATGGGAAGTTAATGGCTACGACCATTGTTCTGTAACTTGATTGCAGACTTCAGAGGGTCGGGACCTCTATAAAAACCCAAGTGTTGTAATAGGAGAGTATGGTGAGCTGGAGATTGCAATGGAGTATAGAAAAACTATGCCTGCGGGCTAGTTGTTTGTAAAAATATTTTGAAAATTAATGAATGAAATTTTCAGATTTGGGTGTGCAATTTTCAGTCCCCATCACAAATCAGCACTAAACATAGTCCTTCGGTCTAGCACAAATCTAGTCTATCTCTATATTTGGTCTGGCACAAACCTATCCTTAAATCTACACCAAAATCTACTCTCAAATCTATACCAAACACAATTCTTCATTCTAGCACAAATTTTCTCAACAAGTCCACACATAACTTATCCAAATATACTCTACATGTCCTCTATAGAACTTTCTCAAATCATGTCAAAAAGTCCACATAGAACTTGCTCAAATCTGCTCAATAAGTCTTCTCTAGAACTTGCTCAAATTTGCTCAACAAGTCCACATAGAACTTGCTCAATCTGCTCTACAAGTCCTTTCTAGATCTTGCTCAAATATGTTCAACAAGTCCACACATAACTTGTCCAAATATACTCAATAAATCCACACAGAACTTATCCAAATTTGCTCAATATATGTATTGTAAGATTCCACAAAATCTCACACCAAATCTATCCATAAGTCTTCTCAAAGATTTATCTCAAATCAGCTCAACAAGTCCATGCAGAACTTGTCCAATCTCATAGAAACATAAAGAGAATTTTTAGAGACTCAATATGCTCTATACTAATCATAATGCTCAATTTTATTGAATCACTCTCTTAGAAACATAAGGAGAATTGTTAGAGACTTAATATACTTCAAATTCAACTCAATGCTCAATCATTTTCTCAACTTAATTTATAATATAGAATAGTTTGTTTTATGGAACTTGAACAATCACTTCACATACCCACTTGACTAGGTTCAACCAAATTTACTCAATGAAACAACCCTTGCTCACAAACTCTAGTCCAAGTAAATGATCACTCAACTCAAAATATTTCCAATAATGCTCAACATCAAATCTCACATAACAATGATACTCATGTTCTTTTCAAACTCTGGTTCAAGTTCTTTGGTCAAAAACTCACTTCAACAACAATGCTTATAAAAAAATCTTCACATAGCAATGATACTCAATTCTTAGTTCACATTCTTCACACAACCAATTACTTCAACAACAATGCTTAGAAAATAAGGTTCTCATAGCAATAATACTCAATAATTAGTTCAAGTTCTTCATACTACCAATGGCTTCAACAACAATGCTTATAAAACAAGGTTTTAACAACAACTCTTTATTCCAAATAAATCTTGAAGTATTAACTTAACTGATTCAATAGGAAACCCTAAGAAAGTCCTTTTCACTCCAAAATTATTTTCCAAAAAACCAACCAATCAATTTAACTATGGAAGAATGTGCTCATACCATTTTCTTGATGATGAAGGAATCTCATAAATCTACCACAACCATAAAAACTCTTATTCCAAGCTCAAATAAATTATTAGATAATAATCTTCCTCAAAATAAAATGCAAATTATCACCATATGGTGGCCTGCCAAGGTCCCGTACATGGTGTGGTATTAATTTAACGAGTCCCCTATATATCAAACTAATCAAGTTCTGAGGTGTAGACCAATTGGTTCATCCAAACCCGATAAGGGGGGTGGAGGTCCAAGGATCAAATCTCGGGCCTCGTCGGACTGAACGCTTGTCACTTCCCTGGTGCTTTCAGTGGCGTAAAATTTTTAAAATGATTGTGGCATGGTGGTTATAGGGGCGGACTGCGTGAAGATCTATGTGGCGGCTTCTGGGGTGGACAACGTAGAATACTATGGCAGCCATAAAAATCTGGACAGCCTGCTCGGATTCATGGTGGCTACCGATTCCACCATGTAAATTAAAAAAAAAAAAAAAAAAAAAATACAATGCAAATATCAAGATAAGTATACACTTTATCACTCCAACTTTAAGAAATCATTCATCAACATTTACATAAATTAATATACCACTTACACCTTATGATCTCCCAAACTAAAATAATATTCAATGCACTCTTCTTTAAAAATAACTCAATGCTTAGAAGTTCCCTCTATCCTCTTGAAACTTAAAATAATTTGATGTGACACAACCACTTTATTAAAATAAACTAACACCTTATTCCTCAAACTTATCAAAAATTAATTTCCAACTAACAATCCTTTAAGAAACCCTTTTAACTCGAAACTTTAGGCAACTCACAAAATATTAAACAAAATTTTATTACCTTACCTTGGATGGGATTCGAACTCACAATGCAGCCTCAACCAGCACCGTAGCTGTGGCTCCAACCGACGTGTGACCTAAGCGCTCACTTGGGGACTAACAAGCACCGTGTACTCCAAAAGTCTTCCCACTTGCCTAGCACAACAAAAACATGTGCCTTCCTTTGGTGCTTTCATTTACCAATGCAACCACCAAAATATTTTCGTCGAGTTTCGAACGTAGGTCTCCTAGCACCCACTACTTTAATCGTCGTCCTCTTTCCACTAGGCCACGCTGCCCAGTTGGCGCTTGGTTTTATTTGCTTCTCCTCTTTAAAACCTATTCGTTGGTGCTAAACATAAAATTCACTTTCTCTTTTCTGCACGATTATCAACACAATTGCACGCTATTTTTTTCTGAGCAAACAGATAATTTAAAATACCTCTAATACATTGGTATATATATCAAGTTCCCTCCTTCATGCATGATGTCAGTGCTTGAATTTACTTCAATGAATGTAGACATCAATACTTGAATTTCCTTTGGAGCTTATTGATTTATAAAATATTTAAATTCATTTGAATTTAAATTTTATAAATTATTTCTTTAAAACCCTTTAGTGTTATTAATACCATCTTCCATTGTACACCTTGGTATAAATAATATTTATTAATAAAATTTAAATTCACTTTGAATTTAAATATTTTATTAAATAAATATTAAACCTTCCTTTAGCTTTGCAATAGTCTTCCTTGGGTTTTTATGAAAAACTTTTTAACTTATGCTTCTACATAATATTAAAAATATTATGGAGTCCTTTTGCCTTTAACCTCTGCTTTATTCCTCTTGAATTTTAACATCATCAATGACTTATTTTTGGAGATCAATAATAACTATTGACAACTTTATTTCTTGATAATTTCTTTGTCATTAATGATGACTTCATTTCTTGACATCAATGATATCTTGACTTAATGACTCAAAATGTCCAACAATATTCCCATTTATCATTGATGGTAACCCAAATTATTTTTACTGAAAACTTGGCTTTTTCTTTGTTCTAATCCCCCTAAGATATTGCTCCCCCTGGCTCAATGCTCTCTCAAATACCAAATCTCTCCCCATTTGACATCAATGGCAAAGGGTCACCTTTGGGGCTCGAGGCTAAGAATGAGCCTCTTATCTTAGCCCCTCCCCCACCTTATCTTAAGGTGGTTAATTATGGAGTGGGATTATTTCTACTCCCAAAAAGCATAATTATTTACATTTTTCCTTTTTCCTTATTATTTGATCCTTATGATTCCTCTTATTGTTTCTTTCAATGTCCATGTTGTTATCCATGTCTATATTCCTATCCCTATTCCTATTCATATCCAAGTTCCTATTCCTATTCCTGTTTATATCCATGTTCCTATTATTGTTCATATCCATGTTCCTGTTCCTATTCTTGTTCATATCCATGTTTCTATTCATGTTCCTATTCATATCCATATTTTTGTTCTTGTTCATGCTTGATTCTAGAATTTTTGCTCCACACCACTTTGTTGTGTGACCATCATTATTGCACTTGTAACACTTAATGTTATAATTACTTGGAGGTGCAAATGTCTTAGGATTTCTCCTAGTGAAGCCATACCTGTCATTCATTGCCTTGTGACCAAACTTTTAACATGAGTATAAATACCTATGGAAAAGTTGTGTGTTCTTATATTCCTATCTTTCTTGTGTCCTACACTGTGAAGCCATGTGCCCAAACTTGTGACATGAAAATCATATTCCATTGAAGCCTCCATGCCTTGACCTCATTAGTCTCCTAGTCTCTCTTACCTATTCTGATTTATGTTCCATGTATATCTTCTTTGTGTTCTTGTTCTTGTTGAAATCTCGATTGTCCAACACACACTCAGATGTTTCACTTTATTTTAGAATTTATTATTCTAAAGTATTTTCATCTGAAGTTTATTCTCCTCCAAAACATGAGGTTGACTCTCCTTCCTATTCCTTTTGATCCTATCTAAATCCAAGACTTATTTTGCTTGATGTAGGATTTTGTATCTTGATGAACTTATCTAAGTTCTTTGAGCTATTTTTGAACCCTTTTAGCTTGAATTTGGAGTCTTCTAAATCTTATCTTTGTAGTTCCACTTCTTGTGTTAACTTTTCACATTCTAATATATTTTATTGTAACTTATCCTTGAACCTTTTTACCTTAGCCTTTGATTTTTCTAAATCCTATATAATCAAAATTCTCTCTTCATCACATGCTTGAAACTAAATTTCAATCTTAGAGTGTTGCTTTATTACCTTCTTTACTGTGTCAAGGGCATAAATAAGTTTTCCTTTGAGATAATATCAATCATTTTCTGAATATTCCTCTATTTGTTTACCTTTGTCCACATATTTATTTTCTATTGGCTTGTCTTCTATAGCATCACCTATTTTTTCTTCTAATACCATTAGAATATTTTCATCTGGTCCTTCTAATGCATCCTCATATTTATCATCACTAAAACTATAGCCATTCCTTGTAAAATCATCTTCAATAGGTCTAAAGTTACCACATATAAAATACTTGAGAATTACTAGAGTCCTTTTCTTAACTTGTTCTTTTTCTTCAATCATAAATAGGACTTCATCTCTATCATTATATAAAAAACTAGCATCACTGTCACTTGAGTACTTACTTCCATTATCCGCATAGTAGCTCATCTTTTGCCTTTGGAAGAACTTCATTCCTTGTCTATTTATCCATCCTTGCTTTTATTTTGGTGCCTATGTCTTTATGACTCCCTGTTCTTGTGATCCTATTTCTCTTTGTCATTGTTATTCTTAGATTCTTGATTGTCAATTGCATAATGACCATACCTTACACAATTTAAACATTTAACATATCTTGTATCTCTAGATCTTCTTGAATTCTTATTCCTTATGCCATAATATACTTCTTCATCACTAGATGACTCATTGCTTGATTCTGACTTCTTACACTTAGTCTTCTTGATTACTTTGAATTTTGCTTCCTTTTGGTAAATAGGAACTTTTGTTCTTATATCACGTGCTTTAAGAATACCAGGAAACATATCTCTTGTCAAATTATCACCATCCATTGAATCTTTTATAGCAGAAACCTTTTCACTGAATCTATTTGGAAGAGTTCTCAAAACTTTATCACAAACATATGATTCATCAATCTTCATTCCAAGTCCTTGCATAGCATTAAAAACCTCATCAATTCGAAGTAGATAAGTACTAATGTTTTCCTCATACTTCATCTTAACTCTTAAAATTGTCCTTTGATATTTTGCATCTTTGATTTCTTGACACATTTATCTCCTTCATATATAATTTGTAATTTATCCCACATGTATTTAGCAGTTTGAAAATGCATAACTTTCATAGAATCTGTTCTATGTAAACCTCTCAAAAGTGCATTCATTGATTTTGAATTTTAATTTTGTAGGATCTTACATTCCTTATCTATAGGAAGATTAATTATGGGATCATATCCAAATTCAACTACTTCCCAAATTTCATTGCCAAGTGTCATCAAGTAGATCTTCATTATCATACTCCAATACATATAGTCACTTCCATAAAATACTGGTGTTGAATTATCTAAGGACATATTCTTAGAATCCATTATGTTCTTGTTAGATTTTCCTTCAAGATGTTAAACTCTTCTGAAGGAACCCACTCTAATAACAATTAAAGAACACATGTTTATATTAAGAGGGGGGTGAACAATATAAGACCAATTTTTAATTTTCTTTTCCAAATAATATTTATGCAATGTATATATAGCAGTTTCAATAGCAGTAATCAAAGCAATGTAAAAATCACCACATAAAATAGAGACACCATAATTTATGTGGTTCACCCAATGTGGGCTACTCCATGGAGAAAATATTTCACTAAAATTTCCTCAATCAATCTCTTGGGAATCCTTTTATTATTACAATATTTATGGACCTCTATCCAAAGGAGACACCAATCCCCTAAATCAAGTTCATGGATCTCTATCCATAGGAGAACTCCTTCTCCTCTGCTATGGCTAGTGATCCTCTAGAAGACTATTGCCTCCACTACACATGCTTGTGGATCTCTCTCCACTGAAGACCCTTGTTCCCACTCAGAATACCTATCCACACTACCCTACCTAATTTATCTCTATCCATTGGAGACTACTATCCTCTCTAATCTATATTAAATCTACACTAAATAGAGTCCTTCGGTCTAGCACAAATCTGCTCTATCATTATCTCTGGTCTAGCAAAAACCTATCCTTAAATATGCACTAAAATATACTCTCAAATATGCACTAAAAACAGTCCTTCAATCTAGCATAAATCTTCTCAACAAGTCCACATAGAACTTATCCAAATATGCTCTATAAGTACTCTCTAGAACTTGCTCAAATTTGATCAACAAGTCCACACATAACTTGCTCAAATCTACTCAACAAGTCCTCTCTAGAACTTACTCAAATCTTCTTAACAAGTCCACACAAAACATGCTCAAATATTCTCTACAAGTTCTTTCTAGAAGTTGCTCAAATATGCTAAACAAGTCCACATAGAACTTGTTCAAATCTACTCAATAAGTCCACACATAACTTATTCAAATCTGCTTAATATATATATTGTAAGCTTCCACAATAGCTCACACAAAATCTATCCATAATTCTTCTCAAAGACTTACCCCAAAACAACTCAAAAAATCCACACAATTTTTTTCTAATCTCATAGAGACATAAAGAGAAATGTTAGAGACTCAATATGCTCTATGCTAATCACAATGCTCAATTTATTTCAATTACTCTCTTAGAAATATAAGGAGAATTGTTAGAGACTCAATATGCTTCAAATTCAAATCAATGCTCAATCACTTTCTCAAATCAATTTAGAATATAGAATAGTTTGTTTTATGGAACTTGAGCAATCACTTACTCAACCAAACACTGAATGAAACAACCCTTGCTCACAAACACTAGTCCAAGCACATGATCACTCAACTCAAAATGTTTCCAATAATGCTCAACATCATATGTCACATAACAACGATACTCATATTATTTTCTCAACAACTCACTTCAACAACAATATTTATAAAATAATCTTCACATAGCAATGATACTCAATCCTTAGTTCAAGTTGTTGACACAACCAATGAATTCAACAATAATGCTTATAAAACAAGTTTCTCATAGCAATGATACTCAATTCTTAGTTCAAGTTATTCATACTACCAATGGCTTCAACAACAATCCTTATAAAATAAGTTTTTAACAACAACTCTTTATTCTAGAAAACCTTGACACATTAACTCAACTCATTCAATAGGAAACCCTAGTCAAGTCCTTTTCACTCCAAACTTATTTTCCAAAAAACCAACCAATCAATTTAACTATGGAAGAATGTGCTCATACCTTTTTCTTGATGATGAAGAAATCTCATAAATCTTCCACAACAATAAAAACTCTTTTGCCAAGCCTAAAGAAATTATTAGATAATAATCTTCCTCAAAATACAATGTAAATATCAAGACAAATGTATAACTTATCACTTCACCTTTAAGAAATCATTCATCAAAATTTACAAAAATTAATATACCACTTACACCTTATGATCTCCCCAACTAAAATAATATTCAATGCACTCTTCTTTAAAAATAACTCAATGCTTAGAAGTTCCCTCTATCCTTTTGAAACTTAAAACAATTTTATGTGACACAACCACTTTATTATTAAATAAATATTAAACCTTCCTTTATCTTTGCAATAGTCTTCCTTGGGTTTTTATGAAAAACTTTTTAACTTATGCTTCCACATAATATTAAAAATATTATGGATCCCTTTTTCCTTTAACCTCTACTGTATTCCTCTTAACATTTGACATCATCAATGGCTTATTTTTGGGTATCAATAATAACTCTTGACAACTTTATTTCTTGATAATTTCCTTGGTATTAATGATGACTTCATTTATTGACATCAATGACATATTGACTTAATGACTCAAAATGTCCAACAATCTCCCCATTTTTCATTGATGGCAACCCAAATTATTTTTACTAAAAACTTGGCTTTTTATTTTTTCTGCTCCCCATGAGATATTGCTACCCATAGCTCAATGCTCTCTCAAATAACAAATCTCTCCCCCTTTGACATAAATGGTAAAGGGTCACATTTGGGGCTCAGGGCTAAGAATGAGCCTCTTAGCTTAGACCCTCCCCCACCTTATCTTGAAGTGGTTAATTATGGGGTGGGAGTATTTCTACTCCCAAAAAGCATTGTTCTTTAATATTATCCTTTTTCCTTATTATATGATCCTTATGATTTCTCTAACTGTTTCTTTCCATGTCCATGTTATTATCCATGTCTATATTCCTATCTTTGTTCCTGTTCCTATTCCTGTTCATATCCATGTTCCTATTCCTATTCATATCCATGTTCCTGTTCCTATTCCTATTCATATCCATGTTCCTATCCATGTTCCTGTTCATATCCATATTTTTGTTCATGTTCATGCTTGATTATTTAATGTCTGCTCTACACCACTTTTTTGTGTGACCATCATTATTGCACTTGTAACACTTAATTTTATTAATCCTTGAAGGTGAAAATGTCTTAGGATTTCTCCTAGTGAAGCCATACCTACAATTCATTGCCTTGTGACCAAAAAATATTACATGAGTAGCAATACCCATGGAAAAGTTATGTGTTCCCATATTCTTGTCTTTCCTATGTCCTACACTATGAAACCATGTGCCCAAACTTATGACATGAAAATAATCTTCCATTGAAGCCTCCTTGCCTTGACCTCATTGGTATCCTAGTCTCTCTTGACCTATTCTGATTTATGTTCCATCTATATCTTCTTTGTGCATTGTTCCTGTTCTTTTTGAACTCTCTATTATCCAGCTCATACTTAGATGTTTCACTTTATTTTAAACTTTCTTCTTCTAAAGTATATTCATTTGAAGTTTCTTCTCCTCCAAAAATTGAGGTTAAATCTCCTTCCCATTCCTTTCGATCCTTTATAAATCCAAGACTTGTTTTGCTTGATGTAGACTTTTGTATCCTGATGAACTTATCTAAGTTATTTGAGCTATTTTTGAACCCTTTTAGCTTGACTTTGGAGTCTTCTAAATTTTCTCTTATTAGTGCCACTTCTTGTGTTAACTTTTCATATTCTAAGATATTTGCTTCTAAATGATCCTTGAACCTTTTTGTCTTAGCCTTTAATTTTTCTAAATCCTCTATAAGCAATATTCTCTCTTTATCACATTATTGAAATTGCATTTAAATCTTAGAGTGCTTATTTCTTACCTTCTTTACTATTTCAATGGCATAAATAAGTTCTCCTTTGAGATCATATCCATCCTTTTCTGAATATTCCTATATTTTTTTACCTTTTTCCACATTTTTATTTTCTATTGGCTTGTCTTCTATAGGATCACCTACTTCTTCTTCTAATGCCACTAGAAGGTTTTCATCTGGTCCTTCTAATGCATCCTCATATTCATCATCACTGAAACTATAGTCGTCCCTTGTACACTCATCTTCAAGATGTCCAAAGTTACCACTTCTAAAACACTTGAGAATTACTGGACTCCTTTTCTAAACTTGTTCTTTTTCTTCAATCATAAATAGGACTTCATATCTATCATTATATGAAAACTAGAATAACTATCACTTGAGTACTTACTTGCATTATTTGCATAGTAGCTCCTCTTTTGCATTTGGAAGAACTTCTTTCCTTATCTGTTTTATCCATCCTTGCTTTTCTTTTTGTGCCTAAGTCTTTTTGATTCCCTGTTCTTGTGATCTTATTTCTATTTATCATTGTTATTATTAGATTCTTTATAGTCAGTTGCATAATGACCATAGCTTCCATAATTTAAAATTTAGTAGATATTATATCTCTAGATCTTCTTGAATGCTTATTCCTTCTACCATAATTTTTTTCTTCATCACTGGATGACTCATTGCTTTATTATGACTTCTTACCCTTAGTCTTATTGATTTCTTTGAATACTACATTATTCTAGGAAAGAGGATATTTTTTCTTATCTCATGTGCTATAAGAATACCAAGCAACATATCTCTTGTCAAAGTATCACCATCCATTGACACTTCTATAGCAGAAACCTTTTCATTGAATCTATTTGGAAGAGTTCTCAAAACTTTATCACAAACATCTAATTCATCAATCTTCATTCCAAGTCCTTGCATAGTATTAACAACCTCATAAATTCAAAGTAGATAAGTACTAATGTTTTTCTCATCCTTCATTCTTAAATCTTCAAATTTTCCTTTGATATTTCGTATCTTTTCTTTCTTGACACATTTATCTTCTTCATATATAATTTGCAATTTATCCCACATGTATTTAGTAGTTTTACAATGCATAACTTTCATAGACTTTGTTCCATGCAAACCTCTCAAAAGTACATTCATTTATTTTGAATTATAATGCTATAGGAGCTTACATTCCTTATCTGTAGGAGGATTAATTAAGGGATCATATCTAAATTCAACTGCTTCTCAAATTTCATTACCAAGTGCCATCAGGTATATCTTCATTCTCATACTCCAATAAATATAGTCACTTCAATAAAATACTGGTGTTGAATTATCTGAGGATATATTCTTAGAATCTATTGTATTCTTGTTAGCTTTTCCTTCAAGATGTAAAACTCTTCTAAAGGAATCCGCTTTGATACCAATTGAAGAACACAAGCTTATACTGAGAGGGGGGTGAATAGTATAAGACCACTTTTTACCTTTATTTCCCAAATAATATTATGCAATGTATAGATAGAAATTTCAATAGTAGTAATCAAAGCAATGAAAAAATCACCACATAAAATAGAGACACCACAATTTATGTGGTTCACCCAATGTGGGATACTCCACGAAGAATATCTTTCAATAAAATTTTCTGAATCAATATCTTGGGAATCCTTTCCCTATTACAATGTTTATGGACCTCTATCCAAAGGAGAAACCAATCCCCTAAATCAAGTTCATGGATCTCTATCCATAGGATAACTCTTTCTCCTCTGCTCTGTCTAGTGATCCTCTAGAAGACTACTGCCTCCACTACACATGCTTGTAGATATCTCTCCAATGAAGACTCTTGTACCCACTTAGAAGACTTATCCTCACTACCCTGGCTAATTAATCTCCATCCATTGGAGACTACTATCCTCTCTGCTCTATATTAAATCTGCACTAAACACAGTCCTTCAATCTAGCACAAATATGATCTATCTTTGTCTTTGGTCTGGTACAAACCTATCCTCAAATATGTACCAAAATATACTCTAAAATTTGCACTAAACATAGTCCTTCGATCTAGCATTTATTTTCTCATCAAGTACACATAGAACTTATCCAAATATGATATACAAGTCCTCTCTAGAACTTTCTAAAATATGATCAACAAGTCCACACATAACTTGCTCAAATCTGCTCAAAAAGTCCTCTCTAGAACTTGCTGAAATATGCTCAACAAGTCCACACAAAACTTGCTCAAATATTCTCTACAAGTTCTTTATAAAATTTTCTCAAATATGCTCAACAAGTCCACACATAACTTATCCAAATCTGTTTAATATCTATATTGTAATCTTCCACAAAAGCTCACACAAAATCTATCCATAATTCTTCTCAAAGACTTACCCCAAAACAACTCAAAAAATCCACACAAATTTTTTCTAATCTCATAGAAACATAAAGAGAATTTTAAAGACTCAATATGATCTATACTAATTACAATGCTCAATTTATTTCAATTACTCTCTTATAAACATAAGGAGAATTTTTAGAGACTCAATATGCTTCAAATTGAAATCAATGCTCAATCACTTTCTGAACTCAATTCAGAATATAGAATAGTTTGTTTTATGGAACTTGAACAATCACTTCACATACCCACTTGACTAGGTTCAATCAAATTTACTCAAACAAACACTCAATGAAACAACCCTTGCTCATAAACCCTAGTCCAAACATATTATCACTCAACACAAAATGTTTCCAACATTGCTCAACATCAAATGTCACATAACAATGTTTCCCATGTTCTTTGCTCAACAACTCACTTCAACAACAATGCTTATAAAACAATATTTACATAGAAATGATACTCAATCCTTAGTTCAAGTTCTTTACACAACCAATGAATTCAACAACTATGCTTATAAAACAAGGTTCGCATAGCAATGATACTCAATTCTTATTTCAAGTTCTTCATACTACCAATGGCTTCAACAACAATCCTTATAAAAAAAGGTTTTAACAACAACTCTTTATTCCAGAAAACCTTGAAGCATTAACTAAACTCATTCAATAGGAAACCCTAATCAAATCCTTTTCACTCCAAACTTATTTTTGATAAAATCAACCAGTAAATTTAACTATGGAATAATGGGCTCATACCTTTTTCTTGATGATGAAGGAATCTCATAAATCTGCCACAACCATAAACATTCTTTTGCCAAGCTCAAAGAAATTATTAGATAATAATATTCCTCAAAATACAATGTAAATATCAAGACAAATGTACAACTTATCACTCCACCTTTAAGAAATCATTCATCAATATTTACAAATATTAATATACCACTTACACCTTATGATATCCCCAACTAAAATAATATTCAATGCACTCTTCTTTAAAAATAACTCAATTTTTAGAAGGCCCCTCTATCCTCTTCAAACTTGAAATAATTTGATGTGACTCAACCACTTTATTAAAATAAACTAACACCTTATTCCTCCAACTTATCAAAAATTAATTTCCAACTAACAATCCTTTAAGCAACCCTTTTAACTCCAAACTTTAGGCAACTCATAAAATATTAAACAAAAATTTATTACCTTGCCTTGGATGGGATTCTAACTCATAGCGTAGCCTCAACTAGTTCCCTAGCCATGACTCCAACCACCACACGAGCTAGATGCTCACTTGAGGACAACAAAAATGTGCACCTTCCTTTGGCGCTTTAAATTACCAATGCAACCACCAAAACACTATTGTTGAGCTTCAAACATAGGTCTCATAGCGCCCAATACTTTAACTGCCATCCTCTTGCCACTAGGTGATGATGCCCGGTTGGCACTTGGTATTATTCACTGCTCCTCTTTAAACCCTATTCATTGGCGCTAAACATAAAAATCACTTTCTATATTTTGCACAAGTATCAACAAAATTGCATGCTATATTTTTTTGAACAAAAGGATAATTTCAAATAACTCTAAGGCATTGGTTATATATATATATATATATATATATATATATATATATATATATATATATATATATCAATTTCCCTTCTTCATGCATTACATTGGCACTCAAATTTCCTTCAACGAATTTAGACGTCGGCTCTTGAATTTCCTTTGGAGCTTATTAATCTATAAAATATTTAAATTCATTTAAATTTAAATTTTATAAATTAATTCTTTAAGACCCTTTGGTTTTATTAAGACCATCTTCCATTGTACACGTTGGTATAAATAATGTTTATTAATAAAATTTAAATTCACTTTGAATTTAAATATTTTATTAAATAAATATTAAAACTTCCTTTAGCATTACAATAGTCTTCCTTGGGTTTTATGAAAAACCTTTTAACTTATACTTCCACATAATATTAAAAATATTATGGAGTCCTTTTGCCTTTAACCTCTACTTTATTACTCTTGACTTTTGACATCATCATTGGCTTATTTTTGGAGATCAATAATAACTCTTGAAAACTTTATTTCTTGAAAATTTCCTTGACATTAATGATGACTTCATTTCTAGACATCAATGACAACTTGAATTAATGACTCAAAATATCCAACATAAAATATTCACACATGGGTGTGTGAACCTTCCTATTCTTTCAAAAATCTACAAAATTGGATGGAAATGATCTTCTAGTGAAACTTCTTCTTTGATATTTTATTGGGTCATATTCAAAAATTACTTTATTTATCGATAGTTTTTTAATATTACAAATAGAATGGTAGATTTGATAGATATTGTTATTCTATATGGATGATGGATGATGTTGATAGATATTTGGATACATAGAGTAATTTATATAGAGTTTTGGTGAGCTAGAGTGGATATATATATAATGGTGAAAGTGGCTTTCTATTTATAGATTTTTCCAAGGTTATGGGAGGGGCTAAGGTGTCCTTGTGAGGTGTTCCCTATAAGGTGTGCATTGTGAGGTGATCATTATGATGTATCCCCTCAGGTATCCTCAGAGGTGGCATGCCTCATAAGTGAATTTGGGTGAGAGAATATCTCACCCATCTACATACCTTAATGACCTGGAGGAAAGTCTCCAAATAACATTTATTGAATTTGAGGTGGAAAGACTTTGAATTTAAATTTGTTTTATTTTTACAAAATTCTCCATTTTCTATTTATTGCCCATGAGAGTGTGATATGGAGGAAATATCCCGATGATAAGTGGAATGACTAGGCTAGTCTAGGCCAGGCTAGTCAAATTAGACTAGGTGAGATGGAGAGGTTAGGCTAGTCAAAGTATACTAGGTGATATGGAGAGGCTAGGCTAATCAATGTAGACTAGGTGAGATGGAAGGCTTAGCTTAAATCATGATTAGATTTAATTAAGCATGTGTTTAGCCATAAAGTATGTTTTGACCAAAATATTTACTTTTGAACATAAATTACTTTTTTATTATGGTGAAGATTTCAATCTTAGTTGAGTTATGGTGGAGGTCGCATGAGGACCCATGGTTAAGCATAGAAAGGAGCTTAGCTAGCCTAAGGAGGCTAATAAATATGAATAGTAATTTTGATGAATGTATAGTGTTTTGAACTCAATTTATGTAATTTTCATGGGTTTTGCAAATTGATCAGCTATAATGATGAAGAAATTGATAATGTATGACTTTTGGGTGTCTACATTTTACCCCTTTTTGTATTGTGGTGTGTAAAAATATGATTCAATACAAAAATTGATGATATGGATTGATGAATGATTTGGAAGGCAAATAATTTATTATTTATGACTTGGGGATTATTGCAAGAGAGACGCATTGATAAAAAATGATTTATAATTGAGTACGATACTTTGTAGCATTCTAATGACTAATTTCGAGGAAATATGTAGGATTACCTTATTCTGTGATCAATGTGAGATATTCCAATTGTGGAAGGAATAAATGACTTTGCAAATTTATTCTTTTGATTGATTGATGAGTTATTTTTGATAATATTTAACAAATGGTTGGAGCTATAAGGTAGATCTTAGTCAGGTGCTTCATTCAAAAGTGGTCTTATGACTACCATTGTGAAGAAGATAATCCATGAGATATGTATAGTCACAAACATTTTAGGTTTATCAAGTATTTGTTTATTTTGAATTGGAGTTTTGATTGAGAAGAGAAATTTTGCTTTTATTTCTCCTAGCAAATGAGGACTTGAGATAATCTTCAACAAAAAAATTCCTAGGTAAATGTTGTATTTATAATTAGATGTTTGGTTGTTTGATCACATGTAAAGTAGCATTTGATTTTTTTGAATGATAACCCCCTCAAGTGATGAACTAACGATGAAGGAGATGGAAAGCGGTAATGAGTCGATTGAAAATGATAAAACTAATGGTGATAATGATGAAAAACATAAATGAAGGGGTATACAAGGCCATAGCCATGCATAATGTTAGAAATTTAAACTTAAAATGGTAGGTTCATACATGGGTGTGCAAACCAAAAATTTTGTACGTGCCTATGCAAACCTACCAAAAATGACATATTTAAGCACAAAATTACTATAGTGGGATCATTTTTCATGATGCGGAGTGAGGAGAGAGTGGTGAGAAATATTTATTGAAGAAAAGCACTATCAAATTGTGAAATGGAATGCGAGCGTTGGCGAGTAAGATACCATGAGTGCAAGTCAAAGTGTACCAGTGGTAAGTGCAATTTTTCTTGTGGTGATTGCAAAAATGAGGCTTTATAAATGAATCTTAAGGAATAAATTTATAGTGAAATGAAATTGTGAAAGTGCATGAAAATTGAAAAAGGGTATGGAAATGCGTGCAACTGTGTGTGTTTCTTAAAAATTTATGTACAAAATGATATTTTGGCCAAATGTGTACCTGAATCTACTTTTTATTTTCAAGTTTGATTTTTTACCTTGAAATATGTGCATGGAAGAATGTGTGCTTTTGGAAATATTTACATGTTACATGATAAATGATTGCATGGGCTGGATATATGTGCAAATGGGTACTCATTTTTGTAATTTTTTGAACCTGTTGAATTTTTTCTCATTTTGCATGATTTTGCATGCGTGTGCATTTGAGCGTATTTTGATACATTTTTGTTCAAATATTTTTGTACAACTGTGTTGTTTGGTGAAATGGGTATTCAAAATACCCGCAAATTGAGGTTTGTACATTGATGTATGAACCAAAATGTTCACACACGGGTGTGTGAATGAAAAGGTTTACAAACGGGTGTGCAAAGTTTTTTTTTTAAATGTATGTTTATAGGTGGACGGATTGTACATTGATGATAAATTTACATGTTGAAATGGATGTAGGTGAAAAAGGTACAATTGTGACATCAGATTCAATCACTAAGAGAAAAGCTACAGAATGTGTGGGTGGTAGAGGATAGTACTTGGCTAGGTGATGTTGGATTGTATGGTTTGTGGGAGATGTAGTGTGTGCATGCCAACTAGGCATATGTTTCAACATTGTGTGAGAGGTAGTATCTGGATATGAACACCTTTCATTTCATAATAGGGGAAATGACTATCACATTAGAGAATGGGTACCACATCTATCGATTCTTGATAGAGGGTATCACAATGAGGACAACAGGAAGAGCTGCACGACATGTGATATTACGAAGAGATTTTGAAGATATATGGGGTGAGGTGAAGTATGGTGGTGGTTTGGAGAATGAGAAGTATTGGGTGGATAAGATGTTGTTCAACCACCATAAAATGGTGATTTTGTTGGTGGTGAGTCACGCACTACTAGATACTTCAAATGTGAAATTCACTTGGAATATGATGGAAGTAGTGTGCGATATGGTAGAGCGAAAGTATTTTCTTGGGTTCCTACATTGCTTCCATAGGTATTTAGATAGTTGCACACCATTTTGAGGATATGTCATTTAGGGTTGAGGTTCAATCCATTATTACAGGTACATGCATGGAAGCATATCATGGTAGGGCAGCTGATAAGTCTACCATACAAGGTACATAGATATATGGGTAGTGATGTGTCGTATGTACTGAGATGGTAGATTAACATGGAGATACATTTTAAGAGAGACCATGAGGGTGATGATTTGTACTATAGAGGGTTTTTAGAAGGACTAAAAACATATCACATCACTTGGAGGTGATGGTGAGGAGCAACTAATTGGCTAGAGGATGGTAAGTAGTTATGGAAGGTGATATGGGGCCAATGGATGATTAGATGGTATGGGACACATGTGGAGTACTTCCCCTTATCGATAGTGATGTGAAAAATTATCTTGAAATAAGGATGCCAAAATCCACCAATGGTCATCTAGAGGATTAAGGGAGATCAGGGACTATGACCGATTATGCCTCCTTTGGATATTGAGTGATATGATGAGATGGTTATCTGATATGTGGATAATACTAGGATTACTCTAGAGTATGATACCTAGTGGATGTTGTGAAGGTGGTAGCTAAGAGTGGGGTTTATAGATAGATAGAGAAAGGTGGTATGTGGGATACCTATAAGATCAATAATGGTATCACCAATTGATGATGGTGTACGGATAGGATCACCAAGTGTGGGAGGGGTTCCAGGATCACTAGATTCTGAAGAGGAGGAGGAGGAGTTAGATAGTCTACTATGATAGGTGTGATAGTGGAAAGGGAATGTGGTAAGGTCATAGTTAGGGTTATGCATAGTGGCGAATATTCACAAATTCGGTGAATATTAGTATTTTCAAAATTAGAAATGGGTGAATATGAGGACCCTCGACTCCAGCCCATTCGCCTAAAATTTGTTAGGACCAATTTGTTATTAGGGTCAATTTGCCATAATATATATCCAAACATATGTATATTTGTACTTTTTGGAAAGCTCTTTTCAAGCCTTATCTAATGGTGGTATTTGTATGAAGTTATAATATGATTTAATAGGTCATAAGTTGTATCAAATATGACTTTACATTTTAAGGCTTCAAATACCTGAAATTTTGGTATGAAGATGTTCTATTTGATTTTATTAGGATTCTACATGATTCACCTTGATTTTGATTAGGATTTGCTATTTTTTTACAAGTACATTTTGAGTTCAACCCCTTATGCATAACCCTGGTCATCGTATGGAGATGTTGGAGAGTGAATGAGTGGGGGACCACCAGTAGAGGAGGTGATACTGATGGAGGGGATTCCCTTGGATGATTTTATGGCATTGATGGGTGAGGCACCAAAGATAGGAGATATAGAAACAATGAATGAGGTGCCACATATGGGTGATATTCCTTAGATGGATGAGGTTAAAATGCCACAACAGCCATATTTTGACTTTTTAATGATCTATGCGAGATGATAGCGGTGCAGGATGAGATGATTCTCCTACCATAGTTTATGAAATATTTAGAGGGATGCAAGACTGAGAGAGATGGAGTGGGTTGTATTGATAGTAGAGAGGGATGCTGCCAGAGTAGGGAGGTAGGTGGTGGATGAGATAATAGAGGTAGCCTTGGTATAGGTGAGATCTATTATGGAGGAGGTGAGGTGGGTTTTGGGTGAGATAGATGCTTTAGTTAGAGAGCAAGATGAGGTGATATTAGAGGTGGATCATAACAACTGAGAGGGATGTTGTTGTGAGAGAGTAGTATAATGCTAGAGTTGTGAGAAATGAGATGATTGATATGATCTATTGACTACAACAGTATCTTGATGAGGCTAGGGAGTAGGTGGAAGCTAAGAGAGTTAGCCAATTGGAGAGTGTGGAGCGATTGCAATGGGAGGTGAAGGGATAAATTTTGAAGAGGAGCGAGTTATGACCAAGATTGATGGTCTGCAAGAGAGAGTGCAATAGTCATAGGGGTATTTTAAGGTGGTGAAGGTAGCAGAGGATCGGGCTAAAATTGAGGTAGTAGGTCTATGAGGAGAGGTGTAGTATTTATAGTGAGTAAACATAGTTTTTTTAGAGACCTATTCATAATAGGCTATGAAGAGGATGCAATGTGAGGTAGATTTTATTATGCATGGGTTCTCACTACCAATGTATTCAGATTCATAGTTATTATCAGCATTGTATACATAGTTATGATAGAGTCAGTAGAGTACTACCTTAGTGAATCATACGAGTTAGAGGATGGCAGAGCTAGCAACCTTATAGGTAGAGGGGTATGCCCTAGAGATGAGTAGATAAAAAACCAAAGTGAGATGCAGAGGAGGTATCGATGGCTCAGGAGAGGAGTGGAGAGACTCCCAATGAGCAACATGGTTGATGGATCTTTTTTTTGGTGGTCAAGTGGCCATCACTTTTTGTATGAGTAGTATATATATGCTATGTACATACGATGATATACCATAAGGGGTACACATTTTTTGTATCCTGATGGTATTTTTTCGTATATATATATATATATATATATATATATATATATATATATATATATATATATATATATATATATATATATATATATATATATATATATATATATATATATATATATATATATATATATAGATATATATAGATATATGATATTCGTGAGGATATGTCTTATTGTATTTTTGTGTATGTTATTCTGCTTTTGTGTATGTGCATGAGAATGATGTGAATGTATGAATGTAGCGTATATGTGTGCAAAATTAATGATAACATATATGTAAATAAATGTATGAAGATGCAATAAATGTGTTATCATTTAGATTAGAAAGATCATAAATGATAAAAAGATAATAAAAATGAGTGACCGATGAACACATAACTATAAGGTATTAAAGACAAACAAACATGTAATGCATGATGTGAAAATAAAATGTAAATGTCTTTGAGATGTATGAATGTGGTGGAGATGGATGCAATAAATGAGATATGACAAGGTATTGAATGTAAATGGATTTTAACCTAATATGAGTATGCTATGGATGAGTATGCAATTGGATGCAAATAGTATTGAATAAGGTACTTGTATTATAGCAAAACAAGTGATATTACTATTCATTCCGTTATTTAAAAGATATCAAATGTGAAAAGTTATTTGAAGAGATTTGAACATGATAGTTTGAGCAATAAAATCCATTGAATACTTTATTAAGATTCAATCATGGACCAGTGTGTGTGAAGTGATGTTCATGTAACCATTTTGAGAGAGGATGGTTTCCACTGATTGTTAACTTATCTTGTAAGCTAGCTCATCCATAAGCACACATTGATCTATACAAAAGGTCACTAATATGATAGAAATGTCACCACTTGTAAGTTGTACACTATTGCAAAACATGTATATATAGCCTATTTTTTGTGATTGATATCACCCTATAATTTTGTTATTGACTTGAGAACCTCATGGATTCAAGCTTGTTGGTAATACTCATTTTGTAGTGATCTTTTTGAGTTTTTGATTTTATTTTCTTCCTCTTTTTTTGTAGATTATTCTTTTGTCAATCCTCGGGTTTTATTTAGATCACACAAATGATAGGATGAGTGGGGTGACTTTCACTAGGTGGCTAGTAAATGCATAGTATTGCTTGTACTATTCTCAAAATTGTCTTAATGTGTAAGACGTGCAATTTGATCCATGAAATAACTTAAGTCAATTAAGGGAAGATTTGAAGTGATTTAGAATTTTCTAAATTTAGATGTTGGTTTGATTGACTTAACTATAAATGGTTGAATTACACAAAGCTTTCAATAATCCAGTCTCATGAAAATGAAATTGGACACCAAAACTATTGTGCTAAGAAGTGTGTATTTAATTTTTTAGATGTGCTACTTACAATGAATATATATAGATGCAGATATGGACACAATCTATATGCATGTAAATATGTGTAAAAAATGATATATGTGACATATAATGACAATGTGATGAGCAATGAATAAGTGGTAAAAATGTGTGAACATGTAGTGATAAATGCAATGAATAGCATGATTTTTCTATGCATGGAGTATGAAAATACTATATGAAATTTCCCCAGGATGATGTACAAATAGAAGGGGCAATGAAGATAATCGAGAAAGTTGATACGAGGAGATGAGTGCAAAAATAAATGGTAAATATTTCACGACATCAATATGATTGATGAAGCAATATGGTGGTGCCATAAATGAGTGTGGAGATGGATATGATGTAAGAAATTATAAGAAATATAAAAATAGAAGAATACAAAGAAAGAAATAAAATGAAACTTATCAAATAAATATAGTTGCTCAAAGTATGATCATACAACATTGACAAGTAACAAGAAAGAAGGAGAAGAAAGAAGTAAGAGATGAACAAAACAAAGATATGTAGCCGCTTGAAATGTGACCATATATAAATGATCAAATAGTAAGGATACAAATAAGAGATGAAAGAGAAGACAAATAAAAAATAATGCAATTTGACATATACCATGAATGGATAGTTTTTTTTTTGTTGTTTGCACTTTTGTATTTAAATTGATGGTATGTACAAAGAATGATGATCCATACTAAAGTTATTAGGCATAAAATTCTTGGATATAAATTATATTGATGGGTTAAAGGCTAGAAAGACCTTCAATATTGGCAAAATGATCTACCCCAGAACCAAATTTGTGTGTAACAAAGTAAGGGCCTAGCCAATTAGGCATAAATTCATCTTGAATATGGTATGGTTGGCTAGTGATTTGTTGGTTATTTTTAAAGATTATATATTTTATTTTAAATTCTTTTTTATGTACCTTACTATTATAGGTGCGTTAGAGATGGTCTTGGTAAACACATGTGGGTTCATTAGAATGAATGCAGTGTTCATCCAAGAGTGTTAAATAGTCTAGTTTTTCTTGATGAGCAGTATCATCATCGATAAATTATTGTAATGATATGCACAATTATGGGAAGATTAAAATTTGTGGGTAGAATATTTCAAAAAATTTATTATCCCAGTTGCAGTTTGAATGTTCATTCTAAATTCCCAAAGTGTCAAGGGCATTGGATGGTGCCAATTATGATATGACTCTACAATGGTTTTGTACAAAGAATGGTGTATATGGTTTTATGGATAATTTTATTTAAATTTCTCACATAGTGTGCCAACATTATTGGTCTTGAAAAGCATACCATTATTTGACCATGAAGGGAAGGCCAAAGTGATAGCTGATGTGTGAAGTAATGAAGTTGATAATTTTAGGACCTATCATTTAGATGAAAGAAGTGTCTTAAACCTAGTTTGCAAAGTACTTCATAGTAGTAATAATATAGTTATGATTTTTGGATGAGGTTGGTATGATTTTAACAATTAAATGCAAACCTCATTGAAAAAAGACCACATAGATGTAACAGTTTGGAGTTCTTGAGATGATAAAAAAATTAATATTAACATGGTGTTTGTATTTGATATACTACTAAATATATTTACAACCACTATGCTCTAGTGTAGGCCAATACTAACCCATGTGTGATATGATTAATAATGATGTGTTAGATTTCATGTGGTTTGAGATAACATTGAAGGATGCCATCATGGTTGCATTTATAAAAAATATCTCCTAGTAATGAATAACGAATTCCCCTTTGTTTTAATGCTCATTGAAGAGTGTGGGGTAAATCCAAAGAAAATTGCCTAATGTAATAGAATCCTTGATATGATAAAAAGAAATAATTAAGAGGTTCAACCATTCATGCGATTAGTATGATACTATGGTGAAGTGCATTATGGAAGGAGGGCTAAATTCCCTAGATAATAATGTAATGACATATAAGAACTCCCCCAGTAATTGAAGTGCATTTAAGAGGGAACGTAATCCCCTAATCATTAAAGTGAGGAGATGATTAGGGGATTACATTCTTCGAGATACATATCGGTATCTAAGGAGATTAATTCCCTCATCTCCTCAATTTAGAAGAACCCATAGAGTTCTTCGAGCTACATCTTGGTAGCCTTTGAGCTAACCTAATTTTGGTTACAAGAACATTTTCTATTCTCAATAGCAATCCAAGACAAGTGTACACTCATTGTGCAAACTCCTTTAACACTCTGCTATCGAAACATAAACTCTAGTTACCAATACAACTAAAATGGCCAAAAATCTTCTAGATCTGCCTTATCCTTTGTGGAATCATACAGGCCCTTTAAATATTGTAGTTCAACATCCAATACCATCAGTGTCTCTAAAAGCACTACCTCAGTACAATGGTACTGGGAAGACAAATTATGAACATTGCCTAGTGTAGACACCAAAACAGCACCAATCCGATTATGTGACTGCAAACACTGATCGCTTTGACAAACACAGCCCCTAGGGCAGCCCTCAGAGGTCAAACAGTGGTCTTAACCACTTTCATAGCAATTTTGTGAGGTCAAGAAGCAATTTTGCACACTTAGACACTTTGCCTAGTAATCGTCTCACCCAAGGACGATTGCTAACTTGAAATCGTCTCACCCAGGGACGATTTCTGAAATCATCTCCAGCAAGGATGATTTCCAAGTTTAACGGGCAAAAAGACAAATGAGGCCAAGTGGCAACCCAGAACAGTCAGTTGATGACTCCTGCATCGCACGCGTGTGTGAGTGGAAAAATAGGTCATTTGAGGACTATCACAAGGGTAGTTATGAAAGCCCAAGTCAATGGAGGACTCCCCTCCCTCTTGGGAAGACAAGACTGCCACATGGCGCCTATGACCAACACATGGCATTTGTGCTTCCCTCCCAAAAGAGACCCCATGGGTCTATAAAATGTGGGACTTTTCTCACCCAAAATAGACAGGTTGAAGGAGTTTTCAAGCAACGAAGTGCTGCCGAGTTGAAGACCCACTTGCATCCCTTTTGGTTCACCTTCCCACATCCACAAATATCTTTTGCAAGGGAGGTTGTTGGGTGGCTTTTGGAAGCTTGAATCGGACCTAAATCCAACACATGGACACCTAAATCAACCAATTCGCCGACCCCCCAATCCTAAGAGGTTTTGGGCCCATCCCTAGTGGATTGGCACCGGAATCAAGTGCCAACGGTGGGAGGCCCACTTGGGCATCCCCGCACTTTTTTTAAGTTTTATTTCAGAAGCATTCTAGTTTATTTTCTCATGCTGCATATTGTGTTTTCTATTTGGTGAATTCATAGCTGCAATTTTGTAACCTTTGATCAGATTCTAGTATGTTTTGTGTCGTTTTGTAGTTTCACTAACTTGCAGGAGGCGATATCAAATTCCCGAGGGTAGAGGCCAAATTGGGAGAATCCGACCATCTGGGTCGTCCCAAAATGGCCCCAATTACATAACCCCTCTATCTGCAGGTGTTTTGGAGACCTCGAGAGTCGACATTGGAGCGTGTCAGTTCGACTTCCCCAACATAGAAGAAATCATCCCACCCAGGGACGATTTACAGTCAGAAATCGTCCTACCCAGGGACGATTTCCAGTTGAAAGCAGATTGGCCGACTGTCTCAGTGGCAATGGCCTGTTGGTAACATTTTATGTCTTCTAGCAAGTTTTCAGGCTGTTTAGAATCATTTTGTTTACTATTTTAGATAAATGTTTGCATGCATCTTTTGATGATTTTAGAAGAACGAACACTTTTCACTTCCAGCAGGTGCTACTGACATCTTGGTTGTTTCTTTGTTCACGGGAGAAGCAGCAGAGGTGAAGAACTCATCGACATCAGTGACGACATCATCTTGGCCCGCCCATTGCAATCGTGGGCATGCGGAAAGAGGAACATTGAGTGATTGTAATAGAATTCTTTTAACGCTCCTAGCCCCCGAAAAGGGAGGAGACGTCATTGTAACAGAGATCAAGGGATATTAATGAAAGGGTTGTGTTTTCTCCATTTTCTTGTGTCTCTTCCAATGTGTTTCTTTTCCATTTCATGCACTTTATGTTTCTAGGACTTAAGCGCATTTGATTTTTAATGCAATCGCAATTAGTGTTTCCTTTGCCCGAAATCTCGTGCTTTCAGTGGCGATCATGGTGGGACCTGTCCCATATTTTTAAAATCATAGAAAACTGATCAAAGTTTTGTGTTTATGCTTGACAGGTAAATTTTTTTGTTGCAGACTGCTATTCGTCTCTGACTGTTACGATTACTTTACTAGAAATCGTCTCACCCTGAGACGATTTTAAAATCGTCTCTGCCAGGGACGATTTTTGTTCTGTAAATCGTCTCACCAAGGGACGATTTTCACGTCTCAGATTTTTAGAGCAGAAATTCAGAGGCAACTAGAGAAGGTAGAGAAGAGGTAGGGATTTTATCATCTCTGTTAAATTTTCTATTTCTATTTTCTGTTTCTTTGACTGTTTTCATTTTATCCTGCATACTTAGGGAAAATCATTCATGCTTGTTTCATTTTCGCTAAATAAAATGAACCTCACACACTCCACGTAACAATTTTAAAACAAGGAGCTGGTCGTAAGACCCCAGCCCTTTATCAAGACCATTGGTGGATTTCATCACCACCTTGGCTTAATTTGCATCCATTTCCCGATTGTCAACTGTTGTTAGGCGTAAATCTCGACGAAGACAGACCGAGTGTCGCTGGGGTGATTCCCATGCGTGCGAGGATAAGTTTTCTATGGTAGGTGCCATTAACAGGACAATCCCCCTTCCGTACTACCTACGTACCACGTACCTTCTGCTCTCACGTACCTATAGTCTCCCTCTCATAAGGGTGGGTATATAGAGAGGTTGGTATATCGGCCTAGTTGGTATATTAAAGGGGCTACCATTTTGGGAGTTATATGAGCCGTCATAATGCATTTAAACGATCTTCAAAACCTACCAAAAACAAAACAAAACATCAAAATGCACTAAACCAGTTTAGGGCACACCAATAATCCTTAAAAGAGATAATCACGGATTGTGTATGCGTGTGTTTATTTCTGCTTAGTGTAGACAAAAACAAAAATCATCATAAAAAAGATAAAAATCTATTTAGATAGCATAGAAGCACCGCAATGGTGTACACCCGCAGTCAAGCCCAATCAAGGGCAGAAGCTTCGAAAGGTACACAAGAAGCAGGCACAAGTCACCTTCGCTTCAGTCCTGAGGATTTGGTCATACCGCCTTATAGGTCTAACCTACAAAAGAATCCAATTCAGAATCCTCGGTGGGGTATGCCTATTCAAAGCAGCCCCTTTCGAGAAGATGCCTTACATGTAGACCTTGACATAAATAGAGAATCACCTCTTGAAGTTAGGCATGAGTGGCCACCGTGCGATGAAGCGCTAGACAGGCACACCGTCCATTTGGAGGGGCAACGTGGATATGGCGTCCCTTCTTTACCTATCATCAAAACAGAGAGACCAAATCCGGAGCGTAGGGCTCCTTACATAGGGAGACCTAACTCCACCCACCCCCTTCACACCCGTGAAAGGGAGTACGAGGAAAGCCATCGCATTCCTCGAGGGCAACAAACAACGTGGGAACCTTGCATTTCCGCACCAGCAGGATATCATGATCACCCCTTGAGGCCAGAACCTCGAGCACATACCGCTTACCTCGATAGAGGGAAGCGACCCATTGAAACCTTAGATCAGAAAACTCGAGGTAAACACATAGGAGAAACATTCGAACCTCCTGAGAAAAATAGGGTAGACCAAATTGACCCAGTTGTCGCCATATATACCACCCGTCAAGCCCAAACCATGCGGCTTAAACCAAGTTATCAAGAAATAGAGTACCGACACCGCTTGGATAGAGAACGCATGCAACGCGAAGTGGATGAGTTACGCTATGAAATACCTGAGAGGGGGCCAACCCCTCACATCCAAAGAGTTTAACAGTATGAGAGGCATAATTCGTTGGTGCAGGATAGGTCTCCACGACCTCATAAAGCTCTACCTCCAAGACCTCATAGATTCGAGAGGGAGGCAACTCCTCGAAACAATGATGGGTACCTTCAGCAAGAGCTTGATCAGGGTCATAGGTTTCGCCCAGAGACTCCTCAAGAATTTTACGAGGAGTATGAACCAAAAGAGGAATATGTTGAAACTCCCCATCAAGGCAGGAGGGATGCCATTCGGCCACCCCTCCATAGGCCTCTAGTTTATCGTAACTTGCAACAAGAGCGAACAAGAGAGGAAGAAATAAAATCTTCCGATGCATACCAAGCGCTATTGGAGCATTTGGAGTCTGTGGAGACAAAAGCTACTGGGCATTAAAAACCCACATTACGTCTACTCCGCAGTAATCCGGTGCATCCCTCAGTGCCTACACCTCTTTACCCCGAACACTTCAAGTTGCCTCAATTGGCAGTTTTTAAAGGTGAAGAGGACGCACAGGAACACATTACACGATTTCTAAGCCAATGCTTCGGCATCCAAGATAATGATGCATTGTTTCTTAGAACATTCATAACCACATTTGTAGGCCCTACCTCGGATTGGTTCACACAACTGCCCAAACATAGCATAAGCAATTTAGATCAATTAGTAGATGCGTTTCTTGAACGCTTTGCCTTCAACACAAGGAAGAAGGCATCACTAAGTGATTTAGCGAGCCTCAAGAAATTTGAAGAGGAAACAATGGCAGCGTACAGGAATCGATGGAGAGATTTGCTTTCTAGGTTACCCTACCGTCCTCCTATGTCTGATCTCACGTAGATGTTCGCAAAAAGTTGCTTAAAATCAATCTCTGGTCTATTGTTGCTGCGACAATACGACAACTTAGAAGAAGCTTTGGCGCAAGCCGAAGTTATAGAAGAGATTAAGATAGGCGAAGGCGCAATTGCCAACCCTAAGAAGAAAGAGTGGAATAAAACCACTAAAATCGGGACAACGCAACCACAACACGCTGCAGTCAACCAAGTTGCGATAAATGTTCCCGCGCTCGTGCAAGAAACGCAGCCTCAAAAGGCTAACTACCAGGCAGTGCCTCCTTCTTATGAAAGAGATAATAGAAGACAGGAGCAGAATTACCCGCGTCGCCCTAGGCAAAATTTCACCCCATATGCGGAGTCTAGGGACTCCTTATTTGACCGCTTGTCAATGGCAAATTTAGTCACTCTGCCGGAAATCCAAATTATAGACCCTAACATTCCCAAGCCTAGGGGGTACGGAGAGGAATTGTATTGTAGATTCCATAGGCGCAGAGGACATGACTTGAATGGGTGCTAAAAATTCAAAGACCTAGTCCGAGGATTTGATCGACAACGAGAACATTGGTTGTGGACAACCCCATCGCACCAAACAACCAACAAATGGGGGTATTCAAGGACCCCTTGCCAGCCCATGAGGCACAGACAAAACCACTCCAGATTAACGAGGTGCGACAAGATATTCCCACACAGGGATTTGTGGGAATGATTAGCATAGTAAAAAGGAACATAAGGTACCCGAAAGCTGCCCCTGAGGTAGCTACGAGGGAATTTCCCACAACATCACATCCTCAACAACGCCCAATGCAGTTACCTCCGCCTAGACCTGAGGTCACGATACGAACCAAACTCACGCAGAGTTTGCGGACCACGTCGGCTAGGCTGTCCATCTATGAGCTTATTCAACAATCAGCTCCCCATAGAGAAGCTCTTATGGAAATTTTAAAAGCCATTGAATTACAACCCCATGAGGCAAATTCTTTCAACGCCTTCGTGGGACATGTGAAACAATGTACGGAGTCGGTCATCACATTCAGAGAAGATGAGGTCAAAATGATATCAAATGACATGGCAGATCCACCCCTGCACGTTATCACGCGGGTCAACGGGATCCCGTACAAGAGAGTGCTGATAGATACTGGCTCGTCCAGTAACATCATAACCACTATAGCCTTAAAGCATTTGAAGCTGCCAGCCTCTCACATCACAGCCTCCACGTACACACTGCGAGCTTTTAATGATGTAATATGCTCTACAGTCAGCATAGTCATTCTGCCAGTCCAGGTAGGACAAAATTTAATACCTACATTGTGCCATGTTCTGGAAGGTGAAATGGCTTATAATATACTTCTAGGGCGGCCTTGGATTAGGGACATGAAGTGTGTCCCTTCGATCGCCCACCAGTGCTTAAAGTATGCTTATGAAGGGGAAATACATGTAGTCCCAATGGACTTAGAGCCCTTCAAGTATTGCAATGCGGTACAATTCATACCTCAATTGACCCTCCCTTCAACGCATTTGGATTTCCAATTAAATCCATCTAAACAGGGTCCAATACCGCAGGCACCACTGGTGGCCAACAAGACAAAATCCCAGCCAGGTGAGACTTCATCACCTGCTCCTTCATCATCAATGCCACCTATCATGGCCCAATAGAAGGACAAGGGAAAACAAATCATGGAAGAGATTAATCCTTTAGAAGAAAGGTTACCCAAAATCTCAATGATATCACAAAGGAAACACCCAACACAACAGAAACCAAGACTCCTGAACAACCAAACATGGAATGGACTCAGGAAGGACTACCATTTCCTCCCACCCAATCATCAACAATCACTGTTGAAATGGCCAGTACGGGCCTGGGGGAGTACTTAGTGCAAAACATTGTGGCAACCCCCACATTGGAGTCAGTACAGGACATGGGAAGACCTCGCCTTCCCATAGGGACAATTGTTCCTCTAGGCTACCCACCGAACCAGAAAAATTTTGTGTATGGGGGCCTTGATCACGGTCTTGAACCATGCCAACAAAAGGAAACAGACGAAGAACCTTTTGTTGAAAACATCAATTATCTATCAAACCCAGAATTTGCCCTAAAATATCTAGGCCAATGCAATTGGCATGGATACGAGCTAGGCGAGATATGAGCAAGGGATGCGGATCCTTTGCCAACCAAGATATCGGATGCCATATGACAAGTCGGGGGTAGGGTTCAACCATCCCCTGCCATTAGACATCTTGGTTGAAAATATGCAAGGCCTAGAAATAGGCAACAAGGGGGGATTGGCACAAGACCCGTATGCCAATCCAAATACGGAATACACATTGGGAGATTACCTCCCATGGTCAACAAACACCCCTAGAAATAGCAATAATCGCTCTCCTTTGCTAGAGAGAGGTGAAAGTTCGGATAGTAATCCTCAAAGAGAACATCAATGGCTACCGGACATCTTTCTGAAGTTGTTCCCCTTAGAGGTTCTAGATGAAACAATACAGTACCAAGAGAATCAGGTCCCTCCACCAAGAGTGGAACAATCACAATGGGACCAGATTAATTCACTGGAACAAGAAGAGTCCTCAACGTCGCAAGAAACAGATGCTGAAGAGGATGAACAATTTTGGATCTATGAAAGCGATTCAGAAGATGAAACTGAAATGGACTATCTCAGACATGTGCAACAACATCACCGCGCTCTAACTCATGAAGATATAATGGGAAAGATGGGCATACTGCTAGGGCATGAATGGCATGTAGACCTAGCGAGGTGGGACCAAGTGTTGGATCCATGGCTCCAAATTCAAGATGAGCATCGTCCACCTCGAGATCCCATCATGACAGTAGTTCCGAGGGAAGACCCTACCCTCCTTTTCACAAAATTCGCACCTAGGGAGGATCCATTCGTGCCTGTTCTCGTAGAGCCAGATCCAGAGTATAGGGAGCATCTAGAAGAAACAAGTTATCACACCCGCGGTTCTGGAGACCAAATTCATTCCATCCACATGATCTCCATTGATTTGACCGCACCCATCCGCAATCCGACCAATCCATCATGGTCATTGCATCTAGACATGGATGCCATCGACTGGGATCGCGTCAATTCACCATTGTCACCATCAGAGTACTGGCCTTTCGGTGAAATGCTTCATTTTACCCCAAGGACAACTCAGGATATTTTTCAAGCTGAAGAGGGACCCGAGGTTCCAAACGCAGATCTTAACTCAGCTGATGATATCCATTTAATCCCAACTCCACATCAGTTGGAGGACGGATCCCACATGTCAGTCGAGGAGATGACTGATGTAGACATCGGCACAGATCCAATGAATCCATGGATTCTCAAGCTGGGGGTAAGCCTTTCCCCCAAAGAGCAAGCCGATTACATTGCCCTTCTTAAAGAAAAGAAGGAGGTTTTTGCATGGTCATACAAGGATATGCCAGGACTAGACCCGCAGCTAGTCATGCACAATTTAATGCTTGATCCGACAATCAAGCCTGTAAAGCAAAAACTAAGAAAGATGCACCCAACAGTGGCCTTGATGGTCAAAGATGAATTGCAAAAACTTTTGGATGCACAATTTTTCATCTGCATGGATTATCCGCCATGGTTGTCCAACATGGTTCCCGTCAAGAAGCCCGATGGGAGGATATGCACCGACTTTCGAGACCTAAACAAAGCGAGTCCTAAGGATGATTTTCCCTTGCCAAACATCGATGCATTGGTAGACGCTACAGCAGGTCACGAAATGCTCTCCCTAATGGACGATTTCTCAAGATACAATCAAATTCGTATCAATCCTGAAGACCAACTCAAAACGGCATTCACAACACCTTGGGGGACATTTTGCTATAAGGTCATGCCTTTTGGCCTTAAAAACGTTGGCGCTACATACCAACGTGCTATGACTTATATCTTCCATGATTACATGCACAAAACTTTGGAAGATTACATGGATGATTTGTTAGCCAAGTCTCTCTTGCGCTCAGATCATCTCGGTGACTTAAGCAAGATTCTCGATCGCCTCATAGAGCATAAGGTCAGACTGAATCCCAAGAAGTGCGTGTTCGGCGTCACATCCGGAAAACTCTTGGGTTTTATAGTCTCAAAACGAGGCATCGAAGTGGACCCAAACAAAGTCAAGGCAATCCTTGAAATGGCTCCCCCAACCACTATCAAGCAGCTCAGAAGTCTTCAAGGAAAGGTCACGTCGATTAAACGCTTCATAGCGCAATTATCTGACAAATGCCGACCAATGAACAAATTATTGCACAAGGGGGTCACATTTCATTGGGATGACGAGTGCCAGTCATCCTTTGACAAAATCAAACAATACTTGGCTTCGCCGCCAGTATTGGAACCACCTAGACCAGGAGTGCCGTTCTACTTATACATCTCAGCTACTGAGGTGGCACTGGGAGCCATGCTAGCCCATAAGAATGAACTTCACAAAGAACAGGCTACTTACTATCTTAGCCGCACCCTGGTCAGTTACGAACTTAACTATGCATACGTTGAGAAACTATGCTTGGCAGTGGTGTTTGCTACCAAGAGGCTATGCCACTACATGCTGAGCAACACTACGTATGTTGTGTCTAAGGAGAATCCATTGCGATACATGATGAGTCGTACTTATCATAGTAGTCGCACGGCGAAATGGATCATGTTGTTGACAGAATTTGACATTGAGTTTATTGGGAAAAAATCTATAAAAGGACAAGTCATAGCCGATCAACTAGCAGAGGCTCCTCTTGAAGACGATCAGCCTCTGGTCATAGAACTACCCGATGATGGGGTCTTCCATGTCTCAGAATCGCCAGATTTTGATGAGCCTGAGTCACAGGCCGACATAACCCTGTTCTTCGATGGTTCTAAATGCGAGCAAGGTGGTGGTGCAAGAATTGTATTCTTCACACCGTAGGGCGCTCCAATGCCCCTGTCATTTAAATTAAACTTCCAGTGCACCAACAATAATGCAGAATATGAAGCCTTGCTCCTAGGTCTTCAAACAACAATCGCCATGAACATCAAATGATTGAATATCTTTGGTGATTCGCTGTTAATAGTCAATCAATTCAAAGGGGTATATCAATGCAAATTCCCAGTTCTGAAGGCCTATAAAGCCCTCGTGGACAAATTCCTAGCAAAACTTGAGTGGTATGACATCGAGGCACTCCCTCGATCATCGAATCGTTTTGCGGACACAATGGCCTCTTTGGGGTCACTAATCCCGCAAGACCTTTCGGGTGATATGACAACCATCCAAGTCAAAACCTTATTGCAATCCACGATGGAGCGTGCAAGCCCAGACTTGACGCCAGAAATCCACATGATACAGATCGAACCATCCTTGAATAAGTTCTTTCGAATCCGAGATCATCTGAAACGTGCCAACTGGGGGTCCTTGTTTTCCCCTACTCCCATTAATAGCAACACAATGCTATTTTTACAAGTTTTATCCCAATCAGCATTTGTTAGGGAAGAACTTCAAAAGGGATTGGCGGTTCATACTGTCGAGGTTTCTGATCAATAGGACTGGTATTTACCCATAAGAGATTACCTCAAATTAGGTAATCTTCCCTTTGGATTGACGCACGACGCAAAACGAACATTCAAGCAGAAAGCGGCTAAGTATGTCTTGATAGGAGACATTTTGTATCGTCGAAGCTATGACGGAATTCTTCTTCGTTGTTTGGACCAGCAAGAGTCTACTTGGGCAATCGCCCAAGCGCACGACGGTACATGTGGTGGCCACTTTAGTGGTATGGCCATTGCAAAGCGCATTCTTCGCATAGGCTATTATTGGCCATATTTAGAGCGAGATTGTTGTGAGTATGTCAAGAAGTGCGTGAAGTGTCAACATCATGCCAATTTGATGCATGTACCTTCCCAGGCCCTACAGATAGTCCATTCTGCTTGGCCATTTTCGCAGTGGGGCCTCGATCTAATCGAAAAGATCTCCCCTGCATCGTCAGGCCGTCACACGTTTATCATAACGACCACAGAATATTTTACCAAATGGGTGGAAGCAATTTCGTTAACCTCAACGAAAGGACCCCGCATTGTGGAGTTCATCTTGCATAACATCATATGTCGTTTTGGTATTCCATCCAAAATAATCTCAGATAATGGGCCATCATTCAAGAACAAAGACGTGCGTGCTTTGACCACAAAGTACAAAATTCAGCACAACTTTTCAACGCCCTATTATCCGCAAGAAAACGGGCAAGCGGAAGCATCAAACAAAACACTAGTGGCCATCCTTAAAAAGACAGTCACAGAAGATCATAAGGATTGGCACATACAAATCCCACTTGCCCTTTGGGCTTATCGCACTAGCATTCGGACGCCCACTGGGGCAACTCCATTTTCACTAGTGTATGGCTCAGAGGCAGTAATGCCTCTCGAGTTGGAAATTCCTTCCCTCCGCATATCAATGCAAGAGTTCATCGATGATAACACTGCGCGGCAAGCCCGATTGGACCAACTTACGTTGCTTGATGAAAGACGCGTTAATGCTCTCGAGCACTTACGTATCTATCAAGAGCGGCTTAAGAAAGCTTACAACATGAAAGTTCACCTAAGAGACTTTCGGGTTGGTGATTTGGTTCTGAAGGAAAACCAACAAAACTCTAATTTGCCGTCCCATATGAGGGACAAATTCATGGAAAATTGGTTAGGTCCTTATGTCATTGATAGCAAAATAGGACCCGAGACGTACAGGCTAGCTTCTCTTGACGGTATCAAGGAAACAGAACCCTTGAATATCAGTCATTTGCGACCATTTCATATCTAAGAAAGCCATATCCAAAAAAAAAAATGCTCCAAGGATTCCCGTAATCTCTTGGTCACCCAAAAAAAAAAAGCTCCAAGGATTATCGCAATCTCTTGGTCACCCAAAAAGCTCCAAGGATTATCGCAATCTCTTGGTCACCCAAAAAGCTCCAAGATTATCGCAATCTCTTGGTCACCCAAAAAGCTCCAAGGATTATCGCAATCTCTTGGTCAACCCAAAAAGCTCCAAGGATTATCGCAATCTCTTGGTCAATCCAAAAAGCTCCAAGGATTATCGCAATCTCTTGGTCACCCAAAAATCTCCAAGGATTATCGCAATCACTTGGTCAAACCCAAAAAGCTCCAACGATTATCGCAATCGCTTGGTCAAAAAAAAAAAAAAAAAAAAACAAAACAACAAAAATCATCAAAAACAACAAAGATTTGCATCTCAATTCTAGGCATACTCAAATTCATCATAAAATTCATATTCTCGCACCTCATCTTCAACTTCACCAAAAACAATCCATCAAAATTACAAAAATACATAGTTGCATTAAGCATTGCATCCATACATTGCATATTTGTAGTCATACGGGTCAAATACCATAGGCTGCAATAGCTCTGATAGTCCATCTTGTTCCGCATTGTCTCATGTTACAAAAACAACAAAAACACCATGCATAACTTTTACCACACTACGAGTCGGTGGTCTAGGAATGTACCAAGAGTTTCAATGATTCGGTCATCATTTTCCTCTTTAGCCATGTAGCGTATCAAGTCGAACAGATTTTACGAAGGTAGAGTCATACTTGAAATACACCATGTTACGTAACATCCCAACACAAATCAAAACACTAAAAATTCCCAAATTGTGTGAACGAGACGAAACCTACAAAATAATCTAGGTCACCACAAGCGAAACGGTTATCTTGCTCATCCCCCTGTGCGAATGACCCCTAGAATGTTGAGAGTTGGCAAAAGGACAAGCATCCTCCCTACCCAATTCCCTAAGAATCCCTAAAGTTCTCAATAGTTGCAAAACACAAAAAAGAGTTGCAAAATGTCAAAACTCCAAATTTGACAAACTACAGTGCACACATCAAAAGGCACAAACAACAGTGATTTTCGTCACTCCATGACCCCAATCCCTTGCTCGAAAGAAAAAACAAATCAAAATAAACGAGTGATCTCATCACTACAATGAGCAAGTATCCCAATACAATTGAAGAAAAGAAGGGAGTTGACCTTGAATCCCTGGAACTCTCGGCATTCTATAGGTCATAAGGCAAGCTTTAGTACCAATTTGGTTGATAGCCTATCGGTAATGAAGTAAACCTCCCGCATGACGATATATCTGTCACATTAACTTGCGTACGGATCAATGTTTGCATGTGGATGAGCTAGCTTATGGCATCCTGGATTACACCGCAGATTAATCTTAGTACATACAACAAAGGAATTCGTGGAGCTAATTAGGTGATCCTCGGTACGGGTTCGGTTGAAAGCCCATCCGCACTTGGCGGTATCCTAACAAATACCACTAAATGAACTCAATTGCACACACAGGGATGTGAAAAATAAGCTGGGTCAAAAACAAGTCCGATTCATACCTTGGTCAAAAAGTCTTGTAAGATAAAGTACGAGTCATGGATGGTGAGTTAAAACTGACTGAATCTCAGAAAACCTTACATTCATTCCAAAACCATCTGCGCTACTTATCATCCTTATGATACCATCAAAAAATACAAAAACAGAAAAACCATGTAAATAAAGAGCTTCTTAAATAGCCTACAGTGCAATCACCACAAATATCATTCATCCATTTCACTTCGCATATCACATAGACATCTAAAACATTTGCATTCATCATAACATCTGCATTCATCAAAATGAATAAACATGCATAACAAAAATCACATCATCACATGTACAAAACCACAATAAAATCGGTATATATATATATATCGTCAAAAAGATGCCCGCGGGCTACAAAACCGGTCCTCAGACCCCGCAATCATATCCAAAAACCCAACCTAAGGCGTCCACCACCATGATCACGTAGGATCGGTGCGACGGGAACTACCCCCCGTGGTGTGGGTCCTACGGGACCCTGCAGGGCGGCTACTACTAGCCCCCGCATCATGCCTGCTACCACCCCCCTCATCTAACCGCCTGCGACGAGATGATGCTTGATTGCTCAGTCAGACTATCCCTTGTCCGCCGTGAAGATCCACCGACCGAAGGCTCAGGTAGCCGCCCACCAAGGCGGATGACCTCCCTCTCCAAGTCTATCCGGTACAGACACCACTCTACCTCTCATCGATGATAAATAGACAATGCATCATCGCGCTGCGCCAAAACTCTATCCCGCTCTACCAACTGAGCCCGTAGAAGATCCCTCTCCTGCCGTGCATCCCCCAGCTCCCGCCTCGCATCCCCCAACTCTAGATCCCGCATCCGCAGCAGCTCTGTCAGTCGTGCAATCTCAACGCCTACATCCGACCCCACCTCCTCTGTATCTGCCGGACGCATAGGACTCGCGGGGACAGTAGCCTGCTCAGGCTCCCACTGCTCCTCCACATCCTGCATGTCCGGCTGCTCCGAAACACCCAAGTCCACATCCTCATCTCCCACATCCACCATGTTCGCATCATCCAACGGACCCCCCCAATCACCCCCTGCTACCTCAGCATCCTCCACTGCCGCCTCCGCACCTCCCAGTGGCCCCTCTCCTCTCCAGCGCCGTAGTACCCACCACGAGTCATACTCAGTGGTAGTCCCGATGTCATCCACATCCGGGACCTCAATCACCGCATCCGACTCCTCGCCCAATGGCACGGTGACCGGTGGCTCCAGATCCCTCTCATCTCCCCGACGTCGATAGACCACGGGCTCACCAGGCAACCCCTGGCGCACCCCAAACTGTCATGTAACCCGGTGGTATGGAAAGAACTCATGCTCCGTCTCGTGCCACCCAGTCAACCACCGCTCCCTGCGTACCTGTCGGAGCCACTCTCCAGCCTCCGGCCAGACTGGACAGTCCCGATAAGGACGCAAAACCACCTCCCCTGGAGTGAGCAGAGAGAAGGCATCAGTATAGTGTTGTACGACACCTGCCCATCGTCGACTCTGCCCCTGCTCCACAGACCGCCGCCACAAAGCTGCATAGCCAATCTCCTCGTCATCCATCACCGCCCGCGTCATCCACGGTAACCCGGTCGGCCTCTCCACTGCTATGTGCTGCCAACCCCAGCACTGAAGAAGATAACTGCAACTCACCCCCTTTCGCTGTCGACAACGGACGCCGTACAGCTCCCCGTAGAGTTGTGCCAACAATGTCTGTCCCCATCCATAAATCAGCGGTGCCTCTATCGGGCACTCTACCAACTGCCATACCAACTCTAGCAGGTTCCACGGGAACCTCCCGCTTGATGAATCAGGTAGAAGCATGTTAGAAATGAGGCCCATCAAGAATGCGTGCCTCACTCCTAACACCCCCCTCTCCTGCCACCAGCTAACAAAAATCCCGCTAGCCTGACAGTCCACCTCGGCTGTCTCCACTGGGTTCGTTACACCCAGCCGCTCCGCATGCCCAAAACATCTCATCAGTACAACAGTCCGCTGATCACGCGACGATGTCCTAATGGGCAGTCCATCTATCGAAATCTGAAGCAACCGATAAACGTCCTCCAGTGTCACAGTCATCTCCCCTGTCGAAATATGGAAAGTGTTGGTCCGCGGATCCCAAACTTTGATCAGGGTCGTCAGATAGGCCTGATCCGGGACCACAGGCTCCAGTCGAGCCACCTGCTTGAGCCCAAGGGCATCAAGCCACTGCCAGTCAACATCAGTCAGCGCCGACCGCACCTCAGCGAATGCGGCAGGTACACGGTACCGGCTCCTAACCTACAAAACAATAACACACACAAAAATTCAAAACTAATTTTTCAGATTTAGGGTTCCTAACCTTAACTGATAATTACAAAAAAAAAAAAAATGCACTTACGGGTTTCGCCTCCGCTCCGCCGCTCGAACCAGTTTGTGCACTCATGATGACAGAGAGAATTTCGACAGCGCTTCGCTTCGCAGAATTACCTCCTCCTCCCAGAGCTCCCAAATCGCAAGAAAAAAAATGACACAAATGAGCCCAAATCCAAGTTTTGGGCCTTAAATAAGCCTACCAACTGGAAATCGTCCTTGGCTGGGACGAGCTCTCTGGTCAGCGCTCGTCCCACCCAGGGACGATTTCTGCAATTGGAAATCGTCCCACCCAGGGACGATTTCCATCTAGAAAAGTCAAAACATCAAAAAATCAACAAAAATGCACTAAAAACAACAAATAAAGTTGCCTAATAGAATGTTGTTACACTCGCAATCCAAGGCAATCAAAATAGACGTTGGGGTCATATATTGTCGCTATCTCACTCCCCAAGAAGGCTACCATAGCCGGACCGCTCCACGGGAAGAAGATTACAACAATTTTATCCCCACATGCGTCACACAAAACAACAAAAACAATAAAAAAATTAAACAAAAATAGACAACAAAAAAAACATTTCCGGACACAAGTGCTCTTCCACTTAAACTCCGGGCAAAGAAAATCGATGTCGAGGTCCAAATTATCGCTCTCCTACTTCCCCAAGAAGGCTACAATAGCCGGACCGCTCCACGGGAAGTTAGATTTTCGATGATTTCACCTCATTACGGCATCACCAAAAGGGTTAACACCCACCAAAAATAGGTCCAAATGTTGGAAAAATTGCACACGCTTAACGGTAAACCCTCTAAAGGCACCCTTGCACAAGTCATCTTGGGTCAAGCGACTCGTCGCTTCTCTCACGAAGGTCATTCCCTCATCGATTCGTCGCTTGAGGGGGTAGTCACACTTAGTCACCAACCAACAATCACACACCCAATTAAGGAAAACGACATGCATTCAAAGAATCATTGACAAAGACAATCACGCTCCTGCTTGGGGTAGTAAACAAGCAACAATCAAATCAATCAAACACTTGGCATTTCGTGAATCATGAACACAAGGTTCCCCCTGAGGATAAAAACGCCCTTTGCCTGTTCATGATCGATCAATGTCTAAGTTCAAGTCACACCTCACCAAAATAGGTTAATACTTGAAATCAAATTCCTTAGCTCGTCAGAAGCAAGGATTCAAGAATGCATGCCCTTTCCATACTTGGGGCATCAAAAGTTGGTTAGGTTACCAAGAAACCCTAATCATTAGTGCTTTGGTTATCTATTTTTGCTCAGCACTGCGTCACCCGCAGTGCTTCCAAAAAAGGGCATCTGTAGACACCAAAACAGCACCAATCCGATTATGTGACTGCAAACACTGATCGCTTTGACAAACACAGCCCCCAGGGCAGCCCTCAGAGGTCAAACAATGGTCTTAACCACTTTCATAGCAATTTTGTGAGGTCAAGAAGCAATTTGGCACACTTAGACACTTTGCCTAGTAATCGTCTCACCTAGGGACGATTGCTAACTTGAAATCGTCTCACCGAGGGATGATTTATGAAATCGTCTCCAGCAAGGACGATTTCCAAGTTTAACGGGCAAAAAGACAAATGAGGCCAAGTGGCAGCCCAGAACAGTCAGTTGATGAATCCTGCCTCGCACGCGTGTGTGAGTGGACAAATAGGCCGTTTGAGGACTGTCACAAGGGCGATTATGAAAGCCCAAGTCAATGGAGGACTCCCCTCCCTCTTGGGAAGACAAGACCGCCACATGGCGCCTATGACCAACACATGGCATTTGTGCTTCCCTCCCAAAAGAGACCCCATGGGTCTATAAAAGGTGGGACTTTTCTCACCCAAAATATACAAGTTGAAGGAGTTTTCAAGCAACGAAGTGCTGCCGAGTTGAAGACCCACTTGCATCCCTTTTGGTTCACCTTCCCACATCCACCAATCTCTTTTGCAAGGGAGGTTGTTGGGTGGCTTTTGGAAGCTTGAATCGGACCTAAATCCAACACATGGACACCTGAATCAACCAATTCGCCGACCCCCCAATCCTAAGAGGTTTTGGGCCCATCCCTAGTGGATTGGCGCCGGAATCAAGTGCCAACGGTGGGAGGCCCACTTGGGCATCCCCGCACTTTTCTTAAGTTTTATTTCAGAAGCATTCTAGTTTATTTTCTCATGCTGCATATTGTGTTTTCTGTTTGGTGAATTCATAGCTGCAATTTCATAACCTTTGATCAGATTCTAGTATGTTTTGTGTCATTTTGTAGTTTCACTAACTTGCAGGAGGCGATATCAAATTCCCGAGGGTAGAGGCCAAATTGGGAGAATCCGACCATCTGGGTCGTCCCAAAATGGCCCCAATTACATAACCCCTCTGTCTATAGGTGTTTTGGAGACCTCGGGAGTCGACATTGGAGCGTGTCAGTTCGGCTTCCCCAACATAGAAGAAATCGTCCCACCCAGGGACGATTTACAGTCAAAATCGTCCTACCCAGGGACGATTTCCAGTTGAAAGTAGATTGGCCGACTGTCTCGGTGGCAATGGCCTGTTGGTAACATTTTCTGTCTTCTGGCAAGTTTTCAGGTTGTTTAGAATCATTTTGTTTAATGTTTTAGATAAATGTTTGCATGCATCTTTTGATGATTTTAGAAGAACGAACACTTTTCACTTGCAGTAGGTGCTATTGACATCTTGGTTGTTTCTTTGTTCGCAAGAGAAGCAGCGGAGGTGAAGAACTCATCGACATCAGCGACGACATCATCTTGGCCCGCCCATTGCAATCGTGGGCACGCGGAAAGAGGAACATTGAGTGATTGTAATCGAATTCTTTTAACGCTCCTAGCCCCCGAAAAGGGAGGAGACGTCATTGTAATAGAGATCAAGGGATATTAATGAAAGGGCTATGTTTTCTCCATTTGCTTGTGTCTCTTCCAATGCGTTTCTTTTCCATTTCATGCACTTTACGTTTCTAGGACTTAAGCGCATTTGGTTTTGAATGTAATCGCAATTAGTGTTTCCTTTGCCCGGAATCTCGTGCTTTCACCTAGATGTGGCCGCATTGGCACCAATATATAACATCAAAGAGGAAGACGTGATGATTAGGCTCCTGATTATTTTCCTCAAAGATAAAATGCTCTACTGGTACAAAGCTCTTGACTACTAGGCTATATCTACCTGGACCCAACTGGCTGGTAAACTAGTGGAAGAGTTTAATGAACATGTAGATCCCTTTTCATTGTTAAATTAGTTTAGTGTCATTCAAAGAATCCCACAAGAGGAGATGGTGGATTTCAATATTAGGTTTGGTAGAACCTGGAAGAGAGTGCTCGAGGGTCTGAGACTATCCCCAAAGGGAGCCATATACTACTATATAAGAGCTTTTAATTTAGAAATTAGTATGGCAATCAGACAATCTCGGGTTATGATATTTCCTAAAATCTATCAAGAAGTACTAAAAGGAGAAAAGGATTTGATTGCCATAGGAAGATTCCCTTCAAATATGATGCCTCCCATTTTCCTCAATTTACCTCAAATTTCAAATATTGCTCTCCAAGTTCCCCCGGTTGTTGATCTTACCAAGTGGAATGGACAACTCAATATCTTGCTTCTACAAATGCCACCCACTCTTCCAATGCTTCCTCCTATTCCTACTAATTCATCAAAGGGAAATACGTCTACTCAAGATGCCCAACTGGCAATCTTGCAAGATCTGCAAGCCTCTTATAAGACTCTATCAAATAAATTTATCTCTATGGAGTAAAGAGAAGTAGAAAGAAACTCTCAACCAAGACGTTACCCATAAGTAATGAGAGATCAAGTATATGACAATGCACATAATTATAAAAAAACTAATATAGTCTATGCTAGTAAGGAAGATGAACCTAGTAATGCCTCACCTGAATCATCCTATTGGTGTTCCACGTGTAATGATCCTCATGGGGAGACCTACCGCATGATGCGTCATCATCATGCACAAAAAATGGCTACCAAAAAAGTAGAAAGATCCCTTAAAGGTCAAGTGAAAATAATTCGAGAAGATGACCAGAATTTTTTTATTCCCTCCCTAGAACAAGTTTTTGTTCTGACAAGATCTTGAAAGAAACCTTTTCAGGTAGATCCTAAGGACCTTAATCCTTTAAAATTACCTATGCCTATAAAATTCCTATTGAGAAAAGACCTCCACAAAATCCAGATCCAAAAGGAGCAAAAATTCAAAGAGAAATACCTCCAGCTAAAGAGATAGAAACTCAAGAACAGGCTAGAGAAAAGTTGAGGTGTTCTTCACTGACTAAACACCATAGAGTTGATGCTACTCAAGGTTAAAGAAACATGTTTGATACAGCAGTAAAGAAAAAATATAGATGCTCTTCCTTTTAATATCATCGAAGAGATGAAAAATACTCCTTCCAAGGCCACTATGTATGAAGCCCTACGAATTATAGGGAATATTGATCTTTTGCAAGAATCATTGAAGTATATGAAAAATAAATATAAAGACCCAGTTAGATTGAGTTGTACCCAAGCAAGTCTTACTTCCACTTTAGGAAAAAACAAACCTACCCATTTTTATTTATTTCTCCAAATGGAAGGATGGGTAGTCCAAAATTGTATGATCGATTCTGGAGCCGCAACTACTATTATGCCCAATGTAGTGTGCGATATAATGGGGATGGAATACATAAGGAGTGATTTAGGGGTCTTGAAATTGGATGGGACTCTTGTAAAAATGGTAAGCGTGATAAAATATATTCCTATAGTTTTCCACAGGCTTCCCCAAATCATAGTCATACAAGAAGTAGGAGTAGTGGATTTAGAGCCTTATTTTTGTATGGCCAAAATAGGAGGATATATCTCTCTTGATTTCTCACACCTTGAGATTACATTCAAAGGAAAAAAGGTAAAAATATTCAATGAAAAACCTTCCACCTTCCATGTCAGAAAACTTGGATAAGAGGAGAAAACCTCTACTACTGTAAACATGATGACAAAGGAACTAACATACTTGAATCTGATGGATGAAGCCTTAAATGAGTTCCAAGAAGAATATCAGTTTTCTCTTCTGGATTTTAATGCTATGATCGAGACAGATCTAGGGAGTTACACTATTCTAAAACATGAAAAGAATAAATTTACACCCCCCACCAGTTGCATCATCTACAAATCAGTTTTGGAAACTTTTCTTTGATGGCTCTAGATGCAAAAAAGGAGCTGGAACAGGTATTATCCTCATTGCTCCAACTGGTGAAGAAAATATTTTCTTTGATAGGCTAACTTGGAGATGCACCAATAATGCAGCAAAATATGAAGCACTCTGTTTGGGACTAAAGAAGGCAAAAAATATGGGTATTAAACAACTGTAAATTTTGGTGACTCTGAACTAATAGTAAATCAAGTGATAAAAAAATATGTAAGCAAACAACATTATATCTAGGCCTAAAGAAATAAATTCTGGGACTTGCTAGAATATTTTGAATCCTTGAACATGAAAGAAATCCCTAGGGAGAAAAATATGCATGCTGATTTGTTGGCTTCGGTAGGAGCAAACTTCTACCCTATAAGCAAGTTTATCCAAAAATAAAAATTAGTCAGACTGATATACAGACCTTCAGTACCTGATAGAGATACTTTCTGGCAGGTCTTTGAAAATGATAAGCACATCATATATTTTCTATTTCATGAGATGAACTGCTCCAAAAATAGAGAAAGTGAAGACGAAGAGGAGGAAAATGTCATCTAGTTGAAAAATAATTACATCCCTAAGGGGCTAGTCACACTTGAGTCTCTTTTTTATAGCAATGATATGTTAGTAGGTCATAAGATGAAAGTTGACAAGCATAGATATAAAGACGCAAAAATATCTCCTAAAAAGGCCATCAAAGTAGGGGTGAATACTACATATAAAGAATTGAGTGAAATTAGAGAATTATATGAAGAATTTCTAGATATAATGGCCTGGACCTATGGATATTTAAAAGTATACTCAAAAGAAACAATTCAACATACGATTGAACTCTAAGAATGTGCTAAACCTTTTTGTCAAAAGCAACACCTAGTAAATCCAAAAATAGAAGCTTTGATGAAATAGGAGTTGCTAAAACTACTAGACGCTAAGATTGTATATCCAATTAAACACTCGACATGGGTCACTAATATGGTTTCGATAAGAAATAAAAATGGAGATATTCAACTGTGTGTTGACTTTCAGAACCTAAACAAAGCTTCACTCAAAGATCATTATCCTCTCCCACAGATCAATCAGATTTTACACACTGTTTCAGGAGCTGAGAGGTTTTCTCTGTTGGATGGTTTCTCTAGATATAATTAGGTATGGGTAAAATATGAAGATCAATTCAAAACATCGTTTAGTACCAAATGGGGAACATTTGCGTATCAAAGGATGCCTTTTGGGTTATCAAACGTTGGACAAAATTTTCAAAGAGCCATGGATGTAGCTTTTGGAGAACTTGCAAATAAAATTATAGTGATATACCTGGATGATATGACTATATTTTCTCACAAAAAATAAGATCACATAAATCACCTTAGGAAAGTGCTAGAAAAGTGCCGACAGTTTGGGATATCCATAAATCCAAAGAAATCTATCTTTGTCGTAGAAGAAGTAATCTTACTTGGTAATGTAGTTTTAAAATATGGCCTAGCAATAGACCCCAGCAGAGTGAAATCCTTGCTATAACTCTCCCTTACACTAAAAAAAAATGGTTTGCAATCATTTTTTGGTCAAATTAATTTTGTATGCAAATTCAGAGCATATTTTGCATAGATTGTTAAACCTATGACTGAATTGTTAAAAAAGGTTGTCATTTTCAAATAGACATATGCAAGAAAATAATCTCTCAAAAACATTAAGGAGAAAATAGCTTAAGATCCATTCTTGGTAAACCCAAACTACTCCAAATATTTTATCTTATATGCTATAAGCAGATAGGGAAGTTACGCTACAGTACTTACCTAGAAGGAAGCCAACAATGAAGAAAGGCCTATCACTTTTCTAATTCAAAACATGCAAGAGCATGAGGAAAAGTATAATTTTATTGAAAAATAGATTTATGCTATCATGAAGTCTCTAAAAAATTTTAGGCACTTCTTATCACAAAGTAAAATCATAGTTTACACTATTCACCCTGATGTACGAAGTTTCATTATGCAGGAAGAGCTTAGTGATACAAGAGCAACTTGGGTAACTAACATATAAGAGTATGACGTGGAAATACACCCATCCAAGCTAGTTAGAGATAGAGCATTGTACCAAGAGCTCACAAAACAAGCGATAACAAACTATGTAGCTTTCCAGGATCAAGAGGCAATATTAGAAGAATATGAAGCTTCAGAGTAGCTTGAATGGGGAGATGAATTAATTAGGTATTTACAGACTAGAATATGTCCAGTGAACTTGAATGCTTACTAGAGAAGAAGTTATAGGATTCAATCTCTAAAGTACACTTTATTACCTGAAGGGTTATACAAAAAAAAACTTGGATGGAGTATTGCTTTGATGTGTGTCGAATGAACAAAAAGAAAGATTTTTAAAAGAGATTCATGGAGGTCTATCATGAGGACACTACTCCAAGATAACTAATACACTGAAAATAATCAGAATGGGGTGCTATTGGCCTACAATTTTCATAGATGCTTTCAAAGTTACGAGAGACTATGAAGAATATCAGAGATATGTAGGAAGGAATAGAAATGCACCATTACCTATAAAGAATATTCAGGTTGAAGAACCACTCCAGGAATGGGGGCTAGATTTCATAGGCATCATAGAGCCAAATTCATCAACAAGGCATAAATATATTCTCACAGCCACTGACTATTTCATGGAGTGGTCCGAAGCAATACCCACAAAAAAGAGTGACCAAGAAGTAGTGATTGAATTCATAGAAATTTTGATTACAAGGTTCGGAATTCCAGATGCCTTGGTCACAGATAATGGCCCATAATTTGTAGGAGCCAAGGTAATTGACTTCGTCAAAAAATATGAGATATATTTAAAAACATCATAAAATTACTATCCTTAAGGTAATAGGTTAGTCAAATCAATGAACAATAATCTTCTTAGAATTTTGAAAAGAACACTCAAGGAGAATAAAAGGAGTTGAAATGCACTGATAAACCAAGCACTTTGGGCTGATAGTATCACAATTAAAAAATATATCAACACATCCCCTTATTCTCTAGTTTATGGAAAAGAAGTTATGCTCCCGATACACAGAAATACTAGCTTTAAAGTTGTTAGATCTAACAAGTACAAAAGAAGCATAACCAATGGAAAATAGGCTGATTCATCTCTTACAATTGGAAGAAAAGGAGGAACAAGCCTATGATCACTATAAAAAACATGCAGTTGCAATGAAGGGGTGGTTCGGCAAAAATACGACCTTAAGAAACTTCAAGGTAGGAGATCTAGTCCTGAAGTGGAATACTAAGAGGTCAAAACTAGGAAATCATGACAATTTCGATACCTTCTGGGATGGCCCTTTCAAAATTATTGAAGAGAAGCAACACAATTCCTTCTAGCTAAAATATGAGTAGGACAATATCCTACCCTTTCCTATTAATGGTTTTCAACTAAATCTATTTTACAAGTAATGGGTTTCGATCTATCCTTATATATATTTTATTGTTTTTCGTATGTATACCCTTGTGAATATGTTACTTTTCGTGAGCTTTTATTTTGATAAAAAATGTTGTGATACCATGAATTTTGGGTATTCATGGCCTTCTTTCAAGGAAAATGTCATGATAGTGCAACTTTTGGGTATTCATGGCCTTATTTCAAGGAAAATGTCATGATAGTGCAACTTTTGGGCATTCATGGCCTTCTTTTAGGGAAAACGTCATTATAGCATTACTTTTGGGCATTCATGGCCTTCTTTCAGGAAAAATGTCACGATAGCATGACTTTTGGGCATTCATGGCCTTCTTTCAAGGAAAATGTCATGATAGCATGACTTTTGGGTATTCATGGCCTTCTTTCAAGGAAAATGTCGTGATAGCACGACTTTTGGGTATTCATGGCCTTCTTTCAGGGAAAATGTTGTGATAGCATGACTTTTGGGCATTCATGGCCTTCTTTCAAGGAAAATGTCACGATAGCACAAATTTTGGGTTTTCTTTATGTAACATGTTCCAAAATTATCATGATGCCATGTCAGATCTGAATTTTTGTATAGTAGAGAGCCATGTCAGGTATGATTTTCTATACAGCTAAAAGCCATGTCAGAACAATGGTAAAAGCATGTGCTTTGAGAACCTAAAAGGCACCATTATTAAAAAATGAAATTGTACCCAATGATCAAATCAAGATATGAGATTGTATTATTGGCTTAGTACCACGGTGGTGGTTTTTTATTGGTCTAGGATAAGAATAGAAACTCGAGGTAGTTGAGATATTTTAAATCTGGCACACTAACTAAAGTTCCCACCTGTATTTAAAATTTGTTTTGAGATACGTGCTGCTCATTGCATTTAATTCACGTCACTTGAGTGTTTTAATTGCGTATATTTTTGGTATAAACATACACAGTGGGTTATTTTGAGAAATTATTTCACATTCCCTCTTCTCATCTTCTGCATCTTACTACCTGAGTTTTGAAGTCCTTGAGAGTTATGTATTTTCAGATGACGTCCCTGCGACAGTATCACAATGACCACCTCTATAGCTTCGGGCTCCACATTTGGGTTTTCAAAGAAGAAGAGGAGTTCAAGTGTTAATGTAGACAACTTTGTAGATCTTGACACCCACATAGCAGACACGAGGCTGACATGGAGAATCCCTAGACAAATTTGTAAAGACATAGCCGCCAGATTGGCTACAGATAGTTCACCTTCAAATCCAAGTAACTTCTCTTACTATTCGATGCTTTACTGGTATGTATGCCCTCATGTTCACCCTTGTCCAGATTTAATTAGGGAAATGGCCACAATGTATGATTCAAATAATAAGAGTGTAAAAAATTATAAGGAAGAAACACTTTTTACGATTGATCCAGACACAATTAGAGTGGTCTTCGCCCTGGGATATAAGCTGCCAGTTCCTCCTATCTTGTTTGATCTACCCAATTCTGCAAAATTTTATCTGAATACTCCAAATATTAGGGCTTTTCTCCAACAAAATCTTGAAGGCGATCTCCCCAAGGGTTCCATCCCCCAATCTCCCATTCCTTTGTCCAAATTTAAAAGCAAAACACTTTTCTCCATGTTGGCCATGATAGAAGGGTTAGAAGATGATTCTCAGGTTCATGGATGGTAGGTTGCAATGGCACAGTGTATTTACATATATAAATTTTATGACAAAACACTCATGGATTCAAAAAAATACCTCTTTTCTTCGATTGACCATATTTTTTTAGCTTAGTAGCTACACCTGGGACTCTCGAAATTACACAGAAGCTCCAGATGTTTTTAGATATTTTTCTTTTTTGGTTTGGATTTTATTTTTCTTCAATAAAAGCATTTGAAATCAATACCTGTAACTCATAAATATGCACAAGGATAGAGTTTGTGTGTATGTGAATGGACTCCACTCCTATTGAGCAAGAATTCATACTATTAGTTCAATAGAGATTTTCTGGACCCTTCTCTGCAAATCGTGCCAGGACACACAACAAGAATTCCTAAAACGGTGGAGGAAACCATGAGGCACTCTCAAGTGAAAGAAGGGGACTTTTTTGTACTATCCCAAGGGGTAATCATAATACTCTACATCTTCTTAGGAAAGCCCTTCCTATTGCCTTACTATGTCAGCAACAAGATTTTTTCCTGGGAGTATGTAAGGCAACAAGAGTTTATAAATTACACATTTGGAACTGGCACCCAAAAAACTCACACCTGCCTTATGCCCTTCCAGTTCGAAGGGGTTGTTGTCTTAAAAAAGGAGATCATCAAAAATTTGTTGAAGTAGTAAGAAATATGAAGCTAATGGAGCTCTCGCAAAGGTGGAAATACAATCCTAACGATGTATTCGCTGAAAGGCAAGTCACTTTGAACAAGAGTCCTTTCCAAAAATTTCATGCCTCTAATAGAGTCATTGAATAAAATCAAAATAACAGCGAAGGACATCGCCTGGAATGACATGTGGAGAAAATGCAGCCTCTAGCTCCATGACATTATTTTTACGAACACTTGGTGGACTATGACCCAAAGACTCATCTGGACCACAACATCCCCACCAAAACATTCAATAACATGAAGAAGAGAGGATATGACTAGGATGCACCCATTATTGGGGCTTGGTGGCAGATGTGATGCCATCATAATACTTTCTCAAGGTATGGGCTCAAAATAGATAAAAAAATTTGTACCAAATATGATAAGCACCATAAGAATTGGTCTGTGACACTGTTCAACAAGGTCCCTCTTGAAATAGGTGGTATTTCCTCAAGAGTGTCTGTTCTAGATGCTGATAAAGAAAAATGAAAGGAGGTCATGGTTGAACAACCAGGCACAAAAATAAGAAGTGCAGGGTGTACATTTCGCATTCAAGATTAGACACAGAGTCTGAATATATGGCTCCACTTGAACGAAAGAAGCCGACACCAACACGAATAAAGAGAAAAGTTGAACAAGGAAAAGCTAAGAGCCAAAAAAGAGGAAGATACAAAAATCCTCTTCTGAACAATTTGAAGGAGAGGATCAAGAGAAACAAGAAGATGCAAAGGTTTTGAAGGAAAGATCTAAAGGCGTATCAAAACGTATGCAATGACTAGAAGAAGGAACTAAAAATATGCAAGAAGAATAATTTTAGCAAGAAGAATAGGTCACCGAGGAGTGTTCAAAAGCGTAGGTGGAAGAGCAAGTGGAGAAAGAAGCAAAGAGAGCCCTCAGAAAGAATATTTAAATCAAGAGCAGAATCTCCCGCGAGTGCCAGAAGCATGGTAATTTCCTATTTACAACACTTAGCGAAGGTTTATTATAAGTAATCACCATAAAAGGAAGACTCCAATCCACAAAAGGAGGCGGAAAAATCCCTAATTAATATTGATACTCCCTCCTCTTTCCCTCATCCTCATACAGATTCTCCTTCTCGATAAAAAGACAAACATGTTTTCAAAATCATCTTCCTCCCATAATTCTCTACAAAGTTCTCCTCCTAGTACCCCAATCGGATCTCCCTCTCAGTAGATATGCCTGGAATCCACCTTGTCACATACTCCCTTTTCCCTTTCCACAAATATTTTGGGCGTTCAGTCTTTACAAAGCACTTCCTCTGCAAAAAAATCTACCATCGCCAGGATTAAAGAATAAGGAAAGCCACAATGAATGTTGCGACATGGATAAAGTCACATAATCCTCCAAGTGACACTGATATGGCCCAAGTGTGAGAAGGGGTAGTTTTGGATCCAATCAATATGCAAAGGTATACTATGAGGATGACTCCTCTAGTACAAAATCTAGAGAAACAAATGACTTTGGATGATTATCAGACTAAAATAATCACTGAAGACATGACTCAGCTACCAATTAATGATGAGTGGAGTAAGGCTTAGACCCATATGGGTAAAATATATTTGAATGCAGATAATTACAAAGAGAATTTCCTTAGAACAGAGCATGCTCAAAATCGATTGGAAGAGGCCTTCAACCAAAAAAAATTATCGAGAAGGCTCTCAAGAATGATGTTAAAAATTGGGAGTAGAAGTTCAAAAAGATTGCATCCTTATAGGAGAAAGCAGCCAAGGCCGAGAAGCAGGTATGTGCATTGCAAAAATAAGTAGAAGACCTGAATTAGTAGTTATTGACAACTTCAGAAAAGGTTTAGAGATTCTCTAAAGAAAAAGCAATTGCAGTACGAACAGAAAAACTCAAGTGGTTAGAAAAATAGTCCTTAAGGCTAGACCCACCATGGCTTATCTCTCCAAAGTAAAAAATATGATGAGCCAGGTAGAAAAGGAGTTTGAAGCTTTAATTAAGCTCTTGAGACCGAGGGTGTCTGCGGATAACAAGATCCAGGTATTGGAAAATAGTATGCAAAAAATAGCTAACTATAGAGCTCAAGATGAAATTTGGTCTCAAGCAAAATTAGTCGCTAGGAACTTTTTCAAGAGGAATAAGCTAGTCACAACAAGGGTGAATATATTACAGGAGTTGAGGGCGAAGGCAAAGTCTATCTCTAAATAGACCATTATGGCTAAGGGTTGTGGCATGCCTAGTTTTTGGGATGCTCAGTCTAACCTCTTGATGGAAGAGCAAATAAAGACAACTTGGCTAAATTTTTACAATGATGTATCTAAAATTAATGGATGGGAAGAACCTGTGCAAGAGGACCATATTTTTGGTATGGCTCAAAATATAACTCAAATGAATTCTAATCTCAATGAGCTCTATCTGAAGTCTAAAAGTTTATCTTATGATAAGATAGAAGAACTAGAATATTTGTACGCTACTTTCAAAGAGAAAGCGGATACAGACGAAGAAACCTGGAAAAAGGCTTGTGCTGCCTATAATGAAGCCATTCAATCTAAGGAGAAACAAGCAAAGGCCAAGAAGGTCCCAAGTAGTACAATGTCTTCAGGACAAGGGGAGACAAATTTTGAAGAGGAATCTCTAGAGGAATGATTATTCCTAAGTTTTATTCTTTTTTTTTTGATGACTCTTGGTATCATTCCCTTTATTTCCCTTCCATTTCTTCTTTTATATTTTTATATTTATTTTTTTGACTCCATTTCCCAATGGATAAAGGCTCTAAGTTCTAACATTCAGTTAACAAAATTACCCCAAGAGGCACCAATACTGTTGGTCAAAATGACAACATGCAGGGAAATAATGGTTTTCTCCTCAAAATTGAGCTAAGGAGAATCATTGCGATGGCATGACATTTTGGAGGGCCAACGGTGAGCTAAGGAGAATTATTGTGATGGTACGATATTTTGGAGGGCCAACAGTGAGCTAAGGATAATCGTCACAATTGCGGCCAATAGGGAGCGAAGGAGAATTGTTGTGATGGCCTAACATTTTGGAGCGCCAATGACGAGCTAAGGAGAATTATCATGATGGTACGACATTTTGGAGGTCTAGCAATGATCTAAGGAGAATTGTCATGATGGTGCAACACTTTAGAGGTCCAGCAATGAGCTAAGTAGAATCGTCATAGTGGCAAGACATTTTGGAGGGCCATAGACGAGCTAAGAAGAATTGTCGCAATGGCACAATATTTTGGAGGGTCAGCAGACCATAATTTCTAAAAGAATATGGAGAAGATATTTGTAACATAGATATCTTAACTTATTTTACTTAGGATATTCATGATATGAGAAATATCTCTGTAACAAGAATATCGTGACATCTAATCAATCTATTACTAGGATAAGCCTGCGGGAAATTTGTTGTAAGAACTTTTAGTTTTCTATTTATGTTAAACTCTATATATAGGATGAATGACCTAAACACTAGGTCATCTCTTAGGTGTTTACAAGGTTATGTATTCAAACTTTTGAAAGGTAAATAGAGATCATCTATCTTCATTCCGGGCTCAATTGGTGTACAAGTATGTATACATTTGTTTATTGCTAATTTAGTATTTGTTGGACATACCATGCATTAATTCTTAAAGCTGAACTTCTATGTTAAGCGTTCTATAATATCTGCAATTGACTTCACATAGAAAATGCTATAGAAATATACGCTGAATGATATTAGGTTTCCATGCATTGGTTATTATTATGTTTTTCTACAAAATCTTGAAGTAGTCCTATGTTGTTGCTTAATATGTACCTTATTATCTCCTAGATTTGGCTATATTTCCTCCTTTTATGCATTCCTTTTTCTACCCCCTTTTTTTATATAAAAAACAAGGAACTAGCCTTCTATGGATATTGAATCAGACAAACTCTGTTTTAGCCTGGTATTTCAATGTTGACGAAGTCTTTGGCATAAATTATTACCTAAGCTAGATTTAGTTCCAATAACCCCCCCTTGAGTGATGAAGAATTTGTTGAAGTGGGTGAGCCATAATGATGGCGTTAAAGAAGTAGAAACTAGTTGGTCTTGACATCATAATCAATGTAAGATGCCCCAAATTTGAAAGGGATGAATAGCTTTGAAACTTTCCCTTTGATAAGCTTTGAATCTTGGTTTGATTTGGTCAGCTAGTCAACCATAGATGGGTCCTAATCATGATTTCTTTAGTGGGTGCATTGGTGAACTAGAGATAGTAGACACACATGAGTCCCCCTACATCCAATGGTGTAATGTACCAAACATTGATTGGATTAAATTTTGATTGAGAAGAGAAAATTTTCTTCATGTTTAACCAATTAAATGAGGGTTGATGATAGTCTCAAGCAAAGTTCTTGGATAAACATCATTTCCAAAATTGAGTGTTTAGATATTTATCATGTGCAATGCAAATTTTGTGTGTGGAATATCTACCCCTTCAAGTGATTAATGGGTGATGGATAAAGTGAGAAATGTTGATAAGGTGATTGAAAGGAGGAAAATACCCCAATTGTAGAATATGGATTGTAAGGAGGAGAAGTCCCCTAGTTGTAGAAGAAGTCCCCCAATTGAAGAAGATGACTCGGAAGGAGGAGAAGTTCCCTAGTCATATAAAATGAATGGAAAGGAGGAGAAGTCCCCTAGTTGATGAATATTAATTGAAAGAATGAGAAGTCTCCTAGTTATAAATAAAGGAAAAAAATATGAGAACAAAAGGTGAGAAGGTGTAGAAAATGTGAAATGTTAGCGCAAAGGACAAGATCCATGTAGAAGATGACAAATTCAATTGGAAATTTTAGGTTTGCACACCGATGTGCAAACCAAACTATTTGTACACCCTTGTGTAAACTTAACTATAGAACCCATGTATAGTATTTTTGTAATTTGGGGACCAAACAATATAAAAATTAGGTAAAAATTATACCATCGAAATCTCTTTTCAAGCTTGATCCAACGGTGGTAGTTTTAGAAAATTTGGAGATGATTTGATAGGTGAAAAATTGGGTTAAATATGACCCTTTTTTTGAATATGATGAATGCTCAATTTCAGGATTTTTGAAAGGCAAAATCAGCATGATTGGTTAAAGGGGTGGTGGAGGAATACGATGAATTTTTTGGAAGTTATGAATCACATGACAAGAATGTTATTGGATGAGCATGTGGTGGTTAGAGATAATGAGTATGATGAATGATTGTGGTTGATTATGGTATCATGATCAATGTAGGATGCCCCAAATTTGAAAGGGATAAATATATTTAAAACTTTACATTTGACAAGCATTGAAGCTTGATTTTATTTGGTCGACTAGTTAACCATAGATGGGTCCTACCCATGATTTCATGAGTGGGTGTGTTGGCGGCCTAAAGATAGTATACACACATGAGTCCCCCTACATCCAATGGCATGTAACATACCAAATTTTGATTGGGTTGGAGTTTTGATTGAGAAGATAAATTTTACTTCGTGTTTACCCCAATAAATGAGGGTTTATGATAGTCTTAGGTAAATTTATTGGAGAAACATCATTTTCAATATTTAGTGTTTGATTATTGATCATGTTCAAGGTGAATTTTATTTGAATGATGGTCTACCTCTTAAAATGATGAATTATTGATTAAGAAGGCAAAAAATGGTGATGGTTATTGAAAATATAAAAAAATTGAGAGGTGATAATATGATGTAAATGTGATTTGAGAGTATAGAGGGCCATAGCCATGCATAAAATGAATGATGTAACTAAAAATTATAGGTTCACACATGGATGTGTGAACAAAAATATTCGCACATGCCTATGCAAATCTAACTATTTGATTTAGGTATGTTTTTTTTGCAATTTAGGAGACCAAACAGTGTTAGAATTGGACAAAAATTATACCATAGGAAATATATTTTTGAGCCCAATCCAATAGTGGTAGTTTTGAGAAATTTGGAGATGATTTGGTGAGGGAAAATTTCGTTCAAATATGAACCTTCTTTTGAAATTGAGGAATGCACAATTTCAAGCCTTTCAAAGGGGAAAATTGGCAAGGTTGGTTAGAGAGTTAATGGATGATGATGGGGTAGAAGAAAATAAAATTTAGATAAATGAAGAAGATTGAGTAGAGTTAGGGAAATAATAAATAAGAATGAATAATGGTGACAAAGTAAAATGAGATGCTATGATGTTGGAGACGGTTGTGTTAGAGGTCATGAATTACAAGTTATAATATTGGTATGACTAACATCTTGGTAAGAAGTATGACCATGGACATGATTAACTTGTAGAGGTATGTATGTAGATGCTGAATTGGTGGTGGCACTAAATGGGGTAATGGATTTGTAGATGTGCCCCGATTCTCATTGGAGTATGCAATGTGATGGTTTTATTGTATTGTGTCCTCATCCATAATATTTTGGACTAGTTGTTTGAAAATACGATAGGTATTGATATCATAACCTTGTTGGCGATGACAAATGCTTATTGTAACCTTTGGATTTTGGATGATTTGGATCAATCAATTTGAACTCAAGGAGAATTAAACGTCCTATGTGATGTAGCTATTGAAATGTTTGAGACAGGATCTTAGAAATAGTAGTTATAGGATGAGTAGAACATGGAGGATGTTACGATAAAATGAGAGTTTGACGAGGTAGTGATGGATTGAATGCTTTCCTAGGTTATGGAGAAGCCTACCTTTCCTAATGAGAGGTTAGTGGAAGTGGAGGTATTACGGGACCCATAATGATTGGATTATATATGGATGTATGACATTAGCAATGGCTCATGTGCAATTCAAGGGTGTCGATATGTACAAAGATGTGTTGCATATCAATGGGAGAAGATGGGGGTGTGGATATGGAATAAGCATAAATGTCAGGTGTGGTTGATTGTAATGGATATGAGAAATAATATGAAGATGAATCAGGTGAATAATGTGGGAATGAGAGTAAATAAGGTTAGGAAATTTCAACCTATTAAGTGATGTAAAATGGAAAATGAGGTGAGGTGGGAAAGTGGCCCTCGTACAAGAACACATGGGAGAATAAGGAGGATAATCTTGATGTCTCAAATCATGATCATAGAATTAAATCCTAGTGATCAATGTATGAGGTAAAGATGAGTTGTGTGAAGAAGTAGAAAGAGTGAGAATGAGTAGAAGTGATTTTCTCTAAATTCCATGATGAATTAGATGGATAACAATGGATCACATGAGAGTCCTACATGGCTAGGCACAAATTTTGTGTGATGATGACTAATAGTTTGAGTAAAAAGTGATGGAATGAAGCTAGAAGAGTATGAAAAGTGAAAATTTTGCTTTCCTGTGTGCTATGAATGGTCCTGGATCTATTTTTTCTTGCAAATTTAGGTTAAAATATAGGTGTTTGAATCAAAAATTTTAAACGTACTATGCAAATCTAGAGAAAACATATAGACTAGGTAAATCTTGATAGTTACAGGCTGTGATATATCATAGAATGTGTTTAGGACCTGTTTGTGCTTGAAAACATAGGTTTGCACATGGGTGTGTGAATCAAAATGTTTGCACATGTCTATGTGAATTTGGAGAAAATAGACAAATTGGATGAATTTTGATAGTTGCAGACTATGATAAACTAGAAAGTGTGTTTTAGGTTTATTTTGGTGATTTTGTGGTCAATTTTATAAGTCAAAAGTGCTTAGATACCACCAAAGTTAATAGTGAACAAGAAATAAATGTTTTATGTTTATTTTTATGTGTTTTGATGTTGATATCAAATCTAAAACAAAATAATAGGTGTGGGGGATGGATACTAGAAAGGTATGTTGAAGCAAATGGTCTGACCACACCCAAAAGTGTGTAGTAAACCATGATGCAACAAGTGAATGGTGACTAGATGGAAGGTACAAAAAAATATATCCAAAGGGGAGAATTAAAAACCTCTTACAAAAATAGGTAGTACTATCTAAGACCTCCTACCAGCATATCCATGCTTTTGCTTCACCCTCGATGGCCTTAGTCAAGAATTATAGTTACCAGCTTACCAATTATACCAAACCTTGTATGCAAAGGTGTCCAATCCTAACCCACTCTGAGTATATCTCAAGTGTAGGGGATCTTAAGGTGATGAAGTCCAAAAAACCACTCCTAAGGGCTACTATGGTGACTAGGGATAAGTTGGTGGAAGGAGATGAAACCCAACATCATCAGTCTCGAGTGGGGATTGGTGATGAAGTCTAATCTTGTTATTGTGAATGTAACGTGAGTGTGTGGTGGTTGAGTTTAATATAGTGTATTTGAAAAGTAAATCTATGCTAAATATATTTTTGAATGAAATTATAGACTTAATCTAAGATGTGTTTTTGACGTAAATCTAGAATAAATACTTTTTGGAAGGGAAACCACTTATGCTAATGCTTTTTGAAAATAAATTGTACCTAATTGATTGCTTTTGAAATACAAAAAAACCTAATTGAATGCTTTTGTAAAAAAAATGCACCATTTAAATGATTTTGAAAAGAAACAAAACCTAATAGAATGCTTTTGTAAACAAATTGCACCTAATTAAATGCTTTTGGAATAAAATCTAAGAGGCATCCTCACAAAATCAAATATAGTCTATTATATTTTGAAAGAAAGGCATAGACTAAACCTAAATATGTTTGAAATAAAATTTAAGCTAGGATGCTTTCTCACAAAACCAAATTTACCCTAATGCATTTTGAAATAAAATTTAAGCCAACCTATTGGTTTCAAAAATAACTATGCCTAATGAAGCAAATTTGAAAATAAATCAGCCTTTTGAAAGGAAAAAACAAGCAGTATCTAAGGACAATACTTGATTCCATGTACTATGGAAGAGTTTGTCTATCTCTATGTCTTTGAATTTTACAATTTTGGTAGGTTTGCACACCCATGTGAAAACCTAGTTGGTATAATGTATTCACACACCTATGTGTGAATGTTTTATTTAAAGAATTTATACATAGTTTTTAGGTCTAGACAATAGGTTCTAGGGTTCCTCCTACTACTAAGTTGATTTCTTGCACAAAAAAAGGCAGAAAAATGAGTTTTTGTTGCTTAAAAAACCTATTGCAAAATTTCTAGAATGAAAGTTGCAAAAGCTATTTAAACCAAGAAAAAACATAAAAATCTAAATATTGGCACCAAAAGTACAAGGAATGATTTCACCTTGTATACACTATGGCGAGAGGTGGTTTGAGGTATAGATATGAGGGATAGCAATCCCCATGGGAAAGAGGCTTTTAACCCCCACAATGTACCTTTCTATTTTATGTGGTTAGTGTGGAAATAGGTACCTCATTTTTGGAGACCAATTTCAAATATAGTATGAAATGTTTGCACATCGAGGTACGAACATAACTAGACCTAGAGATTCACACATGCTTGTGCAAACCTATTATAATGGCCTAAATTTTTATAGGTGGGAACCTAAAGCATATCTCATGGCTTGGGTGGACTTGGTTTTGAAAATTCAATTGTTGAAACACAAGAAAATGGTCCAAATTGATGCATTAGGGAGTAAACAAGTTAATCATAAGCATTAAGTTGGTGGGGATCCCTCTGGGTGTGCCAAAATTAAATACATGAAAACATGCAATATCACTTACTAGTTTGAATTGATTTAAATTATTTATAATAATATCCCTTTTATAGATTTTTTCTCAAGAGTTTACAAAATAGGTCTTCTCCATGAGAAGTCATTTTTAATGGAACTCTAGATAGTTGTAAATATTTTCTTATATCTCTCGTGTAAGTGGGATTCCTACATGTGAGCCATCATAGGTTGGATTTGTTATTTGTACCTGTTGGGACTAAAAAATATTATTAGAGCAATTGAGGGCTTGCCTTGGTCAAACCCCATGTTTATATAGATAAAAGACACTAAAAATAAGATTAAAATATGATAAAAACTATACAAACTGAGGTAAAAATCATCTAAACAACATACTTACCTATTTATTGATCTCTGTTTTGCTAGAACTTAGGTTTTCACATTGGTGTGCAAACCAAAATGTTTTCACATGGGTGTACGAACCTTTTTATTCTTTCTCGAATCTATAAATTTTAATGGAAATGATCTCCTGGTGTAGTTGCTTCTTTGATATTTTGCCAGTTCACATTTAGAAATTGCTTTCATTATTGGTAGCCTACCAATATCACAAAGATAATGGCATATTTTATGGAGATTGTTCTACTATATGGATGATGGATGATGTTGATGGAATTATGGATGCCTAGAGTAGTTTCTGTAGAGTTTGGTGAGCTAGAGTGGATATATATAATATGGTGAAAGTGGATTTCTATTTATAGAATTTACCAAGGTTAGGGGAGGGGTTGAGGTGTCCCTATGAGGTGTCTCGTATAAGGTGTGCATTTTGAAGTGGCCATTATGAGGTGTCCCCTTAGGTTTTCTCAGAGGTGGCATGCCTCATAAGTGAATTTGTATGAGAGAATATCTCACCCATCTACATGCCTTAATGACCTGGAGGAAAGTCTCCAAATGGTATTTATTGAATTTGAGGTGGACAACTTTTGAATATAAAACTACTTAATTTGTGCAAAAGTATCCATTTGTCATTTATTACCTAGGAGAGTGTGAGATGGAGGATATATCTAGATGAGAGGTGGGAAGGTTGGGCTAGGCTAGTCTAGGCTAGGCTAGGCTAGTCAAAGTAGACTATGTGAGGTGGAGAGGCTAGGCTAGTCAAAGTAGACTAGGTGAGGTGGAAGGCTTAGCTTAAATCATGATTAGACTTTATTAAGCATGTGTTTAGCCATAAAGCAAGTTGTGACAAAAAAAATGACTTTTAGCCATAAAGTGCTTTTTGACCATGTTGAATATTTCTACCTTAGTTGAGTTATAGTGGAGGTCACATGAGGATCCATGGTTAAATATGGGAATGAGCTTAGCTATACCAATGGGACTATTAATTATTAATAGTGCTTTTGATGAATGAATAATATTTTGAAGTCAATTTATGTAATTTTGACAGGTTTTGCAAATTGATCAGCTACGATGATGAAGAAAGTGATAATGTATGAATTTTGTGTGTCTACAATTTTATCCATGATTTTTGAAATTTAAAATATGACAAGGAAAAGTCTTTTTGGAATGAAATTCATGGAGTAATTGAATTCAAACCCCACTTCCACTTTGTCCAGTTTCTCTAGAAACATTGGTCAATAGCCATAGAACATATATATTAACACTTTGCCTTTATGAACCATTATATCATACTCAATCATGTCATCTTTGATAATCACTTTTGTTGTAACATCTACTTCTTGTATTGGAATTACTATATCTCCATTCTTCCTATTATCTCTAGCTTGGGCATCCATACATATATCTAGGACATCATTACTTCACATTAGGAATTTCAAAGATGAGTTTCCTTCCATGTTACCTAGCCTTTCCTAATATGATTTTTTATTTTTATTTTTTCAAAAATTTAAAATAATAAAATGTGAGGCTTACTCTTATATTACACTTGCTCCCAAATTAATTATAAAATATCTTTATACTAAGATAATAGTAAAATTAATATCAATAAAATCTCATAAAGTACATAAAATAGTTTTGTAGAGATAGTATGATTAAAAACAATCTTAGATTTATAGAAACTTAAAATCTATATTCAATGTTAAATCTAACAACTCATTATTCAGCTCATCACTTTATAAATTCAAATTTTACCAATATTCTTGTGGATTAATGAGATGTGCATCTATAAAATTGATAACATTTACTTTGTTATTGTATTATTAATTATAATTTTTTTAATTAATTAAATTTGGTTAAGATGATACTCAATCAAATCAATTATAAGTTGTTAATTTAATGTGTAATTTTGTATTTTTCAAAATTATTATAACAAGAATGAAATGAGGATTATGGCATTTATGACATTTTGTATGTAACTTAATATTACATTATTAATCATAAGTTTCTTACATTTAGAAAAATTAATTAATATAAAACTCTTATAATTATTGTAAGATAAATACCATTATATGAATTTGAACTCAAGTAATAAGACACTATCTTAATTTTATTGTAATTAATATCTTTGATATCATATTATAAAATATATACACATATACATACATATTAAATAATAAAATAATAAAATTTTAGTTTTTTTGTAAATTATTATCATAATAATAATATTTTATTAAATGATAGCTAATTATCACTTCAAATTATTTTATAAATAAAAAAATAGATGTTTAATTAATATTTTTATTTAATTACTTAAAAATTATATCATAGTTTTATATTACCTTCCTATGAAATTTATTAATGAGACCTGAAATAAAGTATGGTATAAATATGATCTCATTTGTATGCTTTAAAGAAAAGGATTTTGACAAACCCCTACCTAAAAATATCACATTACAATTTGGGGAAGACACTTGGGAGCAAGTAGTGGACTATGAGAACATTCCTTTTCGTTGTAGAATTTTCCATGATTATGGTCATTTGGTCAGTGCTTGCCCAAATAAAATTCCTGATCAAAAGAAAGAAGATATAAACTCAGCAGGTTTCCAAATACCTAAGAAGAAGAACACTAAGAAAAAACCAGTTATGAAGGATCAATCAAAGTCATCTCCTAATATGTTTGAAATACTTTTCACAAATGATGTCCCAAGTGAGGAAGAGGAAATAATAGAAACTAAAATCTTAGAAACATAATTTAAATATGAAGGGAAGAACTCAGAGACAAACCAACAAATCAAAGGTTTTCAACAGAAAAAAAAGAGAAAATTTACATAAGAAAAACAATATTTCAAATGTCAAAACACAAAATAATGTTGGTCCCAATATAGACTCCATTGAACCATCTAGTAAAATTTTGGTTGTGTATGAGCATTCTTCAAGGTTAGAAGCCATCTCAGATTCAATTGGAATAATTCAAGAAACAGGGAATTTTTTTTTGAAGATGGATTCTAATCAAAAAGTAGGTCGCAAGACCAATCAATATCATATGGTAAAATAAGGTGAAAATCTTGTAGAGGAAGGTAAGATTAATGTCCTTCCCAACTTTTTTATCCCTGGTATTAATTAATATCATCACTTGGAATATTAGAGGACTCAAAGGGAGTCTTTCAATACAAAATGAAATTAGAAGAATGATTCAGATAAATCATCCACATATTATTTTCCTTCAAGAAACAAAGATGTCAATGGAGGATATGGACTTAATTGCCAGTAAAATTTGGCCAGCTAGAAAAGTGGTTTCCCTCAGTTCCCAAGGGACTTCGGGTGGCATGGCTTGTTTGTGGGACCCAAAAAAGGTAGTTATTCACCATATGCTTGGCATTTGGGGTTTATTGGCTATAGTTATTCAAAGTAGACATTACAACCAGATTATGGTCTGCATTACTGTTTATGCTCCGACTTTTTTGGAGGAAAAAATAAGACAGTGAAGGATATTACTCATATTATCTCTTATTTTCCTAAATCTTGGATATTGATTGGAGGATATTTAAATACCATCCTCTCTATGGATGAGAAAGGGAGGGAAATAGAAATTTGGACAAAATCACTGACCTCATGAACGAATATATTGCAAACCTCCATCTTGTGGATATCCAACTAGATAATGGCCTTATGACTTGTTCTAACAGAAGGCAAGGCTTAGCTTGTATAATGGAGAGATTGGATAGATTTTTGCTCTCTAAAAAATTATTAATCCATGGTCACATTCCTAAACTGAAGACTGTTAATAATGCTGGTTTGGATCATTGGCCAATCATGGTGGAAATGTGGAAAACCAATGTGAGTTTCTCTCCTTTTCATTTTCAATTAATGTGGCTTAGAGACATTTCCTTCAGACCTCGTGTGCATCAATGGTGGAAGGAAGGTAAACCTAGGCATGGGACTAAGATGTTCTATTTTGCCAAAATATTACAATACATTAAATCCAAAATCAAGACTTGGAACTGGAAAGAGTTTGGGGATGTTCATAAAAAAACATGAATTTATTGCTCATCTTCAAAATTTGAATAAGAAAATATTTTTAGATGGCCTCACAGAGAAGATAAGTGCAGATGAAATTAAACTCACAACTCAGTTAGAGGAATGAGAAAAAAGAGAAGAAATCTTATGGAAGCAAAAATCTAGAATTCAATGGCTCAAATAAGGAGATCAAAACACAAATTTCTTCAACAAATATCTTCTTGCTCGAATATCTCACAACTTTATTTCTTCCTTAAAATTAGATTCTGGAGATGTTGTTTATACTTGGGATAGCATGAACTCTATTGTTGTTGATTACTTTTCCAATATTTTTGCTGCTACTCCTCTTGACTCAGCTTCACAACAAAATGTTCTTCAACGAATCCCTTCTCTTATCACTTCTAAGGAGAACTCTATTTTGACTACTCCTATTACTATCAATGAGATTCAACAAGTAGTTTTTAAAATACAAAAAGGTAAAACCCTAGGTCCTTATGGTTTTCCCATTGAGTTCTACCAAGAGTTCTGGGATATTCTTCATGTTTATTTATTAGAAGTGGTGGATGAAGCCAGGAAAGCCAAAAAAAAATTGAAGGTTATCAATAAAACTTATATTACTCTTGTTCCAAAAGCTCAAGAGGTTGATCATATATCAGCTTTTAGACCTATTGCTTTATGTAAATTTCTTCTCAAAATCATTACTAAAATCATGGCAGATAGGTTGAAGCCTCTTTTGCATAAGATTATTTCCCCAGAGCAAGGGGGTTATGTGGAAGGACATCAAATAGTAGATGAGATAATTCTTGCTCAGGAAGCCATCCATTACATGGATATGCAAAATTCTCCTTCCATGTTCATTCGGTTAGACTTATCCAAATCTTATGACAAAGTGGATTGGCACTTCCTTATCAAATTTTTGAGGTAATTTGGTTTCTCTAAGGATTGGATGGATTGTATTATTGGATGTATCTCTTTAGTTTTGTACTTAGTTCTTATCAATGGCAGGCCTTCTTAGTATTTCCCAGCTTCTAGAGGTATTATGCAAGGTGACCCACTATCCCCTTATTTATTCATCATTCTTGTTGAATGCTTGGGTAGGACTATAACCAAAAAAAGGGAAAACAAAATCCTTGAGGGAGTTACCATTGCTCATGGAGCTAGACCTATCTCTCATCTTCATTTTGTGGATGACTCTACTATTTTAGGTAAAGCTATAGCTAAGGAAGCTTCTAATATTAAGAAAATCATTAGTTGTTTTTCTAAGGCTACTGAGCAATTGATCAATGAAGACAAATCTAAAGTTATTTTCTTTCACTACTCTACTAGACAGGAATCCATGGTCTTGGATAAATTAAGATTTAAGAAGACCTCTCTTCCAATAACTTATTTAGGTATTTCCATAAATAGTAAAAGGCAAAAAAATTAAGATTGGAATTGGTTGTTGGACAAAGTCAAGAAGAAAATTGGAAAGTGGACCAACAAGTGGCTTTCTTCTAGGGGTAGAATCACCTTGGTAAAATCAGTCCTTCAAGCTATTCCTATTCATGTTTCTTCCATTTTTAATATCCCAAAGGTTGTTCTTCGGTAATTGGATAAAATCAGTCATCATTTCCTTTGGAGTGGTACTAAGGAGAAAATAAAATGGGCGTTGGTGAAATGGGATACTTTATGTATTCCTAAGAGTGAAGGGGGGTTAGGATTCCAAAATTCAATTAATAACAACAAAGATTTAGCTGCTAAATTCTATTGGAGGATGTTGCATAACCCCAATGCTGATGGGGGACGGGAAAAATCACACACTCTCAGACCCAAATTTCTCTTCTATTAATCTACAAATCGCTTTTACAGAAACAGCCCATAGGCTTACAAATAACCAGCACTCGGCTTGGTTTTCACTATCACACTCTGCGTGCGATCTTCCCAAATCCACCACCCTAGTGTATTACAGTAATTGGGTTTTTATAGAGGCCCCGACCCTCTGAAACATTTTTCTCAAAAAATCGGTCCACCAACCCGATTTATGACTCCACTTCGCATGGCCCCTATCATCGCCGCTTCCTGTCAGGATACTCTACGTGACCCATCCTCTTCGTTTCTCGTGCTTCTTGGTACTCGTCTACCTGTACTACACCTTGTGCCACATGTTGTCCATAACAATCCTTGAAAATACCGCCTGTCGCGGTTTCGCGCCATCTCCTTCTTCTTCCTCGCATTCTTCTCTTCCTGTCGCAATATCGTGACACATCACGAAATTGTGACGTTTTTCCTCCTTGGATAAATCTTCAGAAGTGGCCCTCCTGCCTCTGGATGCCTCTTCATTAGGTGTTGTTGGATGCTCCTGCATCAGACACCCGGGGTTGGTGGAGAAGTGATCTTCACTTCTGCACTGTCTGGTTACTGCCTCCTGTAGCACTTCCAAACCTTCATCCACCTCTGCAGCCTGTTCCAACCCTATTTCCTAGCCTCTACTTCTCAGTTTATCCTCACGCTTTCTGCGTTGCTCCTCTTACCTCTACAAATATATTTTGAGCAGTTCCTCTTGTAGGGCTTGCACTTGCCTCTGCAAAGCTTTAAAATCTTTCATTGTCATCATATCCGCTCTGAGATCCTAAACTCTCTTTTCTCTCTCTCTTAGAACCCTACCATAGATCCTGGTGCAACTGCCTCACGACCGACGATCTACTTACGCACTGAGAATCTTCTAGCTCTGATATCACTGATGGAGGACGAGAAAAATCACACACTCTCAGACCCAAATTTCTCTTCTATTAATCTGCAAATCACTTTTATAGAAATAGCCCGCAGGCTTACAAATAACCAGCGCTCAGCTTGGTTTTCACTATTACACTCTACGTGCAATCTTCCCAAATCCACCACCCTAGTGTATTACAGTAACTAGGTTTTTATAGAGGCCTCGACCCTCTGAAACATATTTCCTAAAAAATCGGTCCACCAACCCGATTTATGACTCCACTCTGCACGGCCCCTGTCACCGCCGCTTCCTGTCAGGATACTCTACACGACCCATCCTCTTCATTTCCCATGCTTCTTGGTACTCGTCCGCCTGTACTGCACCTTGTGCCACGTGTCATCCGTAACAATCCTTGAAAATATCACCTATCATGGTTTCATGCCATCTCCTTCTTCTTCCTCACCTTCTCTTCCTGTCACGATATCACAACACGTCACGAAATCATGAGGTTTTTCCTCCTTGGCTGACTCTTCAGAAGTGGCCCTCCTGCCTCTGGATGCCTCTGTATCAGGTGCTGCTGGATGCTCCTGCATCAAATGCTATTTGGGAAAATAATATCTGTGCTAAATATGCTAAGAACAAAATTCCTAAATACATTGTTCGTTATCAACTTCCTACCAAAGGTTCTCTCATTTTAGCAGTTCTTAATACTGGTGAGGATTTGATAAAGAAAAAATTATTTTGGATCATTCACAATGGTCAACATGCAAATTTTTGGATAGATTCTTGGGATGTTCACAAGCCTTTGATAACTAAGTTTCCCAATTGGAGGCCTTGGATGGAAGAGCTTCACAAAGCTAAATGGATAAAGGTGGCTAATTACTTTCGGTACCATATTGGTAATTCAAAGGTATGTAGATATTGGATCTCTATTGAGGATTGACCTATTAAAATCCCAGAAAGGCAAATACAAGATATCCAAGGCATCCTTCATATGAGATCCCTATCTTAGTCCCATGAAAAATATTGTTTTGGATGGAACAACACTACTAACGATGAGTATTCAGTTGCTCAAGATTATTTGGCCTTATGCCATAATAATCCCAACCATTCTTCTGACATATTTTCTCGATTGTGGGATCAAAATCTCTGGCCTAAGGTGAGGTTCTTTAGTTGGATTTTATTGCATCGTAGGGTTCTTACTAGTGAGAAACTTATGAAGCATGGTTTTCATGGCCCTTTTAGATGTGAAATGTGTGAAGAGAATGTAGAAAATATGAACCATATTTTTATTGAGTGTAATTTAGCCTCTGAGCTATGGAGGAGAATGGCCACTTTACTTGGCTTACAATGGTCCAATTTTTTTACTTTTGAATAGCTTTGGAGGGATTGGCCTAATCAAGAGGGTGTTGATCATTTTATTAGACAGTTAGTTTGGATGGGTTCTACCATTCTTCTTTGAAATATTTGGAATGAAAGGAACAACCAAATTTTTAATCAAGATAGGAAGGATATTCACTATATTTGGCAAAAGACCATAGCCAACTTAGTTGAATCAGTCCATCAACTCCTTAATCACCCCCAAAACTCCCACCAAAGATGGGATCAAGTGATGCAAAGATTAAAGATTAAATATTCTAAGGGCAACCAACTTAAAGGGAATGTGAGTATTAGTAAGATGGATAGGACTAGAAATTGGCAACCTCCTCCTAAGGATTTTGGAAAAGTCAATACTGATGGAGCCTCTAGAGGGAACCCTAGAAAATCCAGTGTGGGAGGAATTAGTAGACTTTCAAATGGCTCCCTAGTTTTTACTTTTGCTGAGAATTTGGGTATTCTTTCCAATAACCTTGTTGAGGGGTATGGTATCCTCAAAGGCCTTTAGGAGGCTACTAAGGTTGGATGGGAAAAGGTGTTAGTTGAGTCTGACTCTCAACTTATGATTAATATCTTGAAGACTCCTTCTAATAATCATAAGGTGGATTGGAGAATAAAAAGAATTATTGAGAAGATTCAGTTAATCCAAATGGGATTTTTGAAAGTTGATTACAATCATGTGGTCAGAGATCAAAACAATAGTCTTGATGCTTTAGCTAATTGGGCTTTGGACAAAGATGATCTTACTTGTTATTGCCACCCTCCTATATGGTGGGCTTCTCAAATTAGGGAAGCTCTTATTTCTATCATTTCTTTGGATGGCTCCAGTTCTGAAGGTACCTAGTTTCTTCTTGTTTTTTTGTTTTTGGTTCTCTTTAGTTCATTTAGTTTTTTTTAGTTCCCTAGCTCATTTTATTATTTATTTTGTTTCCTCTGATGATTCTTGCCTTAATAGTCTTTTGGTCTAGATAGGTCATTTCTTTGATCATTTTTTTTTCTTTTTTCTTTTTTCTTTTTTTTTTGTTTAGTTTTTTTAGGTTGGTAGGTTCTTTTGTTTTGTTTTGTTTTTGTGTTCTTTGTATTGTTTTTTTTTGTTCTTGTGTTTTTGTTGTTTTGTTTTTTTTATGTTTTTTATATTTTTCTTGTGTTTTTTCATTCTTGTTCTTGGGTTTCTCTTTGTTTGTGTTATTTCGTGTTTTTATGTGTGTGTTTTCTATATTTTTTGTTTTTGTTTATTGTTTTTTGTTGGTTGTTTTTTATTTTTATTTTTATTTTATTTTTTTAAATTTTTAGGTTTTGGTTGTGTTTATTTTTCATGTTTTTTTTGGGTTATGTCTTTGTAGTGTTCTGTTTTTTTTGTCTTTTTTGTGTTTTGTTATGTGGTTCTTGTGTTTTTATATGTGGTTTGTGTTGTGGTTTATTTTATCTTATTGTGCGTGTTTGGTTGTGCTTTTATTTTTGACACACTCAAGGAGCATGTTTTCTATTTTATTTTATTATTTTTGTTGTTATTTACTTATTTTTAAATTGGTTTTGTGTGTTTGTTTGCTCCTTGAGTATGTCAAAGGTGGTAGGCCAGATCCGAGTCTTGGGTATTTTTGGCGGAATGGATACCCCTGCCTCCTTGGATCTTACCCAAAAGCAGCATCCCTTTTGGGATATTTTCCACAAATTAAAAAAAAAAAAGGATTTAGAAATTTTATGTCTAAGTGTGTATAACTGTGGATATTCTACATAAAATAGATTATATAAATAAAAATATTAGTGAAATTATAATTTTTTCATGGTTTATATATAATTTATATATTCTAATATAAAAATATTATAATTTAATATTCTAATATTACTTATTTATAAAAAAAAATATTTATGTTATTATTTTTATTAATAAATTTAAAAAATATATTATTAATTTTTTTATATATTAGGTTAAAAAATAGGATTTTGAAAGGGGATTAACCCTTTTACATGAGAGGCCTAATCATATTGAAAAATAGCAACCATAGGATAACAAAAGAGATCCTAACGAAAATCACACACATTTCCTCCTAGGAATAATGATGCTAAAGAAACATAATCAAATGAAAATAATTACAAATATAATGCCTAGATAGTTTGGACTTAGTTTAAGTAGTGTACTTCAACTCAATATTCTTGATATAAATTATCAACCCACATCATTTAACTTCTGATATTATTCATTCTAATAGGTTGAACTTCAGCCTCCAATGCAACTATTATTTGTAATGGCGGTAGAAATTTGTTATACCAAATTTTGTTTTGACCACTATCCACCCCCATATTGGTCATAACATGAGCAACATGATTACCTTTTATACATATATATGATCAATTACAACATTATTCATCTCTTTTAGGATCCTTGAAGTGTCCTTTATAATGTTAAGTATAAAATTATTCTTTGTTTTCTCTAATATCAAATGTCTAATAATATTTAGAGAATCCCCTTGGACCATAAATTTTCTATAACCTCTATCATATAATTGTTGGAATTATAAAAAAAAAGCTTTGGATTCTACCATATGGTTGGTCTGAATTCCATAATCCTCTACATAAGCCCATAAAATTTATCCTTTATCATTTCTAATCACTTTGCCTCCTCCTGCTCTTCCTATATTTCCTTTTGATGTCCCATCAAAGTTAAGTATTATTCAACCTTTTCTTGATTTCATACACCTTGTGTTCAATCTTTTTTGGGTTGAGTCACGATGTATGGTTTAGATTGTTTTACCTTACGTCCTTCAACAATCATTATTTGTTCTCTTTTTTCATAACCTTTCACCTCAAAGGGAAAGGATATATTATCTTCAATATCTATTTTGATTGTTTTAAATATATAAAATTCATCCTTCATATTATTCCTAGATATTTATTTATTTTTTTCCCACCATATGCCTCATATATAGTGAGAAAGGATTAGGTTCCATAATCTCATCAGGGTCTTACTTACAAAGGAATATCTCCATTGATTAAACAAATCTCTAAAACTTTTTGGTATGCTCCACTTGAATGAAATAGTTTTTATTATAACATAGAAAATTTATTCAAGATCTCATAATGGTCAAATAAATGGTCTACTAACTCAGCTTCCTTTTGGCACAAAGAATAAATATTTAGAATTTGGAACCCTATTTTGCATAAGTTATCTATTTTTAAAATAGTATTATAAAAGCATAACCAAATAAAGAAAGCATTCTTTGACATAAAATCATGGGACCAAAAAGTATTTACTATATAAGATCCTCCTCTATAGAGAGTATGAGCTTCATAGGCTGATTTGTCTAAGAAGAGTCCTTTTGGAGAATGGATCCATAGCGATGAATCCTCCTTGTTGATTTGGGAGATGTGAAATCTTACAATCAACTAATTTAAATTTAGAGACCTTGTTGAATATGAGTTTCATTAGAATCTAAACTAAGGTATTTCCATTTATTTCCACCATGAATACATTTCATATAATCCTTGACTTTTTTCCCATATTGAGCTACCAGTGGTGCCTAGGACTCCTAGATTTTTTATTTATTTATCAGAGGTTCCTAAAGGATCTAGGAGTCTTCCCAAAATAAAACTTTGTTACCTTATCCTACCTACCATATTATATTACTCCTTAGAAAACTTCTCACTTTTAGTACTGTATTCCATATAGTTGATCCTCTAGAAGAAATTGCACTTCTAAGAAAAGGAATATGGTTTTCTCTTTCATGCATCTTAAAAAAAGTAGCATACAAGGTATATAAATAGGATATTTGCTATATTACAACCAATTTTTGTTACAATCCTCAATTGTAAATATCTCTATGTGACCACAAAATAATTGGTATATATCAAGAGCACATGGTATTTTTTATGAGACATAAAAACAATTAAATTATATCATGATAACATCATATTTTTAATATTTTATTTACGTCTATATTCTCTGGCAAACTATATATAATATTTATAAATATAATAACAGATACAATATAATATTATTTAGTAAAAAATTTTGCCTTATGCGACATTTTCATTCCTTAAAATATGTCAGGATAACTAAATTTTGTATAATTTCAAATACATCCTAGCTGAAATGTCCTAAATGTAGCCACACGGATATTGATGAGAAAGGTCGCTAAGAAGAAGACAACATGACATTTTTTCTTTAAATAGATCCATTTTTAGTGACAACGTGAGGAGCCAGGCAAGGATAAAAAGAAGGATACCAAAAAGAGGATCAATTTCAAAATAAACTTGAAAGCATGAGACTTCGACTATGCCAAATTATGCCAAACCATTTAGAGGACTTAGATTTGTAAAATTATGCCAAACCATTTAGAGGACTTAGATTTTTAAAATTATTATCAATATTTGTGTGAGTGTGGTCTACTGATAAGAACGTCACTTACATTATTAATAATGTGACCTAAATTCAATCCCCACTGCAGATGTGTATAAAAAGTATTTACACAAAATATTACTATCAATAATAACCTATAGCTCTATAGAGAAAACTAGCTGCAATAAAAATAACGTCCGATATATCTGATACTGGTAGAAATTAGAGATCATGTCTGAAGATATAGAATTACTCCTATACTCACCGTTCGATAATTCCCTTATTTAATTTTAAGTATAAACAGGAGGCAGAGTATTTGACTACAAAACAACACATATCCCGCCTTGAAAACAAGCAAAGCTTTGTTGCCTCTAAGCTATCAATCTAGATCTGAATCAAATTGACATTAAAGCCCTGAATTTTCAATTACCAACGTAAGAAATCATCACAGAGGCGTATGGACCCCTGAGAGTCCCATTACAGGGGAAGCTCACTTCCCATCCATTGTTGCGGTTCCGTATCACAAAGAATGTCAGTGTATACCACACAATCTTCGTAGTTGAACGAATAGCAATGCGACAGAAAGGGCTCCATGGGGTCCACATTCTGAGGTAAAGGATTATCAACCAAATCACTCCAAAATCTTCGACTATAATTTTCGTCCAGCGTCGGACTTGGAGGTATGCCTAGTTCCAAATCTGGGGCACTTGCAAGATAATCATATGAACTGATACGATCCCCACTCTCATCTGCCCAATCATCTTTCTTGATCTCATCATTTCTACCGCCATCATGGATTTCGGAGGTGCGTCTCATTTCTTCCTCGAGATTTTTCATCACGTGCAATACCATTTCATCGTGGACCGTGTTGAGAACAGGAGTATCATCCGCGCAAAACAATTCCGACAATAGGCCATGGCAAAAACGCTTCTGAGGATTTCGAGAAGATCCTCTTCGTAACGTTTATGCTTCAGCGGTGGCACAGAGCCCGCTGCTTTTTCTTCCATGTCTGGTTAAATTCCCAGTCTGGTTTTAAGAATTCGACAATATCTGCTGTATGCCAGATGAATTCAAGACGGGTGTGGTGCGACAAGAAGGGGTTAATTGCGATTATATACATATGTTGCATAAAATTACTGTAACGATGATTGAGATGAGAAAGGTAACGGTTACTATCAAGGGAGTTTCGTGGAAGGATCCGACAATCATGCTGCATAAAAAATTATGTATTGGAGGATTACGCGGACCTGTCGCTATGAAGCGAAGAAAATCAACAAAAATTGCAGCGCGTAAGGCGGAGTGGTGTAAGTTCGCTGGATGTGATAGATATCTTTCATTAAGGCAGTGAGAGAATCTAAACAACAATCAAAGTGAGGTTTGAATCAGACGCCGTTTCCGCGGCCACCTCCAACGCGGCATCGCCTTTATTCGTATAAGGCGTGTCGTAAAGGACACGGGACACTATGAAGTGTTGATTTGGCATAAAAATATCGGCACATTGAAAAGACATATTTGCAGGCCGACTAAAATTCAAGGGGATGCCGTAGCGTTCCTAACTTTCATTGGTCGGAAGTACTCAGGTTGTAAATGGGTAAGTCTTAGCTATTTATTAATAGAAAATTTAGGTTAAATTTTTGGAGGTAAGTTTTGTTTGGAGTAGAGGTAGTAGATAGTTTGAGTGTTAGTCAGTGCATAGATATCAGTGGTCACCCTCTTCCTCATATCAGGTCTCGGGTCTTCTTAATGAGATGAGATAAGAATTATAGAAACATCTTCGATTCAATAGTTCAAATTTTCTTTTATAAGAGGAATTTTCCTCTTTAACTAATATATTTAGTTTTTATTATATTAAGGTATTTACTAAGAAGAAATTTAGGTTTAAGTTTTTGGGTAGTTTGGGGGCAGTTTGTTTGTAAAGGTAGTAGTCTAATCTAAATCTAGTTTGTTTGTAAAGGTAGTAGTCTAATCCGAATCTTTTGAGTGATGGTCCCCTTCATATCAGGTCAACAATAACGAGGTGGAATAGGTTTGGTAGGTCCATGTGGTTTGAACCCTACTCCTATCAGTTATTAAAAATAATGAGGTTGTAACCAACTCTCTTATGTAACCAAAAAAATACATGTAACCTTTATCATTGATCTAGTTATGCATGTTTATTTAATTAATTCTATACATCTAAAATAGTGAGGTTGTAACCAACTCTCGTATGTAAAAAAAAAAAAATACATATAACCTTTATCATTGATCTAGTTATGCATGTTTATTTAATTAATTATATACATCTAATTTGTTGTTTACTTTTTTGAAAAAAAGGTAAAAAATTTATTTAAAAAAACTCAAATTATATATTTATTTTTGATAACCTCCCTTTCTTGGCAAGGCTCAAAATGCGGCACAACTCTGTTCCTTTGACTGTCAAACTTTTACAAGTTTTAGTCCTTGTTGGATGACCCCTCAAGGTGTTCCATTTACCCTTTCCTTTTGAATCCATAAACTTCATCCCGAGTCTATAAAGCCCTTTTTCTATTCTTATCCTTCCTTTCTTAGTTCCCATATTGCAGTTGTGTTCATATATCTGCTTCATCCTCTGCCATATGACAGTCCTATTGGGTTTTAGCCTACACTATCTCTAAAAGTTCCATAATTAGAGTACCCTAAATTATTTCCTCTAGTCTAAATTCCTCGTTGAAAATCTTGTTATTATGTTCCAACCAAAGTTTTTGGTGGATGAAACCTAAACCTAAATCCCAAGCTATCAGCAAGGTCTTTGATTTGAATCAATTGGTTTTCCAATAGTCCCAAAAGTTGTTCTCAGTGAGAATGGATCTTTCTAATAGAAAAAAAATATTGTACCACAAAATCCAAACTTTTTATGTGTAGGGACACAATAAAAGAGGTGAACCATTATTTCCTCCTCTTGGTGACACCTTACACACTAGTTGGGTCCAATAAATCCATGTCTCCTCATGTTATCCCGAGTCATAATACTATTATATGCAACCAAACACATAAAGTAATTTATATTTTACCATACTTTGGGTTGCAATACTTGCAACCAAGCGGGATTTGGACCAATTTGAGTGCTTTCGATAAGCTTTCTATAACCTTATTTGACATTATAAATTCCTAATTGGGTGTATCCCCAACCAATTTGAACAAGTCCATTACTCCTTGGCTACTTTCGTCTATCCAAGATTTCTTTCAATTCTCTTTTCTCCTTAGTCCTTTTTCCCTCAACTCCTCGGGGACTTACCACTTACTAATATTATCGTGTAGTTGATCTGGCATTTTAAAATAGTGGCTTATGAGATTCCACCCTTTCCTATGATTTTTTTTCTTGAGTCCTATTAATTGGGTTACTGATCAATTATGGGAGGTAATTTTCCCAAGAATCGTCCCACAATATAACAATTTTTCCATCTCCCACTTTCCAGTATAACCCTTCTTCGATAAGTGATGCTCCTTTCTTTAGAGCTTTTTAGGTCTTTGATGCCTCTCCTGAAACTGGAAGACGAATGAGATATTTTGTATTTTGTGAGGGATAGTATTTAATTTTCAATACTTTACTCCAAATTTGGTCAGGATGACTTAGCCATCTCCAATACAACTTGGTTTTTAGAGCTTGGTTGTTTTTCATTGTTGTTCTAATTTCCAAACCTCCAACTTTCTTAGGCTTGTAAACCTTATCCCAACCGACTAGTGCCCTTGTGTGGTTACTCTGCACTCCTTACCAAAGAAAGTGTCTCATCATCTTGTCAAAATATTTTAGGATGCTCTTTGGGGCAGCCAAAATGGAGAATTTATACACTAGAATTGCTTGTAAAACTAATTTAAGCAATAATTATTGAATTTATAAATCTAATTTATTGTTTTTACTATACATTTTCTTATGGTTTTTCCTCTTTCATTTATAAATGTTAATACTTATGCTCATAATATATTATATATTATATAAGGATAGTCTTAAAATGCTTTAAATACTTAATAATTTGAAATTTATGCTTCTTAATAATTGGGAGACATGGACAATTTTAATATTCAAAAGACTAATAAAATTAATAAGAAAGTGAGAGCCATTACCTATGATATACAAATGTTAAAAAAAAAATTAATCAGTTTTTTTATTTCTTGCTCTAAATGAAGTCTTTGCTCTTAATAATTAATGTCATAGTCAATATAGTGCTCTTCTTCCTTAAAGGAGTCCCGAAAACATATGACATCTATCTAGGAAGGTGAGGCTTGACTTAAAATTTTGAAGTTAGATCTTAGAGATTGATAGATTTTCTAAAAGAGGAATGCGTTTGATATTTTTCTTCCTTAAAGATGCATACAAATATTTGCATTATGACATTAATTACTCATAGTCATATTGATAAAGGTGGTTTTTTAATTTCCATCTTGAAAATCCTTCCTATAATCATTATCCATGTATTAATAACTTCCCTTCTTAAACCTCATTTTTCATGTGTTTCAAAGGGTTATCAATTATAAAGTTGAAAAAAGCGATATGGTGCAAAACAGTAGAGATAAATATGGTTGAACACACATAACTATATCCCATGAACTTATTTTTGCAACTTTTTTTTTTTTTAAGCAAAAAACCCCTTGCGGGGCCGCCTTTGTCTGAGAGACCACGAACAGGGGGTTCTACATAGTAAAAGTCACCTGGGAGTCGCACCCGACCCTGCCCGCACCAACATTATCAATTGGATTTTGGATATCCAATTCATCTTTTTGGTAGGGTGGAGATTTGAACCTAGGACCTCTCTTGGAGGATTTCCCTCTCCTCTCCAACTCAACTACAACACCTGGGTATTATTTTTGCAACTTAAGTACTTTAAATGTTATATCTATTTAGAATTTGATAGAAGTTCAAACTAATGAATCAAAGTTTTTTAAGTATCAATTATGACCATGTTTATTTTAACTTAAACTATATTTTTAAGTCTAAATGCCCAATTTCCAACAAAATAATGCCATAAAAGAGAGTTTTCAAACAAAACACTACTTATAATAAACATACAAAGATTTCATGATATTAATATTTTCATCACAAATTAAATTTGATAAGGTATTTATTGTATAAAATATTTTCTAAACTTTTATGAATATTTTTAGAAGAAATATTTGAACAACATCTTGCTAAAATGTCATAACACATCATATTTGACTTACCAAATTGAAAATTTATAATTATTTTGAACATCATAAAAGTGTATATCATATTGTATATGGCATTATGTTTATAAATTTTTATTTAAAATTGGTATTCATATAAATTTAAAAAAAAAAAGGATTCTATTGAAAAACTAATCATGAAAGCAGCAAGAGTTTTGTATAAAAATACTAAAAGGATAGATATAATTTTAGATGTTTATTCATATGCTAATTTTGGAGTGCAACAATATGCATGCATTAAAATAGACTTTGATTGGCCACTTCTAGACTTTATTCATCCTATAGGTTGTAAATATGAGTATTACAAAGTCTCCCCTATGTGCATAAATATGAAGTATGCTTTCACTGTATTGAAAGTCATTTGTTAAAGACTATATCTAGAGGAAATAATGTGGTCATTAATCTACTAAAAAATCCTCAATATTAAGTATTTTAATCCTAACATATATATGCATTTTTTTAAATATTTATCAATAAATATAGTCATGGGTCATCCACATGGAGATGGAGATTGTTACTCTAAAATTTTAAAATATTAATCTTTTTTAGAAGATATTTTTGTATTTGAGGCTTTAATAGAGGACATTGTAGCTTTTGAGGAACAAACAAAAAGTATCCTAAACTAGTTCAAACTATTATTTCTAATTTCTATTTATAGTATTAAATGATGATATTGATATAATATATTATTTTTACATTTATAAAGGAGTACAAAAAACTAATCCTTAATAATATTTTGTCTTGTGGTTCACTTTTAGGTTGATCTATGAAACTATGTTGATATTTATTGAAAGCACGCGATTCCGGTCAAAGGAAACACCAAGTGCAATTGCATTCAAAGTTAAGCACGCCTAAGTCCTAGAAATATGAATTACATGAAACGGAAAAGAGACATGTTGTAAGAGACGCAATCAGATAAAGAAAAACAGCCCTTTCATTAATTTCTTTCGATCTCTGTTACAATAATGCCTCCTCCCTTTTCAGGGGCTAGGAGTGCAAATAGGGTTTGATTACAATCGCTGAATGGTTCCTCCTTCCGCGTGCCCACGATTGCACTGGGCGGGCTAAGATGATGCCGCCGCTGATGTTGATGGGTTCTTCGCCTCTGCTGCTTCTCCTGCGAACAAAGAAATGATCAAGACGTTAGTAGCACCTGCTGCAAATGAAAAGCATTCTCTCTCTAAAACTAACAAAATATGCATACGAATATTTGCATGAAACAGTGAAAACAGTGAATCCAAATTGCTTCAAAACCTGACAGAAGGTAAGAAAAGTTACCAGAAGGCCACTGCCACTGAGGCAGCTGGCCAATCCACCTTAAACTGGAATTCGTCCCTGGGCAGGACGAATTCTGATTGTAATTCGTCCCTGGGTGGGACGAATTCTTCTGAATAGGAGAAATCGACCTGCTGCTGCTCCAATGTCGGATCCCGGGACCTGCAAAACTCCTGCAAATAGGGGGGTTAGGTAATTGGGGCCATTTTGGGACGACCCAGATGGTCGGATTTTCCCAATTTGGCCTCCTCCCTCGGGAATTTGGCCTTGACACCTGCAAGTTAGCGAAACGACAAAGCAATACAAAACACCCTAAACTCTGACCAAAAGCTACAAAATTGCAATTATGGACTAATCAGACCTAGTAACACAGAATGCAATCTAAAAAATAATCTAAAGTGCTCAAAAACTAAAATTAGAACTTGGGGGTGCGGGGGTGCCCAAGTGGGCCTCCCACCGTTGGCCCTCGATTTTGGAGCCAATCCACCAAGGATGGGCCCAAAACCTTTTAGGATTGGGGGGTCGGCGAATTGGTAGGTTCGGATGTCCATGCGTCGGATTTGAGTAAGGTTCGAGCTTCCAAAGGCCACCCAACAACCTCCCTTGCAAAAGAGATTGATGGATGTAGGAAGGTGAACAAAGGGGGATGCAAGTGAGTCTTCGATTCGGCGACACTTCGTTGCTTGAACACTCCTTCCACCTGCATGTTTTGGGTGAGAAAAGTCCCACCTTTTATAGACCCAAGGGGTCTCTTTTGGGAGGGAAGCACAAAAGCCAAGTGTTGGCCATGGGCGCCATGTGGCAATCTTGTCTTCCCATGAGGGAGGGGAGTCCTTCATTGACTTGAACTTTGATAAATGCTTCTTGTAACGGTCCTCTAACGGCCCCTCTGTCCACTTACACATGCGTGCAAGGTAGGAGCCCTTAGCCGACTATTGCGGGCTGCCACTTGGCACCATTTGCCTTTTTGCCCGTTAAGCTTAGAATTCGTCCCACCCAGGGACGGATTCGGAATTCGTCCTGGGGTGGGACGGATTCTATTTTGAATTCGTCCCTGGGTGAGACGAATACTGGGCAAAGTGTCCAAGTGTGCCAAATTGCTTCTTGACCTCACAAAATTGCTATGAAAGTGGTTAAGACCACTTGTTTAACCTCTGAGGGCTGCCACTGGGAGCTGTGTTTGTCAAAGCGATCGGTGTTTGCGGTCACATAATCGGATTGGTGCTGTTTTGGTGTCTACGAGATGCCCCTTTTTGGGAAGCGCTGCGGGTGACGCGAGTGCTTGAGCAAAAATAGATAACCAAAGCACTAATGATTAGGGTTTCTTGGTAACCTAACCAACTTTTGATGCCCCAAGTATGGAAAGGGCATGCATTCTTGAATCCTTGCTTCGACGAGCTAAGGAATTTGATTTCAAGTATTAACCTGTTTTGGTGAGGTGTGACTTGAACTTGGACATTACACAAACAAAAATAGACATTGATCAGTCATGAACAAGTGAAGGGCATTTTTATCCTCAGGGGGAACCTTGTGTTCATGATTCACGAAATGCCAAGTGTTTGATTGATTTGATTGTTGCTTGTTTACTGCCCCAAGCAGGAGCGTGATTGTCTTTGTCAATGATTCTTTGAATGCATGTCGTTTTCCTTAATTGGGTGTGTGATTGTTGATTGGTGACTAAGTGTGACTACCCCCTCAAGCGACGAATCGATGAGGGAATGACCTTCGTGAGAGAAGCGACGAGTCGCTTGACCCAAGATGACTTGTGCAAGGTTTGCCTTTAGAGGGTTTACCGTTAAGCGTGTGCAATTTTTCCAACATATGGACCTATTTTTGGTGGGTGTTAACCCTTTTGGTGATGTCATAATGAGGTGAAATCGTCGAAAACCTATTTCCCGTGGAGCGGTCCGGCTATGATAGCCTTCTTGGGGAATTAGGAGAGCGATAATTTGGACCTCGACATCGATTTTCTTTGCCTAGAGGTTAAGTGCAAGAGCACTTATGTCCGGCAATATTTTTGCTTGTGTTTTTGTTGAATTTTGTACTATTTTTGTTGTTTTTGTGACACCATTTGGAGATTGAATAGTCGGCAATCCGTCCTCTCGTGGAGCGGTCCGGCTATGGTAGCCTTCTTCGGGAGTAGGATAGTGACAATGCAAACCCCGACATCAATTTTTCTATGCCAAGAGGTTAAGTGCAAGAGCACTTGTGTCTGGCAATGTTTATTGCTTGTTTTGTGTTGCATTTTTTTTGTTGTTTTGTTGTTTTTTGTGACACCATTTTGGGATTAAATTTTCAAAATCTGTCTTCCCCTGGAGCGGTCCGGCTATGGTAGCCTTCTTAGGGAGTAGGATAGTAATAATTTGTGACCCCGATGTCGAATTTGTATGCCCATGTTGTCAGTTGGATTTGCAATCCTGTCAGGCAGTTTTATTGTCTGTTTTTAGTGCATTTTTAGTCATTTTTCTTGATTTTTTTTGTGCTGGCCTGAATTCGTCCCTGGGTGGGACGAATTCCAGCTGGAGAATTCGTCCCTGGGTGGGACGAGCGCTGATCAGAGCGCTCGTCCCAGTCAAGGACGAATTCCAGTGCAAAAGGCCTATTTAAGGGCCAAAACTTGATTTTGGCCTCATTTGTGTCATTTTTTTCTTGCGATTTTGGAGCTCTGGGAGGAGGAGGTAATTCTGCGAAGCGAAGCGCTGCTGGAATTCTCTCTGCCATCATGAGTGCACAAACTGGTTCGAGCGGCGGAGCCGAGGCGAGTCCTGTAAGTGACCCTAGGGCTTATTTTGCTTTAATTGAATGCATTGTTTTTGTGTTGCGCTTTTCAAAACTTTAAGATTTTTTGTGATGTTTTTTGTTTAACAACTAAGGTTAGAAACCCTAGAATTGAAAATTTTATCTTTTTCATTTTTTTATTTATTATTTTTTTTGTTTGCTTGCAGGTTGTTAGGAGCCGGTACCGTGTACCCGCTGCCTTTACTGAGGCGCGGTTGGCCTTGACTGATGACGACTGGGAATGGCTTGATGCCCTTGGGCTCAAGCAGGTGGCTCGACTGGAGCCTGTGGTTTCGGATCAGGCCTATCTGACGGCCCTGATCAAGCTTTGGGATCCGAGGACCAATACTTTCCATCTCCCGACAGGGGAGATGATTGTGACTCTTGAGGACGTCTATCGGTTGCTTCGGATTCCGATAGATGGTCCGCCTATTAGGACATCTCCGTTCGATCAGTGAGCTGCTATACTCACGAGATGTTTTGGGCATGGGGGGGAGCTGGGTGTAGCAGACCCAGTGGAGACAGACGAGGCGGATTGCCAGGCTGGCGGGATTTTGGTTGGCTGGTGGAAGGAGAGGGGGGTGTTAGGAGTGAGGCACGCATTCCTGATGGGCCTCATTTCTAACATTCTTCTCCCTGATTCGTCAGGCGCGAGGTTCCCGTGGAACCTGCTGGATTTGGTCTGGCAGTTGGCAGAGTGCCCGATAGAGGCACCGTTGATCCTGAGATGGGGACAGACTTTGTTGGCGCAGCTTTACGGGGAGCTGTACGGGGTCCGTTGTCGACAGCGGAAGGGTGTCGATTGCAGCTTTTTGTTGCGGTGCTGGGGTTGGCAGCACATAGCTGTTGAGAGGCCTACCGGGTTACCGTGGATGACTCGGGCGGCGATGGAGGATGATGAGATTGGTTATGCGGCTTTGTGGCGACGGTCTACGGAGCAGGGGCAGAGTCGGCGATGGGCAGGTGCAGTTGATCACTACATTGATGCCTTTTCGCGGCTCACTCCAGGGGAGGTGTTTTGGCGTCCCTATCGGGACTGTCCAGCCTGGCCTGAGGCTGGAGAGTGGCTCCGACGGGTACGGAGGGAGCGATGGTTGACTGGGCGGCACGGGACGGAGCACGAGTTCTTTCCGTACCGTCGGGTTACACGACAGTTTGGGGTGCGCCAGGGGTTGCCTGGTGAGCCCGTTGGCTATCGCCGTCGGGGAGATGAGAGGGATCTGGAGCCACCTGTCCTCGTGCCATTGGGCGAGGAGTCGGATGCTGTTATTGAGGTGTTGGATGTGGATGACGTAGGTACTACCACTGAGTATGACTCGTGGTGGGTTTTGCGGCATTGGAGAGGTGAGGGTCCACTGGGAGGTGCGGAGGCGGTAGTGGAGGATGCTGAGGCGACAGGGGGTGATTGGGGAGGGCCGTTGGATGATGTAGACATGGCGGATGTGGGAGATGAGGATGTGGACTTGGGTGTTCCGGAGCAGCCGGACATGCAGGATGTGGAGGAGCGGTTGGAGCACGGGCAGGCTACTGTCCCCGTGAGTCCTATGCGTCCGGCAGATACGGAGGGGGTGGGGTCGGATGTAGGCGATGAGGTTGCGCGGCTTACAGAGCTGCTACGGATGCGGGATCTGGAGAGGGATCTTCTGCGGGCTCAGTTGGCAGAGCGGGATAGAGTTTTGGCGCAGCGCGATGATGCATTGTCTATCTATCATCGGCGGGAGGCAGAGTGGTGTCTATACCGGATAGACTTGGAGAGGGAGGTCATCCGCCTTGGCGGGCGGCTCCATGAGCCTTCGATCAGCAGATCTTCTCGACGGACGAGGGATAGTCTGACTGAGCAGTCAGCATCATCTCGCCGCAGGCGGTTAGATGAGGGAGGTGGTAGTAGGCATGATGCGGGGGCTAGCAGTAGCCGCCCTGCAGGGTCCCGTAGGACCCACACCACGGGGGGTAGTTCCCGTCGCACCGATCCTGCGTGATCATGGTGGCCGACGCCTTAGGTTGGGTTTTGGATATGATTGCGGGTTTGAGGACCGGTTTTGTAGCCTGCGGGCATCTTTTTTGACGATATATATATATATATATATATACCGGTTTTATTTTTGGATTTGTACATGTGATGATGTGATTGATTTTTGTTATGCATGTTTATTTATTTTGATGAATGCGGATGTTATGACGAATTGAAATGTTTTATATGTCTATGTGATATGCAAATTGAAATGGATGAATGATATTTTTATTTATCTGGTTTTTTCTTTGCTGTTTTTGTATTTTCTGATGGTATCTTAAGGATGATAAGTAGCGCAGATGGTTTTGGGATGAGTGTAAGATTTTCTGAGATTCAGACAGTTTTAGCTCACTATCCATGACTGTACTTTATCTTACAAGACTTTTGAACAAGGTATGAATCAAACTTGTTTTTGACCGAGCTATTTCACATCCCTGTGTGTGCAATTGAGTTCATTTAGTGGTATTTGTTAGGATACCGCCAGTGCCAGATGGGCTTTCAACCGAACCTGTACTGAGGATCACCTAATTAGCTCCACGAATTCCTTTGTTATATGTACTAAGATTAATCTGCGTTGTAATCCAGGATGCCATAAGCTAGCTCATCCACATGCAAACATTGATCTGTACACAAGTTAATGTGACAGATATATCGTCATGCGGGAGGTTTACTTACATTACCGAGTTGGTATTGAAGCTTGCCTTATGACCTACAGAATCCTGAGAGTTCCAGGGATTCAAGGTCAACTCCCTTCTTTTTTTCAATTGTATTGGGATACTTGCTCTTTTGTAGTGATAAGATCACTGTTTATTTTGATTGATTTTTCTTTTGAGCAAGGGATTGGGGATATGGAGTGACGAAAATCACTGTTGTTTGTGCCTTTTGATGTGTGCACTATAGTTTGTCAAATTTTTGAGTTTTGACATTTTGCAATTTTTTTTTGTGTTTTGCAATTGTTTGAGAACTTTAGGGATTCTTAGGGAATCGGGTAGGGAGGAAGCTTGTCCTTTTGCCAACTCTCAGCATTCTAGGGGTCATTCGCACAGGGGGATGAGCAAGATAACCGTTTCGCTTGTGGTGACCTAGATTATTTTGCAGGTTTCATCTTTCGTTCACACAATTTTGGGAATTTTAATGTTTGATTTGTGTTGGGATGTTATGTAACAAGGTGTATTTCAAGTATGACTCTACCTTTATAAAATCCGTTCGACTTGGTACACTACATGGCTAAAGAGGAAAATGATGACTGAATTACTGAAACTCTTAGTACATTCCCAGACCACTGACTGTAGTGTGGTAAAATTTATGCATGGTGTTTTTATTGATTTTGATGAATTCGATTATGCCTAGAATTGAGATGCAAATCTTTTTTGATTTTGTTGATTTTTGTTGTTTTGTTTTTGTTGAATTTATTGATTTGTTTGACCAAGAGATTGCGATAATCCTTGGAGCTTTTTGGGTTGACCAAGAGATTGCGATAATCCTTGGAGCTTTTTGGGTTGACCAAGAGATTGCGATAATCCTTGGAGCTTTTTGGGTTGACCAAGAGATTGCGATAATCCTTGGAGCTTTTTGGATTGACCAAGAGATTGCGATAATCCTTGGAGCTTTTTTTTTTTTGGGTTGACCAAGAGATTGCGATAATCCTTGGAGCTTTTTGGGTTGACCAAGAGATTGCGATAATCCTTGGAGCTTTTTGGGTTGACCAAGAGATTGCGATAATCCTTGGAGCTTTTTGGGTGACCAAGAGATTGCGATAATCCTTGGAGCTTTTTGTGTTGACCAAGAGATTGCGATAATCCTTGGAGCTTTTTGGGTGACCAAGAGATTGCGATAATCCTTGGAGCTTTTTGTTTGTTTGTTTTTGTTGAATTTTTTTTTTTTTTTTTTTTTGGTACATGGCTGTCTTAGATATGAAATGGTCGTAAATGACTGATATTCAAGGGTTCTGTTTCCTTGATACCGTCAAGAGAAGCTAGCCTGTACGTTCCTGGTCCTATTTTGCTATCAATGACATAAGGACCTAACCAATTTGCCGTGAATTTGTCCCTCATATGGGACGGCAAATTAGAGTTTTGTTGGTTTTCCTTCAGAACCAGATCACCAACCCGAAAGTCTCTTAGGTGAACTTTCATGTTGTAAGCTCTCTTAAGCCGCTCTTGATAGATACGTAAGTGCTCGAGAGCATTAACGCGTCTTTCATCAAGCAACGTAAGCTGGTCTAACCGGGCCTGCCGCGCGGTGTCATCATCGATGAATTCCCGCATTGATATGCGGAGGGAAGGAATTTCCAACTCGAGAGGCATTACTGCCTCTGAGCCATACACTAGTGAAAACGGAGTTGCCCCGGTGGGCGTCCGAATGCTAGTGCGATAGGCCCAAAGGGCAAGTGGGATTTGTATGTGCCAATCCTTATGATCTGTCTGCGACGGTCTTTTTAAGGATGGCGACTAGCGTTTTGTTTGACGCCTCTGCTTGCCCATTTGCTTGCGGATAATAGGGTGTTGAAAAGTTGTGCTGAATTTTGTACTTTGTGGTTAAAGCACGCACGTCTTTGTTCTTGAATGATGGCCCATTATCCGAGATTATTTTGGATGGAATACCAAAACGACATATGATGTAATGCAAAATGAACTCCGCAATGCGGGGTCCTGTCGTAGAGGTTAACGGAATTGCTTCCACCCATTTGGTAAAATATTCTGTGGCCGTTATGATAAACGTGTGACGGCTTGACGATGCAGGGGAGATCTTTCCGATTAGATCGAGGCCCCACTACGAAAATGGCCAAGCAGACTGGACTGTATGTAGGGCCTGGGAAGGTGCGTGCATCAGATTGGCATGATGTTGACATTTTACACACCTCTTGACATACGCGCAGCAATCTCGCTCTAAAGATGGCCAATAATAGCCCATGCGAAGAATGCGCTTTGCAATGGCCATACCACTGAAGTGGCCGCCACATGTACCGTCATGCGCTTGGGTGACTGCCCAAGTGGACTCTTGCTGGTCCAAGCAACGAAGAAGAATTCCGTCGTAGCTGCGACGATACAAAATGTCTCCTATCAAGACATATTTTGCCGCTTTCTGTTTGAATGTTCGTTTTGCGGCTTGCGTCAATCCAAAGGGTAGATTACCTAACTTGAGGTAATCTCTTATGGGTAAATACCGACCTGTTGATCAGATACCTCGACAGTTTGAACAGCCAATCCCTTTTGGAGTTCTTCCCTAACAAATGCTGATTGGGATAGAACTTGTAAAAATAGCGTTGTGTTGCTATTAATGGGAATGGGGGAGAACAAAGACCCCCAGTTGGCGTGTTTCAAATAGTCTCGGATTCGAAAGAACTTATCCGAAGATGGTTCGATCTGGATCATGTGGATTCCTGGCGTCAAGTCTGAGCTTGCGCGCTCCATCGCGGGTTGCGATAAGGTTTTGACCTGAATGGTTGTTATATCACCGGAAAGGTCTTGCGGGATTAGTGACCCCAAGGAGGCCATTGTGTCCGCAAAACGGTTCGATGATCGAGGGAGTGCCTCGATGTCATACCACTCAAGTTTTGCCAGGAATTTATCCACGAGGGCTTTATAGGCCTTCAAGCTCGGGCATTTGCATTGGTATACCCCTTTGACTTGATTGACGATTAACGGCGAATCGCCGAAGATGTTCAGTCTTTTGATGTTCATGGCGATTGCTGTCTGAAGACCTAGGAGCAAGGCTTCATATTCGGCATTGTTGTTGGTGCACTTGGAAGTTTAATTTAAATGACAGGGGCATTGGAGCGCCCTGCGGTGTGAAGAATACAATTCCTGCGCCACCACCTTGCTCGCATTTAGAACCATCAAAAAATAAGGTTATGTCGGCTCGAGACTCGGGCTCTTGAGAATCCGGCGATTACGAGACATGGAAGACCTCATCATCGGGTAGTTCTATGACCGGAGGCTGATCGTCTTCAAGAGGAGCCTCTGCTAGTTGATCGGCTATGACTTGTCCTTTTATAGATTTTTGCCCAATAAACTCAATGTCAAATTCCGTCAACAACATGATCCATTTCGCCGTGCGGCTACTATGATAAGTACGACTCATCATGTATCGCAATGGATTCTCCTTAGACACAACATACGTCGTGTTGCTCAGCATGTAGTGGCGTAGCCTTTTGGTGGCAAACACCACTGCCAAGCAGAGTTTCTCAACGTATGCATAGTTAAGTTCGGTAGCCCGACCGGGGTGCGGCTAAGATAGTAAGTAGCTCTGTTCTTTGTAAAGTTCATTCTTCCGGGCTAGCATTGCGCCCAGTGCCACCTCAGTAGCTGAGATGTATAAGTAGAACGGCACACCTGGTCTCGGCGGTGCCAATACTGGCGGCAAAGCCAAGTATTGTTTGATTTCGTCAAAGGCTGACTGGCACTCGTCATCCCAATGGAATGTGACCCCCTTGTGCAATAGTTTGTTCATTGGTCGGCATTTGTCAGATAATTGCGCTATGAAGCGTTTAATCGACGCGACCTTTCCTTGCAGACTTCTGAGCTGCTTGATAGTGGTTGGGGGAGCCATTTCAAGGATTGCCTTGACTTTGTTTGGGTCCACTTCGATGCCTCTTTTGGAGACTATAAAACCCAAGAGTTTTCCAGATGTGACGCCGAACACGCACTTCTTGGGATTCGATCGACCTTATGCTCTATGAGGCGATCGAGAATCTTGCTTAAGTCACCGAGATGATCTGAGCGCAAGATAGACTTGGCTAACAAATCATCCATGTAATCTTCCAAAGTTTTGTGCATGTAATCGTGGAAGATATACGTCATAGCACGTTGGTATGTAGCGCCAGCATTTTTAAGGCCAAAAGGCATGACCTTATAGCAAAATGTCCCCCAAGGCGTTGTGAATGCCGTTTTGAGTTGGTCTTCAAGATTGATACGAATTTGATTGTATCTGAGAAACCGTCCATTAGGGAGAGCATTTCGTGACCTGCTGTAGCGTCTACCAATGCGTCGATGCTTGGCAAGGGGAAATCATCCTTAGGACTCGCTTTGTTTAGGTCTCGAAAGTCGGTGCATATGCGAATCCTCCCGTCGAGCTTCTTGACGGGAACCATGTTGGACAACCATGGCGGATAATCCACGCAGATGACAAATTGTGCATCCAACAGCTTTTGCAATTCGTCTTTGACCATCAAGGCCACTGTTGGGTGCATCTTTCTTAGTTTTTGCTTTACAGGCTTGATTTTTGGATCAAGCGTTAAATTGTGCATGACTAGCTGCGGGTCTAGTCCTGGCATATCTTTGTATGACCATGCAAAAACTTCCTTCTTCTCTTTGAGAAGGGCAATGTAATCGGCTTGCTCTTCGGGGGAAAGGCTTACCCCCAGCTTGAGAATCCGTGGATTCATTGGATCTGTGCCGATGTCTACGTCAGTCGTCTCTTCGACTGACATGTGAGATCCGTCCTCCAACTGATGTGGAGTTGGGATTAAATGGATATCATCAGGTGAGTTAAGATCTGTGTTTGGGACCTCGGGTCCCTCTTCAGCTTGAAAAATATCTTGAGTTGTCCTTGGGGTAAAATGAAACATTTCACCGAAAGGCCAGTACTCTGATGGTGACAATGGTGAATTGACGCGATCCCAGTCGATGGCATCCATGTTTAGATGCAATGACCGAGATGGATCGGTCGGATTGCGGATGGGTGTGGTCAAATCAATGGAGATCATGTGGATGGAATGAATTTGGTCTCCAGAACCACGGGTGTGACGACTTGATTCTTTCAGATGTTCCCTATACTCTGGATCTGGCTCTACGGGAACAGGCACGAATGGATCCTCTCTAGGTGCAAATTCGTCTCTATGTGCGAAAAGGAAGGCGGGGTCTTCCCTTGGTACTGTTGTCCTGATGGGATCTTGAGGTGGACGATGCTCATCTTGAATTTGGAGCCATAGGCCTAACACTTGGTCCCACCTCGTTGGGTCTAAGTGCCATTCATGTCCTAACCGTATACCCATTTGTCCCATTAGATCTTCATGGGTTAGAGCGCGGTGATGTCGTCGCGCATGTCTGAGATAGTCCATCTCAGTCTCGTCTTCTGAATCGCTTTCATAGATCCAAAATTGTTCATCCTCTTCGACATCTGTTGCTTCCGACATTGAGGACTCTTCCTGTTCCAGTGAATTAATCTGGTCCCATTGCGGTTGTTCCACTCTCAGTGGAGGGACCTGATTCTTTGGAGACTGTGTTATTTCGTCTGGAACCTCTAAGGGGAATAGTTTCAGAAAAATGTCTGGAAGCCGTTGTTGTTCTCTTTGATGATTGCTCTCTGAACTTTCACCTCTCTCTAGCAAAGGAGAGGGATTATTGTTGTTACCAGGGGTGTTTGTAGACCATGGGAGATAATCCCCCAATGTGTATTCTGTGTTTGGATTGGCGTATGGGTCTTGTGCCAATCCCCCCTGTTGCCTATTTCTAGGCCTTGCATGTTTTCAACCAAGATGTCTAATGGCAGGGGATGGTTGAACCCTACCCCCGACTTGTCGTATGGCATCTGATACCTTGGTTGGCAAAGGATCCGCATCCCTTGCTCGTATCTTCCTAGCCCATACCCATGCCAATTGCATTGTTCGAGATATTTTAGGGCAAATTCTGGGTTCGACAGATAATTGATGTTTTCGACAAAAGGTTCTTCATCTGTTTCCTTTTGTTCGCATGGTTCAGAACCATGATCAAGGCCCCCATACACAAAATTCGTTTGGTTCGGTGGGTAGCCTAGAGGGACGATTGTTCCAATGGGAAGGCGAGGTCTTCCCATGTCTTGTACTGACTCCAGTGTGGGGGTTGCCACAACATTTTGCACTATGTACTCTCCCAGGCCTGTACTGGCCATCTCAACAGTGATTGTCGATGATTGGGTAGGAGGAAACGGTAGTCCTTCCTGAGTCCATTCCATGTTTGGTTGTTCAGGAATCTTGGTTTCCGTTGCGTTGGACGCTTCCTCTGTTGATATTGCTGAGATCGTGGGCAACCCCTCTTCTAGAGGCTTAACCTCTTCCATGATTTGCTTTCCCTTGTCCTTCTGTTGGACCACGATGGGTGGCGTTGATGATGAAGGAGCCGATGATGAAGTCTCACCTGGCTGGGATTTTGCCTTATTTGCCACCAGTGGTGCCTGCGGTATCGAACCCTGTTTAGATGGATTCAATTGAAAATCCAAATGTGTTGATGGTAGGGTCGATTGAGGTATGAATTGTACTGCATTGCAATACTTGAAGGGCTCTAAGTCCATTGGGACTACATGTATTTGCCCTTCATAGGCATACTTCAAGCACTGGTGTGCGATCGAGGGGACACACTTCATGTCCCTGATCCAAGGCCGCCCTAGCAGTATGTTATAAGCCATTTCGCCTTCCAACACGTGGCACAGTGTGGGTATTGACTTTTGTCCTACCTGTATAGGCAGAACGACTGTGCCGACTGTCGAGCATATTGCATCGTTAAAAGCTCGCAGTGTGTACGTGGAGGCGGTGATGTGAGAGGCTGGCAGTTTTAAATGCTTTAACGCTGCAGTGGTTATGATGTTCTTTGGACGAGCCAGTATCTATCGGCACTCTCTTGTACGGGATCCCGTTGACCCGCGCGATAACGTGCGGGGGTGGATCCGGCATGTCATTCGATATTGTTTTGACCTCATTTTCTTTGAATGTGATGACGGGCTCCGTACATTGTTTCACATGTCCCACGAAAGCGTTGAAAGAATTAGCTTCGTGGGGTTGTACTTCAATGGCTTTTAAGATGTCCATAAGAGCTTCTCTATGTGGAGCTGATTGTTGAATAAGCTCGTAGATGGACAGCCTAGCTGACGTGGTCCGCAAACTCTGCGTGAGTTTGGTTCGTATCGTGACCTCAGGTCTAGGCGGAGGTAACTGCGTTGGGCGTTGTTGAGGCTGCGATGTCGATGGAACTTCCCTCGCAGGTACCTCGGGGGCAACTGTTGGGTATTTTCTGTTCCTTGTTACAATGCTAATCATTCCCACAAATCCTTGTGCGGGAAGATCTTGTCGCACCTCGTTTATTTGGAGCGGTTTTGTCTGCGCCTCGTGGGCAGGCAAGGGGTCCTTGAATACCCCCATTTGTTGGTTGTTAGGTGCGATGGGGTTGTCCACGACCAATGTTCGGTTTTCGATCAAATCCTGGACTAGTTCTTTGAATTTCCAGCACCCATTTAGGTCATGTCCTCTGCGTCTATGAAATCTGCAATACAATTCCTCCCTATACCCCCTAGGCTTGGGAACGTTAGGGTCAAAAATTTGGATTTCTGGCAGAGTAACTAGATTCGCCGCTGACAAGCGGTCAAATAAGGAGTCCCTAGACTCCGCATACGGGGTGAATTGTCGCCTAGGGCGACGCTGCTGATACTGTTCTTGTCTCCTGTTATCTCTTTCGTAAGCAGGAGGCACTGCCTGGTAGTTAGCCTTTTGAGGCTGCGTTTCTTGCACAGGCGCTGGGACATTTATCGCAACTTGGTTGATTGCAGCGTGTTGTGGTTGCGTTGTCCCGGTTTTAGTGGTTTTATTCCACTCTTTCTTCTTAGGCTTGGCAATTGCGCCTTCGCCTATCTTAATCTCTTCTATGACTCTGGCTTGCGCCAAAGCTTCTTCTAAGCTGTCGTATTGTCGCAGAAACAATAGACCAGAGATTGATTTTAAACAACTTTTCGCGAACATTTGCGTGAGGTCCGACATGGGAGGACGGTAGGGTAACTTAGAAAGCAAAGCTCTCCATCGGTTCCCGTACGCTGCCATTGTTTCCTCCTCAAATTGTTTAAGGCTAGCAAGATCACTAAGTGATGCCTTCTTCCTTGTGTTGAAGGCGAAGCGTTCAAGAAACGCATCTACTAGCTGATCTAAGCTGCTTATCGTTGTGTTTGGGCAGCTGTGTGAACCAATCCGAGGCGGGGCCTGCGAATGTGGTTATGAATGTTCTAAGCAATAACGCGTCATTATCTTGAATGCCGAAGCATTGGCTTAGAAACCGTGTAACATGTTCCTGTGCGTCCTCTTCACCTTTAAAAACGCCAATTGAGGCAACTTAAAGTGTTCGGGGTAAAGAGGTGTAGGCACTGAGGGATGCACCGGATTATTGCGGAGTAGACGTAATGTGGGTTTTTGATGCCCAGCAACTTTTGTCTCCACCGACTCTAAACGCTCCAATAGCGCTTGGTATGCATCGGAAGATTTTATTTCTTCCTCTCTTGTTCGCTCTTGTTGCAAGTTACGGTAAAGTGGAGGCCTATGGAGGGGTGGCCGAATGGCATCCTTCCTGCCTTGATGGGGAGTTTCGATATACTCCTCTTCTGGTTCATACTCCTCGTAAAATTCTTGAGGAGTCTCAGGGCGAAACCTATGACCCTGATCAAGTTCTTGCTGAAGGTACCCATCATTGTTTCGGGGAGTTGCCTCCCTCTCGAATCTATGGGGTCTTGGAGGCAGAGCTTGACGAGGTCGTGGAGACCTGTCTTGCGCCAACGGATTACGCCTCTCATACTTATTCGGCTCTTTGGATGCGAGGGGTTGGCCCCCTCTCGGGTATTTCATAGCGTAACTCATCCGCTTCGCGTTGCATGCGTTCTTTATCCAAGCGGTATTGATACTCTATCTCTCGTTGACTTTGTTTAAGCCGCATGATTTGGGCTTGACGGGTGGTATATCGCGCGACAGCCGGATCAATTTGTTCTACCCTATTTTGTTCAGGAGGTTCAAATGTTCCTCCTATGGGTCTACCTTGATTTTGATGCTCTAAGGTTTCAATGGGTCGCTTCCCTCTGTCGAGGTAAGCGGTATGTGCTCGAGGTTCTGGCCTCAAGGGGTGATCATGATATCCTCCTGGTGCGGAAATGCAAGGTTCCCGCATTGTTTGTTGCTCTCGAGGAATGTGATGGTTTTCCTCATACTCCCTTTCATGAGTGTAAATGGGATGGGCGGAGTTAGGTCGCCCTATGTAAGGAGCCCTGCGCTCCGGATTTGGTCTCTCTGTTCTGATGATAGGTAAAGAAGGGACGCCATATCCATGTTGCCCCTCTAAATGGACAGTGTGCCTGTTTAGCGCTTCATTGCGCGGTGGCCACTCATGCCTACCTTCAAGAGGTGATTCTCTATTTATGTCAAGGTCTACATGTAAGGCATCTTCCCGAAAGGGGCTGCTTTGAATAGGCATACCCCACCGAGGATTCTGAATTGGATTCTTTTGTAGGTTAGACCGATAAGGCGGTATAACCAAATCCTCAGGACTGAAGTGAAGGCAACTTGCGCCTGCTTTTTGTGTACCTTTCGGAGCTTCTGCCCTTGATTGGGCTTGACTACGGGTGTACACCATTGCGGTGCTTCTATGCTATCTAAATAAGTTTTTATCTCGTTTTATGATTTTCTCTTTTTTTTTTTTTTGTCTACACTAAGCAGAATTAAACACACACATTCACAAGACCGTGATTATCTCTTTTAAGGATTCTTGGTGTGCCCTAGACTGGTTTAGTGCATTTTGATGTTTTGTTTTGTTTTTGTAGATTTTGTAGAACGTTTAAATGCATCATGTAGGCTCTTATAACTCCAAAAAGGTCGCCCCTTCAATATACCAACCAGGCCGATATACCAACCTCTCTATATACCCGCCCTTACGAGAGGGAGACTATAGGTACGTGAGAGCAGAAGGTACGTGGTACATAGGCGGTACGGAAGGGGGATTGTCCTGTTAATGACACCTACCATAGAAAACTTATCCTCGCGCGCATGGGAATCACCCCAGCTACGCTCGGTCTGTCTTCGTCAGGATTTACGCCTAACAACAGTTGACAATCGGGAAATGGATGCAAATCAAGCCAAGGCGGTGATTAAATCCACCAATGGTCTTGATCAAGGGCTGGGGTCTTACGACCAGCTCCTTGGTTTAAAGTTGTTTCGTGATGTGTGTGGGATTCGTTTTATCCAACAAAATGAAACTAGCATACATGACTTTTCCTAATGCAATGCAAGATTAAATGAAAACAATTAACGAAACAGAAACAGAAACAGAAACAGAAAAATATAACAGAGATCATGAAAATCCCTACCTCTTCTCTGCCTGCTCCTGTTGTCTCTGAATTTCTGCTCTGAAAATCCACAGACAGGAATTCGTCCCTCTGGGAGACGAATTGCAGAACAGAATTCGTCCCACCCAGAGACGAATTTGAATTCGTCTCAGGGTCAGACGAATTGCAGAAAAGGATTCGTCCCTGTCAGAGACGAATAGCAGTCTGCAACAAAAAAAGATGTACCTGTCAAGCACAAACACAAAACTTTGATCAGTTTCTGTGATTTCAAAAACCAGGGAACAGAGTCCCACCGTGATCGCCACTGAAAGCACGAGATTCCGGTCAAAGGAAACACCAAGTGCAATTGCATTCAAAGTTAAGCACGCCTAAGTCCTAGAAATATGAATTACATGAAACGAAAAAGAGACATGTTGTAAGAGACGCAATCAGATAAAGAAAAATAGCCCTTTCATTAATTTCTTTCGATCTCTGTTACAATAATGCCTCCTCCCTTTTCAGGGGCTAGGAGTGCAAATAGGGTTTGATTACAATCGTTGAATGGTTCCTCCTTCCGCGTGCCCACGATTGCACTGGGCGGGCTAAGATGATGCCGTCGTTGATGTTGATGGGTTCTTCGCCTCTGCTGCTTCTCCTGTGAACAAAGAAATGATCAAGACGTTAGTAGCACCTGCTGCAAATGAAAAGCATTCTCTCTCTAAAACTAACAAAATATGCATACGAATATTTGCCTGAAACAGTGAAAACAGTGAATCCAAATTGCTTCAAAACCTGACAGAAAGTAAGAAAAGTTACCAGAAGGCCACTGCCACTGAGGCAGCTGGCCAATCCACCTTAAACTAGAATTCGTCCCTGGGCAGGACGAATTCTGACTGTAATTCGTCCCTGGGTGGGACGAATTCTTCTGAATAGGAGAAATCGACCTGCTGTTGCTCCAATGTCGGATCCCGGGACCTGCAAAACTCCTGCAAATAGGGGGGTTAGGTAATTGGGGCCATTTTGGGACGACCCAGATGGTCGGATTTTCCCAATTTGGCCTCCTCCCTCGGGAATTTGGCCTTGACACCTGCAAGTTAGCGAAACGACAAAGCAATACAAAACACCCTAAACTCTGACCAAAAGCTACAAAATTGCAATTATGGACTAATCAGACCTAGTAACACAGAATGCAATCTAAAAAATAATCTAAAGTGCTCAAAAACTGAAATTAGAACTTGGGGGTGCGGGGGTGCCCAAGTGGGCCTCCCACCGTTGGCCCTCGATTTTGGAGCCAATCCACCAAGGATGGGCCCAAAACCTTTTAGGATTGGGGGGTCGGCGAATTGGTAGGTTCAGATGTCCATGCGTCGGATTTGAGTAAGGTTCGAGCTTCCAAAGGCCACCCAACAACCTCCCTTGCAAAAGAGATTGATGGATGTAGGAAGGTGAACAAAGGGGGATGCAAGTGAGTCTTCGATTCGGCAGAACTTCGTTGCTTGAACACTCCTTCCACCTGCATGTTTTGGGTGAGAAAAGTCCCACCTTTTATAGACCCAAGGGGTCTCTTTTGGGAGGGAAGCACAAAAGCCAAGTGTTGGCCATGGGCGCCATGTGGCAGTCTTGTCTTCCCATGAGGGAGGGGAGTCCTTCATTGACTTGAACTTTGATAAATGCTTCTTGTAACAGTCCTCTAACGGCCCCTCTTCCCACTTACACATGCGTGCAAGGTAGGAGCCCTTAACCGGCCGTTCGGGCTGCCACTTGGCACCATTTGCCTTTTTGCCCGTTAAGCTTAGAATTCGTCCCACCCGGGGACGGATTCAGAATTCAGTCCTGGGGTGGGACGGATTCTATTTTGAATTCGTCCCTGGGTGAGGCGAATACTGGGCAAAGTGTCCAAGTGTGCCAAATTGCTTCTTGACCTCACAAAATTGCTATGAAAGTGGTTAAGACCACTGTTTAACCTCTGAGGGCTGCCCTGGGGGCTGTGTTTGTCAAAGCGATCAGTGTTTGCAGTCACATAATCGGATTGGTGCTGTTTTGGTGTCTACATTTATTTTGAATAAGCTCATGCAAAAGCAACTTCAAAACCTAAGATGAATAATATGGAGTAGCCTATGTTTAAGGAGCCAATAAATTCAAAGAAATATTTGATTGCTTATGGATTATATAAATTAGAAGATTTCTATATTAAAATTTATCTTATTACACCCCATAAGAATAATATAAGGTAAGATATTATGATGGTTTTCTTAATTCTTTTTCAAATATTAGGGAATACTCATCTTAGATTGTACATGTCATTGTATACTCAACTTTTTGGGTATCCTATTCTTCTTCAGATTAGATTGTATATTTAGGTTCAATAGGTACATGACTAAGCATCATCATCTCTTTTTTGACAATAATCACTTACATAGTAAATAGTGGATTGTTATTGTTGATGATTCATAATTAAAATTTTATGTAATGGTACCACCATTATTGGTAAAACCAAATTTAGGAAATTCCGTCATGTTCCTATAGATGGACGTAGTCTCATCCTTATTCATTACATTTTTTACATAAAAAGGTAGAATATTGGCTAGATTAGTGGATTTTTAACAATATAATTTCATGTTACTTATATTAGCATGTTTAAATGAGATATATCATATATAAAAACTTGACCATGTTTCAAATCCATAGATTAGAAGGATTTTGTTATGATCATGGTTAAGATCAAAGCTATTAGTGATATTGATATCATAGGTAGAACATACCAATTTTGATTGCTTCAAGTACATCATTCATGATAACTTAGTTGATGGTCTTCCATTAAGAATGACCTTTATGAATTTGTGATGATGTGTGTTGGATAATGTCATTGAAATTACTTTCCTAATGACAAGGTATAGATTGCAACCTATCCATTGGAGTTGATCCAAAGTTATACTTTTATTTTATGGTTAATAAACCTTATTGTAACTAATCATTATTCTCTTGTATTCATTAATGATTTTACTAAGTTTAATTGGGTATATACCATTTAATATGAGGATGAAATATTTTTTAAATTAAATTTTTTTAAAGAATTAGACAAAAAAATTAAAATCCCTAAAGATTGGTTGTTGAGGAAAATATATTCAAAGATATACTCAAATAGATTATTACATCTCATGATATTTTCTAAAAAGTTGAATATTTGGTATAAACTTTATGAAAATTGTATATCTAGGTTAATAATAAGGCTAGTACAAAAGTAAAACATTATAGAAACTATATACAAAAATTGAATTTTAAATTTTTGATAGAGATAATATATTATGTGGAATATATCATTAATATGAATACTTATGCTATCAAGAATGACATCATATAAAATATGGATAACAGACACATACTAAATTTTATACTTGATATTGTTTAGATTAGTTGCTTAGGACCACATTTCTATTGACTTATGAAGTAATGTAGTGACAAAGTCCTTTGTACACCGTCCTTCGTACATATTCATGTCATTTAACATGGCATTAATGATACCTTATCAATTTGATATTTCTATCCAATAGGTTGTTAGTAAGAGAGATATGTACTTTGGTGATACATCTCCTTTCACTTATAGGACCAATTTTAACACTTCTTATGATTCCTCTCATTCTCATCACGTTCTTATTGGTTTCTACTCAATTTCCTTCTTTGAGACCCTTGTTTGGCCTATCTTCAAATTATTTGTTTTAATTATATATATCTATATATTAATGTTGTTCCCCATATTTTTTTTATTTTTTTGGTTAAGGAGATTAATATCCAATTCTAATATTCCATTAATTGATGTCCCTATAACATTAAGTATGGGTATGATCCTCCATTTCATGATACTACTCCTATATAATAATATTAGCATGTTGTGTCTCCTTTAGTTTTAGATTTTACTTTTATCAAATAAAAAAGGACCATTTTATAGATTAGAAATCCCATTCTATAGAAAAATATCATTAAGAATCCCCATACCTCAAGCATTAATTGGAGGCATAGCAAATGATGTGTGTCCAACTAGTTTTATTTAGGCAAAGGGATTTCTTAAGCAACATTTATCCATACAAATAAAATATGGCCCTCTCATGAAGAATCAATATTAGAATTTTGTCCTTTTGCATAAGTAAAATAACATTGTTCTTTACAATTACATTTTTAAGATAAATTATGTTGGTAATGATTTAAGTCTTATCTTCTTATAACTTTTATAAAAACGAGCATACTATCATTTTGTTGGATTTTTAATGATATTATATCAGATCCAAAAATTCATGATCTTGAGTAGCCTCAAATATAAGAACAATAAATTTATTAAATGGCCAAAATAAATGAACATAACATTCATATAAAATAACACTACTATGAATAAAATGGTGAATATAATTCATGAAATAACATGAATAAAAATTACACTAGAATTGCTCAAAATATGCATACAACAATATTATTAATGTTTAAATGTGATATTCGATGATCAATGATTGATACAATACAATCAGGATTGATACAATACAATCAGCTTTGTCTCTATTATATAACCTTAGAAAGGTGACTTTTCAATACTTGACTATTTTTTTTTATTATTTTTGGAAAACATCCCAAAAGGGATGCCACTTTGGGGTAATACCCAAGGAGGAAGGGGTATCCAATAGTTGACTATTTCACTCTTCATATATCCAAGAGATGTAACCTCTCCTATTCTAAACATAAGATAAAAGTTTCATGTCCTTTGGCTTCTCATCATGCCACTTTCTTACATGACTCTTGACATTCTATTTTCTTGCACACTTTACTATATGACACTCGCACATCCCTACATGTAAACTTGCACACCTCTACATGCACTATTACACTATGAAAATTGGACACTTTCTCACTCTACACACTTGCACATTTATGTATATACGACACATAGAAACATACATAAAGAGAAATATAAAACACACTCCTAAACTATAGACTCAAACCCTATATTAATATTTACATTGTACCATAGGTACATGTTAGAATAAGTAATTATTCTCTTAAGTTCTACTAGGATAGACTTACTTGAGTTTCCACTCCTTCATGAGTCAGGTAAACTCTCAGTTATAGTCTAGATCAGATTTGATGAGTTGTTGTAATCCAACGACTCTCAATGATCAACTTTGTTATTTATACAAAGTTGATCCATGGAATAATCAATCAGTTCTACTCTTTCTTCATATTTTGTGTAATGCTTTGCATGTCTATTTTGGGAAATTCTAACATGGTACCAGAGTAGGATAGATCTTGCTAGCATTCTCTCTTGAAGGTTCTAGGAGCTGGTTCTTTGGATCTTTTGTTGGCTTCTCCTCTTTTCTTGGATTTAAGTCTTCAATAAGATTTTATATATAGTTTTTTGCTATATATTTTTTTGAAATATATATATGTGGGTTATTCTGAATATTATTTGTCTTCTTCTCACGTTAAAAAGGGAAGGGAAGATTCATTGACTCTTAGTGTAAATGTTTTTTTTCAGAAAAATTGCCCATAGTCATATATATTATATTTTTTTCTCTAAAAAAAGGAAACACCTTTTTCAAGCAATTTTTTTAATTATAAAAGCTTGATTAATAGGAATTTTATTTCCTATCTTTAGTGTATATTTTTTTGCAGGAAAAAAAGGCTTTGTTTGCTGCCTTATCATTGCTCTCGGAGAAGCACAATTGAGGCTCTCGAATCTTGCGTAGAGCACCCAATTTTGGGTGCCAACGTCTCTATTCGTGATGCCTCTCTAATCGATTTCCATATCTCCTTCACTGGAGATCTGTAATCTTCGCTCTCCATTATTTTTGACGCTTGGTGCAGCCCTCAATAAAGTCAACTATTATAAAATCCTTTCAATTTTTTTTTATTCTTTCGGTGCGCTCTTAGGCCACGTCACTTCAGTTGCAAGATAAACGTTTTATACCGTTCTATCTTGCGATCTTCCTTGGCATACCTTTTGCTGCATCGATGAACTCCGTAGGAGCCCCCTTAAGCCGGGATAGCATTCATTTAACGCCAATCAGTGGATTTGTTCTCGGTTGGAAGATTTGCAAATGACTCTCATTACCTCCTATTTAGTTATCTCCATCTCTCTTCATTTCGCATTATTTTCTTATGATCTTGAGCTTCGTTTACTCTCTGACGAATTATATGTGTAGAGTGTTATTTTTGTTTTGCTCAAAGGTGATGCATCGTGGTGCTGAAGCAAGCAACTAAATTTTTTTAATTTTTATTTTGATATCATTCATTTGCTATCTCTTTTAAAAAAAATTATAATAGTCTATATTTTCGTTTATCATCTCTCATATTTTACTTTTGTTCTACAGGTTACAAAAGTCGAGGCATTGCATCTGCGAGTAACTATGTCTGCAAGCGCTAGGTCTACGAAGTGCTAGGTATACACCTTCTTCGATGCTCTCATCAAAAGCACCAGTGATATTTATCTTCTACGATGCATCAAAGGAAAAACCACTTCTACCTCTCTGTTTCATGGTACCTACCCAAATAATTTTGGGTTTCCTCTTCATGTGGTAGCAAGATCATTCTTTCAGAAGTTATCTCTATTCTTTCTTTCGCTTTAGCATAGTCACGAATCACAGGCGCCTTGTTTGAAGTATATCTCTTCTATTTATTTTTTGTCTAAAGCTTCTTTGTATTGGTTTTTTATCTATCCCTTCAATTTCAAAGGTAAAAACCATACAAAAATATCCCCTTAGAATTTATGTATTTCATATTTTATTCTGACTCAATTTTTTTCTAAAGCCTCTTTCTCTTTCAAAGGGCTTTAGTGAAAAGAGTCATTTGTAACCTAGTAAATGCAAAGTTCTTTTTTCGGGGGGGGGTTTAGGGTGCTCAATTTTGCACCTCTTTTATTTTATATTTTAGTGGGGGTGTATTCTTATATTTTTTTGTGTCTATCTTATTTAAATCGCTCTTCTAGATTTCTTTATAGTGGCTTTTAAATTTCAGAGGTATATATTATTTTATCTCATTTAAAATCTCCATATGGTATAAGAAGATATTCACTAACTTCTTGCACACCCTCATTTTATCAAAACAAATAATATTTTTCTTATTCAAAAAGTATTATACAATCTTTAGTGGCAATTCCATTTCATTGGTTGGTGACATTTTTACTCTTCTTCTTTTAACTTTAACCTTCTAAATTAAATATATTCTTTTAATATTAAGAAGGTAATCTCTAGTTTGAAAGCAATTAATTATTATAAAATAAAACATTACCTAAATAATATTATTAAAACTAAAAAATAATATTGCCTACATTCCACGTACCATAATCCTCCAAGAAAACTTATAGTTTCCCTCACGTAAGAGCAAATATATTAGAACTTGTATAAACTGCATATATTTTTTTATCAACCAAATTTCTCATATTTTAAATATCTCTAACTTATAGTTTCCCTCTTGTAAGGGCGAGTTATTGAGATATTCCAATTTCAAAATTTGGATGATCACATCTAATATTAAGTCCATGTTCCATGTATCAAATCTCTCTTACTTATAGTTTCCCTCTTGTAAGGGTGGGTATTTGAGACAAGATATATAGGACTGGAAAAATTATTTTTAGTCTCTAAAACTAATATCAAATCTTCTCGTATATACTTATAGTTTCCCTCAAGTTAGGGTGGGTATTTTGAGATACTTGATATTTCCTTAAAATCTTTTAAATCTAATATCCATTACATTAATCAAATTAAAGTTAAAGGGGGGAATTATTGGTTCACTTCAATTTTCTTTGGAAAAATGAATACAATTGATCCTCTCACTCCTCATAACTATCATACATGGAAACCCAAAATATTAAATCTCATTTCTCAAAAAGGGCTCACACACCTATTAGAAGAAGAGCAACCTGAGTTTGATAAAGAATATGAAAAATTTGTTCATAAAGGGAAGTTGTATGAAACAATGGGTATTATAAGCACTAATGTAAATGAAAGCTTATGGTTTCACATTACGGATTGTAAAAATCCTTATGAAAGTTGGGAGAAACTAAAGAACTTATTTGGAAAAGTAGATCAAATGAGGTCAATGCAACTTGAGGCAGAATTAACAACTTTATCTCCTGACGACTTTAGCAATATTGTTGACTTTCTCACAAAATTCAAAGAAGTCCTTACTCAATTTAAAGGTAGTGGCAAGGATAAAAAATATGAAGAATGCATCTATCTAATACTTTCTAAATTAAATGGTGTATTTCAGATATTCGCAACCACCTTTCTATCTACAAAATATGCTCTTGGTGCAAGTTTCAAAATGCCCTCCTTAGAAGAATTATGTGAGAGACTAACTAGAGAAGAAACAAAACTTGCAAAGTATGAGATCTCTTCCTCTTCCTCTAAAGCCTTAGTAGCATCCACCTCCACTAAAGAAAAATTCAAAAAGAAAGAAAGGAGTCCCATAACTTGTACTCACTACAAAAAGAATGGTCATTCTGCAAACAAATGCTGGAAAATATTACAACAACTAGAGGCAGCTATGAAGGATAAAAATATAGACAATAAAAAGAAAATAGGAAAATCCCTAAATGTCCAAGGGAAGACCACCAATACTTCATCTAATTACTGGGTCCTAGATTCTGGAGCAACTCATCACATGACTGCTTCAGATGAGTCATTCTCTTCTATCTCCTCAAGTTCAACATGTAGCATAGAAGTTGGTGACTCCTCCTTTATTCCAAGTCAAAGGAAAGGGTGACATATCCATTGATGGTGGCTCTATTAATAATGTTCTCTATGTTCCAAACATTGCAACAAATCTCCTCTCCATCTATCATATTTGTACTTATGGAAAGGGGAAAATTGTTCTCTTCTCTCCAACAGGAGTTGAGATAAGAGACTTTCAAGACCCCCACTCTCTTGTAGCCAAAGGAGATATTGATCACAACACTCACCTATTTCACTTCAAAGGATTCAAAAATCTAGAAGGGGCCTCCTATTTTGTGGCTCATGGAGATCTTGAAAGCAAAATTTGGCATGAAAGGTTTGGTCATCTCAGTTATAACTACCTAAAGGAATTGAACACCCATGAAATGGTAATAGGTTTACCTCAAGTCTCTTCTATTGATGGAGTATGTCCTGGATGTGCTCTTGGAAAGCAACATCAAGATCCTTTCCACCCAAGTGGTTCTCTAAAAGCCTCATCCCCTCTAGAGTTAATCCATAGTGACTTGATGTTTTTCCCAGAGCCTTCTTTCAAAGGAGAAAAATATGCTCTAACCTTCATTGATGAATTTTCCAGAAGAACTTGGGTCTACTTCCTAAAATACAAAAGTGATGTTCTATCCCACTTCAAAGTCTTCAAAGCCTTAGTTGAAAATCAGGCCTCTTGCAACATCAAGCAAATTTGCACAGATAATGGGGGGAATACTGCAGTAATGAGTTCTCAATATTTCTATCAAGTCATGACATCATTCATCAACATTATATCTCCCATAATCCATAGAAAAATGGTATTGCAGAGAGGAAAAATCGAACATTAAAGGAAATGGCAAACTGCATGCTCCATTCAAGAGATCTTCCAAAAGTTTTTTGGGTAGAAGCTATTAACTATGCAAACTATATTCAAAACCGCACACCTCATAAAGCTCTTGACCATTTAACTCCTGAAGAAGCATGGACTGGCTCAAAACCGGATGTCTCCTTCTTCAATATTTTTGGGTGTACCTCTTGGGTGCACATCCCAAAGAAGAAAAGGAAGACTCTAGATAAGAAAAGCAAAAATCTCATCTTTGTTGGTTATTGTGAGGAAATGAAAGCATACAAGCTCCTTGATCCCACAACTCATGAGGTATTTTTTCATAGGAATGTCCAATTTGATGAAACATTCCCTCAAAAAGATCCTCAACCATCCTCTTCTCCTATTGAGCCTTCTCCTATAGTAGAACCTCAATATAATGAAGAACCAACTTTAGAGATTAATTTAGAGATTGATGATCAAGATGAGGAACCTATAACTCCAACTCAAAGTCTTTCCACTCCTTCTACTCCTTCCACTATGCCAAAATGGGCCCGCACCATTGTTAAAGAAGCTACTCCTTACATTCAAAATCTTCCATCATCCAGATTAACCAACCCCATAGGCACTGGTCTTGTCTGTCAGTCTATTTCCTCTGATCCTCAATCCTTCAAAGAAGCCACTGGTATTAAAGAATGGGATGATGCCATGGAAAATGAATTCTCTTCCTTAATAAAAAATGAAACTTGGGATTTAGTTCCCCTACCTAAAGGAAGGAAATTAGTTCATTGTAAATGGATTTACAGAACAAAATATGGACCTAATGGAGAAATTGACAAACACAAAGCTCGCCTAGTAGCCAAAGGTTTCTCTCAAATTGAAGGAATTGATTATGTTGAAACCTTTGCACTAGTTGCCAAAATGGATTCTATTAGACTGGTTCTTGCTCTGGCTGCTTCCCAAAAGTGGCATGTCTTTCAAATGGATGTAAAAAGTGCTTTCTTACATGGGGACTTAAAGGAAGAGATATTCATGGAACAACCTATTGGTTTCACTCAAGACTCCTCTCTTGTTTGTAGGCTAAAGAAATCTCTCTATGGCCTCAAACAAGCTCCTAGAGCTTGGTATGAAAAAATGGACTCTTTCCTTCTTTCCTCAGGTTTCTCTCATTGTGAGTCTGATAACACAGTCTACATTTGGAGATATGAAGGAAAAATCACCATACTTGTTCTATATGTTGATGATCTACTACTCACTAGTAGTGACTTCGCTCACATTCAGACTATAAAAGACTCCCTCTCTGAAAAATTTGATATGGCTGATCTGGGTCTAGCTCATTACTTCCTTGGAATCCAAATAAATCAAACAGATGCAGGAATTTCATTGTGTCAACAAAAATACACTCTAGATCTTCTTCAAAGGTTTAAAATGATAGATTGCAAACCTTCTCCTACACCTTTTTAGTCTGGTGTCAATCTAAGTACTTCCTGCACATCCCCTCTATGTGATGCAACTCTATACCATCAGCTTGTAGGGAGTCTGTTATACCTTACTCATACTCATCCAGATATCTCATATGTTGTTGGCTTAATATCCAGATTCTCACATCAACCTCATTTCAGTCACTGGCAAGCAGCAAAAAGAATCCTCTGCTACTTGCAAGGAACTACTCACCTTGGGATTTTATATGAGGAAAAATCCATGGATATCATTGGCTACATGGATTCAGATTGGGTAGGTTCAGTAGAAGACAGATGTTCAACTTTTGGCTATGTTTTTTGTCTTGGTTCTTCACCAATTGCTTGGTTATGCAAAAAACAACAAGTAGTGGCCTTATCATCTACAGAGGTAGAATACAGGGCAACAGTTTTAGCAAGTCAGGAAGCTCTTTGGCTTCATCATATTCTAAAAGAATTTGGGTTTTCCAATGAAAAACCTATAACTATTTGGTGTGATAATCAGAGCACAATTCATATTGCACGTAATCCAGTTGAGCATCAGCGCACCAAGCACATTGAGATACACATGCACTTCATTCGACAACATATTCAGAATGGAGACATATACTTGGAATATATTCCAACTAAAAATCAGGTTGCAGACATCTTCACCAAGTCATTTCCTTCTCCATGTTACATACAGTTGTGAGAGAAACTTGGAGTATTACAGCTACAGTGAAAAGAGGTCTTTTCACCTCTCCTTTTATTATTGTATTCTTTGGAGGATGGTTTTTTCCCATGTGGTTTTTTTATCATCTCTCCCTTACATATTGTACATGAGTACCTCATCAGGCCATGTTGTCGGGACTCATTATTTTTTTTTGTGTTATTAAGGACAATCTTCGCCATCCGAAGACATGCCTATTTATTTCATAGCAGATGGTTTTTCCCATGTGGTTTTTTCACCATCTCTCATAAATATTGTAAATGAGTACCTCATCAGGCCATGTTGCTGGGACTCATATTTTTTTATTTAGAGGACAATCTTCACAAACCGAAGACATGCCTCTTCTTTTTTTCCTTTTGATAGATGGTTTTTCCCATGGGGTTTTTACCATCTACTCAAAATGAAAACATTGTACATGAGTACCTCATCAGGCTCTATTGTTGGGACTCATTTGTACAATACACCCCTAGTATCACTTAAGGGGGGTGTTAGAATAAGTAATTATTCTCTTAAGTTCTACTAGGATAGACTTACTTGAGTTTCCACTCCTTCATGAGTCAGGTAAACTCTCAGTTATAGTCTAGATCAGATTTGATGAGTTGTTGTAATCCAACGACTCTCAATGATCAACTTTGTTATTTATACAAAGTTGATCCATGGAATAATCAATCAGTTCTACTCTTTCTTCATATTTTGTGTAATGCTTTGCATGTCTATTTTGGGAAATTCTAACAAGTACCATGGGGGTACATTTACATGTACCAAATAATGTAGCATTCTCAAACACCCCCTATATTATATTATTTTGTTATTGAACACTTTAGTCATCAATCTATGATTATGGAAATCTTACATTATGCTTGATATTTTGTTTGAGATCCTTCTTATTCTTCTTCTTTCCTTGACTCTGAATATTTATATTCGACTTTTTTGATATTCTTCTTTATGGTATTGACCTTGATCTTGATGCTGTCCTATAAATTCTAAATATGCACTTAGTGAATCATAATAAATTTCTAAATTTGATAAGCTTTTAATGACATATACTAAATGTATTTCATTGCATTCTTTTGCATCCTGAAATATATGACATAACTCACTTGTATCATGACCAATGTCTTTTATCATTGATTTTTCTTTTAGAGTTTTAATCAACTCTTCTTTGTTTTGAATTTTGTCATTTTAGAATTCAAGTGCTAGTAATACCATATAAATTACATTACCTATATCTATAGGTATTAGAATATCACATTTATAATTTTCATGTGATTTAGAAGGATTTGAGTGTAGATAATATAAAAATATTATAAAATTTTCATCCATAGCTTCTTTGTAGATAAATCTCATTGTTGTCTTATTTATCATCAAAATTTTCAATCAATTATTGTATGCCAATTTTCAAGACTTCTAATATTTCCTTTCTTTTTATAGCCTTCAAATTATTTTCTTCCATGATAATTCCTTTGAAGTTGAAATCCTAATTACTGCAAAGTTTAATTAAAAAAAAAAATCCACGTTCAAATTTGTAATTTTAATTCCTTATGCAAAAATAAATATCCATATTTTCATTCAAAATTGGAAATTCAATTAAATTTGAAGTAGAAAACCTTATGTTTCCCAAATTGTAAATAAAAAATTTATCAAATTTACATATTATTTAAATAAAAATTAAAGTTTTTCAAATTTCTCTTTGGATTAGAAATCCTTATATATCAAAAATTTCATAATCAATTTCAATTTTCAATTTTTCAAAAAACAAGTTTTTGAAATGAATTTGCAAATATACAATTTCCAAAAAATTTAATTATTCAAAATTTCTTTTGCAGTTGAATTCCTTTTGACTAACCAATAAATGATTTTCCTCTTTTCAAAAAATTTTAACTTCAAATTCCTTTTCACTCCATTTATCTTAATGTCAATATTAACTTTAATATAAACCAAATAATTAAATTACTAAAGTTTAAAAATACGTGTTGCCCTCATAAAATTGAAATATAAATGCAATATATAATTACACATTGCAATCATGGGTGTTGGTAATGAACGTTGAAAATATAAGTTGGCAATGGATTCTACCCATTGATTTTGTTGATTCATAGAATAAGCATAGACTCTAGCAAGCGATATGCTCAAGCCTTAGACCTAACATCTTCTACAAATTTCCTTGTATATTTGTATCACCCCTTGCTCTTATATTTGCAAGGGTTATTCTTCACAAGACTTGTCTTACTGCTTCAATCTACTCTTTGCTCTTAGGTTTGCAAAGATGTTTTAGCTCAGTGCTCATCTTGTTGCCTATTATCAAGCTCTATTTTACAAAGGTATTTTACTCAAGATTATTATTAGTACATATGCATTAGAAATCTACACCCAAAACTCAAGCTCTTGATATCTTCCACCAATCCTAAGTCTTCCGAGTACTTAGAATTTTTCTAGGTTGTAGTAGATTCTTCTGAATTCACCATAATGCACTAGTGTTATGTGAAACATTTTAATTTGATTATCCCCTCTTGGTATATTCACCCAATATCCTTATGAAGGTGATATATTTTTTCCTATTTATTGTTTAAAGGCAATATCCTTTACTTTTTCTTATCCTATAGAAATTATTTTTGCCATTCTTGATGGCTACTACCTCCAATATTAGTTGTGCTCAACATCTTCAACAACAATTCATCCTAGCCTTAGTGCTTCTAATTTTACTCAATATAAATATCACCTTATCTTGTATTTTTATGTTGTCTAGTTTCATGCCTTTGATGGTGCGTAATATCTATGTTCTCTTGGAATGTATCTTGTAGTCTCTTATGATCTAGTCATAATATTGTTAGATATTCTATAACTCACTTGGATCCTTTCACATCCCTATTATCTTTTATGGTTGGTTATATCTAACTAAAAATATCAAATATTATTAGGGTAATAGAATACTCATGATTTGGTTTATATTTTCTTCACATGAATCCTTAAAATTTAATATTAAAAACTAATTTTAATAACTCTGATACCACTATTGGATTTTTAGCTATATCATCTCAGGTCCCAATATTTTGGATCTTGAGTAGTCTCAAATATAAGAGAAATCAATATATTAAATTACCAAAATCACTGAACATAATATTCATAAAAAATAGCAATAATATAAATAAAATGGCCAATATAATTCATAAAATAACATGAAGAAAAATTATAGTAGAATTGTTCACAATATATGCATACAAGCTTCAATATTATTAATGCTTGAATATGATCTTCCATGATTAATGATTGATACAGTACATGAAGCTTTTTCTCCATTATATAACCTTAGAAACATGACTCTTCAATACTTACTATTGCACTCCTTATATATCCAAGAGTTGTAACCTTTCCAATTCCATGTATAAGTCAAATATCTCATGTCCTTTGGCTTATCATCTTGCTACTTGTATACATGACTCTTGAATTTCTATTTACTTACACACTATGAAACTTGCACACTCCTTTATGCACACTTGCACACTATACTAAATGACACTTTTACACCTCTACATGCACACTTGCACGCTTTCTCTCTATATATACTTGCATACAATTACATGACACTTGTGCATATCCAATACTTAAACACGTACATAAAGGAAAATATAAAACACACTCCTAAGCTATAGAATCCAACCGAAGATTAATATTTACATTATATCATAGGTACCATGGGGTATATTTACATGTACCAAATTTAATAATTATCCTTGTTACTAGTATGTACTTCATTTGGATAATTATTTATATTGCTACTTTTGGTCAATGGGATTTAAACAAAATTTTGTGAAGAATTTATTCTAGATTATTATGTTTATGAGTAAATATATATATAGTAGCCACTAGGCTTACTCATAAAGGCACAACACCTATAGTTTACAGTCTCAAAATGTCCTTGTATAGGCTTAAGTAGGAATAACAAACTTGGTGTGAGAAAACTCATATTTTTTATCAACTATAAATTTTCTTAAAGTCATGTAGATTATGGTATTTATTTAAAGAATCAATATGCTCAAATTCTTATTGCTAGGTTATATACTAAAAATATAATCATTATATGAAGTTCTTCCTACATGATCTAGTAATTGAAACTACAACTTTAATGTCATTTGACATGATATAATTAGACCTAGTTTATTTTTTGATAACTCATCACACACATACACACATGAAACATTACTTTTGGATGGAGGATTATAATCCAAATCCCAACTACAAATTTAGGAGTGATTTGACATGAGATAATTGGACCTACTTTATTTTTCACACACACATACAATATTACATTTGGATGGAGGATTATAAGGCAGATCCCAACTATAACTTTAGGAGTCATTTGACATAACATAATTGGACCTACTTTATTTTTGATAATTCATCACACACACACACACACACACATATATTACTTTTGTAAAGAGGATTATAATACATATCCCAACTATAACTTTAGGATTATAATCCAGATTCCATTTTATTCACACATAAATATTGAGGTTAAATAATCTTCCTTGCTTCATGGAGTTCTTCCTCTATGATATAGTAATTTAAACTACAACTTTAGGAGTCATTTGACATGACATAATTGGACCTACTTTGTTATTTGAGAATTTATATCTGTCATGTATACACATGAGCACACACGCACACACACACACGAGAAAACACATATACACATGTACACACATAATATTACTTTTTGATTGAGGATTATAAGTTAGATCCTATTTTCTTCATATGTAAATATTAATGTTAAATACTCTTCCTTCCATTCTAGATAATACTATCTATATATTTTTAGCTTGTAGCCTTCTCTATTTTAAATATAATTAAATATAATTCCTTGATTATTATTTATTTTATATTCATATATAATATCTTTTAGTAGTTAGAAAAGTTTTTCGATTGGATTATGGTTTACACCATAGGTACAATTTACATGGAACTTCATTATGGAATAAATATGTCCATTATTTTATAGGGATACTTGTAATACCTTATAGTAGTTAGTAAAATTCTTTAGTTGGATTATTGTTTACACCATAGGTACAATTCACATGAAAATTCATAATGGAATAAATATGTCCATTATTTTATAGGGATACATAAATTATAATTGGATCATTGATCTAGATAAGTAATTTTACTTAAATTTGTTTATTTCATTTTATTCTTATGCCTAATCTAGGATCTCCTATAAACATGATACAATCGCTTTATCTTCTTCATGAGTAAAATATTAACTATTTTTATGTCAAATATATTGATTAAGATGGAGTCTATAGAGGTGCAGGAATCACAATGTCAAAGTAACCATTGGTGATGAAAAAACCACAATGATTATTAATAAGGGTTTTGATTAAAGTTTATAGACGATGGAAAAACCATGATGGTTGAGGAACCACAGGTGATTGCAAAACCATGGTGGTTGTTGACAATATCCTTGTGGTAGACACTATAATAGAGGAACCATAGGAATTTGCTATTAGTGATATCCTTATGGTGGGTACTACAATGAAGGAACCACAATCAATAATTGTTGGACTGGATGGAGACCTTTGGGAATAGTAACCTTCAAGGTGAGTAGGATCGAATAGAGATATCTGGGTCCAATAATACTTAATACAAGTAGGATCATATGGAGATAAAATCACAAGGTGACCATTCGATCATGTCTAGTAATGGTGCTAGCAATGCTACAATGGATTCTTCCAAGTCTCCTTTGGATTTAATAAATTTACTCCTAGGAGGTGTTTTGAAGGGCTCAGATGGCGAGTAATGTGATTCATCTATGGATATCCCTATTTTGAGAGATATAGTAAGTAAGAGCTAGGCATATCAAGTGAAAGACAATAAAATTTCTAACATTTCTAGAAAGTTGAAGAATATTTTCATTCCTTCAGTAAGTAATGAGAATGGATTTGTCTTAAAAATTCTAGATAAGATTTTAGATAGAGCCCAAAATAGATTGAGTAATAGTATAATTGGTAAATTTATTGGTTAAAGACCATCTATAGATCATATTGAGAAATGGGCTAACCTCATATGGAAATTTAAAGGGAATGTGTACTTATTAGCTCTTCCAATAGGTTTCTTTTTACCCTCATTTTCTGCTATGGAAGACATGAATTCAATTTTTTGGGTGGCGCATGGTTTATGGGATGATCTAGACTATTTTTTATGTTGTTCCTGGGTTCAATCCAACATCCAAAAACATTTATATTTCTCCCATTTGGGTTAAACTTATAGTTTTACCCCTTGAGTTTTAGGAAAATAAAATTTTAGAAGCTATTTGCAACTACATTGGTACATTTCTATTTGGATTCTGCTAATAAGGAGAGGAGGAAGATTGTCTTTTCCAGAATTTGTGTGCTATTTGGAGTGATCAAATCTCTTCAAGGCTCTGTTAAACTGATGTCAAGTAAAGGTACTTGGACACAGGATATTTCTTATGAAAATAATACTTTTGTAATATGTGGTAAAATGGGTCACTTGGCCAAAAATTATCACCCTAACAACGATTCTAGAATTAGTCTAGAGTAGCAAGGAAGGGTAAGTCCATTTCTAAAGTAAAAGAGACTAACAAAACTTTGGAGGACATTGAAAAAACCCCCAAGTTAAGCCATAAAAATCCCCCAAGTGTGCAATAAAATATATGTATCTTCTATTTTAACATTTCTTGAGAAGGGAGAAGAAAACCAAAGGGTCATGGAGCAGCTAGGTATAAGTCCCCTAGAATATAATGAAGTTGTATAGGACCTAGAGATTTTTCTTTCCATATTGCCACTACTATTGGAGATAGATAATGTGAATATGGTGAAGGTGAGGTATGAATAGCCAATATACCTTCAAGTAAAAGAATATATGAATATGGTGAAGGTAGATCAGGAAGGACCAAACTAGCACTAGGAAGGACCAATTTGGATATGGATACTATCCATTATACTTTTCCAGTGATCATGAAGAAATAAAATGTGATTATGGTGAATACCAGGTAGGAAGGTCAAAATTATTCCCATGAGAAAGACTAATTAGATATTGATACTCATGAGACTATAGAGGAACATACTATTGAGAAAGGTCCATCCTATGTTAATTCAAATGTAAGAATTACTAGGAGTTATCGTAAAGCACCTAACCTAAGTCAATAAGAGTCTAGCAAAGTGGGTAGGAAATCTCTCAAGGATAAAAGGTACAAGGAAGAAGAAGAAGAGAAATTTATGGGGTCTTAGCCTACTATTAAGGACATTATTGCAAGTGTGAAAAAGCCTTCACCCTAGAACCAACAAAATTTCTAAGTTAGAATTTTAGGTGCATGGACGCCCCTAGAAAATATAAATTGGTTTAGGAAATTATATGTTATTACCAACTAGATTTATTGGTTCTCAAAGAAACTAAATTGAATCTTAAAAATTGGCTAAAATTAAATAAAATTATTTGGCAAAATGGTGATACCTTTCAAGAGGAAGCTAAAGGGGCCTCCAAAGGGATTATATCTCTTTGGAATTCCAATATTTATGAGGGAGACCTGCTAGATAAAAATGAATATCAGGTCATAATACTTCTCAAAGCTAAATCTTCTAAATTTTCCTTTGTGATTATCAATATCTATACTCCCAACTCAAGTAAAGCCCATAGATAACTATGGATTTATTTAAGGTAAATAGGTAAGCCTTTTAAAGGTTTAAAATGGATTATGGTAGGTGATTTAACACCCCCTTATATCCAAGTGAGAAGTAGAGGGGTGTGGTTGAGTTCTCAAAAAGCATGCAAGATCTAGGGAAGCTTTTAGCTGATGGTGATATATTTGATGTGGATTTATATGGTAATATATTTACTTGGACAAGTATATGCTTTGGAAAAAACTTAATTTAGATTCGGTTGGATAGAGTTCTTTTAAAGGACTGGTTCCAAAATAACTTTATTTTTAATATGAAATCTCTTCCTAAATATGGATTTGATCACAATCCTCTACTCTTTTGGTATAGTGTAGAAGATCAAAGCATAATGGCCATTTCATGTTTGATGTTATGTAGTTGCACCATCTAGTTTTTTATAAATAAATGGGAAAATGATGGAGTATTCCTTCCCGGGATACTAAGATGCAAATTCTTGCAAATAAAATTAAAACTATGAAGAAAGAAATCAAGAAGTGGAATAGGGAGGTCTTTGAAAACATATTTCAAAAGAAGAAATCTATTTGGTTAGAGTTGGATATGTTATAAGAATATATTAAAAGGTTGGGTATGAACCAAACCTAATTCCAAAGAGAAAATGAGCTTAATATTGAAATACACACAATAATAGCTAAGGGATAAACCTATTGGAGGCAAAAGTCTAGGATACAGTGGTTGTAGGAAGGTGGTAGAAATTCTAAGTTTTTCCATATCTCCACTATCAAAAATGAAATTTCTACTTGCATTGATGAAATTCTAAAGGATGATGATCAAGTTATTAGAGAGCAAAAAAATTGAGTGTGAGTCTATGAATTTCTATCAAAATATTCTAGTTGAAGATATGCAAGAGGTTGGAACAACGATTAAAGAGATGACTAATCACATTCCTAGGTTGGTAACCAAGGAGATCAATGCTCAACTTCTAAATGGGATTGAGGAAGAAGAGGTAGGAATATCCACTTTCTTTCTTAGTAGAGACAAAGCTCTAGGCCTGGATGGGTTCCAAGTAGATTTTTTTTAAACCTTCTGGGATATTGTTTAATTTGATGTGATTGAAGTAGTGAAGGAATATTTATAGTCAGGTAATATCCTAATGGAGTTTAACAATACCTTCCTTGTTCTAGTTTCTAAGAAGAAAGGGTTAAAAATATTCAAATAATTTAGACCTATAAGTCTTTACAATGTTATTTACAAGATTATCTCTAAAGTTATAGCCTTCATATTAAAAATTTTCCTCCACTCCATTATCTTCGATGGGCAAGGAGGCTTTGTTAAGGGTAAACAAATTTTAAATGAGATTATATTCCTTCTTGAATCCATGCATTCTATCAATATTGGTAAAAAAGGGTATGTTCCTGAAGTTACACATGAGCAAGGCTTATGACAGAGTTTCATGGAGTTTTTTGGATAAATTTTTGGATGCCTTTGATTTTTATAGACAATTGAGAAGATGGGTTAGAAGCTTTTATAAGATTACAAGGTACTTTGTTTTGATCCATAATAAACTAGTAGGTTGTTTTAGTAGTATTAGAGGTATTATACAAGGTTACCCTCTCTCTTTATCTTTTCATTATTATAGCTAAAACACTTGAAAGATACCTCAATGCTACCAAGCCTTCTAGCTAGATAGGCGGTCTTAAAATACCTTATAATCTTGAGGGTACTACTCATTTTCAATTTGTGGATGATATCATTTTACTTGGTAATCCTACTATAGTAGAGGCAATTGAATTTAAAAAAAATCTTAGAATTCTATGAGTGTACCTCTCACCAAAAGATCAATTTGGACAAGAGTGATATCTTCTTCATCAAAACTAATGTTGCTCTCCAGAGAAGTGTGTCTAGAGTGATAGGGTATCCTGTATCAAACCTACCTTCTTCTTACCTTGGAATGCCTATGTTTGTGGTAACCTGCAAGGCACATCTTTGGAATGGTTTGGTTGATAGGTTTAAATCCAAACTTGCAATATGGAAAGGCAATCTCTTGTCTCAAGTAGGTAAAATATTTTTGGTTAAGATTATTCTATAGGCTATCCTCAATTATATTCTTCCTATATACTAACAGTGGATAATATTAAGAAGAGAGTTTTTTAGTTAACTAATAGATACATTTTATGTGAAAAGGTAAAATAATCAGTGGAACACATCTTCTTGGAATTTTCGTATGCTCTAAATATTTTCTAGCTCCTCGTCGATAGGATGGGCACATCTTGGGTGATGCCTTCTAATATGATTTTGTGTTTACAATAGTGGGAGAATACCTTTTTTTAGCCCTCATATTCTTGTAATTTAGAACCTGATTCTCTTTTATTTTGTGTGGGAAGTATGGTTAGAGAGGAATGGGATAATTTTTAGAGAGAAAAAAAGGTCAATAGGGAGAATTTTTGAAGTATCACCTATTTTATAGAGAATTTTAAATCTATCGAGTACCCTATCAAGTCGAAGAATACTAAAGAGACTATGATAGCTAAGGCATAAAATTTGAACCCTTTAGTGGTGGAGAGGCAAATGCTCAGGTTAGAACTGATGTAAGATGGCAACCATCCATAGATGAATGGTCGAAGTAAAATATTGATGGGACATCCAAAGGTAACCCAGGTAAGGCTAGAGCAATAGAAATTTTGAGGGACAATCAGGGTAGATTGGTGGGGGTAACCTGTAAGTATTTGGAAATTACTTCTAGTAATAAAGTTGAAGTTAATGCTTTACATCTAGGTATAGAGCTAGCTAAGGATATAGGTGCTAAAATAGTTATCTTTGAAGGAGACTCCTTGAATATTATTAATATTTTGAAAAATTATAGAAAAGCTAATTGACAAATTGATTACAATGTGCAATATATTAGAGATATTGTAAAGCATTTTAAAGAAGTTGACTTTGTTCATGTCTTTAGAGAAGGTAACAAACCAACAGACTGGTTGGAAAAAATTAGTTTCATTAAAGAAGAGGATAGGAGATGGATCCCCTTAGGGGGTCCATGAGGACTTAGAAAAGTTAACTAGGGAGTATTGTAATTAATTGTGGTCCAGGATGGATACTGTTTATCTTATATCTAAGAGATTTTTGGCTACTTGTCCCTGGTAGTTGATGGGCTAAATTTATGTTGTATAAGGGTTTGGGATCTTTCAAAATCCTATTTTACCCTATTAAAAAAATATGTTTCTTACATAATTATGTATTCCTAACAAAATTCCAATAATCTAATTTATGATATTAAATATACTATCCACTTGTTTTATGATCATATATGTTATCATTGGATAAAGTATATTAATGTTAGGATGCATTTTATTTGAAATATTTATTCATAGGGTTCAAATTTTGTTATTAAATATAGCTTCAACAAGCTAATTCATAAATATTATTATAAATTTCATATATTGATCACTTTCACTAGATTATGGAGATTATTATCATGGGTATGGGTTAGATTCCATTAAGGAGGTATGTTTATATATATATATATATATAAAGGGTAAAAATATCATTTTTCCATAAACTAGTAAGATATTGAGAGCATGCTTAAGGAAGCTTATGTCACTCCCTAACATCCCAACCTTCTTGAAATTCAGCCTTCTCTCCATAATTTTTGTTTGTTTTAAGGGAGGATGTTAAAATATGTTCATATTTCACATATTATCTTAGTTGAAGAATATGTGATGTAATATAGAATCTATACACCTTGCAAATGCGATCAATGTATTAGATTATCTAAATGTACTATGTTAGTTTAACAATTATTAGGATCCATTATATTCTATTACAGGAGCATAATATTTTTTATACTAGATATAAATATTTTCATACATTAATAATAATTGTTTTTAATAAAATCTTTTTTATGGGTTATATTGGATTGAAATAGGCCCTACATGTACTACATCATGACCACATAGTAGTGTCAGTACATATTTACAATTACACTTATGTTGGTCAACAACTCAAACCTTGATCACCTCTTTGAAAGTCAAAGAATATAATAGTGAAGCCAACGTTAATTTATGTTTCTATGGAAATCAATGCTATTTTAAACAATTTATTTATTGTTATATTCCTTTAATATTTTTTATGCCACTCTACATATTACATACATGTGTCATGTATTTTAAAGTATAACAATAACCTAGGTGTTGTAGGTGAGTTGGAGAGGAGAGGGCAATCCTCCAAGGGAGGTCCCAGGTTCAAATCTCCACCCTACCAAAAAGCTAAATTGGGTATCCAAAATCCAATCGATAATGTTGGTGTAGGCAAGGTTGGGTGTGACTCCTAGGTGACTTTGATGGTGTAGAACCCCTATTCGACTCCTGGGTGACTTTGATGGTGTAGAACCCCTATTCAGACAGCTCCGCAAAGGATTCTTTGCTTAAAGAAAAAGTATAACAATACCATGTTTGTGATACATTTAATTTTATTATGGTAGTATAAATATTCGAGTATATATTAGTTGGAGATTATCTTATATATTAAGAATAGAATTTTGTGTCCAACTAAACCTTTTGTATTTTTATACAATTATTTTTTATTTTATATAATATCCTCCATATTTTTTTTACGTGGCATAAAACTTATTTTATTCTTATTAAAATGTTTTAAATTTATACACAATAACATCTATTTTTGTATTCATTTAATCATAATTATACATTACGAGTACATTTAAAGTTATATATCATGGATTTTTAAAATACATTATTTTTTCATAATGATACATTATATTAAAAACATGTTTTTTATGTTTCTTAAGATGAATATAGAAGTTTAAATTTTAAACATGAATAAACAATATATTATTGTTTCAAAGTTTTTTTTTTACACATTTTTATAATATTAATATCAAAATATTGTCATGATTTATTATATACATTAGAAACTAAAAGGGTTTGCTTTAAATAGGTTATTAAATGGAAATTACATTGGATTTAATGTTTACTCTAAAAAAAAATAGAAATGAACTTGTCTTCCTAATTAGAATTGAATGAATTTTTAATAATATCTAAGGTAATGTTTATATAAATATTTCAATATAAAATATTGTAGTAACTTTTGCTAACATAAAATATATTTAAAAGTATGAATTTTTATATAATTAGATTGTGTAAATAATATTTTTATTAATTATGTTATTTATTGAAGTTTTTTTTTAATAATAAAAATAACTTATATAATATTATAATAAAGTTTAGAGGTTTCTATATTATGCAATATAATAAAATTACTAGTACTCGTACTTCTAACAATGTAAATGAATTAAACAATATGTAAGTTAAAGCATTAGATGAACAGTAGGGATTTAACACACTTATGTATAAAATGTTTATACTAGATAATGGGATATTTTTATAATAATATAATTAATTAATTTTAATATTTTGAATGGTTGCATATAAAACCATTTCAATTATATAGTTTTATATAATTAAAATAATTAATTTAATATTTGTTTTATAAAATTTATTTTTAAGATATTGTACGATTTCTTATGTTATTATATACCAAAAATTTAAATTTATTTATTTATATTTATATATATATATATATTAAAAAATTAAAAAAAAAATATTCTTCATAAAAAATTTAATATTTAAAAAAAAACTTAAACAAGTCTTAAATTTATTAATTTATTTAAATATATAATATAAATATATATATATATATATATATATATATATATATATATATATATATATATATATATATTTATCATGGTAAAAGAAATACAACTAATGTTTGGAGAGACGAAAAAACCTTAATAAGGGAAGAGCGCAAGCCTCGAAATTGGTATACACGTCTTCAAAAGAGGGACTCATTTTTTAAAAAATTATAATTTACTTTAAATTATACATATTATATTATTAATAAAATTTAAATTAAAAATAATTAAAATTATATAATATAAAACTAACCAAAAATTATATACTATTAAATTTTTTAAATAATTGTATAGTATAAGGAAAAGAGGTTAACTAAACATATAAACAAAATTCAGAAACTAAGTTTTCAAAAGCTAAATATTTCTAAATAGATGTGAAATTGCAGGTCTGACTGGGGTAGCAGGAGAAATGTAGCAATAGAAAAGAAGAGAATAAGATGTAAAATAAAGAATTAATAAAATATATTTTATAAATAAAAAAAAATTGTGTAATTAATATTATTAATAAATATATTTCAAAATTAAGTAAATTACTAATAACTAATCAAAGCTATAACAAACACAATCAACTTACAAAGAAAATGAAATGATTATATAATAAAAACTTTAGGTGAGCGTAGGTAACAAGCACAACAACCAACTTGCTAACAGAATCTAATGATTGAATAGACCACGAGAGCAACAACAAATAAAAAGAATCCCCGCAATAACGAAGATCCGTTACTTGGATTTAGCCACCACTAAAACCTACTCTCACCGAGAACGTCTTACAGCAATCTCCGGAGGAGAGAGGAACAGAGCGAACCTTTTTGAAATCGCCGGTGTTAGCTTTAATAGAAGGCAAACACAGCATGTCGAATACTCAGCATGTGAATGTTTAGCATAAAACCGTTCGTACAATGGGATATTACGCGGTAACGTCCCCATGAAGGGAGGAAAATCTAGAAAATGTCAGCGCATAAGCTGAAGTGGGATGAATTCCCTGGATGTGAAGCATACAAGTGGCTAAACACGCAATAAATGTTATGTACAGGACTGTTTTTTTCGGTAGTGACGGAAGTAAATTTAAAATTAAAAAATTCAATTGTAATTGTAGCTATCAAATTACTATACTACTTCTTGACTTTAGAAGGATGGTAATCTAAACAAAATGTTTTTTAATTACATCCTAATCCGGCGAATATCCCGCGGACAACTGCAACGCTGTATCGCCTTTATGCATGAAGCAAGAAATGGTTAGCTTGGAGGACACGCCACCTTTCGGGAGTGATCCTCTTCCACTACAATATCAGCACATTTAAAAAATGTCTTACAGGGGCACTAAAATTCAAGGATGTTATACTAGTTCTAATTTTTCTTAGTATACAAAGGAAATTAGTTTGATGTTGATAATCAAATATTTGTTGGTTGATGTTTTAAAATTTGGAATGTTTGTTGGCTAGATATTTGAAAGATCAAGATTTCATTAATTTTATTTTACTTGAAAATTTTAAAATTTATTAAAACAACATCTTTTAATATTACTAATTTTTTATTATATTATTAAAAAAATAATTAACAGAGATTTAGATAAAAGCTTTTCAAAATTTACCGGCAATGTACGTTCAAATTTCTAGGTCGAACGTCCGTGTTAATGTTCTCCAAAACTAGACGTATAAAGTTTATTTATATAAATTTATTTTTTATATGCAATCTATCTGACATTTAATATTGAAGGTGCAAGTATGTTATATATTCTTAAATAATAAAATATAAATTTATTAAATATAAAGTAATATAAATTTAAAAAATATTTATTTTGGTGTAGTATTTTATCAATATTATAATAAAAATATTTACTCAGAAAGCATAGTTTGACCTTGAACTTAAAAACAGTACAGATTAAGAAATGTTGAAGGATACGTATACAATCATTTTGGTTCTATGTAACTGTTGGAATAAAATTTTGTTTCTCTGTCACGTCTATCCGGATTAATTCCAATGTTTGAAGGGACCTAGACTGTCATTCAATTTCTGTGTGACTGGTGGTGGACACTGCCAAATTACAGGTATATCTATCAAGAATAGGTAGTGTTTCGCTATTATATTAATATATTCTTTGAGATTCGAGTTTTATTTGGATTGTTGTTATTATAATCTTCTTTCTTTTATCATTCCTAAAACCCGTGAAAATGTGCTACCATTATATGAAATGAATCAGAAATCTATTATTCCTATAATCCCATCCACTGTGAAAATGTGCTACCATTATATGAAATGAATCAGAAATCTTTTCACGAGCAATAATTGTTTTTGTTTACCATTTCGGGCTATAGTTTGACATATGTTAAGAACTTAACGGCATGCCTACTGGATAATAGAAATCTTATTTTTAAAATATTTTTTTTTTAAAATAAGTTGGTTAATAATAAGTTGGTTGAAAAATGTTTATTGGTAGGTTGTTTGATTTGATTGAGATTTAGTAAATAACCTAACAAAACAAACTAACATGTTCTCAGCCAAAGTTTATTAGAAAAAATTCCATTTTGATTTAAGTTGATATGACCTTATCACACATTTTGAGACCTTATAGCTGTAAAGACTCTCGATGGACAAGAATGGCTAGGTTCTAGGGTACATCCTCCGCAGTATAAACGACGTGCAAATGGTCTGTCCACACATTTCTTACATTCTTGGTAAATATAAAACAACTTTGACTATAGCGGTGGGATTATTAAGAAATAAAATTTCACCATTAAAATTTATAATGTTTTTTAAGTGAAAAAATTATGGTTAAGAGAATGAAAATATATTTAGATAAAAGATTTTTGCTTCTCATTTCCTCTATTGGTTTCTTACAAAAGACCATACTTTAAAAGGAAGAGAAGTGAGTTTTGATATTAATTTTTTAAATAGTGTAAGAAGATAAAAAAGAAGTGAAAACATACCTACACCCAGGGTACAAAATGAACTTGCCGTAAGATATTTAGTTCTTAAGTAAAATTGATGTAAAATAATTTTATAATACATTTTTTATTTTAATATTTAAAGTGTATATAAGAATAGATGATAAGCTTTTTAAAGTTGATAATTTGATTTTAGTACCTTTATTAGATTTTAAATGAAGTATATTTCAAAGTTATGTGTAGTTTTTATTTTGAATATTTTTATATTAAAAGATAACATTATATTGTTATCAATTCAATTAAATTATAGAAAACTTGTACTTTTGTCAAAGATATATATTTTTTTATTTTTTTATAAAAAATATTCTTTATCTTTCTCACTCTTACTTGACTAGTTGTTTTCTAAGGTTTTAATTTTACCTATTCACACCTCATACCTTAATATCTCTCTTTTAGGAAATGCAAATCATTTTCATCATTACTTTTTTTTAATTTTTATTTGTGGTTTTAGATTCACTTCTTATTAAGACTTCAATATTTACTTTTGTTTTTCCATATCAATATCCTTCTAAGTATCCTTTTATTATTATGTTTTCTATTTGGGTCTTCCTCTCTTATTAATCATTAACATCAAAACTTTAGTCTTCATCAATCCCTTCAATTTTTTTATATTGTTCATAATAAGAGTTATCATCCACAATTTTTTCTTGCTCTACAAAATTTGAAGCGGAAGGGATAACCTAAAAAGCACTTTCTTAGTTATGTTTTCTTAGAAACCATTAAGTACAAGGATGCTCCTCCATATTAATTACCTCCCAAAGTGGCTCTCGAAACCTAAATAACTATTGATATCTTCCATCCTTATTTTTTTTTATTATGTCTTGAAACCCTAAAGTGAAAGTGATAACCTCTATAGTACTTTCAATTCTATCACAAGGAGAATATTTTATATTAAATGAAAAAAATTATGGTGATTTATCTAGAATAAAAATAACCTCTTTTGCCTCTTTCTACCTCATTTGTTTTAAAAGTTTTCTCTATATTTTTCTTTGCATCTTTTATTCCTTTTACATTTTAACTTGCACATTGTACTTATTCATTGCTTGTACTATAGCCTTTGTCAAGTGATGTTGTAGCTAAAATTTCTTTACCTCTTTTTTAGAAGTAAAATATCCTTGATCTATTCTAACTTCTACCATAATATGATATTTTTTCTTCATATTTAATATTATTTCATGACCACATTTTTTTTGTATCTCTCTAGAATTTTATATTTGCAATCTCTTTCCATACATCTAACCTCAATATTTATGGCATCAAAATATGATATTTTCATAATCCACTTGTTTATCGAATTGCGTCAATTTAAATTTAATATTAATAAACTATGAAAAAGGCTTTGAAACATCCATAGCATCACATATTTGGGTATGTACAACATGCTTTCACTCCTTAATGGTTGGTCCCTCCTACATTAATTTCCCTAAGGTATTGAAACTATTTTTCAAAACATCTTTATTGATAAGATGATATGGAAGTCCAAAACACCTAACCCACACTAGAATGTTTTTAGTAGTTTTTGCATCGATAGAGAAATATTACTCCATGGTCTTAAATATGGAGCATCTCTCCCCCTAAACCATGGATCATGACCCATTATTTTTTAAACACATGAAAACATGCAATATAACTAACTACTTTGAATTGATTTAAAAGGATTTACAATAATATCCTTTTTACTGATTTTACCTCAAGAGGTTACAAAATGGATCTTCTCCATGAGAAGTCCCTTTTAATGGAAGTGTAGGTAGTTGTGAATGTTTTCTTGTATCCATCAATGTAGGTGGGCTTCCTACACATGAGCCACCATTGGTTGCATCTATTATTTGTACTTATTGCACCTTCAAAATATGGTTAGAGCATTTGGGGGTTTGCCTTAGTTAAACCCCATGTTTATACAAATAAAAGACACAAAAAATAAACTTAAAAAATGATAAAAACTATACAAACTAAAGTAAAACTCATTTAAACAACATACATACCTATTTTCTAGCCTCTGTATTATTGGAACTCAGGTTCGCACATGGGAGTGTGAACCAAAATGTTCACACATGGGTGTGTGAACCTTCATGTTCTTTCCTAAATCTATAAAATTTTATGGAAATGATCTCCTGCTATAGCTGCTTCTTTGATATTTTTTCGAGTCACTTTCAAAAATTACTTTCTTTATCAGTAGTTTATTAATATCACAAATAGAATGGTATATGTGATGGATATTTTTATGCTAGATATGTGATGGATGATGTTGATGGATGTTTGGGTGCCTATAGTAATTTCTAAAGAGTTTTGGTGAGTTAGAGTGGATATATATAAAATGGTGAAAGTGGTTTTTATTTATAGAATTTGCCAAGGTTATGGGAGGGGATGAGGTGTTTCCTATGAGGTGTGCATTGTGAGGTGATCATTATGAGGTGTCCTTAGAGGTGGCATGCCTCATACGTGGATTTGGGTGAGAGAATATCTCACCCATATGCATACCTTAATGACCTAGAGGAGAGTCTCCAAATGACATTTATTGAATTTGATGTGGAAAACTTTTGAATTTAAAATTGTTTTATTTGTACAAAAGTCTTCATTTTCTATATATTTCCCAAGAGAGTGTGTAATGGAGGAAATATTTGGATGATATTTGGAAAGACTAGGCTAGGCTAGGCTACACTAATCAAAGTAGACTAGGTGATATGGAGAGGCTAGGCTATTCAAAGTAGACTAGGTGAAGTGGAAGGCTTAGTTTAAATTATGATTAGAATTAATTAAGCATGTGTTTAGTATTGAATTTTGACCATAAAGTACTTTTTGACCATAGTGAAGATTTTAATCTTAGTTGAGTTATGGTGGAGGTCACATGAGGACCCATGGTTAATCATAGGAAGGAGCTTAGCTAGCCCAAGGAGGCTAATGAATATGAATAGTTATTTTGATGAGTGTATAGTATTTGAAGTCAATTTATGTAATTTTCATGGGTTTTGTAAATTGATCAGCCACGATGATGAAGAAAGTGATAATGTATGACTTTTGGGTATCTACATTTTACCCATTTTTGTATTATGTTGTGTGATAACACAATTCAGTACAAAAATTGATGATATGGATTGATGGATGATTTGGAAGGCAAAGAATTTATGATTGATGACTTGTGGATGATTGCGAGAGAGACATATTGATAAAAAAATAATTTATAATTAAGTATGACACTTTGTAGTATCTTAATGATTACTTTCGAGGGAGTATATAGGATTACCCTCTTCTGTGATCAATGTGAGATATTCCAATTGTAGAAGGAACAAATGCCTTGTAAATTTTTGGTTTTGATTGATTGATGAGTTATTTTTGACAATATTGAACAAATTATAGGAGCCATAAGGTAGATGTTAGTCAGGTGCTTCATTCAAAAGTGATATTATGACTACCACTTTGAAGGTTTATCATGGGTATTTTAGGTTTATCATATATTTGTTTGTTTTGAATTGGAATTTTGATTGAGAAGAAAAAAATTGCTTATGTTTCTCCTAGCAAATGAGGACTTAAGATATTCTTTAGTAAAACATTTTAGGCAAATATTGTATCCATAATTAGATGTTTTATTGTTTGATCACATGTAAAGTATCATATAAATTTTTTGAATTATGACCCCATCAAGCAATGAATTGATGATGAAGGAGATGAAAAGTGATAGTGATTCGGTTGAAATAATGAAAATGGTGGTCAAAATGATGAAAATTGTAATGGAGAGGTATATAAAGTCATAGCCTTGCATAATGTGATAATCTAAAAGCAAAATGGTAGGTTCATACATAGTTGTGCAAACCAAAAATTTTACACATGCCTGTGCCAACCTACCAAAAATGGTATATTTAAATACAAAATTACCATGGTGAGGTCATTTTGTGCATTGTGAAGTGAGGAGAGAGTGGTGAGAAAGATTTATCAAAGCAAAGCACTATCATATTATGAAATGGAATGTAAGTGATGGCGAGTGGGCAAGTGAGCATGAGTGCAGGTCATGGCAGGTGGGCAAGCGAGCATGAAAATTGAAAAAGGGCATGGAAATACATGCAATTGTGTGTGTTGGTTGAAAATTAATGTACAAAGTGGCATTTTGGCCAAATGGGTACTTGAATCTGCTTTTTATTTTCAAGTTTAATTTTTTTCCTTGAAACATGTGCATGGAAGAATGTGTGTTTTTGGTAATGTTTACATGTTTGCATGAGAAATGATTGCATGGGCTTGATGTATGTGTAAATGGGTACTCATTTTTATAATTTTTTGACCCTATTGATTTTTTCTTGTTTTGCATGATTTTGCATGTGTGTGCATTTTAGCATGTTTTGATGCATTTTGTTCAAATATTTTTGTACAACTATGTTGTTTGGTGAAATGGGTATTCAAAAATACCCTCAAATTGAGGTTTTCACATCGATGTATGAACCAAAATGTTCACACATGGGTGTATGAACGAAAAGGTTTACACATGGATGCACAAAGTTTTTATTTTTTGAAATGTATGTTTAAATATGGATGGATGGTACATTGATGAGAAATTTACATGTTGAAATGAATGTATGGAGTTAAAAAAGGTACAATCACGACATCATATTCAATCGTTGAGAGAAAATCTACATAATGTGTGGGTGATCGAGGATAGCATTTGGCTAGGTCATGTTAGATTGTATGGTTTGTGGGAGATGCAAATTGTGCATGCCAACCAGACATATGGTTCAACATTATGTGAGAGGTGGGATCTGGATAGGAACACCTTTCATTTATTGATAAGGAAAATAACTATCACATTGGAGGATGTGTATCACATATATTGGTTTCTGATAGAGGGTTTCATAATGAGGGTGATAGGGAGAGTTGTGCGAGATGTGATATTACAAATATCTTTTTAATATAGATGGGGCGAGGTGAAGTATGGTGGTGGTATGGACTATTAGAAGTATTGGATGGACAAGATGTTATCAAACCATCATACATTGGTTATGTTGTTGGTGGTGAGTCACGCACTACTAGATACTTTAGAGGTTAAATTCTCTTGAAATATGATGGGAGTACTGTGCGACATGATTGAGCAAAAGTGGTATTTTATTGGGTGCTTGTATTGCTTCCATAGGTATTCATATAGTTGCATACCATTATGAGGGACAAATTGGTTAGGGTTGAGCTTTAGTCCATTATTAAAAGTGTAGGCATGGGAGCATATCATGGTATGGTAACCGATGAGACTACCATACAAGGCACATAGATATATGGGTAGTGATGTACCCTATGTGCTAAGATAACAAATTAAAATGGAGATACAAACTAAGAGAGATCATGATGTTTATGAGAAATACAATAGAGGGTTGTTATATGGACTAACAATAGATCAAATCACTTGGATGACATGGTGAGGACTACCTAATTTGCTATAGGATAGGGAGTAGTTGTGTAAGGTGATATGGGACCTATGGATGATTATATGGTATGGTACACATGTGGAGTACTTCCTCTTCTCGAGAGTGATGCAGCAATTTGGTTTGAAATAGGGATAACTAGATCCACCAATGGTCATATAGAAAATAAAGGGAGATTAGGGGATGTGATCGATTGTGCCTCCCTTGGATATTGAATGAGATGATGACATAGTTATACCAAATGTGGATAACAATAAGATGACTCTAGAGTATGACACCTGGTGGGTGTTGTAAAGGTGGAATCTAGGAGTGGGTTTGATAGATAGATACGACAAGGAGGTCCATGGGCTACCTATAAGAGAAACAATAGTATCTCTAGATTATGATGGTACAATAATAGGATCACAAGTGTGGAAGGGGTTCCAAGGTCACCAGATCCTAGGGAAGATGAGGAGCTACATAGTTTATTCTAATGGGTGTGATAGTGGTGAGGTAATGTAGTAAGATCATCACATGGATATGTTGGAGAGTGGATGAGTGGGGGATCTCCAGTAGAGGAGGTGGTACTAATGGAGGGTATGCACTTGGATAATGTGATGGTATTGATGGGTGAGACACCAAATATAGGAGATATAGAACCGATGAGGGAGGTACCATAGATGGGTGAGATACCTCAGATGGATGAGGTGATAATACCATAGTAGCTAGAGTTTGAATTTTTGATTGGTCTATACGATATGATAGTGGTGCAGGATGAGACGATGCTCCTATGAAATTTTACGTAAGATTTAGAAGGATACAAGATCGAGATAGAGATGGAGTGGTATGTGTTAATAGTAGAGAGGGATGCTTACAAAGTAGAGATGCAAGTGGTGGATGAGAGAATAGATATAACCTTGGTAAAGATGAGGTATATTGTGGAGGAGATGAGGTGGGTTGTGTGTGAGAGAGATGCTTTAGTGAGAGAGCAAGATGAGGTGAGATTAGAGGCGCATTGTAACCACCAAGAAGGATGTTTTTGTGAGAGATTAGGATAATTCTAGATCTATGAGAAATGAGATGATTGATACGGTCTATAGAATACCATAGTATCTTGAAGAGGCTAGGGAGTAGCTGGAAGCTGAGAGGGCTAGTCAATTGGAGAGTGTGGAGATATTATAGTAGATGGTGAAGGATATGAAGGTTCCAGAAGAGTGAGTTATGGCTATGATTGAGGGCCTGCAAGAGAGAGTGCAATATTCATAAGGTGATTTGAAGGTGATGAGGGTCATGGAGGAGCATGCTAGAGCTGAGATAGTAGGCTTGCAATGAGAGGTATAGTGTTTAAAGTGAGTAAACATAAATTTGTTAGCAACCTATTTTTAGGAGGCTATGAAGAGAGTGCAATGTGAGGTAGATTTTATTATGCATGGGTTCTCACTACCAGCATATTCAGATTCATATTTGTGATCGATAGTGCATACACAACTATGATAGAGTCAGTGGAGTACTCCTTTGGTGGTTCATATGAGTTAGAGGTTGGTAGAGCTAGCAACCTTGTAGGTGGAGGGGTATGCCCAAAAAATGAGTAGAGCAGTCATAAAGTGAGGTGTAGAGGAGTCATTGATGGCTCAAGAGGGGAGTGGAGATACTCCCAATGAGTAGCATGGTTGATGGATCTTGTTGTTGGTGGCCAAGTGGCCATCATTATTTGTATGAGTAATATATACATGTTATGTGTATGTGAAGAGGTACCCGAAGGGGTACACATTTTTTGTAGCCTGATGAAATATTTATAGATATATATATACACACACATGACATTCTGTGATGTTATGTCTTATTACATTTGTGTGTATATTATGTTGCTTTTATGTATGTGCATTAGAATGATGTCAATGTATGAATGTAGCATAGATGTGATAGAAGTAGATGCATGTGAAATGAATGATAACATGTATGTAAATAAATATATGGATATGTAATAAATGTATTATCATTTAGATTAGACAAATCATAAATGATAAAAGGATAGTGAGCAATGAACACATAATACATGAGAGATAAATAAACATGTAATGCATGATGTGAAAATAAAATGTAAATGCCTATGAGATGTATGCATGTGGTGGATATGGATGTAACAAATGAGATATGAAAAGGTGTTGAATGTAAATAAATTCGAACATGATATGAGTATGCTATGGATATGTATGCAACTGGATGCAAATAGTATTAAAGAAGGCACTTGTATTATAATAAAACAAGTGATAGTACAATCCATTCTATTATTTCAAATATATTGAATATGAAAATTTCTTTCAAGAGATTCGAACATGATAGTTTGAGAAATTAAACCCATTGAATACTTTAGTAAGATTCTGAAAAATTATCAACTTGCTTGACTAAGAATAAATGAATCATGGTCCAGTGCATGTGAAGTAATGTTCATGTAACCATTTTTAGAGAGGATGATTTTCATTTATTGTTAAATTAGCTTGTAAGCTAGCTCATCCAAAACCACATAGTGGTTTGTACAAAAGGTCACTAATATGATAGATATATCACCACTTGTAAGTTGTACACCACTACCAAGAAGGTGTCTATAGCCTATTTTTGGTGATGGAGATCATCCTATGATTTTTTTATTGACCTGAGGATCTCATGGATTCAAGCTTATTGGTGGTGCTCTTTTTGTAGTTCTCTTTTTAGGATTTTTATTTTGTTTTCTACCTCTATTTTTGTGTATCCTGTGGTTATGTTTATCCTTAGATTTTAATTGGATCATGTAAATGATAGGATGAGTGGGGTGAATTTCACTAGGTGGCCTAGATATGCATAGTGTTTCTTGTCCTATTGTCAAAATTTTCTTAATGTGTAAGATGTGCAATTTGATCCATGAAAGAACTTAAGTCAACCAAGGGAATATTTGAAGTGCTTTAGAATTTGGTAAATTTATATGGTGGTTTGATTGAATTAACTATAAATTGTTGAATCACACAAAGATTTCAACGATCCAGTCTCATAGAAATGAGATTGAACACCAAAATTATTGTGCTAACAAGTGTGTATTTAATTCTTTAGATGTGATATTTACAATGAATATGTATATATGTGGATATGGAAACAATATATATGCATGTGAGTATGTATGAAGAATGAGAGATGTGATTTATAATGACAATAATATGAGCAATGACCAACTGGTGAAAATGTGTGAACATGTAGTGAGCGATGTAATGAACAACATGATTTTTCTATGCATGGAGTATGAAAATACTATGTGAAATTGCCCCAGGATGATGCCCAAATGAAAGGGGTAATGGAGAAAATGGAAAAATTTGATACAAGGAGATGAATGCAAGAATAAATGGTAAATATTTCATGATATCAATATGATTGATGAAGCAAGATGGTGGTGCCATAAATGAGTGTGGAGATGGATATGATGTAAGAAAATATAATAAAGAGAAGAATAGAAGAAGACAAAGAAAAAAATAAAATGAAACTTATCAAAGTTATGTAGATACTCGAAGCATTACCATACAACATTGGCAAGTAACAAGAAAGAGAGAAATGAAGGAGGAGAAGAACAAATCAAAGGTATGTAGCCGATCGAAGCGTGACCATACATCAATGATCAAAGAGGAAGTATACAAATAAGAGATTAAATAGAAGAAAAAAGAACAAAATGATGCAATTTGACATACACCGTGAATGGATAAATTTATTATTTTTTTTTGTTTTTTTTTTTTGGTGTTTGCATTTTTGTATTTATATTGATGGCATGTAAAAAGAATGATGAGTTATACTAAAATTTATTAGGCATAAAACACTCGAAGATAAATGATATTTATGGGTTCAAGATCAGCAAGACCTTCAATATTGGCAAGATGGTATGTCCTAGAACTATATTTATGTGTAATAATGTAAATAACTATCCAATTAGGTGTAAATTTATCGTGAAGATGGCATGGTTGTCTATAGATATGTTGGTTCTCTTTGTGGATTAGATATTTGATTTGAAATTATTTTTGATGTACCATACAATTATAGGTGCATCAAATATTGTCTTAGTAAATGCATGTGTTCATTAGCATGAATGTGATGCTCATCCAAAAGTGTTAACTAGTCTAATCTTGCTTGACAAGTAGTATCATCATTGATAAATTCTTGTAATGATATGCACAATGATGAGAAGCTTAAGATTGGGGGTAGTAGATTTGAAAAATGTTATTATCCCTGTTGTAGTTTGAATATTCATTCTAAATTCCCAAAGTTCCAAGGACATTGGATGGTGCCAATTATGATATGAATCTACAACAGTTTTGTATGAAGAATGACACATATGGTTTTATGGATGATTTTAGTTGAATTTCTCACATAGTGTACAAATATTATTCGTGTTTAAAAGCATACCATTATCACAAATGATTATGAAGATAATTTCAAAGTGATAGGTGATGTGTGAAGTAATGAAGTTGATAATTTTAGGACCTATTGTTTGGATGAAAGAAGTGTCTTGAACCCAGTTTGTAAAGTAATCCATAGTAGCAATGATATAGTTATGATTTTTGGATGAGGTTGGTATGATTTTGTCAATAAAATGCAAACCTCATTAAAAAAAAAGCCACATAGATTGAAATTTTTGGAGTTCTTGAGATGGTAAAAAGTGTAAGAATAACAAGGTATTTCCATTTGACATGCTAATAAATATTGTAGACACCAAAATAGCACCAATTCGATTATGTGACTACAAACACTGATTGCATTGACACACACATCCCCCAAGGCAGCCCTCAGAGGTTAAACAGTGGTCCTAACCACTCTCATAGCATTTTTGGAAGGTCAGAAGTCAATTTGGCACCTTCAAGCACTCCGCTTCATACTCGTTCCACCCAGGGATGATTACAAACTGGTATTCGTTCCACCTAGGGACAATTAGTAGTATTCACTCTAGGGTGGGGCGAATAGCAGGTTTGATGGGCAAAAAGTCAAATCTTGACAAATGGCAGCTCAGATCCACCACTTAACTCTTCATTAATTGCATGGGAGTTTCAGGGACAATCATGAAGCCCCTAATAAGGGAGGAATCTTATCCCTCTTGGGAAGGCATGATTGCCAAGTGGTGCCTCTGCATGCTCATCCAAAGAGACTGTTAGATCTATAAAATGGTGAGTCTTCTCACCTCAAACATATACAGAGAAGGAGAATTTTGAGCAATAAAGTGCTATCATTTTACATCCACACATCTTATTTTATTTTTTCCTTTCACATCCTTTATCTCTTTTGGAAGGGAGGTCATAGGGTGGTTATTGGAAGCACAAATCTAGAACCAAAACCTAAAATTTGGCCACAATATCCTACAAAATTTTCTTATAACACCCAAAAATAGGTTTTGGACCCATCCCAAGTGGATTGGTGCTGAAATTAGGCCCTAAACGGTGGGCGTCCTGCCCCCGGGCGCCCCCTGCACTACTACAGTTCTAATCGCCCCGCCTCGGAGAAATTAGAAATCTGTAGAATTTTTACTTTCTATTATTTTGGAATCTAATTATATGCTTCTTAGATAGGTTTTCATTCAAATTTCACTTCATTTTGAGTATTTTTATCATGCTTTTATCATTTCCCGCCTTTACTAACATGCAGGTAGCATTATCAAATTCCTGGTGATAGAGGCCAAATTGGGAAAATGTGACCTTCTAGGTCTTCCCAAAATACCCTCTTTTAACTAAATCCAACTTTGCATGTGATTTGGAGCTTCCTAGCTGTGACATTTGGGACTATGCTTTTTGACACTTTGTTGCAGGTCTAATCATCCCGCCCCGGAGCGAATACGAATCTATGTTGAATTTTTTGAATGTTCCATTTGCAATGCCTTCCCAATGAGGTTTATATGCCCCTATCAAGTTTTCAATTCATTTGGATCTATTTTAGCTATCATTTCATTCATATTTTGCATGTACTAATTGAAGGCATGGGGATTGCATGTTTTATTTTATCTACAGGTGCTACTGACTATTTCCTATTTCCTTGAACATAGGGTCTCAAAATTAGAGGAGTATCAAGGATTCAAGACTCATAAACACAAGCGACAGTGACATTTGGTCCGCCCACTTTACATGTGGGCATGCGGAAGAAGGAATAGCATCCATTGATGTGACAAGAACACATTTAATGCTCCTAGCCCCTAAAAATGGAGGAGGCAAATTGTAACTGATTTATAAAGCATATTAATAAAAAGGGCTATCTTCCATATTGGCTTTTCATTTGGTTTTGATTCCTTTATGCTTCTCTCCTTTATTTAGCATTATCTTTTGTTTTGTCTGCATCACATCTTGGCTTTTACTTTTTGTTTTTGTATCCTCGTGCTTTCAGTGACGATCATAGTGGTGATTGCCATGGTTCCTTTTTTTCATATCCAATCAACTAGGAGAGGCTCCTATCAAAAATTATCAGCCTACGATCATAGAACTACCAGATGATGGGGTCTTCCATGTCTCAAAATCACCAGATTCTGATGAGCCTGAGTCACAGGTCGACATAACCCTATTTTTCAATGGTTCTAAATGTGAGCAAGGGGGTGGCACAAGAATTGTATTATTCACATCACAAGGGACTCCAATGCCTCTGTCATTCAAATTAAATTTCTTGTGCACCAACAACAATGTAGAATATGAAGCCTTGCTCATAGGTCTTCAAACATCAATCACCATAATGATTCAACATATTTGGTGATTCGCTGCTAATTTTCAACCGAATAAAAAGGGTATTCCAATGTAAATGCCCAGTTTTGCAGGCCTACAATGCCCTTGTGGACAAATTCTTGGCAAATATTGAATGGTACGACATCGAGGCACTCCCTCGGTCATCGAATCATTTTGCAAAAACTATGGCCTCCTTGGGGTCACTAATCCTATAAGATATTTTTGGTGATATGACAACCATTCAAGTCAAGACACTATCACAATCAGTTATGGAGCATGCAAGCTCTGAATTAACACTAGGAATCCACTTGATCCAAATTGAACTGTCCCCGGATAAGTTCTCTCGAATCCATGATCATATGAATCACGCTAACTGGGGGTACTTGTTCTTACCTAATCCCTTTAATAGTAACACAATGCTATTCTTACAAGTTCTTTCCCGTTCAGATTTTTCTCGGGATGAACTGCAAGAGGTATTGGTTGTTCAGACTATCAAGGTTTTCGATTAGTAGGATTGGTATACACCCATAAGGGACTACCTCAAGTTAGGTAACCTCCCACTTGGATTGATGCATGCCACAAAATGATCATTCAAATAGAAAGTGGTAAAGCATGTCTTGTTAGGATACATTTTGTACCGTCGAAGCTAAAAAGGACTCCTCCTTCATTGCTTGGATAGGCATGAGTCCACTTGGGCGATCACTCAAGTGCACGATGGTACATGTGATGGCCACTTTAGTGGTATGGTCATCGCAAAGCGCATTTTCTACATGGGCTATTATTTGCCATATTTAGAGCAATATTATTGCGCGTATGTAATGAAGTGCGTGAAATGTGAACACCATGCCAATTTGACACACATACCTTCTCATGCCTTGCATTCGATCTAATCGGATTGGCCATTTTTGTAGTGGGGCTTAGATCTAATCAAAAATATCTCCCCTGCATCATTAGGCCATCACACGTTTATCATAACGACCACAGAGTACTTCACCAAATGGGTGGAAGAAATTCCACTTACCTCTATGACTGGAACCCAAATTTTGGAGTTCATTTTACATAATATCATATGTCATTGTGGTATTCCATCCAAGATAATCTCGGATAATGGGACGTCATTCAAGAACAAATACGTGCGTGCTTTGACCACAAAGTACAAAATTCAGCATAGTTTTTTGACACCCTATTATCCATAGGAAAATGGGCAAGCAGAGGCATCAAAAAAAATGCTAGTTGCCATCGTCAAAAATATAGTCATAGACAGTCATAAGGATTGGCATATTCAGATCCCACTTGCCCTGTGGGCTTATCGCACTAGCATTCAGATGCCCACTAGGGCAAATCCATTTTTGTTGGTGTATGGCTCCAAGGCAGCCATGCCTCTCAAGTTGGAAATACCTTCCCTATGCATATCAATGAAAGAATTCATCGATGATGATGTTGCGTGGTAGGCTCGGTTAGACCAGATTACGTTACTTGATGAACAATGTGTTAATGCTCTCAAGCATTTACGTATCTATCAAGAGCAACTTAAGAAAGCATAAAACATGAAGGTTTACCTGAGGGACTTTTAGGTTTGTGACTTGGTCTTAAAAGAGAACCAGAAAAATTCTAACTTGTCGCCCTATCTAAGGGACAAGTTCATAAAAAAATGGTTATGTCCTTATGTCATCCACAGTAAAATAGGACCTAGAACATACCGGATTGCCTCTCTTGATGGAATCAAGGAACTCGAACCCTTAAACATTAGTCATTTGAGGACATTCCATATTTAAAAGATCCATAGCCCAAACCAAAAGCTCCAAGGATTATCATAATCTCTTGGTCAAACCAAAAGCTCCAAGGATTCTCGTAATCACTTGGTCAACCCAAAAAGCTCCAAGGATTTTTGAAATCGCTTGGTCAACCCCTAAACACCCCAAAGGTACCCATAATCCCTTTGGTCAAACCAAAAGCTCCAAGGATTCTCATAATAGCTTGGTCAATCCCCAAATGCCCCAAAGGTACCCATCATCCCTTTGGTCAAACCAAAAGCTCCAAGGGTTCCCGCAATCGCTTGGTCAAAAAAAAAATAATAATAAGAAGAAGAAAATTCAAAACAATAAAATCATCAAAAATAACAAAAGTTGCATCTCATTTCCATGCATGCTCGAAATCATCACAAACAATAAAGAGCTCTTTTTGCATTCCATATTCATACTCATAAAAATCAATCCATCAAAAACATAAAAATATATAGCTGCATTACGCATCACATCCATACATTGCATATTTTTGGTAAAATAGGTCAAGGCACCATAGACTGTAATTACTTGGCAAAACCATCATGTTCCACATTTCTCCATTCTATAAACAGTCCATCAAAATTAAACGCATTCGTATCTTTTCTGCCATATCATAGTCAGTTTTCTTATAATGTATCAAGCATTTTTGTCATTCAGTTGTCATTAAATTTCTAGCCACATATTGTGCAAAGTCAGACAGATTTCACAAAGGTAGAGTTCTACTTGGATCACACCTTGTTACGAAGCATCCCACCACAAGTTAAAACAAATAAAAAAAAAATCCCAAGTTGTGTGAACGAAAGATGAAACTTGCAAAGCAATCTAGGTCACCATAAGTGAAAAGGTTATCTTGCTCATCCCCTTGTGTGAATGACCCCAAGAATGCTGAGAGTTGGCAAAAGGACAAGCATCTTCCCTACCCAATTCCCCAAGAATCCCAAGTTCTAAAAAAGGTGCAAAACATCAAAATTTTGCAAAAGTCAAAACTCCAAAAATTTGACATCACCACCAAAGTACATACATCAAAAGGCACATACAATAGTTATTCTCATCACTCAATATTAAAATCCCTTGCTCAAAAGAGAAAACAAAAGTAAACCAGTGATTTTTATCACTACAAAAGAGCAAGTATCCCAATACAATTGAAGGAAAAAAGTGAGTCAAACTTAAATCCCTAGAGCTCTCAACATTCAGAAGGTCATGAGGTGAACTTCAGTATTGGTTTGGTGGATAAGCTATCGGTCACTGGTGGCAAACCTCCCGCATGATGATATATCTATCACGTTAACTTGTGTGCAGATCAATGTTTGCATGTGGATGAGCTAGCTTATGGTATCCTAGATAGCATCGCAGATTAATCCGACAAAATACAACAAAGGAGTTAGTGGAGCTAATTAGGTGATCCTCACTACAGGTTTTGTTGATATCCTATCTAACACTGGCGGTATCCTGACGAATACCACATAAACGAACTCAATTGCACACACAGGGATGTAAAATAACCTGGTCAAAAAAAATTCTGATTCATACCTTGTTCAAAAGTCTTATAAGATAAAAGTACAGTCGTGGCTAGTTAGTTAAAACATCTGATTCTCAGAAAACCTTAATTACATTCTAAAAAAATTGTGATATATTTCGTCTTCCTTGAATCACCATCTAAAAATACAAAAAAATAACATGTATACATAAAAAATCATTTACCACAGCAATCGCCTAAGACAAAAAGACACAAGTTCTAAATAGTCTATGGTGCCACCGCCAAAAATCACAAATTCAAATTCATCCATTCCATTTGCATATAATAAAAATTAGAAACATCTACATTCATCATAACATATGCATCCATCAATATAAATTAACATGCATACATACACATTCAAAAATCATTGTGCATAACATCAATCATGACACGTGTATTAATAAAATAAAGTCATTTGTATATATATCATCAAAATTCCCACAGGCTACAATAACCGGTCCTCTAACCCCGTGAAAATAATGCAAAAGCTCAAAAACCCCTAATCCTAGGGCATCGGCCACCATGATCATGCAGGATTGGTGCAACGAGAACTACCCCCCGTGGTGTGGGTCCTATGGGACCCCTCAGGGTGGCTTCTGCTAGCCCCTACATCATGCCTGCTAGATCCCCCCTCATCTAGCCGCCTGCATCGAGAGGATGCTGACTGATTTGTATCACTCCCTCTCGAGTGACACGATGATCCACCTCTGTTCAACGTAGGGATCTGCCCACCGAGGTAACTAATATCCTCCTCCAACTCCAACCAATGCCGCATAAATTCCATCTCCCGTAGGTGATACATATCCAAATTCTCATTGCACTGTGCTAGATGCATCCATAGGAGATCCCTCTCCCGTGCAACATCGGTATCACCATCTCATCGATGGTACATAACCCATGCATTCTCCTGCTCTGCAAACTCTGTTCGTAGGAGATCCCTCTCCCACAATGCATCCCCAAGCTCCTCATCCCACCTTCGAAGTAGCCCCTCCAATCATGCATTCTCAACATGTAACCCTACCTCAGTATCCCCCAAGACTACCTGAGGCATCGACATCTCTGGAATAGCAACCTGCTCTGGATCCCACTACTTTGGGATGTCCTACATCTCTAGATGATCTGGAACCCCATAATCCTCATCCACCTCCACCATGTCCGCATCCTCCAGTGGAGCTCCCAAATCATCTCCTGGTGCCTCTCCACCCTCCCCGTGGGCTGCTACTACCTCTGTGCATCCTAGTGGTCCCTCTCCCCATAATCGTTGTAGTGTACACCACTGCTCATACTCAAACGTCACCCAAACATCATCCATGTCAGGTGCATCAATAACTATATATGCCTTCTCCCCCAGTGGCTTGATGATCAGCCAGTCCAAGCTCCTCTTGTCCTCCCGATGATGATAGATCAAGGGCTCACCAGGTAACCCTTGGCACACCCCAAAATATCGTGTCACCCAGACGTACAGAAAGTACTCCTACTCAGTCCCATGTCACCCGATCAACCATCTCCCCCTATACACCCACAAAATCCACTCTCCAGCCTCAGGCCAGGCTGGACAGTCTTGGTATGGGTGCCAAAAAACCTCCCCCAGAGTAAGCTAAACAAATGCATTGACATAGTGCCCTACGACACCTGCCCACCACCGACTCTGCCCCTAATCCTTCGATCACTGCCATAGAGCTGCATATCCTATATCTTTGTCCACCATATCTGACCGAGTAGTCCACAACAACCCCAACGGCCTCTCCACTGCTATGTGCTGCCAAGCCTAGCTTTGTAATAGATAGCTGCAGCTAATCGACTTTCGCCTCTGGTAGCAGACCTCATACAACTCATCATAGAGCTATGCTAGTAGTGTTTGCCCCCACATCATAATCAAGGGCTCATGTGTCAGACAATCCACCAATCGAAATACCACCTCCAATAGGTTCCATGGGAATTTCACACTCGAAGAGTTAGGTAGCAGAATGTTGGAAATGAGGCCCATCAGTACTGCATGCCTCACTCCCAACACGCCCCTCTCTAGCCACCATCGTACAAGAATGCCACCAATCTAGTAGTTTCCCTCTGCCATATCCATTGGGCTATCCACACCCATCTCCTCCCCATGCCCAAAGCAGCGTGTCAGCACTGTTGTTTACTGATCCCACAGTGTCATCCTGATCGGTAGTTCATCTATCGAAATCCATAAAATTCGATAGACATCCTCCAAGGTAACTATCATCTCCCTTGTGGGGAGATGGAAAGTGTTGGTCCAGGGATCCCACAAGTTGATCAGGGCCATCATATAGGCCTGATCCCCGACAATAGGCTCCAGCTGAGTCACATGCTTGAGCCCAAGGGTATCAAGCCATTCCCAGTCAGCCAAAGTCAGCGCTTCTCGTGCTTTTGATAAAACTGTAGGCACACGGTATCGACTCTTCACAACCTACAAATAAAACAAGACAAAAAAATTAAAAAACATGATAAACTGTACATAAATAACATGAATATACAACAATACATAAAACAATGTACAACTAAAAATAGGATAACTAAAACCACAACAAATTGAAAACATTCAAAAAAAATCACAAACAGTGTGTTAGTACCTAGGGTTTTAATTCTACGTTTAAAATGATAAACACAATTCAAAAAAATTCAAAAACAATTTTTTAGTTCCTAGGGTTTTTCACTCTAATTCAAACTAATAAATTAAACAAACAGTCAAAAAAAATTGCCAGTACCTTTGGTTTTAACTCTACGTTTAAAACTGATAAAAAAAAACACAATAACATCAGAAAACAACAAATTTTTCTTTTTACCTAGGGTTCACCTTAGTTTAAAAATGAAAAACAAATTTCATAATTTAATTACACCTTTTCAAAATAAATTTAAACTTGGGTTTCATTTTTAAAATCATGAAAAAAACTAAAAAAAACAAATTACGATTTTAAATTGTAAAATCAAACAATTTCCAAATAGTTGCAAGCTAATTAAACGAGGAGGCATGCTCATCGGTATCGCATCGGCTCTACCACTTGATGACCCGGTCTGTGCACTCATGATGTCTGGACAATGTTTGGCAGTGCTTCACTTCGCAGAATCGACCTCCTCCTCCTCAGAGCTCCAAATCGTAAGAAAATTTGAATGCAAATGAGCCCAAACCCTAGTTTTGGCCCTTAAATAGGATTTTAGGCCTGTAATCATTCCACCCTGGGATGAGCGCTCTTCTTAGCACTCATCCTACCCTAGGAATATTACCAACCTAGTATTCACCCCACCCAGGGATGATTACAGAGCAAGAAAAACAAAAAATAGCAAAAAAATTTACAAAAAATAGCAATAAAATTGTCCAATAAGAGTGCTTTTGCACTTGACATTAAGAGCATACAAAAATGACGTTGGGTTCACAAATACTCACTATCCTAATCCCTAAGAAGGCTACCATAGCCGGACCACTCCACGGGAAGATATATTGCCAAGAATTTCATCCCTAAAATGGCGTCCCAAAACGGGTCCAAACCCACCCAAAAATAGCAATAAGATTGCCGAATAATGTGCCTTTTGTGCCTTTGCTTCTGGGCATAAAAAATAGACGTCGGGGTCACAAATCCTCACTATCCTACTCCCTAAGAAGGCTGCCATAGCTGGACCGCTCCACAGGAGGATGAATTGTCAAGAATTTTAACCCCAAATGACGTCACCAAAAGGGTTAACACCCACCAAAAATAGGTCTAAATGTCAGAAAACTGCACACACATTCAAAGATAAACCTCTGAAGGCACCCTTACACAAGTCATCTTGGGTCAAGCGACTCGTCGCTTTTCTCATGTAGGTCATTCCATCATCGATTCGTCACTTGAGGGGGTAGTCACACTTAGTCACCAATCAAAAAATACACACCCAATCAAGGAAATGGCATGCATTCAAAGAATCATTGACAAAGACAATCATGCTCCTGCTTGGGGCAGTAAACAAGCAATAATCACAAGATGATCAAACACTTGGCATTTGTGAATCATGAACTCAAGGTTCCCATAGACAAAAGGTTGCGCCCTTTGCCTATTCATGACTGATCAATGTCCAAGCTCAAGTAACACCTCACCGAAAAAGGTTAACACTTGAATTAAGTTCCTTTGCTCGTCAGAAGCAAGGATTCAAGAATGCATGCCCTTTCCATACTTGGGGCATCAAAATTTGGTTAGGTTACTAAGAAACCCTAATCATTAGTGCTTTGGTTATCTAGTTTTTCTCAACACTGTGCCACACACAGCGCATCCCAAAAAGGGGCATATGTAGACACCAAAACAACTCCAATCCGATTATGTGACTACAAACACTGATCGCATTGACACACACAGCCCCTAGGGTACCCCTCAGAGATTAAATAGTGGTCCTAAACACTCTCACAATAGTTTTGGAAGTTTAGAAGTCAATTTTGCACCTTCAGGCACTCTGCTTCATACTCATTCCACTCAGGGACGATTACAAACTAGTATTCGTTCCACCCTAGGATGATTAGCAGTATTCACTCCAGGGTGGGGCGAATAGCAGGTTTGACGAGAAAAAAGTCAAATCTTGACAAATGTCAGCTCAGATCTGCCACTTAACTCTTCCTTCCTTGCATGGGAGTGTCAGTGAGCATTTTCTAGCGCTAGAGGTAGTTACAGGGGTAGTCATGAAGCCCCTAATCAGGGAGGAATCTTCTCCCTCCTGGGAAGGCATGATTACCAAGTGGCGCCTCTGCATGCTCATCCAAAGAGATCGTCAGATCTATAAAATGGTGAGTCTTCTCACCTCAAAGATATAAAGAGAAGGAGCATTTTGAGCAACGAAGTGTTGTCATTTTACATCCACACATCTTCTTTGATTTGTGCCTTTCACATCCTTGATCTCTTTTGGAAGGGAGGTCATAGGGTGGTTATTGGAATCACAAATACGAAACCAAAACCCAACATTTTGCCACAATATCCTACCAGATTTACCGACAACACCCCACAATATGTTTTGGACCCATCCCAAGTGGATTAGTGCTGAAATAAGGCCCTAAACGGTGGGCGTCCTGTCCCCGGGTGCCCCCCGCACTGCTGTAGTTCTATTCGCCCCGCCTCGGAGTGATTAGAAATATGTAGCATATTTCCTTTATGTTATTTTTGCATCTGATTCTATGCTGCTTATATAGGTTGTCATTCAAATTTCACATCGTTTTGAGCATTTTTTATCATGTTTTTATCATTTCCCGCCTTTATTAACATGCAGGTAGCATCATCAAATTCCCGATGATAGAGGCAAAATTGGTAAAATATGACCTTTTAGGTCTTCCCAAAATACCCCCTTTTAGCTAACCCCAAGTTTGTATGTGATTTGGAGCTTCCCGACTATGATATTTGGGATTGTGCTTTTTGACACTTTGTTGCAGGTCTAATCGTCCCGCCCCAGAGCGAATATGAATTTGTGGTGAATTTTCTGACAGTTCCATTTGTAGTGCCTTCCCGATGAGGTTTTTATGCCCCTATCAAGTTTTCAGTTCATTTGGATCTATTTTAGCTATCATTTCATTTATATTTTGCATGTACTAATTGAATGCGTGGGGATTGCATGTTTCATTTTATCTATAGGTGCTACTGATTGTTTCCTATTTCCTTGAATGTAGGGTCTCAACATTAGAGGAGCAGCAAGGATTCAATACTCATCAACGCAAGCAACGATGACATTTGGTCCGCCCACTTTACATGTGGGCACGCGGAAGAAGGAATAGCATCCATTGATGTGACAAGAACACATTTAACGCTCCTAGCCCCTAAAAATGGAGGAGGCAAATTGTAACCGAGTTCTGAAGCATATTAATAAAAAGGGTTGTCTTCCATATTGGCTTTCTATTTTGTTTTGATTCGTTTATGCTTCTCTCCTTTCATGCACTTTCAATTCATAGGATTTAGCGTTATCTTTTGTTTCGTATGCATCGCATCTTGGCTTTTCATTTTTGTTTTCATATCCTCGTGCTTTCAAATATATTTGCAACCACTATGCTCTAATGCGATCCAATACTAATCCATGTGTGAGATAATTTATAATGACGTGTTGGGTTTCATGTGGTTTAAGTTGACACCAAAGGATGCCATCATGGTTGTGTTTATAAAGAATATCTCCTAGCAATGAATAACGAATTTCCCTTTGTTTGAATGCTCATTTATGAGTGTGGGGTAAATCCTATGAAAAATGCCTAATGTAATAGAATCCTTAACATGGTAAAAATAAAGGACTAAGAGGTTCAACCATTCATGCCATTAGTATGATAATATGGTGAAGTGCATTATGGAAGGAGGACTGACATCTCTAGATAAGAATGTAATGAGACAGAAGGAGGACTCCCCCAGTCATTGAAGTGGATTGAAGAGGTAATATAATCCCCTAATCATGAAAGTTATTAGACAAGGGAAGGAAACCCTCCCTCGAGTGATGAAGAATTTATTGAACTGGGTGATCCATAATTATGACATTAAATAAGTAGACGCTAGATGGTCTTGCCATAAAAATCAATGTAAGATGCCCCAATTTTGAAAGGGATGAATATATTTGAAACTTTACCTTTGACAAAATTTGAAGCTTGATTTGATTTGGTCAAATAGTCAACCATAGATGAGTCCTACTCATGATTTCTTTATTGGGTGCATTGATGATCTAGAGATAGTATACACACATGAATACCCCTACATCCAATGGCGTGTAATGTACCAAATGTTGATTAGATTCAATTTTTGATTGAGAAGTGAAATTTTACTTCATGTTTGCCCTATTAAATGAGGACTGATGATAGTCTCAAGCAAAGTTATTAGATAAACATCATTTCCAAAAATAAGTGTTTGTATATTAATCATGTACAATTTAGCTTTTGTATGTGGAATATCTATCCCTTAAAGCAATGAATGGGCTATGGATAAGGTAAGAAATGATGATAAGGTGATTGAAAGGGGGAAAATACCCTCAATTGTAGAATATGGATTGTAATGAGGTGAATTTCCCTTGTTGTAGAAGATGAATTGGAAGGAGAAGTCCCCCAATTGAATAAGATGAGTTGGAAGGAGAAGTCCCCTAGTCATAGAAAATGAATGGAAAGGAGGAGAATTCCTCCTGTTGTAGAATATGAATTGAAAGGAGGAGAAGTCCACTAGTTGTAAAAAATAGAAAAGAAATATGAAAACAAAAGGTGAAAAGATGTAGAAAATATGAAATTTTAGCACAAATTGCAAGATCTATGTAGCAGATAACAAATTCAATTGGAAAAGACAGGTTTGCACATCAATGTGTGAACCAAAATATTTGAATATGCTTGTGCAAACCTAACTATATGATCCATGTATAATATATTTACAGTTTGGGGGAGCAAATAATGTCAAAATTAGGCAAAACTTATATTGTGGAAAGCTCTTTTCAAGCATGATTCAATGGTGATAGTTTTGGAAAATTTGGATATGATTTGATAGGTGAAAATTTGAGTTAAGTATGACCCTTGTTTTGAATGTGATGAATGCTCAATTTTAGGCTTTTTTAAAGGTAAAATTGACATGATTGGTTAAAAGGGTGATGAAGGAAGATGACTTTTTTGAAAGTGATGAACCACTTGACAAGAATGTCATTGGATGAGCATGTGGTGGTCAGAGATAATGAGTATGATGAATAATTGTAGTTGGTTATGGCATTTTTTTGAGCCATAACTATTGCTTTGAATAAGTAAACACATGATTGACCTGCTATTAATATCAATATAGGATTCCCCAAATTTGAAAGGTAAAAATATCTTTGAAACTTTACCTTTGACAAGCATTAAAGCTTGGTTTGATTTGGTCAGATAGTCAACCGTAGATGGGTCCTACCTATGATTGCATGAGGGGCTGCGTTGGTGGACCAAATATAGTGTACACACATGAGTCTCCCAACATCCAATGACATGTAACATACCAAATTTTATTTGGGTTGGAGTTTTTATTAAGAAGAGATATTTTACTTTGTGCTTGCCCCAACAAATGAGGGCTGATGATAGTCTTAGGCAAAATTCTTGGATAAAAATCATTTCCAATATGGAGTGTTTGATTATTGATCATGCACAAGGTGAATTTTATTTGAATGATGGTCCACCTCTTAAAATGATGAATTGGTGATTAAGAAGGCAAAAAATGGTGATGGCAATTGAAAATATGAAAAAAATGAGAGGTGAAAATATGATGTAAATATGATTCTAGGGTATATAGGTCCATAGCCATGCATAAAATGAAGGATGTAACTAAAAATTTTAGGTTCACACATGGGTGTGTGAACAAATATATTCGCACATGACTATGTGAATCTGACTATTTGACCTAGGTGCAATGTTTTTGCAATCTGGGAGACCAAACAGTGTTAGAATTGGATAAAAATTATACCATAGGAAATATATTTTTGAGCCCAATCCAATAGTGATAGTTTTGGGAAATTTGGAGATGATTTTATGAGGTAAAATTTGGTTCAAATATGAATCTTATTTTGAAAGTGAGGAATGCACAATTTCAAATCTTTTAAAGGGGAAAATTGGCAAGGTTGGTTAGAGAGTCAATGGATGATGACGATGAAGTAGAAGAAAATAAAATTTTGAGAAGTGAGGAAGATGGAGCAGAGTCAGGAAAATAATGAAGAAGAAGGGATTATGGTGATAAAGCAAAAGGAAATACTATTCTATTTGAGGAGGTTGTGTTATAGGTTGTGAATTGTGAGTCATAATATTGGTATGACTAACATCTTGATAAGAAGTATGACCATGGACATGGTGAACTTGTTTAGGCTTGGATGTAGATGTTGAAGTAACAATGTATGATGGTGGTGGCACTAAATGGGATAATGGATTTATATATGTGCCCCGATTTTCATTGGAGTATGCAATTTTATGGTTTCATTGTATTGTGTCCTATCCATCATGTTGTGGACTAGTTGTTTGAAAAAATTATAGGTATTGATATCATACCCTTGTTGGTGATAATAAATATAAAATTGATGCTCATTGTACCCTTTGGTTTTTGGATGATTTGGATTTCTTAGTTTTGTCTCACAGAGAATTAAACACCCTATGCGATGTAGTTGTTGGAATGTTTGAGATAGGGGCTCCGAAATATTAGTTGCAAGATGAGTAGAACATGGAGGATGTTGCGATCAAATGAAAGTTTGACTAGGTAGTGATGGATTGAATGCTTTCCTAAGTTGTGGAGAAGCCTAACTTTGATGATGAGGGGTTTGTGGAAGTGGAGGTATTACAGGACCTATCATGATTGTATTAAATATGGATACATGACATTGACAGTGGATCAGGTGCAACGTCAGGGTGTTAATATGTACCAAGATGTGTTGCATATGAATGGGAGGAGATGGGGGTGTGGATATGGAATGGGAATGAATGCCAGGTTTGGTGGGTGGTAATGTATATGAGGAAGAATATGAAGATGAATCAGGTGAAGAAGGTGGTAATGAGGGTCAATAAGGTTGGGAAATTACAACCTTATAGGTGATGTGAAATGGAAATTGAGGTGAGATAAGAATAGGTGGTAGGAATTGTCCTTGATGGGGAGAAGCATGATAAGTATCATGAGGATGCGAAGAGGGGAAAGTGTCCTTCGTATAGGAACTCATGGGAGGAGAAGGAGGATAATCTTGATGTCTCAAATCATGATCATAGAATGAAACCCTAGAGATCAATGTATGAGATAAATATGAGCCATTTGAAGAAGCTGAAAGAGTGAGAATGGGTAGAAGAGATTTCCTCTAAATTCCTTGATGAATTTGTAGGAGAAGAAGGGAGCACATGAGATTCTTGCATGGCTAGGTAAAAATTTTATGTGATGGAAACACGATTTAGGACTAATATTTTAAGTGAAAAGTGATGGAATGAAGCTAGAAGAGCAAGACAAGTTAGAATATTGTGTGATATGAAAGGTTCCGGATATGTTTTTGCATGAAAATTTAGGTTCATACATGGGTGTTTGAATCAAAATGTTTGCATGTGCCTGTGCAAATCTAGAGAAAATAGACAGACTAGGTGAATTTTAATAGTTTCATAATGTGATAGATCATAGAATGTGTTTAGGACCTGTCTGTACTTGAAAACTTAGGTTTGCACAAGGGTGTGTGAATCAAAATGTTTTCATATGCCTATGTGAATTTGGAGAAAATAGATAAACTGAATGAATTTTGATAGTTGTAAACTATGATAAACCAAAAATTGAGTTTTAGGTTTGTTTTGATGATTTTATGGCCAATTTTGTAAGCCAAAAGTGCTTAGATATCATCAAAGTTAACAATGCACAATAAATAAATGTTTTATGTTGGTCTTTGTGTGTTTTAATGTTGATATTGAATCTAAAACCAAATAATATGTGTGGGGGATGGATACTAGAAAGGTGTGTTGAAGCAAATGGCCTTACCACACCCAAAAGTGTGTAGTAAACTACGATGTAACAATAGAAAAATGGTGACTAGATGTAAGGCACAACAAAATCATATACAAAGGGGAGAACTTGAAAACCTCTTACAAAAATAGGTAGTATTGTCTAAGATCTGCTACTAGCATACCCATGTTTTTGCTTCACCCTCATGTGGGCTTAGTCAATAATGGTAGTTACCAGCTTACAAATTATACCAAGCCTTGTAAGAAAAGGTGTCTAATATTAACCCACTCTAAGGGTCTCTCAAGAGTAGGGGATATTATGGTGATGAAGGCCAAAAAACCACTCCTAGGGGCTACTATGGTGACTAGGGTGTGAGCTTGTGGAAGGAGACAAAATCCAACATCACCAATCTCAAGTGGGGATTGGTGATGAAGTCTAATCTTGTCACTGACAATGCAATGTGAGTGTGTAGTGGTTGAGTTGAATCTAGTGTGTTTGAAATTAAATGCCTTTTCGAATGAAATGAGACTTAATATAAGATGTGTTTTTAAAGTAAATCTAGATTAAATGATTTTTCAAAGGGAAACCATTTATGCTAATGCTTTTTGAAAATAAATTGTACCTAATTGATTGCTTTTGAAATGAAAAAAACCTAATTGAATACTTTTTTTAAATAAAATACACCTAATTTAATGATTTTTAAAAGAAACAAAACCTAATCAAATGCTTTTGTAAACAAATTGCACCTAATTAAATTATTTTAGAATAAAATCTAAGAGACATCCACACAAAATAAAATCTAGTCTATTATATTTTGAAATAAAAGCATAGACTAAATCTAAATATGTTTGAATTGAAATTTAATCTAGGATGCTTTCTCACAAAAGCAAATTTACCCTAATGAATTTTGAAATAAAATATAAGCTAACCTATTGCTTTCAAAAAGAACTTGTAGAGGGAAAAACTGCCCTACCGCGTACAATTCCCAAAAAAAAGGCTAGAACTACAAGAATATAACCTTTCATGGGCTGATCCATGGGGGTATGTTGTACTCTACACTTGGTTCTAGTGGGATGGGTTCACCAGGAACGGTTTAAGAATTCGCTCCAAGTCCTCAGTATATTAAAAAATGTTTCATGTATTAAGTTTTAAGAAAAACACCTAAGTTTAGCCTTTCTAGTTCTAAAATAGGAAAGATAAAGGATAATACAAAAATATAATATAATAGTAGAAAATATGATGCATTCATACAAGAGCTAACCTAATATGATTATTTATTTTGAATGCTCACTAACCTGGGTTTTATTTAAAAAAAAAATTAAATTAGAAATATACAAAATAACTGCACAAAAATTATCCCTAGATGCCAACTAAATGCTTTTCACTTTTATATGCCTAATAATCAATAATTATATAATATATTCAACCAATAAAATGACTAGAGAACTTATCTATAATAATGGTTGATTTAATGTTTTTTGCCTCTTGTCCAACGATATCAAAAATACCTGTTTTGCAAAATAACTCATAAAATACTTTAAAATGGGATTAGCATTAGGATGCCTACTTAGGCCACTGTGTAACAGTCCTCGGAGGTGCAAAAATCAAGCCCCCTAGGTCCCTTAGATGACCTTTTAACAAAAATAAAAAATTGACCTTTGGAGAATTAATCATAAAATATAAATGCAGTAACAAAAAATAGAAAACAAAATGCAGTAGTATGATCTAGATGCAAAATGGAATGCAACAGTGAAAATAGATTTTTAAAATTATCCCCAGTGTGCTCTTGGGAAAATTCATGCCTCACATGGATCAAGCATGATAATGCAACAACAAATTTGTGCCTTGCCTAGATGGGGCACAATATCGCTTCTACAGAGTGTATTTTCCTAATTTGGATAATCGAATTCAAGCCCTACTATTACCAGGTGCGATATCATTGAATACTAATGAAAAATAAAATACATATGTAGAATATTAAATAAATGCCAAAAAAAAGTAAGCAAACCTTGATGGATGATGCAGAAGCAGACAAAGAAGATCAAAGTGTCCAATCGAGTATTATTTTCTCTTCGAACCACACCATGAATTCACCAAGTCACACAAAAATCCAATCCATGTAATAGAAGATCAAATCTAAAATTCACACTTTGAGGTTAGATTTAAATAGAAAAAAACAAAGGAAGAAGAGTGAGCTATCATAAAAATTACGAGCCTAATCAATAATAAATATTTCACACTAGAATTGCATATATCATTTAAGTAAGAACATCCTTGCTTTTATAGACAAAATCAGAGGGAAAAAGGCAAGCAAAAAAAAAACCAAAATCGACACCAAAACATGTTGGGAGGGTTTATACCTAGGTTTAAATGGGCCAAAAACAATAAAATAAAAATTAAATTAAAAACAATGAAGTCACACCCCGTGATGATGCGCGATATCGCTTTGGTGAAATCACGCTCGATCATGACGAAGCACAATATCACCAAAGACACTAAAATAGGAAAGGCTAAGGGAGGGGAGGCCTATACTTGCCTTAGGCAAGGGTTATAGACCTCTTAGGTATTGCAAGGAAGATAGCCCATTGAAAGTCGATCAATTTTTTGTGTCTACATTTTGCCCCCTCTTTGATGCATTTATGGCCCGGTAAATGCATCAAAGAAAGGATGTAGGTGCATACACTGGGAAACAAAAACAAGTAAAAATGGGACGGCTGGTTTATAAGAAAGGATTGGTACAAAAATAGTTTCATTCTAGACACTTTTAATTTTACATACAAATCAAGGCATTAGGGACATTAATGCCTCTATAGGTCGGGGTGCCCCATCGAGTTTCATAAAAAAACAATGTTTCATAAAAAATCAAAAGAACTAATGTGAAAGAAGAGAGAGAGAGAGACAGCGACAACCGAAAAAGGGGGTAAAAAGAAAAAAAAATAGCGTTTAAAAAGGTAAAAAGGGGTAAAACCCTAATTCATTTTCACCACGAAGAGGAGAGAAAATAGAGCTCTAGGAGAGAAAATATGATGGTACTTCTAGTTCATTGACCGATAATCGCGAGGGGTGAGGCCAAGGCACAAGAGTGGGCAAGGATCACTTTTAACTCTTCTCATGCATGATTTAATATCACTTTTCACAATTTCATTAGGATTTTTGAGGGATTCATTGTAAAAGCTAGTGACTATTGTGCCATGACTCAGGCGCAATTTTGTGGCTCGACTGCAATTTTGCCTTGGGTGGAGCACGACGAGATTACACCTAAAAGAAACCGAGCACTATTTTGCAAAGTCACACCCTAAAAATAGTGGGCACAATTTTATGAAAGCAAATTTGCTTGCCCAAAAATGGGACGCGATTTCATGAAATCTAGGAAAAAAGAAGATAAACAAAAATAAAGAGAGAAAAGAGAACAAAAGAAAAAAAAGTAAACCTGAAGTACAATTTTTGAATTGTAATTACCATATGCTTAATAAATTATGTTGAATTAATTTTAATTTTTTTGAGTTTAATATGGAAATGACTAAATTTTATTTTATGAATGTAGCTAGGTATTCTCGAGAGTCGAGAGTGGTAGGTAGGGGCTCTGGCAAAGTTGGATGCTCTGGGGCAGGTAGAGAGAAATAGGATAGCAGTAGTGGGGTTGGACCATATGGTGAGGATACCACATATAGTGATAAATAGAGCAATGTTGATCACCCTTGTAGAGAGATGGTATCTAAAGACTTCCACTTTTCGGTTATCTATAGGGGAGATGACTGTCACACTAAATTATGTGGTTAATTTTGAGGATCCTCATCAAGGGGAGATACGTCTATAAAGCACAAGGGAATGTGACTACTCTTCAGTAGTTTTCTATAATTTTCACTTGTTAGGTGCAAGAGGGCACCATAGTAATTGATGACTTGGTCGGATGCTATGAAGCAGATCCTCTGACCGCTATGCTTGTAGGGGTTATGGTTGGTCTCTTAACATGCCACACTAGCAAAAAACACTTACCATGGGTGCTAGAAGGAGTAGTAATAGACATGCAATATTAGGAGGTTTTATTTGCATGGGGCCCTTATGTTTTGGTATGCTTACATAGGAAGTTGTACAATATCATGTATAAGCGATGTACTTGAATGGTTTGCATGACTTTTCTCTAGGTATGCTGCTAGAAGCACATCGTGGTATGGAGATCAAGAGCACTACCAGGACCATTACTCGAGTTGGAGCATCCAACAACATATAGATGGTTGAGATCCCTAAAGATGACCACGAGGGCCTATGCAAGGAACCTACCACTAGCGATGTGGGTAATAGATAATATTTGAGATGCCTAGCTCATCTGGTGACCATGGAGTCTTCACCCTGGCTAGGAAGAGGGTAATACAGGTCTAGCAAGGATGAGGAGGATCATATGGCTAAGGATAGAGAGGGGGGAGTCATATGTGCTTAGGTTCGACTAAGTCCTATGGTAGCTCAAGATCTTACAAGGAGTCCTATACTTGGGGGACTACTAGTATTGGTGGGTGATACAAGACGCCGTAGGGGTTGGAGGTGAGCCAAACCTCACCAGATGGGTTGATGAGGACATAGACGATCCTCCTTACATTGACCCAGGGATAGATGATGCAGGGGTGACCATTGGGTATAGGTGATGGTATAGAGGAGTCATGACCTAGAGGATATCCCCACCTATACCATTACAAAGGTTCCAGGTGATGGACCTATGCTTGTAGTGTATAATCCAAGAGGTAGCTTGTAGGACTACAAATAGGGTAGAGAATGCTCTTACTATGCTAAGACAGAGCCTGACATGAGTTTAGATCTGGGTGGTAGATGATACCATCTCAATAGTAGGGACTAAAGAGGGAGAGGTGAAATATACCTCCATACAAATAGAGGGGCCACATGTCAGATACCCTGGGAAAGAATCCAAATCAGTAGTGGTGATAGGCTAGAGTGAGGAGATAGAGGAGCTATGGGTATAGTTAACTTCTCATTAGATATAGATAGCCCAGATGTAGGCTGAGAGGGACACAACACTGGTAGAGGCTACTCAACTTTAGGGAGATATGGCTTGGTTGGATGGAGAGTGTCAGTACACGAAGTTTGAGGGGATGGCTATCATTGGGAGCAACCAAGCAGGATATGTGGTGTAGCTTCTTTAGGTAGAGCTATGATAGATAGGTGATAGGCTAGATACAACTATTCAAAGAGATACATTTTATGAGGTAGCTTATTGCATAGTTGTCCCTCTAGAGTAGAGGATGAAGCCTCCTCCATCCTTTCAATCAATGAGCAAATAATGATCTCGATCACGAGTATCGATGACATCTCAGTAGTCGATGGTAAAGTCGAGGTTGCCTCAACCTCGAGGATAGGCTAGGGATCAGGATGACACACCATTTTTTGATTGTGGTGTACATTCCTAGGTTGAATGTACTAAGACTGGGTTGTGGTACATCAATTTCACATGATGTACTCTTTTTCCTACAAGTAATACATAGCTACGGATATTATTGTGATTCTATGTGTTTTTTGTGTAATGATTTAATGCATGTTTTATATTTTTTACTTATTTATTTTAAGTGTTTTTATGTATGCAAACTGAATACAAAAAGAGAATAATAAGAAGGAGGAAGAAGGAATAAAATTAGACAAGAGAAAACAAGAGAAAGAAATAGGAGAAGAAATAAGAGAGAATAAAGAAGAAATATAATAAGAAATAAGAAAGAGAAGAATAGAAAATAGGGGGTCCAAAGGTCAACCATCAGAAAAGGAGAAGAACAAATGCTTCATAGTATAAGACTAGCATATGTTGCAAAGAACCAGTGTAGCCGAACACTATATATCGTATTAACGAAATAACTAGACCCGCTATGGATATAGCAATTGCATTAATGTTAAAAAGTGTGTGTGGAGTGTTTACCCACTATGGGTGGTTGCTTCCTTATTGACTGTTGTGAGGTGATTACCCACTAGGATGTATATCAAGGTCTACTAAAAATGACCAAGGAGTTAATCCTATAATGGGGTGTGGAGCTTGTTGAGTGAAAAGAGAGTATGACCTGATAGAAGATTGTAAATAGTGAAATACCCGCTAGGATGTATGAATATCCAATATGGGGTGTAATATATATAAAAACAGTATGCAAGTGCTATCCTAGATTGGGATTTCGAAAGTTTTGAGAATAATGAAGGAATCATATAAAAAGGAGAAGAAGTTATCATAAGACGAAAAGAAGAAGAAGGAAGGAAAGAATCCCTAGGGGTATATTTCTAGGTAACATATTCCTAGTTATAAGTGCAATGCATGTGAGATATGTTCTAACTAGGTATCATTACATGCCATTTTCGCAAGATCCCCAAAATCTATATGAGCAAGCAGTCATGAACAATCAATCATGAATTTATGACAGAAAAACATGCAAGGTGGTAGATTAGATGTCAAGTAATCATACAAGGATGACAAGCAATAATGCAATATGAGCAAGCATATGAATGCAATTGAAAATGAAGATGCAACTATGTGATAATTTTTCTTCTCTTTTTTTTTAATCTATATATATATATATATAATTTATTTTGTTATGGAGAGTCAATGCAATGTTTAAATGCACCATACATCTTATAAAAATAAATGGGTGTACCATGAGGCATTGGATCGAATACATCCTCAAAATAATTGAAAAGATATTTTAAGGCTTTTTGTTCAACATTCATGGCACGATAATCACAACATTTTGTAATAGCACCATTATTTTTAGGATAAAAAATATCATACAAAGATTCATCATTTTATTGAACAGAAAAAATGTTATTTTTAGAATGAATAGAATCAACCATGTTACAAGATATTATCTTTGGAGGAAAAGAAAAATTAACACTTTTATTATCAAATATTGACAAATTTTGATATTCCATATATTCTGCATAAGTCATAATATGGTCATCATCCTCAAAAGGTAGAGGTTGATTCTTATTAGGTATAAAACCTATACCACATCTCCTAGAACAAATCTCAACATCCAAGGATTATTGAATACCCTTCTATTGTGGTCCCAATACTTTACTTGCATAAGCTATACCGGACATGATCTACATGGAAAGGGGATAATCATTAGTGAGATAGCATTGAGCGAAAGAGTGCTCATTGAGATATGGGTTGCTACCATGGAGCTTTTCTTTGGAAGCCATACCTTAAAATATAAAAGCACACATACCAATGTGTATAACATCACCATTCTTATGAGGTAATCCCATAGTTCAAGGTGAAGGTGGTAGCTTTTCTAGATCCACAAGAGGCTATTGAATAAACTGATTATCATGATCCAAGGAGAAATAATGGTGTTGTTCAAAGATCTGCCTTAGGTATGAAATGGTATATTCATGCACCCTAGACGTGGCCAACATTGAAATGCTAAGAGGAAGAAATGCCTTTCGTGCCAATATCAAAAGATGGGTTGGTTCCATTGCTATTCTAATTGGGGGGATTTGAGGATAGAGAACAAGAAAGAGATTAAATTACTGAAAGGAATAGGAAATATGGCCATAGGCCAAATAGAATAGGTCTAATGAACTAAAAGCATGATAACTCTACTATACGTCAAATCATATAACACTCAATACAGATAACTAATAGAAATTAAAACTAGGTATCTAACATGCATAATATCCAAGGCTATCTAGGGGTTCACATTTTATCATAATCTAAATCCAGATATTAAAATTCAAGCCTAAAGATAAATTAGAGAATTTAATAGAAGATAGGCAATAGAATAAATACACACAGAGTAGAAGTCCATAGTTAGAGCTAGATATTAGCTGTATTGATAGCAGAATTCGAGTTACAATAAAAGAGCATTCTTATATATAGAATTCCACCATTTGAAATATTTAATGTGCACCTACAAAACATGGCGATGGTAACGAAGATAATATTTACAAGGAACTACAATCATGAAATAGTAATTAGGCATGGATGGGACTGATGACTCCTTGAAATACAATTGAACCCCCTTCAATGCTTTGATAGGCTTGGCTCACTGGTGTTGCCTCCTCATTTTCTTGAGCAACTTTCATGAAAGATAGGATCCCAAAATATTGAAACATCCAGTCCGAAAACTTCTTAAACCGACTATGCTTGGATGGATAGGAATATTCCTTGATTTACCGATGGGAAGTGATCCTGAGAAATTTTGGCAAGGGGTATGGAAAAGAACAGGTGCTAGATACAAGTATTGCTTATGTCCTCCTGTTTCGTAGCCCAAAAATACCCCATGCTTCAAAACTATAGTGAAATCATCATATTACCTTGGAACCAACATCAGAGTTGAAAATTCAAGAGGTAAATCATAGTTATCTCACCTTGAATCTGTTTGTTTCTCAAAAATGGAGTGTAAGTACATGGTGCACAAGAAGTAGCATTGGCATTGAAAATTCAACTACCAAAGTACACAAGAATGAAGTGCAACTGCCTTGCACTAAAAAAGAAGAGCACAACTGTTTGGGGCATTAGGAGACACATCGACATTAAAAATTCAACAGCTAAAGTACTTAAACTTATTATGCATTTACCCTTTGCTCAAGAAATGGAGCGCAACATCTTGTTGCCTTGGAAAGAGTGTTGGGTTTTGAAAAGTAAAAAGGCATTGCACTCAACCTTGGTGCGATATTTCTTGGAACTCAAAAAATTGAGCACATTTTGGGGTCTTGGGAGTAGTGCTAGAGTGGGATATTCAACATACTTTGTACTCAACCTTGGTGTGAATCTGCTTGGCACTCAGATAACTGAACGTAATAGCTTGGTATTTTATCCTTAGGAGCTATGCTACACTTTGAAAATTCAAAGCAGTGCAATAGCTTTATTCTTGGAGAACTGAGCGCAATCACCTTCATCAACACTTAGCCATTTTTATTGAAACTTGGTGTTGCGCTTTGACCAGTCAACGTGTTTTGTGCTCCTCAGGCAGAGCGCAAAGGCATTGCACTCAATATTGCTACACTTTTATTGGTCAAACGGTGTTGAACTCTCCTTTCCATGAAGTCTTTCTTGCACCCATACTTGGTGTGAAATAGCAATGTGTTCCTCAATCAGAGCACAAAGGTATTATGCTGGGAATTTAAGCACAACACTTTGTTGTCATTGAGCATTTCTTTCAAAGATGGGGTTTACTGCCTTTCGAACTGAAACTGGCCTATGATCTCCATACTTTTCACTCCTAACCTATGCATTGGGATAATTCAAACTACCCTCACCTTCCAAATGATGGGAACCCTGCATGATGACTAAGTAAAAAAAAGTGGACACTACTTTACGAGTAGTCAAGAGAACCTTGATAGCAAAATGTAGGAAAGAGAAAATCATCTTGAAAAGGATAGATTTTATGGTAAGTAGAAATTACTAGACAAAACAATATACACAATGTTGTAAAAATAATATCTCTAGCAGCTTAGAGGGAAATTTATCTCACCTCAATGTCAAAATTCCAATCTTTATCTATTGGGCTTAGAGTCATCATCACTATCACTTTCTGAATGCTCACTCATAGTAGCATACTCTTACTCTAACTTTTCTCTTCCAGTTTCCTCCTCCTCCTCTTTGTGTGCACTGTGCTACTCTTCTTTGTGCCCCGGAACCTCATATTTGTGCTCATCTCCCTTTTCCTAAGGCTCTTGACCTACATCTTCCTAGGGCTCATGGATTTCGCTTTGGCCTTCTTCCCAAGCCTTAAATTTCTCATATCCTTGAATTTCTTCTTGCACATTAACTTCTCCTTGAACCTATATTTCTCCATGTTGTTGAGGAGGCTCAGGTGGCACGAGTTTGTCCTGAATGTGTTCATAAGTTGCTTGGACTAGGCACCAGTCATCTTCATTTATTGCATCACATTTCTAGAGCTCCCAAATCAGGTACCCAAAAGTTTTCACCTGGTGAAAATTAGCATAATTAAACCTTTTTCTAAGATCCACCAGAAAAGCCTCCATTCACATGAATCTGGTTGTATACTACATCACCTTAAGCTTGGTGATGGGCTCTTCCCAATTATCAATATCTAAGGTATCATTTTCAAAGGACTTCCAGACTGATTGTATTTCTTATTCTATCAAAATACAATTCCCTCTTTAGTGAATCCAGGGAAACCAATCTTTGCTAGAGTCTCAAAGTACAATAAAGAAAGCTTAATTTCTCTCTCAAACATTGCCATCTGGGATTTCCATATTTTGGTCCACCTTCACCTTCTTGAAGAAATATTTCAATGTTATGCTCATAGTTTCCTATGATCGAGCAAGGTTGTACATCGGAGTAAGCTTGATACCAATTTTATCTAGTATTTGTGCCTTCATGGCCAGCTCTAGCCATTGAGCAGTATCCCTATCGACATCCTCTACAATGGAAGAACCGTGGGAGAATGAATGATTGGCCTCCCAGATGAATGTTAGGAGAGTGGTGGCCTTGCAAGCATGAGTGCTAAAGTTGGTTAGGAAGCAATGGCACACTTTTGTAACACAATCCTTTGACAAAACCTCTACTGTCTATAATTTTTCTATCAATCTGGCCTATAGATCCTGAATTTTAGCATCCAAAACTTGTGGTTGGCTTTGGGATTCTTCCTAAACCTTGAGGTGCTTTTCAGATTATTTCTTGTAGTTCTCTATCTCCTACTCTAGATTGATTACCTATTGTTGCAACTACTACAATTTGGACTAATCTTCTTCAAGTTGTATCCTTGTGAGCACCAAGGTTTCTTCAAATTGTATATTATTGGCATTAGCCTCATAGCAATGAGTTTTGAAATGCTCCATCTAGAAATAGAGGGATTTTTCCTCAACATGGATATTTCTGACCTTCTCCATGGGATGAGAAGTTATTAAATCTTCCACCATATTATGATAATAATAGTTTGCTATCATCATCTCCTTCAATGGATTCTGGACCTTGGGCACTTTTTCCATCCTGTGGAGATGCATATTTTAAGGATCAAACATGGCCCATTTCTCTGGTTGAGCCAGTGCTCATGCATTATTCCTTTTTAGGCCTTTGAGCCAGGTTGAGGAATTTTGTTATGCCTGGTGAATAATTTCTACCATTGGGCCCTCCTGGAAAAACTCTAGCTCCATGGGTTCCTGTACTCCAAAGAGTTGCATGAGAGGAAACAGAGTCTGTTGAGGGCTTGATTCAATAGATGCATATAGAATAGCTGAGGAGGCAACTATAGTGACCTTGGGAGGTGTCAGGTTTGCACATATATAACTAGAATGTTAGGATCAGGGGGAGAAATTTCCATGGATGTCACTGTTGCGATGATTGAGAAGGGGGTGATGGACAAAGACTAGCAAAAACTCACTATGGCAGCATATGCTACAACTGAATGTACTAAATATACTATAATTGAATGCACTAAACCTTTGGGAGTAGGAATAGAAGTTATTGGGAAGGTGAATGCATTGGACACCAATGCAAAAGCATCAAATGATTGAAAAACCATGAGAATGGAATAAAGAGGCTATGACTAAAATAGGGGATTAGGTATGACTATAGTAGGGATGCTGAATGCAATTTGGATAGACACTAGGTTTTTGATGCCAGGAAGGGAAGATTCTAGAGGGGTGGAAGAGAGAAAGGAAAATAGGATGCACCTATTGGCTTAAAGGTCTCCAGAGCCAACGTGGTGAAATATTGTGTTATTAGACTTGCTCCTGATTCCTTTTTTGATGTATCTTCCTCTAGATTGATGAACAAAAATTCAATTTATGCCTATTGCATTTGCTGAATGTGCTACACCTACTACGCTAAAGTGAAAAAATTGTGAAGCACCATATCCTATGGATGATGATATTGCCAAATATTTTGTGCCAAAGGGGCAGGTCGTAGTAGTTCAAGGCTTCTTTGCAATGCTTTGGGTCATAGGTGTCGTAGGAGTTTCCCTCTTCTTTGGAGTGGCCTCTTCTTCTAAGAGTGGCTACTTACCTTTACCTTTGATAAGTGGCACCTAACTATCATACTTCTATGGTATTGCCACCACATCTTCAACCGTGTTGGGGCTTTGAGTACTCATAGGTACAATGTTGCCGAAGAAGATGGGTCAATAGGTTTCATAATACTTATCGAATACCTCAAAAGAAATTTTGATCCAATAGCAGTATTGGGTCAGATGCTCCTTTTCCATTGTGGACTCTCATGATCCAACAGTTCATGATTTTCTCATTCGACAAGTATTATGAACACTCGGTCATCATGGTTGTGCATTAAATTCTTTGAAGGGTTTTACTTGGCCTCCATTATGTAGAATTCATACCACGGGAGGAAGGAGACCATCCTTTCCACATGCCATTCTAGGTCAAGCCCAAAAGGATTATTGTGTTGCTTCTCAATGTTTGGATGAAGATAGTAGTAAATTATTTTTAGTATGAATTTATCTCCAAAAATATTTAATGGGTCATACTTCCACTATTGGGGTAGGTCAATTAGAACAAACACGTAAATATTTGCCACCAAAAAGTTGTTCTTCCTGTTATCTGATACTTTGATGTTGTTGAGCTCAAAATACCAAGGGTAGGTGTGTTGTATTTTTCATTCCTTCCCATATGTATGATCTACAAAGTCACACTGGTGGGCGACCTTGAAAGAGAATAGGTATTCAGTTGTGTAGTACAACAATAAGAAGGGTTTGCTAGTAAACTCAAAGATTCGCACTACAAGGCCCTACATTAGCTAAAAAAAAATTCCAAGATACTCCTGTACCACATAGTCTCTCATCAACCTTGTCATACGCTCACAAACATCATGAATGATTTCTAGTGTTGGACTAAGGAAAACTCTATTGAAGTTATAATAGGACTCGTTCCTTGACAGGCTCGTAGTCCACTGGTAAACAAGAAGCGCTTTGCCCTTCTGGTCTATGCGACTTGTGTAAATAAAGGTAAATTGATGGTGTGAATGCATGTGGTAGAATAAATACCATACCAAGAATGAGCAGCTTCAAAATGCTATGTTTCTATTTTGCATCCCGCATAGCTAGATATGCAGCTACCATGATACTCAGTCTGCCCAGTCAAAAATATATGATTTATTCCTTGTGCCATGATATTGGGGGCATAGAATTATCCATGAGATACACATTTGGAAATTTAATACTACCAGTTATACACCTGAGCATCCGTGGAGAGCCCAGTGATCCATGCCAACATGGAGTAGAGGTCAAAGTTTTTGAACCTCCTCAAATATTTGGGTAGTTCTAGTAAATTTTTGGGTGTAAGCTTTTGCACCAATTGGGCTTCCATAAATTGCATCATCTACACAGTGTCAGTATATCTATCACTTTTCTCATCGATGTTAACTTTTCTAATAATAATTTTATCATAAGGCCCTTATCCATAGGCGAAAGCTTCACAAATTTTTTTAGTAGAGATGGAGAACAATATTCTCTCTTTTACATCTTGGACTGACCTCATATTGGGTTCATAAAATTTAGAAATTGTACAAATTAGATTTGGGAAAGGATGCACAGGTCTGCACAGGTACTAGTACAGGTAGGAATGGTAGGTGACCATCCAATTTCTCCCAACATACACCTTAGTCATCATGATCTCAACATCCACTCGAAGCTTCTCTATGATTGTCATGGTGAGGATGTAGTCCCAGATTTTACTCAACCCGTCTTCAGGTGGAGGTGGAAATAGTTTTTCCTTCTTTACTTTCTTCTATTTTTGCTCACCCTTCTTTGATTTTGAGACCTTATCCTTTTTTTTCTTTTGCTCTCCCTTCTTACCCATATCCACTAGTCAATATTCTAGGCATACTAAGAATGACAACATTCAAGTGTAGCTCTTCCAGAATGTGCCTTAGAAATAATCCACTTGCTCTAAAAAACACAATGTCCTACTGACGTTGATATATTCACCTCTTACTAGCAACAAATGCTCTCTAAAATTTAGCAATGGCAAATGGTGCAAAAAATTAAGGTTTTCTCTACGTATATTTGATGTATAGTGTTGGCTTTCTTATAGCTCAGGGATACACCCACCTACATTAATTTTGTTTGGGCAGAGTAAAAGCCTAGAGTGATTGAGGGAATTGTGGAAGATCTTTTGTGTGGTGACCAATGGTGAATTGCACCTCCTAATGCTAACTAACAACATGGTTGCAAACCTACATAAAAATTGAGACACATTAAATTTGTTGCATTTATTTCAGGACAAGCTTTGCTTTGGACTACACACCTACAACATTGGAGAAAGCACTTGGCACTTGGGAGAGAGTGAAGCCCTATTGATTCAAATGCATCTTCACCATTTTTTGGGCCAATGAATGACCTTAACTCAAAAATTGAGGTGCAAATTTTAATTACTCTTGGAAGCCCTAAAACTAGGTTGCGCCCTCAAATCGGAGCTCTTAGGTAGCCTTGGGATTGGACCTAGGGTTTAAAATTCAAATTCCTATATGCCCTCCCTTGCTCCATTCCTACCTTGCACTCACAAACTTGAGTGCAACACCTTGGTGCTTAAAATTGAAGTGCAATTCCCTAGGATTGGCATACATTTGGAATCAGGATTCCAAAAATACCTTGCACAGTTAAATTAGAGTGAAACACTTTCGAGGTGCCCTTAACCCTTCTCTTTGGAGTTGGCATTGGCATTGAAAAGTCAAATTCCCAAGAACTTATTTCACATGAAAATTGGCCTTGCACTAGAGGATAGAAGTGAAACACCTTGGCTCTCCACCTGCACCCTTCCCTTGCGTACTATGCTGCATTTTGAAAATTTAGAGTGCAAAGTGCACTTGACAACCCTGAACTGGTCTTGCACTCCTCATTTGGAGTGCAATACTTTGGCGTATACTTAGATGCTTCTTAATTACACTTGATATAATAGGCCTGATAAACTAACAACATGATAAATCTACTATATTTTGAATCAAATAGCACTCAATATAGACAATTAACAAAAATTAAAACTAGGCATCTACCATGCGTAATATCTAGGGCTACTCCAAGTGTTCACATTTTATCAGAATCTAAATCTAGATATTAGAATTCAAGCCTAAAAATAAATTAGAGAATTTAATAGAAGATAGGCAATAGAAGACATACACATAGAGTAGAAGTCCAGAGTTAGAGCCATACATTAGCTATATGTATAACAAAATTCTAGTTACATCAAGCTTATAGAAAACATCCATCATTTTACAATAAAAGAGTAATATTTTATAGAGAATTCCACACTTGAAATATTTAATGTGCATCTACAAAACATGGCGGTGGTAGGTAAGATAATATTTACAAGGAACTACAGTCATGAAACAATAATTAGGCATGGCTAGAACTAATGACTCATTAAAATGTGGTTGAACACCCTTCAATGCTTTGATAAGATCGTATCATTGGTACTACCTCCTCATTTGTTGGAACCGCTTCCGTGAAATATAAGATCCCAAAATCCTAAAAAATCTGGTTTGGAAACTTTTCAGACCGACTATGCTTGTATGGATAGGGATGTGCCTCAATTTTTTGATGGGAAGAACTCCTGAGAAATTCTGGTAAGGGGGCTGGAAAATAATAGGTGCTAGAGACAAGTGTTGTTTGTGTCCTAGTATTTCCTAACCTGAAACTACCTCTTACTTCACAATTATAGAAAAATCATCTTGCTATCTTGGAACTAGCATCATAATTGAAAATTCAAGAGGTGAAGCGTAGCTACATCACCTTGAATTTATCTGGCATTTGAAAATGGAGTGCAAATACATGGCACACAGGAAGTAGTGTTGGCATTGAAAATTCAACTATCAAAGCACACATGAATGAAGTGCAACTACCTTGCACTAGAAAAGAAAAGTGCAAGTGTCTCAGATATTGGGAGGTGCATTGGCATTAAAAATTCAATAGCTAAAGAACTTAAAATTATTGTGCATTTTCCCTACACTCAAGAAATGAAGAACAATACCTTTTTACCTCAAAAATAGTGTTGGGTTTTGACAAGTCAAAAGGGATTGTGCTCAACCTTGGTGCGACATTGCTTGGTGCTTAAAAAATTGAGTGCAACATCCTAGGGTCTTGGGAGTGATTCCAGAGTGGGATAGTCAATATGCTTTGTGCTCAACCTTGGTGCAAATCTGCTTGGCACACAGAGAACTGAGCATAATAGCTTGCATTTTCTCCTTGGGAGCTACACTGCACTTTGAAAAATCAAAATAAGAAGCACTCTCAATGGGAATGCAACAACTTTACACATGGAGATCTGAGTGCAATTGCCTTCATCAACACTTAGACATTTTTCCTGAAAGTTGATGCTACGCTTTGACCAATCAACATGTTTTGTGCTCCTTAGGAAGACCGCAAAGGTATTGTGCTTATTTTTGTTATGCTTTGATTAGTCAAACTATGTTGCGCTCTCCTTTGCATGAATTTTTTCTTGCACCCATACTTGGTAGGAAACAATAATGCACTCCTCAAACAGAGCGTAAAGGCATTGTGCTAGGAATTTTATCTTAAAATTTTGTTGTCACTTAGTATTTTTTACGAAGCTGGCGTTTAATGCCTTTCAGATCAAAACTGGCCTATGCTCTCCATACTTTTCACACTTAAACTACACTTGGGGACAATGCAAACTACCCTCACCTTCCAAAGGATGGGCACCCTACATGATGAGTAAATAGAAAGAACTATACACTACTTTACGAGTAGTTAAGAGAACCTTGATAAAAAACATAGGAAAAAGAAAAGCATCTTGAACAGAAGGACTGAGTTTCTAGGAAGTAGAAATTACTGGATAGAAAAATATACACAATGTTGTAGAAATGATAAAAAATGGGTCTTATGCTCCTCACTCACTTCTAAACTTTGAAGATGCTTAGAAATTTCAGATGAGGAACATGGAGAAATTGTTGAAGAAATAGAAAGACAAGAATAAGAATTGATTTGAGCTAACTCTATATTTGAACAGAATTAAAATGGTCGAGGATCACCTGGAATGGTGATAACTTGATTCTTGAATTCAATATTGAGACACTAATGAAAATTAGAAGGGATAGCCTTCATTGCATGGATCCAAGGTCACCCAAGAAGAAGATTAAAATCTGTAGGACAGTATACCACATAAAACAAAGTATCCAATATTCTTAGCCCTAATTGTAATGGACGAGATATGACACAACAAGCCTCTTGGGACTCATTGTTGAAAGCTTTAATGATGATATCAATTTTTGTTAATTATTCCTCTTTTAATCCAAATTTTTTAAAGAATTGATATTTACACAAATTGAGGGATGAACCATTATCAATCAAAACTTACTTTATAAGGGTATCCCCAATAAGTGTGGTGATGTAAAGTGATGAATCTCCATGTAAGTTTAATGAAGGTTTATCATCATATGATAATGAGACATGATGTATCCCAAAAGAACCTACGGTGTCAACTATGGCATCAAGAGGGATGTCTGGGGAAACAAATTATTGTAAAAATTTTATTAAAGCATTTTGTGATCAGGAGAAGTCTGAAAAAGTTCTAACACTGATATCTTTATTGGAGTACTAGATAACTGCTTCTAAATATCAAATGAAACCTATGATTGTGGTCTCAACACTATAGGTGGAATCCTTGTAGCTGAATCTCTTCTCTGGTTCTCCTTTAAAACTAAACTAGGTTGAGAGGTTGAACTCTGTCGTTGCTGATTTTTTTGATTTTGAGCCTATTTCCTTGTAGTTACCCCAACCATACGAACCACATTACTATGGTGTAGGGAATCATCTTGATGAGCCACCTGATTGGTTGTTTGTTGCTTATGCTTAGGTAAGGGATCCTTAAATATCCTAATGTCTTTATTTATTGTTGGAACTTGTTGAGGATTTTGATTACTTATTGACTGGATATTTCCTAAATCAATGCATCTTGCATCAATAAAATATTGAAACACATGCTTCAACTTCTTACAAGTGTTTGTCCAATGTCCTTCTATCTTGTGGTAAGTTTAATATTGATTTATCTTATACAAATGATCTATAGTATTTGGCTATCTTACTAGAGGTAATTCAATTGCCTTAGCATCCAATAGTTTTTTAAAACTTCTTCCATAGGCATATTAAGTCTTGTGAAGTTCCTTTGAGGAGGTTTCTGAAGTACAATATTATATAGGTTGTTATTGACATTGTTAATAGGCCTACTATCACTATTGCCTCCTACATGCTTATTCTTAGGTTGAGACTTAACTGAATTATCTTCTCTAACCTTAAGTTGACCTCTTCTAATGAGATCTTGTTCCACTTTTCTTGCTAACTCAATTGATTTATCTAAATATGTGAGGGTAATAGTTTCTAGAGCATAAGATAATTGTTCTTGTAAACTACCAATGAATATATCAGGCATATATTTCTGAGACACAAGTTGTCTTAATCGGCCAACTAAACTTCTCTAACGAGCTAAAAATTCTTAAAATATTTTTCCTTTACTTTATTTTAAATAATATAAATCTCTCATAGTTACTCATTTTTCAATATAAGCATTAAATTGATGAACAAACATCTCTGCAGTTTTCTGAAAACTCTTCAAAGAATAGTTGGGTAATCAATAATACCATTCTAATACCACTCCAACAAGACTATTTGGAAATATTTTCAATAAGAGCATATCATCATAAATAATATAATGGTAAGCTATTTTTAATCCTCTTAAATTCTCTATTGGATCTTCAGTCCCTTTATAGATTGGTAAAATTTGCAGAGAAAAATGCTTAGGGTAAGGTCTAGCAACAACAATAGGATCCAATGGCTGAATACACATTTCCTTATAACCATATGTAAACCTTGAAGGTTGAATCATGTCCATACTTAAAATAAATTGATTCACAACACTTGCCAAATTCTACATCTCTAAATTACTATGTATGTTTTCAATACTTCCCAATGGAGGAAAGTATGCATGTTGAAATCCTAATGTTTTATTTATGTTTTGGATACTTTGGTTGTATGTAACACTTCATGGATAACTAAAATTTTGTGTAATAGAAGAAATGGTGTTGACATTATAGGATGGAGGATGAAATTAAGAATAATTTTTTAGGCCATTACTAGTTAGAGAGACTTGTAGATTCCTTCCAACATTGGTGGTATTAGTAGTGGCACAAGTCACTTGGTTCTTACAATTATTTTGATGCATGGATTGAGATGTAGGAATATCGTGATGAAGCAAAGGAGACCTATTGGAAGGGGAAGGAGTAGCATCCTCTTTTTCAAGACAATATTCTCGTTCTACATATTCCAATAGTTTTCCTTATGAGCTTTTATGTATTCTCAAATGTGATCAAATAATGAAAATATATAACTACCATTAGGTCTAGCAAAAGGCTCAGGATTATTTTTAATTTCCATGTCGACCTGTTATTGCTCTTCTCGACATACATTAAGGTCTTCCCTATCAATTTGATCATCTTCCAAAGGAACATAATCAAACTCTAGTTATTTCCTTTGACTTCTAAGGAAAGGTGCCTTTAGAAGTAGTGAAAAACAAATAGGGGAAAAAACTAACAAACAAATTTTAATTACTTAAATATTTTTCAAACAAAATTAATGATCTTGCTTAGTGTTTGAAATAAAAGGATGTGTTCATGTTGGTTTCACCAAAGATGTAGAGGGGGAAAACTGCCCTACCGCATACAATTACCAAACAAAAGACTATATCCACAAGGAGAGAACCTTTCATGGGGTGAACCATGGGGGTATGTTGTACTATACACTCAGTTCTATGGGAATGGGTTCACTAGGAACAATTTAAGGACTCATTCCAAGTCCTTAGCATATTCAAGAATGTTTGATGTATTCAGTTTTAAAAATATACCTAAGTTTAGCCTTTCTAGTTCTAAACTAGGAAAGATAAAGGACCATGGAGAAATAGAATATAACAGTAGAAAACATAATGCACACATACAAGATCTAACCTAATATGATTCTTTATTTTGAATGCTCACTAACCTAGGGTTTATTTTAGAAAACCTTTAAAGCATAAATATACAAAATAAATGCACAAAAATTATCCCTAGATGCCAACTAAATACTTTTCACTTTCATATGCCTGATAATAAATAATTAGATCAGATATTCAACCAATAAAATTATTAGAGCACTTATCTAGACTAGTGGTTGATTTAACTTTTTTTGCCTCTTGTCGAATGATATCAGAAATACCTATTTTTTGTAAAATAACTCATAAAACACTTGAAAATGGGATTAGCATTAGGGTGTCTACTTAGGCCATTGTGTAAAAATACTTGGAGGTGCAGTAGTCAAGCCCCTGAGGTCCCTTAGATGGCCTTTTAACAAAAATCATAAACTGACCTTTGGATAATTAATCATAAAATAGAAATGCGATAACAACAAATAGAAAACAAAATGCAGTAGTATGATCTAGATATAAAATAGAATGCAACAATGAAAACTGAATTTGAAAATTGCCCTCGGTGTGCTCTCAGGAAAAGTCATGCCTCATCTGGATTGGAGACGATAACACAATAACAAAGTTGCACCCTGCCTGGAAGGGGTGCAATCTCACTTCTACGAACTTTTTTGTGCTAATATAAGTAAGTTAAGTCGCACCTTACTAATACCAAGTGTGATATCATTGCATGTTAACAAAAAAATAAAATATAGATATAGAAGATGAAATAAATTCCAGAAACAAAGTAATCAAACCCTGATGGATATCATAGAAGCATACAAAGAAGATAAAAGTGTCCAAGTGAGGTATTCTCTCTGAACTACACCACGAATCCACCAAGTCATAGTAATCCAATCCATGCAATAGAAGATCAAATCCAAAATTTGCACTTCAGGGTTAGCTTGTAGTAGAAAAAAGTGAAGGAAGAAGAGCAAGCAATCATAAAAATTTTGAGCTTAATCAATAATCAAAATTTCACATTAGAATCACATATATCATTTAAGCAAGAACATCCTTCATTTCATACATGAAATCGAAGGGTAAAAGGCATGAAAATTAAACCCAAAGCTGATGCCAAAACATGTTTGGAGGGTTTAGACCTAGGTTTAAATGGGATAAAAATAATAAAATAAAAATTAAATTAAAAATAATGAATTCATGCCCTGTGATGATGGTGCATGATATCGCTTCGACAAAATCATTTTTGGTCATGACGAAGTGCGATATGACCAAAGGCTCTAAAATAGGTAAGGCTAAAGGAGGAGAGGCCTATCCTTGGCTTAAGAAAGGGTTAGGGACCTCTTAGGGGTTGCAAGGAATATTGCCTAATAAAAGTGGGTCAATTTTCAATGTCTGTAGAACTATGGTTAATGAAGCAAATACAACAATAAATCAGCATTTTGAAAGGACAAAAGAAGAATTTTCTAAGGACAATACCTAGTTCGATGTACTATGGAAGAGTCAGTCTATATATGTGTCTAAGAAATTTTAAAATTTTGGTAGGTTTGCACACCCATGTGCAAACCTAGTTGGTCTACTGGATTCACACACCCATGTGTGAATATTTACTTTATGGAGTTTTTACATAGGTTTGGGGTCTGGATAATAGGTTCTAGGGTTCTTCTTGCTCTTGAGTTGATTTCCTACATGGAAAGGGCATAAAATGATATTATGTTGCTTTAAAAACTTGTTGTAAAACTTCTATAATAAAAGTTGCAAAAGCAATTTGAACTAAGGAAAAGCATAAAAATCTAACTACTGGCACCAAAAGTACAAGTAATTATTTCACCTTCCATACACCAAGGTGAGGGGTATTTTGAGGTCTGGGTATGAGGGATAGAAATCCCCATGGGAAAGAGGATTTTAACCCCCTCGATATACCTTGCTATTTGATGTAGTTGTGTAGAAACAGGTACCTAATTATTGGGGACAAATTTCAAAGGCAGTTTGAAATGTTCACACATCAGGGTATGAATGTAACTGGACCTAGAGATTCGTATGTCTGTGCAAACCTATTGTAGTGGCCTAAAATTTTGTATTCAAGAACCTAAAGTGTGTCTTAGGGCTTGGATGGACTTGGTTTTGAAGACTCAATTCTTGAAACACAAGAAAATGGTCCAAATTGATGTGTTAGGGAGTAAACAAGTTAAGCATAAGCAATAACTTGGTGGGGATCCCTCTAGTTGTAGCAAAATTAAATACATGAAAACATGCAATATCACTAACTAGTTTGAATTGATTTAAAAGGATTTATAGTATTATCCCTTTTATAGATTGTCTCAAGAGTCTACAAAATGGGTCTAGTCCATGAGAAGCCCTTTTTAATGGAACTCTAGGTAGTTGTGAATTTTTTCTTGTATCCCTCGATGTAAGTGGGCTTCCTGCACGTGAGCTACAACTAGTTGGATTTATACTTTGTACTTGTTAGGCATTCAAAATATGGTTCAAGTATTTCAGGACTCACCTTGGTCAAACCTCATGTTTATATAGATAAAAGACACTGAAAATAAGCATAAAATATGATAAAAACTATACAAATTGAAGTAAAACTCATCTAGACAACATACTTACCCATTTTATGATCTCTGTGTTGCTAGAATTTAGGTTCATACATGGGTGTGTGAACCAAAATATTCTCACATGGGTGTGCAAACCTTTCCATTATTTATTGAATCTACAAAATTTTAATGGAAATGATCTCTTGGAGTAGTTGCCTCTTTGATCTTTTGCTAGTTCACCTTTAGAAATCACTTTCTTTATCGATAGCCTGCCAATATCACAAATAGAATGGTAAACGTAGTGGAGATTGTTCTTCTAGATGGATGATGGATGATGTTGATGGATTTTTGGATGCCTAGAGTAATTTTTGTAGAGTTTTGGTGAGCTAGAGTGGATATATAAAATAGTGAAAGTGGATTTCTATTTATAGAATTTACCAAGGTTAGGAGTGATGCTAAGGTGTCCCCTATGAGGTGTGCATTGTGATGTGGTCATTATGAGGTGTCCCCTGAGGTTACCTCAGAGGTGGCATGCCTCATAATTGAATTTGGGTGAGAGAATATCCCACCCATAGAATGTCTTAATGACCTAGAGGAAATTCTCCAAATGGCATTTATTGAATTTGAGGTGGAAAAATTTTATGGATGAGATGTGGGAAGGTTGTACTAGGCTAGGCTAGGCTAGTCAAAATAGACTAGGTGAGGTGGAGAGGCTAGGCTAGTCAAAGTAGACTAGGTGAGGTGGAAGGCTTAGTTTAAATCGTGATTAGAATTAATTAAACATGTGTTTAGACATAAAGCAACTTTTTATAGAAAAATAACTTTTTACCATAAAGTGATTTTTGGCCATGGTGAATATTTCAACTTTAGTTGAGTTACGGTGGAGGTGCCATGAGGACCCATGGTTAAATGTAGGAAGGAGCTTGGCTAGCCCAATGGGACTAATAAATATGAATAGTGCTTTTGATGAATGAATAGTGTTTTGAAGTCAATTTATGTAATTTTCATGGGTTTTGCAAATTGATTAGCTACAATGATGAAGAAACTGACAATGTACGAATTTTGGGTATCTATAATTTTATCCATGATTTTGAACTTTAAAATATGACAAGGAAAAGTCCTTTTGAAAGTCAAGTCAAGGAGTAATTGAATTTAAACCCTACTTCCAATTTATACAATTTCTTTAAAAACATTGGTCAATAGCCACAAAACATACATATTAACACTTTGTCTTTGTGAACCATTATCTCAAACTCAATCATGTCATATCTGATAATCACTTTTGTTGTAACATCTACTTCTTGCATTGGACTTACCATATCTCCATTCTCCCTATTACCTCTAGCTTGGGCATCCATACTTCTAGCTAGGACATCATTACTTCACATTAGGAATTTCAAAGATGAGTTTCCTTCCATGTTACCTAGCATTTCCTAATATAATTTTTTTCTCAAAAATCTAAAATAATAAAATGTGAGGCTTACTCTTAAATTACACTTGCTCCAAAATTGATTATAAAATGTCTTTATACTAAGATAATATTAAAATTAATATCAAGAAAAATCTCATTAAGTACATAAATTAGTTTTGTAGTGATAGTATTATTAAAAGAAATCTTAGATTTATGAAAAATTAAAATTTATATTCAAGCGTAAAGGTTTAAAATGATTGTGGCATGGTGGTTATAGGTGCAGACTATGCGAAGATCTGTGTGGCGGCTTTTGGGATGGACAGCGCAGAATATTGTGGCGACCATAAAAAGCTGGACAGACTGGTCGGATTCGTAGCGGCCATAAAAAGCTGGACAGCCTTCTCGAATTCGTGGCGGCTACCGATTACACCGTGTAAATTCAAAAAAAAAAAAAAAAAATTATATTCAATGTTAAATCTAACATCTAACATCTCATAATTCAACTCATCACTTTATAAGTTCAAATTTTACCAATGTTCTTGTGGCTTAATGATATGCACGTCTATAAAATTGATAGCATTTACTTTGTTATTGTAGTATTAATTATAATTTATTTAATTAATATAGTGAATTTTATATTTTAATATAAAATTGGTTAAGATGAAACTCAATCAAATCAATTATAAGTTGTACAATTTGATGTGTAATTTTATATTTTTCAAAATTATCATAACAAGAACGAAATGAGGATTATAACATTTATGGAATTTTGTATGTAGGTTAATATTACATTATTAATCATAAATTTCTTACATTTGGAAAAATTAATTAATATAAAACTTTTATAATCATTGCAAGATAAATACCATTATATATCCACTCATGTAGAGGAGTTGGAGAGCAAGTGGGTAGTTAAAACTCTCGAGAGGCCCAGGTTCAAATCTCTCCCCTCACATGTTGCGGATATGTTGTATACAAAAGGTTTCTCATAAAAAAAAAAAATACCATTACATAAATTTGAACTCAAGTACTAAGATATCATATTCCATAGAAAATTCATTGTCTTAATTTCATTGTAATTAATATCTTTGATATCCTATTAGAAAATATATACACATATACAAACATATTAAATAAATAATAATAAAATTTTAATTTTGCTGTAAACTATTATCATAATAATAATATTTTATTATAAGATAGCTAATTATCATTTTATAAATTAAAAAAATGTTTAATTAATATTTTAATATAATTACTTAAAAATTATGTCATAGTATTATATTACCTGCCTATGAAATTTATTAATGAGACCTTAAAAAAAGTATGGTATAAATATGATCTCTTTTGTATGCTTTAAAGAAAAGGATTTAGACATGTTATGTCTAAGTGTGTATAACCATGGATGTTCTAGATAAAATAGATTATATATATTAAAATATTAGTGAATTTATAATGTTTTCATGGTTTATATATAATTTCTATATTCCAATAATTTAAAAATTATAGTTTAATATTTTAAAATTACTTATTTATACAATTTTTTATTTATGTTATAATTTTTATTAATAAATTATATATATATATATATTAAATTTTTCTTATACATATTAGTTGAAAAAATAGGGTTTTGAAAGGGGCTTTAACCCTTTTACATGAGAGGCCTAATCATATTGGAAAATAACAACCATAGGCCAATAAAAAAGATCCTAGAAGAAATCACACACATTTCCTTCTAGGAATGATGATGCTAATGAAGCATAATCAAATGAAAATAATTACAAATATAATGCCTAGATAGGTTGGACTTAGATTAAGAACTATCCTTCAAGTCAATGTTCTTGATATAAATTATCAACCCAAATAATTCAACTTATGATATTATTCATTCTAACAGGTTGAGCTTCAGCCTCCAATGCAACTATTCTTTGTAATGGCAGTGGAAATTTGTCATCTTAAATTTTATTTTGACTACTATCCACTCCCATATTGGCTATAACATTAGAAACAAAATTACCTCTGTATAGATATTATCAATTACAACATCACTCATCTCTTTTAGGATCCTTGAAGTATCCTTTATAATGTTATAAACCTATTCTCTATTTTCTCTGATATCAAATCTCTAATAATGTTTAGAGAATCCCCTTGGACCATAAATTTTCTATAACCTCTGTCATATAATTGTTGTAATTCTAAAAAAAACTTTGGATTCTACCATATGGTTGGTCTGAATTCCATAATCCTCTATATAAAACCATAAATTTTATCCTTTATCATTTCTAATCACTTTGCCACCTCTTGCTCTTCCTAGATTTCCTTTGGCTATTCTATCAAAGGTAAGAATTATCCAACCTTTTCTTGATTTCATCCATCTTGTGTTTATTTTTTGGGTTGAGTCCATGATGCATGGTTTGGACTGTTTTACCTTACATCCTTCAACAAACATTATTTCTTCTCTTTTTTCATAACCTTTCACCTCTAAGAGAAAGGATAGATTATATTCAATAGTTTCTTTGATTCTTTTAAAGATATAAACTTCATCCTTCATCTCACTCATAAATATTTTTTTATTCATTTCCCACTATATACCTCATATATAGTGAGGAACAATTATATTCCATAACCTCATCAAGCTCTCACTTACAAAGGGAGGTCTCCATTGGTTAAACAAATATCTAAAGCTTTATGGTATGCTCCACTTGAATGAAATAGAATTCATTATAACATAGAAAACTTTGTTCGAGATCTCTTAATGGTCAAATAAATGGTCTACTGACTCAGATTCCTTCTGGCACAAGGAAAAAATATTTAGAATTTGGAAACCTCTTTTGCTTAAACTATCTATTATTAAAATATTATTCTAAAGGTATAACCAAAGAAAGAAAGCATTCTTTGACACAAAATCATGGGACCAAAACTTCTTTACTAGATAAGATCCTCTTCTATGGAGAGTATGAGCTTCATAGGTTGATTTGACTATGAAGAGTCTTTTTGGAGAATGGATCCATAGCAACAAATCCTCATTGTTGATTTTGTAGATGTGAAATCTCCTAATCAAATAATTTAAATTTAGGAGACCCTATTGAATATGAGTTCCATTAGAATCTAATGTAAGGTATTTTCATTTCTTTCTACCATGAATGCATTCCACATAATCCTTATATTTTTTACCATATTTAGCTACTAGTGGTGCCTACAACTCCTAATTTTCTTTTTTTATTTATCAAATGTTCCTAAAGTATCCAAGAGTCTTCCGAAAATAAAACTTATTTCCCTTCTCCTACATACCATCTTATACTACTCCTTAGAAAATTTTTCATTTTTAGTACTGCATTCCATATGATTGATCCTCTAGGAGAAATTGCACTTCTAAAAAAAGGAATATGATTTTTTGAGTACTTTGCTTTCATAATCTTCTTCCATAGTATATTTCATTTTGTGCAAAGTCTCGATTTATTTTTTGAGATTAAGGATTTGTTAAAGAACAATAATTTTTATAGGCCTAATCCCCAAGTTTATTTGAAGTGCAAAATCTAGCCTAGGCTACTAGAGGAAGTCTTTGCTTGTCTTTAGCCTTAGTCCATAGGAATATTTTAAATATCTTCTACATATTCCTTCTTACCTTATAGGAAATTTTAAATAGAGACATATAATAAATTAGCATAGTTTGTAAGGTTTCTTGAAGTAGCTGCATTTTTTCTACTTGGCTAAGGAGGTTTTCTTTCCACCCAACCAACTTTCTTTGAATCCTATCTAACATCAGAGACCAAATTTTTTCCTTCATGCATCTTAAAAAAAGTGGTATACCAAGGTATATGGATGGGATATTTTCTATATTACAACCAATTTTTGTTACAATCCTTAATTGTAACTATCTCTATGTGATCACAAAAAATTTGATATATATCAAGAGCACATGATATTTTTAGGAGACAAAAACAATTGAATTATGTCATGATAACTTTCTATTTTTAATGCACCTAGGGGTGCACCACAACGGTTTGGGTGGTCCAAGGTTGAAACAGTGGCATGAGTGAGTGTGCGAGGGGGTGGGTGTGTGTCTCCCTAGTGAAGTTGTTGTAATAGGTTGGAACCCCCATATTTTAATATTACCAAAAAAAAAAAAAATCTTATTTTTAATATTTTATTTATGTCTATATTCTCTTAAAAAGTTATATGTAATATTTAAATATTATAACTTTAATTAATATTTAATATTCACATATTATATAGATACAGTATAATATTAGTAAAAAAATTTGGCCGACATTTTCATTCCTTAAAATATGTCACGATAACTAGATTTTGTATAATTTCAAATACATCCTAGTTGAAATGCCCTAAATGTAGCCACACGGATATTGATGAAAAAGGTCGCTAAGAAGAAGACAATATGACATTTTTTCCTTAAGATATCTCCATTTTTATTGACAACGCGAGGAGCCTGGAAAGGAGAAAAAGAAGTATAGGAAAAAGAGAGGATCAATTTCAAAATAAACTTGAAAGCATGAGACTTCGACTATGCCAAATTATGCCATATCATTTAGAGGACTTAAATTTGTAAAATTACTATCATATAGAGAAAACTAGGTGCAATATAAATAACGTCCGACATATCTGATAGAGAGCACGTCCGAAGATGCCTATAGAATTACTCCTATACTCACCGTTCGATTATTCGGGCATTTAATTTAAGCATAAACGGGAGGCAGAGTATTTGAAAACTAAACAATACATATCCCGCCTTGAAAACAAGCAAAGCATTGTTGCCTCTAAGCTATTAATCTAGATCTGAATCAAATTGACATTAAAGCCCTAAATTTTCAATTACCAACGTAAGAAATCATCACAGAGGCGTATGGACCCCTGCGAGTCCCATTACAGGGGAAGCTCACTTCCCATCCATTGTTGCGGTTCCGTATCACAAAGAAGGTCAGTGTATACCACACAATCTTCGTAATTAAACGAATAGCAATGCGACAGAAAGGGCTCCATGGGGTCCACATTCTCAGGTAGAGGATTCTCAAACAAATCACTCCAAAAGCTTCGACTATAATTTTCGTCCAGCGTCGGACTTGGAGGTATGCCTAGTTCCAAGTCTGTGGCACTTGCAAGATAATCGTATGAACTAATGCGATCCCCACTCTCATCTGCGCAATCCTCGTCCTCGCCGGATATGCCATCTTTCTTGATCTCATCATTTCTACCGCCATCATGGATTTCCGAGGTGCGTCTCATTTCTTCCTCGAGATTTTTCATCACGTGCAATACCATTTCATCGTGGACCGTGTTGAGAGCAGGAGTATCATCCGTGCAAAACAATTCCGACAATAGGCCATGGCAAAACCGCTTCTGAGGATTCCGATCTTCCTCATAATCAGGACTATGACCGTCGTCCATTTCGGGAAGATCCTCTTTGTAATAACGCTTATGCTTCAATGGTGGCACAGAGCCCGCTGCTTTTTCTTCCATGACTGGTTAGATTCCCTGTCTGGTTTCAGGAATTCGACAATATCTGCTTTATGCCAGATCCGAATTCAAGACGGGTGTGGTGCGACAAGAAGGGGTTAATTGCGATTATATACATGTGTTGCATAAAATTACTGTAACTATGATTCAGATGAGAAAGGTAAAGGTTACTATCAAGGGAGTTTCGTGGAAGGATCCGACAATCATGCTGCATAAAAAATTATCTATTCGAGGATTACGCGGAGCTGTCGCTATGAAGGGAAGAAAATCAACAAAAATTGCAGCGCGTCAGGCGGAGTGGTATAAGTTCGTTGGATGTGACAGCTATCTTTCATTAAAGCAGCGAGAGAATCTAAACAACTATCAAAGTGAGGATTGAATCAGACGCAGTTTCCGCGGCCACCTCCAACGCGGCATCCCCTTTATTCGTGAAACGCGTGTCGTAAAGGACGGGACATTATGAAGTGTTGATTTGGCAAAAAAATATCTGCACATTGAAAAGACATATTTGCAGACCGACTAAAATTCAAGGGGATGCCGTAGCGTTCGTAGCTTTCGTTGGTCGGAAGTACTCAGGGTTGTAAATTGGTAAGGCTTAGGTATTTAATAATAGAAGACTAAAGTTAAATTTTGAAGGCAAGTTTTGTTTGGAATAGAGGTAGTAGACAGTTTTAAATTTGTTGAGTGGTAGTCAGTTCACTTGTTAGCAGTGGTCACCTTCAGTTTTGTTTGGAATAGAGGTAGTAGACAGTGTTAAATCTGCTGAGTGCTAGTCAGTCCACCAGTCACTAGTGGTCACGTCACCTCACATCAGGTCTCTTGGTCTTATTAATGAAATGAAATACGAATTATAGTAACATCTTCAATTCAATAGTAAAAAAATATTGTTGCTGAGAATTTGCTAATTTGAAATATCTTAAAAAATCTAAAGGGAAAAATTATTTCATAAGAGGAATTTAGTTTCCTCTTTAACTAATATATTTAGTTTTTATTGTATTAAGGTACTTACTAAGAAGATATTCAGGTTTAAATTTTTGGGGTAGTTTGGGGCAGCGTGTTTGTAAAGGTAGTAGCCTAATCTAGATATTTTGAGTGTGTGCCTGATTGATGATGATGATACAAATTTTGAGCAATCGATGGTTCCCTTTATGCAGAGTTAACAATAACGAGGTGGAATAGGTTTAGTAGGTCCATGTGGTTTGAACACTATTCTTATCAGTTACTAAAAATAGTGAGGCTATGATCAACTCTCTTATGTAACTAAAAAAATACATATAACCTTTATCATTGATCTAGTTATGCATGTTTATTTAATTATATACATCTAAGTTGTTATTTTTCTTTGAGAAAAAGTAAAAATTTTATTGAAAAAACTTAAATTATACATTTACTATTGATAACATGCCTTTCATGGCAAGGCTCAAAATGCGGTACAACTCTGTTCCTTTGACTATCTAACTTTTAAATTTTTTAGTCCCTGTTGGATAATCCTTAAAGGTGTTTCATTTACCCTTTCCTTTTGAATCCATAGACTTCATCCCGAGTCTATAAAACCTTTTTTCTATTCTTATCCTTCCTTTCTTAGTTCCCATATTGTAGTTATTTATAGAGTTATGTCCATATATAACTGCTTCATCCTCTACCATCTGAGAGTCCTCTTGGGTTTTAGCCCGCACTATCTCTAAAAGTTTCAAGATTTGAGTACCCAAGATTCTTTTCTCTGGTCTAAATTGCTCATTGAAAATCCTATTATTATGTTCCAACAAAATTTTCTAGTAGATGAAACCTAAACCTAAATCCCAATCTATCTTCAAGGTCTTTAATTTGAATCTATTGGTCTTCTAATAGTCCCAAAAGTTGTTCTCAGTGAGAATAGATCTTTCTGATTGAAAAAAATACTATACCACAAACTCCAGACTGTTTAGGCATAGGGGCACTAAAAAAGGAGGTCGATCATTGTTTTCTCCTCTTGTTGATACATTACACACTAGTTGGGTCTAATAAATCCATTTCTCCTCATGTTATCCTAAGTTATAATACTGTTATGTGCAACCAACCACATAAAACAATTTATCTTTGGCCATACTTTGTGTTGTCATACTTACAACCAAAGGGGCTTTGGACCAATTTGAGTGCTTTGGATAAGCTTTCTATAACCTTCTTTGATAGTATAAATTCCTATTTATGTATGTCCCCAACCAAGTTGATCAGGTCCATTACTCCTTGGCCACTTTCATCAATCCAAGATTTCTTTCAGTTCTCTTTTCTCCTCCGCTCATTCTTCCCTCAACTCCTCTGGGACTTACCACTGACTAAGATTGTCATGCAATTGATCTAGCATTTTAAAATAGTGGCTTATGAGATGCCACCCTTTCCTTTGAAAGTTTTCCTTGAGTCCTATTAAGTGGTGGTACTGATCAATTATGAGGGGGAAATATTCCCAAGAATCTTCCCATATTATAGCAGTTTTGCCATATCCCACTTTCCAGTATAACCCTTCTTTAATAAGTAATGGTCCTTTTTTTAGAGATTTCTAGGTATCTTATTTCTCTCCTAAAACTGGAAGACGAGGAAGATATTTTATTTTTTGTGAGGGATAGTATTTAACATTCAATACTTTGCTCTAGAGTTTCAGGATGACTTAGCCATCTCCAATACAATTTTGTTGTTAGAGCTTGGTTGTTTGTCATCACTATTCTAATTTCCAAACCTCCAAATTCCTTAGGCTTCCAAAACTTATCCCCAATAACTAGTGCCCTTGTGTGGTTACCTTGCACTCCAGACCAAAGAAAGTGTCCATCATCTTGTCCAAATATTTTAAAATGCTCTTTGGGGCAGCCAAAATGGAGAATATATACACTAGAATTGCTTGTAAAACTGAATTACGCAATGTTGTTGGAATTTATACATCTAATTTATTGTTTTTACTATACCTTTTCTTATGGTTTTTCCTCTTTCATTTATAAATATTAATATTTATGCTCATAAGCTCTTATATATTATATAAGGATAGTTTAAAAATTGTTTTAATACATTGTAATTTGAAATTTATGCCTCTTATTAATTGGAAGACATGGATAATTTTAATATTCAAAATGCTAATAAAAGTAATAAGAAAGTGATAGCCATTACTTATGATATACAAATGTATAAAATATTTTTAATCAATTTGTTCATTTGTTGCTCTAAATGAAGTATTTACTCATACTAATTAATGTCATAGTCAATATAATCCTCTTCTTCCTTAAAGGATTCCTAAAAACATATGAAATCTATTTAGGAAGGTGAAACTTGACATAAAATTTTGAAGTTAGATCTTAGAGATTGATAGATTTCCTAAAAGAGGAATGCATTTGATCTTTTTCTTCCTTAAAGATGCATACAAATATTTGCATTATGACATTATTTACTCATAGTCATATTGATAAAGTTGTTTTTTAATTTCCATCTTGAAAAACCTTCCTATAATCATTATATAAGTATGAAGAACTTCCATTATTAAACCTCATTTTTCAAGTGTTTCAAAGGGTTATCACTTATAAAATTGAAAAAAGTGATATGGTGCAAAACAATAGAAATAAATATGGTTGAACACACATAACTATATCCCATTAAATTCTTTTTGCAACTTTAACTACTTTAAAGGTTATATCTATTCAGAATTTGAGAGAAGTTCAATCTAATGAATCAAAGTTTTTGACTATCAATTATGACAATTTTTATTTTAACTTAAACTATTTTTTTAACTCTAAATGCTTGATTTCCAACAATATAATGCCATCAAAATAGAGCTTTCAAACAAAAAACCACTTATAATAAAAATACAAAGATTGCATGATATTAATATTTTTATCATAAATTAAATTTTATAACATATTTATTGTATTAAATATTTTCTAAACTTTTATGAATATTTTTAGAAGAAATATTTGAACATCTTGCTAAAAAGTCATGACACATCATATTTGACTTACCAAATTGAAAATTTATAATTATTTTGAACATCATAAAAGTGTATATAATATTGTATATGGCTTTAATGTTTATATGTTTTTATTCAAAATTGGTATTCCTATATATAAAAAAAGATTGTTTTGAAAAACATGAAAGCATCAAGAGTTTTGTATAAAAATACTAAAAGGAGGGATATAATTTTAGATGTTCATTCATATGCTAATTTTGGAGTGCAACCACATACATGCAATAAAATAGACTTTGATTGACCTCTTCTAGAATTTATTCATTCGATGAGTTGTAAGTATGAGTATTATAAAATCTCCCCTATGTGCATAAACATGATGCATGCTTTCAGTATATTAAAGATTATTTGTTAAAGACTATATCAATGGGACACACTGTGGTCATTAATCTACTAAAAAATCCTCAATATTAAGCATTTTTAATCTTAACATATATATGCATTTTTATAAATATTTCTCAATAAATATACTCATAGGTCATCCACATAGAGATGGAGATTTTACTCTAAAATTTTAAAATATTAATATTATTTAGAAGATATTGCTATATTTGAGGCTTTAATAGAGGACATTATAGCTTTTGAGGAACAAAAAAAAAGTATCCTAAACTAGTCCAAACTATTATTTCCAATTTCTCTTTATAGTATTATATTATGATATTGATATGTTACATTATTTTTACATTTATAAAGGAGTATAAAAAACTAATTCTTAATAATATTTTCTCTTGTAGTTCACTTCTAGGTTGGTCTAAGAAACTATGTTGATATTTATTTTAAATAAGCTCATGCAAAAACAACTTCAAAATCCTAAGATGAATAATATGGAGTAGCCTATGTTTAGGAGCCAATAAATTCAAATTAATATGGTATTGGTTATGGATTATATAAATTACAAGATTTCTATATTAAAATTTAGTTTATTAAACCCCATAATATTAATATAAGGTAAAATATTATGATGGTTTTCTTAATTCTTTTTCAAATATTAGGGAATCTTCATCTTAGATTGTACATGTCATTGTATACTCAACTTTTTGGGCATCCTATTCTTCGTCATATTAGATTATATATTTAGGTTCAATAGGTACATGAATAAGCATCATAATATCTTTTTTGACAATAATCACCTACATAGTAAATAGTGGATTGTTATTGTTGATGATTCATAATTAAAATTTTATGTTATGGTACCACCATTATTGGTAAAACCAAATTTAGGAAATTTCGTCATGTTCCTATAGATGGACATAGTCTCATACTTATTCATTACATTTTTTACATAAAAAGGTATTGTTGTGGTTGATCCACAACACACCCCAAAATTGGGGACCCACCTTTTTGCAGGCTTGCAGGGAAGGATCTCAGTGACCCAGATGCCAGAATTGAAGAAAAAGAGAAAATGCCCAAGTGTAGAAAGGGGTCGCGAAATCGCGACAGGTAGCGAAATCGCGACATGTCACGAAATCGCGACCGAAGCCGAAAAATTGTCGCGAAATCGTGACATGTCGAAAAATCGCGGTCAACGCGGTCAACGGCAACAAAACAGAAAAATGGTCGCGATTTCGCGACGTGTTTCGGGGAGGCGTACGAAAAGAAAAAGCGGTAGCGATATCGCGATAGAAAGCTGCATGAAGGTCCGAGGGGAAAAACGTCGCGATATCGCGACAGGTTTTGCCAAGGCGTACGGATGATGAAAGGTGTCGCGATATCGTGACGGTTTGTGAGAATCAGGCCCGACGGAGAAACGGTAGCGATTTCGCTACGCCTTGCGGAAAGAAGACTCAAAGTTCAAAACGGTAGCGATATCGCTACAAATTTCATAAAGGCCAGTCTCAAAGTCAGAGGGTAGCGATAGCGCTACAAGTTTAGTGAGAGAGGGCTTGAAACAAAAATGGTAGCGAATCGCTACCATGTCATAAGGAGAAGGCTTGAAACGAAAGTGGTAGCGAATCGCTACCACATTTCAAAGGGACGTTGCAAGGCCAAGGTGGTAGCGATATCGCTACCACATTTTGAAAAGGGCTCAAAGTTAGAAAGTGGTAGCGATATCGCTACCATTCGAAGAAGGCTCAAAATGTTAAAAGGGTAGCGATATCGCTACGAGAAGTTGCCGGAGGTAGACAAATGAAAAACGGTCGCGACATCGCTACGGGGAGCTGATGAAGGCGTACGGCAGGAAAGCAGGTAGCGATATCGCGACATGTCACGATTTCGTGGCCGGGAAGGTGAACAGGCGGACTTGCAGTTTTGTCGGGTTTTTGCGCAGGAAAGCGTTACAGGGGGCACAGAAAATGCGTGACACATGGCGTGCAGGTGTCAAACTTGCAGAGGCGTTACATGCAGAGATGAATTTCGGAGCGTTTCCAAATTTGAGCGTGAATCAAGGCAAGGAAAGGCAGGAATTTGAAGGGTCGCCCACGGGAAGAGGAAATGAAGCGACGAAGGAAATCGAAGAGCCATGACAATGCTATAAAGCCAGAAATGCAAATTGAAGATGGGTTGGAAATTGCCGAATACGGAGTTGCAGAGACGAGAGCTTTGTGCTATTGCGGGCCCGTACTTGGGCAATTTCCTTCTTTTTGTTCTGGGATTTTCTTTTACACCTGGAACATTTTTGAATGTAATCGAAATATTCTTTAATACAAAATACAGAGAGTTGGCATCTTTTGGATGAGAAAGAAGGAGTTACTTTTGCATGCATGATTTAATGTCTATCTTTCCCTTCCAGATTTCTTAGGTTTTTAGGTGAAGTTAATGCAAGATCTCTTGGTTGCTTCATGCGAATGCCTGTTTTCTGGAATTACCAAGAAACCCTCGAGACTCACTTGGCCTATTTGGATTGTGTGGATGTGCAGGTTCATTAGGTTAGGTTGCATGTAGAAAGCCTCAGTATCTTCGGTTTCATCCGATTAATGACAGCTTTCTGACTGTAATTTATTTTACGTTTTTATTTATTTTGCTTTGCTTTTCAAACCCATATTTTATTTTCAGCAGTTTAATTACTGTGTTTGAATAAATCACTAAAAATCCATCAGAATTAAAGATTAAAACAGATTTTTTCATTTTAGAGTCCATTGCACTTTCAGAATTAAATAAACCACGGTGCCCCTTGTTAACATCCACTTGCAAACCCTGAGGTGTTCTTAGCATTTCATTTTAAACAACATCCTTGATAATCAATAATTAGCATAATAAGAACCTTGGAGAAATCGTTTTTCTTTGCAAGCGAGAGGATTTAGGACTCGGATCCTATGGGAGAGTGTGTTTTCACAATCGGGTTAAAACATCACTCAACAGATTGGCGCTAGAAGGAGGGCCGAATCAGTTTATCTATTTCAATTTTTATATCTGAATATTTTGTTTTTGATTTAATTCTGAAATTATTTACGACTAAAGCGCAACACTTGTTTTTGTGTTTGTTGCGAGGTTTTCTTCGAACTAGCCGAGGGTTTCCTCAGGCAGGCTGGACCCACCACGCCGTATTGCGACCAGGTCTCAAACAACCGGAGAAACCATTTTTCACGACCTTACTGGTACTCCCAAGGGTAAAGTCAAGCAAGTCGTAAGCACTCCGGTAGCAAAAGGCCTGTTTTCTCCAGGGAACGTCGAGTGGACCTACGCCGGTAATATCCGTTTCCCCTAGTGTGCCTATAGTTTGTAATATTTCTTATGCTATTGTAGGTCTGTCTACATCAATTACGAGTCAAATGGCTCAAGCTCCAGCAGACTCCTTGGTATGGAGCTAACAATACTCCTTTGAATATTGTTGGGGATATCCATGAAATCCCCAAGAACATTGAAATATTTCTGCCTAAATACAAGCCGGATGGCCTAAGAACAACGAGAAGAACATATCCAAGCCTATAGAGATGTTTTAATTAGGTGCAAGTTCGGCATGAAGATGTAGCCTGCAGACTTTTCCCCATGAGCTTGGATCCAATAGCATATGAATGGTATATATGCTTGCCAAGCTGGTTCAATCACCTCTTGGACACAAATGGAAAATGCATTTGTCAATCAATTTAGGTCGCCCTTAGATCCCGCAACTATTTACAATCGGTTTATTACATGCAAACGGGGCCAAGGGGAACCAATCCGAATGTTTAATCGAGAGATTCCAAAAGAACTATAACAGAGCAATTAGACATTTTGCCATCGATCCTGCGGTAGCTTTGCGAGATATATTTTTGGGCATTGGACCCCATGACAACCATGTTTGCAAGGCGTAATCCTCAGGTAACCATGCTGGCTTTGGCCTATAATGAAGCCATGACTATTGAGCAGCAATTGACACCGCAAGGCTACGGGTTTACCAAGATGCCTATGTTGGGACAGTGTGCTCCATATGGTCAAGTTCCCCAGGCAAATCAACTCATGGCACCACAAATGCCAAGTATGAATGCCTTCCCATATCAGCAGTCGTATCCACCAGCACCCGCATATGCACCCATTCCAATCCAACCAATCACAGCCATTCCACCTATTCCTGCATTTTTGCAGAACAGTCAATCAACTACGCAGGAAACTAGTCAAGTCAATCCTCAAGCCATAGTTCCTGTTCCGAATCCAATCCCAATTCAAGGTATCAATCCATATGGGAATCCAATTCCTCAGAACCCCACCCAAATGTGGAATCAAGACCCCATCAATTATGCAAATCCAATGGGGGTTAACAACAATGTGGTTCCACCGAAGGATGTCTTTTCGGAAGTCGAAGAGCTCAAGAAACTAGTGCATAAACTAAGTAATGACAGGGTTCAACAGCAGAAGCATGAGTCCCGTGCCCCTCACCCAAGTCAGAATTTTAACAATAGAGGGAGGCATTGGAACACTAAGCCAAACAATGGGGGAGTTCCTGCTCCCATTGCTAATCAATTAGATGCTTCTGTAGGCCCTAGCCAATCCAATTCTCTTTTGAATCTTTCAGATTTGGCATGGGAAAGAGGGTGCAGGTTACATAACACAAAAGAACACAATGAGAGGAATTGTCCTGAGATCGCTAGATACACTCATTGTCTTCAGGCACAAGTTGATGATTTGGAGCTGGTATCAAATGAGGATCCATCGTATCAGCAAGATGAAAATATTATGGTGATGGAAACAGGTATATCACCAAGAGGGTGAGAGCGAGGAGGAAGAAGACGAAGTTTTGGAACAGGGAGGTGCAAGCTTTTCGAGATTTCAGAAAGGGGACTCATGGGTACCATTTGAGGAGTAAGTCTAAAGCCCCTAAAACCTCATCAACACCTCCAAACAGTTCTATTCTTCCTTCAGATACAAATGCAAGTAACAACCCCCCCCCCTCCACTCAGAAGAGAAATGTCTAATGACGTTCAGAAGACAGTCAAATTCGAAAAACCAAATTATGACGTAGTGGAGGATATGAAGAAGTCCAAATCTAGCCTTTCATTCCTGGACGCGGCTAAATTGCCTGGTCAAAAGGAGGCGTTGATAAGAGCTTTGAACTCACCGATCCGATGTGGAAGGAAAAAAGAGCTGAATCCCATCTGATTTTGCGAAAGGAGAGAAGGGATGTCCCGCCATTCTTATTAACTATGAGAATTGCGGGTAAGAACTTGCATAAGCTGTTTGGTAGACACGGGAGCCACTAGCAACCTCATGCCTACGGAGATATGTCAAATGCTTGGTCTACAACCGGTTTCATCCAAATGCACGGTCTTGCAATTGGACCGTTCAGAGGTAAATGTAGTAGGGACCTTATATGATGTCAAGATTCAATTAAATTCTGAACCCAGGGTCCAGCAGGTTGTAGACATTTTGGTGGTTAACATCCCAAGTAGGTATGGAATGTTACTTGCGAGAGATTGGATGAAAACGTTGAATGGCTATTTTGCAACAGTCTGCTCGCATATGTGGCTGCCATGGAAGGGCATTGCTAACCAAATCAGAGTGGAAAACGAACCGAGGCTTAAGGAGATTATAACGAATTTTAACAAGCCGAATGAGGTTCAGTTTTCTGAGCCAGACCTAGGGGTCTATGCTCTTGATGTTGAGAAAGCTGCTGATGAACTTAAAGAAGAAGTGTGTCATGGTGGTTCTTATGAGGAAAAGGATTACACGTGGTTGCTCAAGTTTGATGGATCAAAATCTAGACAGGGAGCAGGAGCTGGAGTCGAGCTCAGCTGGTCCGGGAGGTAAACCATTATTGGCTGCCTACGGACTGCAATTTCCTTGCACAAACAATGTGGCGAGAATACGAAGCATTGATCTACGGTTTACGTCTAGCATTGAGCAAACATGTTAAATGCTTGAAGGTTTTGGGAGATTACGAGTTGGTTGTCAAGCAAATCAAAGGACGGTATACATGCCGCGACAAAATGCTGAGCCTTTATAGGACTAGGGTTATGGACCTCATGGAGGAGTTTGATGCATTCAACATAGCCCTTATTTCTAGGAGAGGAAATCGAATAGCGGACTCTCTTGCAGTCGTCGCGGGCATGTTAAACCCGGTGGATATAAAAAGATGTAAAAAGTTTTCCATTGAGCTGGTTCCTTGTCCATCAATACACGATAATGTGAAGAATTTCCGGGTTTTGAGTGTGACGAGCACATCTTCAAGTTTGTCACAAACTCGGGTATTTTTGAAAATCGGGTGATCGATGAGGAACAAAGGTGGCGGGATGAAACGAGAAGAAAGTGAAGCTGCGTATCAATCCAACAAAATTCCTAAAGACGTGGTTTCATTAGAAAAGATGTTCGACATGGAATGCAAGAACAAGAAAAGAAAAAGAGTCCCGCTCCCCAAAGATGCATGCGATTCAATTAATGTGGGGAGTGCAGACAATCCAAAGGAGGTGTACATAGCAAAGGCATGTACGAGAGGAAGAAAGGAGCAATATAATACGAGCTTTGAAGCATTACATAGATTGTATTGCTTGGAACTACAATGAGCTGAAGACTTACAACCGAGAACATTATCACGCATACCATCCCTTTGAAGCCAGACTCCAAGCCTTTTAGGCAAAGACAGCGAGTTGTTAACCCGCTATTGGAGCCTTTGATCGAAAAGGAGGTTAAAATATTATTGGAAGCGAAAATCATTTTTCCTGTTAGGCACTCAACCTGGGTGGCCAACCTCGTTCCAATAAGAAAAAAGAGTGGAGAGATTAGGTTGTGCATAGATTTTCGAAATCTTAATAAAGCCTCTCAAAAAGATAATTATCCATTACCATCAATCGATGAAATTCTGCAAATGGTAAATGGATCTGAAATGATGTCCTTTCTCGATGGATATTACGGGTACAACCAAGTTCTTATACATCCGGATGACGAGGATGAAAACAGCCTTCACTACCAAGTGGGGGACATTTGCATATAAGAGAATGCCGTTCGGATCTGTTAAATGCTTGGTGCAACTTTTCAACGCGCCATGGATTACGCATTCAAAGGACTAATAGGCAAATGCATCATCGTGTATGTGGATGATATCCCGGTTTTCTCGAAGAAGAGAGAGGATCATGTTAAAGAATTAAAGAAGGTGCTTCAAAGATGCGGGGAACATGGAATTTCATTAAATCCCAAGAAATGCATTTTTGGAGTGACGGAAGGGAAATTGCTAGGTCACATTATTTCAAAGGAGGGAATATCCATCGACCCGAGAAAGGATACAAGCTATCCAAGACCTACCTCTCTCGAGCAGTAAAAAAGAATTGAGGTCTTTCTTTGGGCAAGTCAATTTTGTGAGGAAGTTCATTTCTAGCTTTCTTTGAGATAGCTAAACCTCTAAACCGGATGCTCAAGAAAGATGTGGACGTAAGGTGGAACGAGGAAAGTAGAGTGGCTTTCCAGAATATCAAAGATGCCATTTCCAAAGCCCCGGTCTTGATAAGCCCGGACTATTCCAAGCCTTTTTACATTTATGCTTTTGCATCGGAACACTCCTTTGCGAGTGTCTTAACCCAAAAAGGTGAGGATAGTGCCGAAAAGCCCATTGCATTTTTAAGTGCCCCCTAAAAGATGCCCAATTAAGGTATTCAATCCTTGATAAGCAAATGTACGCACTTTTTAAAACTGTGAAAAAATTTAGGCACTACATCGTGCACAACAGAATTATCGCCATCGTGCCCGATTCTGCTGTCAAGACCATGTTTTTACAGAATGAACTAGGTGAGAAGAGAGGAAAATGGATTTCGACCATCCAAGAATTTGATCTCGAAATCCAACCAATGAAACTAGTTCGAGGACAAGGACTGGCAAAGGCGATCGTAGAAAATGATCCGCAAATAACAGGTCAATGCTCAAATACAGAATACATGGCTAAGGAGGACTGGTATGTTGATATTGTGCAATTTTTATTGACTGGTAAGTGCCCTTCTAATTTGAATTCAACACAGAGGAGAGCTTTAAGGCTTAAATACGTTAACTATCCGATAAAGTCGGGTGTGCTTTACGGGAAAAATCATGAAGGTATCTACCGAGATGCTTGAGCAAAGATGAAGCCGCCAGGGTGTTGCAAGAATTTCATGGCAAGCATGGAACTGGTCATGGTGCAGCCAATGCTACAGCACACCAAATCCTGCGAGCAGGATATTACTGGCCTCATATTTTCAAGGATGCACATGCTCATGTGCGATCTTGTCACATCTGTCAAGTGGCTGCAAATAGAGAAAGAAATGCAGCCATGCCGTTGCAACCTGTAGTTGAAATGAGACCGTTTGCACAGTGGGGACTGGATTTTATCGGGGTTATTAACCCAAATTCTTTTGATTCTCACAAATTCATTTTGACAGCTACAGACTATTGTACAAGGTGGACGGAGGCGATTCCTACTAAACATGCCACCACCAATGTTGTGATTAAATTTCTTGAGGATCAAATTATAACAAGATTTGGGATGCCCGACTCTATTGTCAGTGACAATGGTAAAGCTTTCATTTCCACACAATTTGCAGAGTGGGCATATGATAATAAAGTGAGCTTGAAATTTGCATCCAATTACTATCCTCAAGGAAATGGGTTGGCCGAGTCTTCAAATAAGAATTTGTTGAATACTATTAAGAAGTTCTTTGGAAAAGAACCCTCGGGGTCGGCACAGTCAACTAAAGTTTGCCCTTTGGGCGAGATAGGACCAAAGTGAAAGAATCCATAGGGAATACTCCCTATCATTTGGTCTATGGGCAAGACCCGATATTTCCAGCAAATTTGAAGTTGCAGACCTTACATTTCATACAAGAGTACTTGGGGACGGATGATCAAGTTGAAGCCAGGTTGAGCCAGTTGTTGCACCTTGATGAAAAGAGAGAAGAGGCCATGAATCACATGAATAAACACCGGGGAAGTAGTCAAGAGGTGGTTTGATGAGAAGGGCCAAAGTTAAATCATTCAGAATTTCAGATTTAGTATTACTATGGGACAAAAGACATGAGGAAAAAGGAAACCATCAAAAGTTTGATTGTCTTTGGTTAGGCCCATATCAGATTTTAGAGATTCTTGGGAAGAATACCTTCAGGCTAAAAACCTTAGAAGGGAAAGATTTCACGCTGCCGGTTAATGGGCAGATTTTAAAACATTATTTTAGCCCTTAGGTTGTGGGACTTTCATATCATTCTTTGATTTTGGTGGGATTTTCAGATCTTGTTTCATTGTTTAGGATTTTCAGATTTTGTTTGATTTAGGATTGTTAGCTTAGCTAGGATTTTGGTTGTGGATTTGATTTCGATTGACATGTTGTTAATTTTGAAAAATAAAAATAAAAAATAAATAAATAAATAAATTGAGATGCCAACTTATGCTTAGGGTTAGGAGAATATGAAATATTGGAATTATCTTGTAAAGGCTCCACCAAGTAACACAAGCATATTAAGTTATATTGTTTGATTTTGTGATACATGAAAGAATCAGTTTTGCATGACATATCATTTCATTTGCAAAGATAAGGCATTCATATTCCATCTCACCTCACATACATTTCATTTTAGTTACATATGCATCTTATGTACAAGCCATGAAAGTACGTCAAATTCTCTTAGGGTTATGTTATAACATAAATGTAAGTAGCTCCTAAGGTTGGAAGCGAGTCTTGAGATATCTAGAACCAAGCACGTCTCATGAATTAAAAAGGATCTTGAGCAAAATGATCAAAACCTAACTTGGATGAAAAGGTTGGGCGAAAGAAGTTATTCATGTCTATCCTATTATGCAACATGATCCTTAAAGCAGTGGTTTTAACCACTTCCATTAAGCTTAAAGCCCACATGGAGTAGTAAGGATAGGGTGTAAATTCTCATCTCGGTTGGTTGAGAATCTGATTCCCCAAAGCTCCTATGTTTTCATTTCATAATTAGTCTTGGATTGTAAGGATCGTACTATTTGTCCTCTGCAAAGGATGGGTAGTCATCCCCAAGGTCTAAGTAATAAAATTAATATTCTCCATTCTCATCAGTCTTGGATTGTAAGGATCGTACTATTTGTCCTCTGCAAAGGATGGGTAGTCATCCCCAAGGTTTAAGCAACAAGAATTAATGATTTATATCTAAGGTTTGGATTGTAAGGATCGTACTACTTGTCCCTAACCGGGATGGGTAGTCATCCCCAAGGTCCAAGAAATAAAAATAAATAAATAAATAAATAAATTTTTCCCATCTCATCTTTATTTTGGATTGTAAGGATCGTACTACTTGTCCTCTGCAAGGGATGGGTAGTCATCCCCAAGGTCCAAAGAAATGGAGATAAGTTTTGGATTGTGGGGTTAGATATGCCCATGCATGGCATCATGTCTTGCCTAAAAAAACAAGACCAGTGATTGTCTAGAGGGTTAGACTAGCATGACCATTTCTTCCATAAGCTGGTTTAATTATTTTGCTTAAAGTGAGGTAATGAACTCTAAATCAGAATAGTAAGGATAAGGTTAAACTCTCATCTCGGTTGGTTGGGAGTCGGATTCCCCAAAGTTCTGATTTCACATTCACTTGCACATGGGTTCTAGATAGTAGGGACTCATAACCAACTTTGGGATACAATAAGATAATGAACTAGTGGATCCTAAGAGGGTTTGGCAATCTTGAATGCTTGTACATAGTATTAGAAGAAGTACCATGCCCTTTATGGAAGCAAATCTCCTTGCACATTCATTAGGGTACACAAATCATTCACCATCCCATATATGCATTCATGCAAATAATGAAATGTTGATCAATTTCAAATGATAGGGAATGAAAACACATTGCACACCTTGAGCTAATACTTGATGATTCTGATGATTCATGTACTTCGGATCTTTGGGCATTTGTTATTTTGCTTATGTGCTAACATGTATTTGCGAGTTTGTGATATGTTTCGGGTTGGGTTCTTACTAAAATGCTCAAGAGCATTTGACGAGTGAAGTCGCCATTTGTTGTGGTTGATCCACAACACACCCCAAAATTGGGGACCCACCTTTTTACAGGCTTGTAGGGAAGGATCTCGGTGACCCAGATGCGAGAATTGAAGAAAAAGAGAAAATGCACAAGTGTAGAAAGGGGTCGCGAAATCGCGACAGGTAGCGAAATCGTGACATGTCGCGAAATCGCGACCGAAGCTGAAAGATTGTCACGAAATCGTGACATGTCAGAAAATCGCGGTCAACGCGGTCAACGGCAACAAAACAGAAAAATGGTCGCGATTTCGCGACGTGTTTCGGGGAGGCGTACGAAAAGAAAAAGCGGTAGCGATATCGCGACGAAGCTGCATGAAGGTCGAAGGGGGAAAAACGTCGCGATATCATGACGGGTTTTGCCAAGGCGTACGGAAGATGAAAGGTTAAGATTTCGCGATAGTCGCGACGATATGTGAAAATCAGGCCCGACGGAGAAACGGTGGCGATTTCGCTACGCCTTGCGAAAAGAAGACTCAAAGTTCAAAACGGTAGCGATTTCGCTACAAATTTCATAAAGGCCAGTCTCAAAGTCAGAGGGTAGCGATAGCGCTACAAGTTTAGTGAGAGAGGGCTTGAAACAAAAATGGTAGCGAATCGCTACCATGTCATAAGGAGAAGGCTTGAAACGAAAGTGGTAGCGAATCGCTACCACATTTCAAAGGGACATGCTGCAAGGCCAAGGTGGTAGCGATATCGCTACCACATTTTGAAAAGGGCTCAAAGTTAGAAAGTGGTAGCGATATCGCTACCATTCGAAGAAGGCTCAAAATGTTAAAAGGGTAGCGATATCGCTACGAGAAGTTGTCGGAGGTAGACAAATGAAAAACGGTCGCGACATCGCTACGGGGAGCTGATGAAGGCGTACGACAAGAAAGCAGGTAGCGATATCGCGACATGTCGCGATTTCGTGATCGGGAAGGTGAACAGGCGGACTTGCAGTTTTGTCGGGTTTTTTTGCAGGAAAGCGTTACAGGGGGCACAGAAAATGCGTGACACGTGGCGTGCAGGTGTCAAACTTGCAGAGGCGTTACATGCAGAGATGAATTTCGGAGCGTTTCCAAATTTGAGCGTGAATCAAGGCAAGGAAAGGTAGGAATTTGAAGGGTCGCCCACAGGAAGAGGAAATGAAGCGACGGAGGAAATCGAAGAGCCATGACAATGCTATAAAGCCAGAAATGCAAATCGAAGAAGGGGTTGGAAATTGCCGAATACGGAGTTGCAGAGACGAGAGCTTTGTGCTATTCAAGGCCCGTACTTGGGCAATTTCCTTCTTTTTGTTCTGGGATTTTCTTTTACACTGGAAAATTTTTGAATGTAATCGAAATATTCTTTAATACAAAATACAGAGAGTTGGCATCTTTTGGATGAGAAAGAAGGAGTTACTTCTGCATGCATGATTTAATGTCTATCTTTCCCTTCCAGATTTCTTAGGTTTTTAGGTGAAGTTAATGCAAGATCTCTTGGTTGCTTCATGCGAATACCTGTTTTACGGAATTACCACGGAAACCCTCGAGACTACTTTGGCCTATTTGGATTGTGTGGATGTGCGGGTTCATTAGGTTAGGTTGCATGTAGAAAGCCTCGGTATCTTCGGTTTCATCCGATTAATGACGACTTTACATCTGTAATTTATTTTACGTTTTTATTTATTTTGCTTTGCTTTTCAAACCCATATTTTATTTTCAGCAGTTTAATTACTGTGTTTGAATAAATCACTAAAAATCCATCAGAATTAAAGATTAAAACAGATTTTATTTTAGAGTCCATTGCACTTTCAGAATTAAATAAACCACAGTGCCCCTTGTTAACATCCACTTGCAAACCCTAAGGTGTTCTTAGCATTTCATTTTAAACAGCATCCTTGATAATCAATAATTAGCATAATAAGAACCTTGGAGAAATCATTTTTCTTTGCAAGCAGAGGATTTAGGACTCGGATCCTACAGGAGAGTGTGTTTTCACAATCGGGTTAAAACACCACTCAACAGGTATAATATTGGCTAGATTAGTGGATTTTTAACAATATGATTTCATGTTACTTATATTAGCATGTTTAAATGAGACATATCATATATAGAAACTTGTTCATGTTTCAAATCCTTAAATTATAAGGATTTTTTTATGATCATGGTTAAGATCAAAGCTATTAGTGAGATTGCCATCATAGGTAGAACATACCAATTTTTATTGCTTCAGGTACATAATTCATGATAACATAGTTGATGGTCTTCCATTAAGAATGAAATTTATAAGTTTGTGATAATGTGTGTTGGATAATATCATTGAAATTCCTTTCCTAATGACGAGGCATAGATTGTAACCTATCTATTGTAGTTGATCCAAAGTGATACTTTTATTTTATGGTTAATAAACCTTGTTGCAATTAATCATTATTCTATTGTATTCATTAATAATTATAATAAGGTTAATTAGTTTATATAATTTAATATGAGGATGAAATATTTGTTAAATTAAAAGTTTTTAAAGTATTAGAAAAAAAAACAAAATACCTAAGCATTGGTTGTTGAGGAAAATATATCAAAGATATTTTCAAGTGGATTATGACATCTCATGATATATTATAAAAAGTTGAATATTTAGTATAGACTTCAAGAAAAGTGTATAGCTAGGTTAAGAATAAGGTTAATGCAAAAGTAAAACATTATATAAACTATATATGGAAAATGAATCTTAAATTATGAATAGAGATAATATATTATTTGGAATATATCAATAATATGACTACTTGTGCTATCAAGCATGACATCATTTAAAATATGGATAAGAGACACATACTAAATTGTATACTTTATATTGTTTAGATTAGTTTCTTAGGACCATATTTCTATTGAGGTATGAAGTAATGTAGTGACAAAGTCCTTCACACATCTTCATATCATTTAACATGGAATTAATGAGAAAAATCTATTTGGTATTTCTATCCAATAGGTTTTTAGTAAGAGAGATATGTAGTTTGGTCATACATATCCTTTCATTTATAGGACCAGTTTTAACACTTCTTATGAATCCTCTCATTCTCATCATGTTCTTATTGGTTTTTACTCAATTTACTTCTTTGAGATGATTGTTTGGTCTATCTTCAAATTAGTTGTTTTAATTACATATATATTAATATTGGTCCCCATTTATTTTTTATTCTTTTGGGTAAGGACATTCATATCCAATTCTAATATTCCATTAATTGATGTCCCTATAACATTAAGTATGAGTAAGATCCTCCATTTCATGATACTACTAGATAATAATATTAGCATGTTGTTAGAATTTCACAATAATAGATATGCAAAGTATTACACAAAATATGAAGAGAAGAGTGGAACTGATTGATTGATCTCTAGGATCAACTTTGTATAAATAGCAGAGTTGATCATTGAGAGTCGTTGGATTACAACTCATCAAACCTAATTAGGACATCACTGAGATTTCTCCCGGCACATGGAGGAGTGGAAACTCAAGTGTGTATCCTAGTGAAACTTAAGATAATATTTACTTATTCCAAAACCCCCCTTACGTGATACTAGGGGAGATTTTACAAATGAATCTCAACAACGAGGCCTGATTAGGTACTCATGTACAATATAGATAGTTGGTATAAAAAACCCCTGTGGGGAAAAACCAACTATCAACCATTTGTTTTAAAATGATGGTAAAATCCTAGTGGGAAAAATCATCAATCAAAAGCAAAGAATTATGAAAGAGGCTTATCTTTGGATGGTGAATATTGTCCTATTTAACAAATAAAATATGAGTCCCGGCAACAAGGCCTGATTAGGTACTCATGTACAATATATATAGTTGGTGGAAAAAACCCCTGTGGGGAAAAACCAACTATAACCCCTTTGTTTTGAAGTGATGGTAAAAATCGAGTAGGAAAAGCCATCAATCAAAAGAAAATAAGTATGAAATAGGCTTGTCTTCAGATGGTGAATATTGTCCTCCTATAAAAATAAATGATGAGTCTCGGTAAGAATTTCTTATGAGAAACTCATTTATAATATAGTGAGAGGTGGAAGACCTCTTTCTCAATGCAGCTGTAATACTTTCAAGTTTTTCTCGTAATTGAAGGCAATGCAGAGAAGAAATTGACTTGGTGAAGATGTCTGTAATTTATGCCTCAATTGGAATATATTTCAAGTATATTTCCTCACTCTTAATATGTTTTTAAATGAAGTGCTTCTACAAATAATAATAATGAGAGAGAGGTGAAAAAACTCTATGCAAAAAGATACTTTAACACCCCCCTTAAGTGATAGTAGGGGTAAGTAAAAAATGAATAAACAATATGTGGCATACCTACATAAGATGAGTCTTGACACCAAGGCCTGATAAGGTACTCATGTACAATAGAGATGGTATAGCCACAAATATGAGTCTCGATAGTAAGGCCTGATAAGGTACTCATTTACAACATGTGATCAAAAGAATAAATATATTTAAATAAAAGTCCCCTAAATAGAAAGTGAGGATAATATGGAGATAGAACCACAAAAAATTACATGGGTAGTCCAAAAATGAATCCACAAGCATGAATATGTGGTTTCCACCTATACGAGTACAATGGGTTGATAACTAGGTCCAAACCTTGTGGACAAAAAAAATTAGGGTAATGGTAGAAAATTTCAAGGGGAAACCACCTACCAAAATAGAAGAATAATTAAGATGTGCATGGAGGATTGAGAGGAAGGAATATGTCCTATTCAACCCCCTATTTAGGATAAATTCCATTAAGAAGCCTGCAATGGACCAATTAGATGTCTCAAAAAATTAGAGACTTGTTGAAAAGAATTCATAATCCTAGACTGGTGCTCACAAAAAATAATGTGAAGATAGGATGTATAAAGAACCACAAAAACTATAAGGCATGTCCAAATTGACTCTGCAAGAATTAGTGGTATCCACCTGTATGACACAATGGGCTTAATAACAAGGTCCAAAGAGTGGAAAACTAGCAAAACAAGGGCACCAATGTTGGGAGTTTCGGGTTCAAGCGAGAGTGCACTCCATGATACAATAATTTTCAAATTTAAAAACATCATTGAAAAAATCATTGAAACTACAAAATAGACACCACCATTGTGTTCATCTCAGAAAAACCATTTCGACTATAAATACCCCTCCATTAACTTCAAATGAGAAATTGAAGTGAAAATGAGAGATTTGGTTGACCAAAAAATATACATTTTTTGAGTTTTAAAAATATTTCTTATTACCAATGTAAAGATACTATAAAACATTTTAAAATAAAATAAAAATATATTTGTTTTGATATAAATGAGTGCGGGCATGAAGTTAGTGAATATCTTCTTATACTTTTTAGAGATTTTATAAACAATATATACCTCTAAAAATTAAATGCTGCTATAAAGAAATCTAGAAGAATATATCCTCCCTAAAATACAAAACAAAAAGGAATTTAATTATTAGGTTACAAATGACGCTTTTCTCTTAGCCCTTTGAAAGAGAAAGAGATTTAAAATTTTGGTTTCCCATGAGTGAAATTTATGACGGGTGAGGGGATCAATTGAATTCATCTTAACACAAGAGAGAGATTGAAGTTTTAAATTACCAATACCCCCCCCTTAAAACTTCAATTATGGAAAATTTTAGGGTTTTGAAAACTTTTATAATTGCCAAAGAGAAAATTGTTTGTATAAAATAGATGGGCCTCTTAAAAATTTTGAATTGAATAGTAAACTTGAGAAATTTTAAAGTTTATATTAAATCAAATAAAATACAAAGATAGCAATAATTTAAAGATAGGTCCTCCTTTTGTATAAAGCAATTTTAAGGATTTAATGTGATTTTATCTATGAAATTTATATTAACATTTAAAAAATATAACCTCATAAATTTACTTGAAATAAATAAAAGGCATAGATGACGATAGACAAAAGAAAGCACACCCCCCTTAAATGATGGACCAATGGAGTGCAAAAATTGCACTCACCCCCTTCCAAAAAAAAACTTTTATTAAAAAAAAGTACAATTGTGTCTCACGATAAGAGCCTATTGAGAATAGATGAAAGGCCTGGAGATAAAGTAGGGATAACCTATTTAAAAAAAATAATATAGGGAACACTAAATAAATTATACAATTCGACGATAGAAGACAACGAATGAAAGAAAATACAGAGACAATCGGGTCTAAAATCTGCAAAACAAATTATCATGCCCCTGCAAAAAAGACTTTATAAAAATAACCAGTGTTTATATTGCACAGACATAACCAGAGGGTAATCTGCAAAATACACGTTAACCAGAGGGCACCAACCAGATTGAGCTGCAAAAACTTTAACTTGATATACTCTATAAATGATGGGGATCCTGCAAAAAATGTTATATAAGAAAAACTATAACATATTAATGTTTTGAAATACATAGACAAAGGAACACCACGATTCAAAGGAATCGAATTCTAACAAAAGGAAATGCAAAAATAAAAATTTACAAACTTTCGGCCTAAAAAGGAAGTGGTGAAAAGCGAAACCAGGGAACGTTGGAGAGAGGAAACCATCGAGAGAGAGGTCACTCTAGTTTTACACCGGTGAAAGAGATGGAGTAATCCTTTGTTTAAAGAGTAGAATATTATTTAAAATTCCCCTTAGCTCTCTAAACACGTAATGCTGCAGAAAATGTTAGACTTTCAAACAAACACGTAATGCTGCATAAATCATTAGATAAAAAAAAGGATAAAATTAAACTAATTTCAATAATTGTTTTCAAAAAAAGGAAATGATTTGGAAACCAATCTAAATAGGTGGTTTCTCATTGGTCAAAGAAACGAGTAGCAAATTAGTGAATTTTTTTTTAAATAAATGTGGCACTGCCTGCATTAAAACTGAGAGACCTGCATAATACATTAAATAGTGAGGGAGTTGTTTGTATGGGTAGATGAAGAGCAGCGCTTCCAATGAAACACAATATGACTAAAAGGAGATGCCTCCCCCTAAAGCACCATAGGGACAGAAGTGAGAGCGCTTCCTGGATAAAGAGTGAACCTGCACAATACTACTAAAAGGAAGGAGTTGCATACAATTTCACATTTGATTTAGACAACAAAAAAGCTATAAAGCAATAATCATTTTGAAATGAACTGTAGGGAGCTGATAGAAATACCAACTAAAAGAGAGCACCGATGGAAAATTACTCTGAGAGGAACATCGAAACAGACGGGCAAACGAGAGACGTTTAAATTCAATGTTGAGTGTGCCAGAGAGAACATTTTAGTGTTCGATAAGTAATAGAACCAAGAACTTTTATTAATCTACCACAAATTTTTAACTCAACGTTAAATAAAAATAGCACCAACGAGAGTGCCAGGTCTTACCTAATGTTGGTATAATGAATTTAATAATAATACAGAGTGCAAGAGAACTTTGAGGTCCAACGTCGAGAGCGCCAGAGATATTTTAGTTTAATAATAATGAGTGAGGGATTTTATTTCCTCCACGAGCGAATAAAATAAACTCAAAACAAAATATCTAAGATAACATTCAGAGTTAATCCAATATTTTTACTATAAGTATAAGCGGAGAAAATAGATATAACTAGAAATGTGGACCTCTAAGTCTTAGAATAACATGAATACATTGAGAAAAAAAATAAATAAATAAAATAAAGAGGCTATTTTCCTTTGAAAAAAAGGTTGAGAAAAGTGCCTTCACACAGGGTAAACCGTGTGTTTTAAACAAAGGAAATAGCTATATTTTCTTAAAAAAATTCTTCAAGCATGAATTCAATATAGAAATGAAATAATATGCAACATAAAAATAAATATGCTGAAAGAGTAAAAATAACAATGGATAAAAGGACACTAATGCAAATTTTCTAGTTAGATAGCCAAAAACAATTATCCAAAGTAAATGAATCAGATCCTAGAACCTTCAAGAGAGAATACTAGAAAAATCTATCCTACTCTAGTACAATGTTAGAATTTCACAATAATAGATATGCAAAGTATTACACAAAATATGAAGAGAAGAGTGGAACTGATTGATTTATCTCTAGGATCAACTTTGTATAAATAACAGAGTTGATAATTGAGAGTCGTTGGATTACAACAACTCATCAAACTTGATGAAGACACCATTGAGAGTTCTCCTGACACATTGATGAGTGGAAACTCAAGTGTGTATCCTAGTGAAACTTAAGATAATATTCACTTATTTTAACAATTGTCTCTCCTCTAGTTGTAGATTTTTATTTTCTCAAATAAAAAAAGACTATTGTATATATTAGAAAGCCCATTCTATAGTAGAATATCAATAAGGAAATCCACACCTCAAGCATCCATTGGAGGCATATGGAATTATGGATGTCCAACTAGTTTTATTTAGGCAAAGAGATTTCTTAAGAAACATTTATCCTTTTGCATAAGGAAAATAACATTGTTTACAATTACATTTTTAAGATAAATTATGGTGGTAATTATTTAAGACTTATATTCTTATAGCTTTTATAAAAAGAAGCATACTATTATTTTATTGGCTTTTTATTGATATTATATCAGGTCCAAAAATTCATGATCTTGAGTAGCCTCAAATATAAGAATAATAAATTTATTAAATCGCCAAAATCAATGAACATAAAATTCATATAAAATAACACTTCTATGAAAAAATGGTGAATATCATTCATGAAATAACATAAAGAAAACTTACACTAGAATTGCTCAAAATATGCATACAACAATATTATTAATGCTTGAATGTGATCTTCGATGATCAATGATTGATACAATACAAGGATCTTTGTCTCTATTATATAACCTTAGAAAGGTGACTTTTCAATACTTGACTATTGCACTCTTCATATATCCAAGAGATTTAATCTCTCATATACCAAGCATAAGATAAAATTTTCATGTCCTTTGGCTTCTCATCTTGCCACTTGTATAAATGACTCTTGACTTTCTATTTACTTGCACACTTTCCTGTATGACACTTGTACACCCCTACATGCAAACTTGCATACCTCTACATGCACACTTACACTATGAAACTTGCACACTTTCTCACTCTACACACTTGCACACATAATTACATGACACTTGTGCATATCCTACACATAGACACATACATAAAGGGAAATATAAAACACACTCCTAAACTATAGACTCAAACCCTATTCTAATATTTACATTGTACCATAGGTACCATGGGGACACATTTTCATGTACCAAATAATGCAACATTACCCAACACCCTCCTATATTACATTATTTGGTTATTGAAAACATTATTCTTCAATACTTGATTATGGAAATCTTACATTGTGCTTGTTCATTTGTTTGAGATCCTTCTTCTTCTTATTATTCTTTCTTTGAATCTAAATCTTGTTCATGGACTTCTTGAGATTATTCTTTATGATCTTAACCTTGATCTTGATGTTGTCCTATAAATCCTAAATATGCACTTAGTGAATCATAATAAATTTCTAAATTTGATAAGCTTTTAATGATATATGCGAAATGTATTTCATTAGATTATTTTACATCCTAAAATATATGATCTAACTCACTTATATTATGACCAATGTATTTTGTCATGAATTTTCCTTTTGGATATTTAATCAACTCTTCTTGATTTTGAATTTTATCTTTATAGAGTTCAAGTGTTAGTAATGCCATACAAATTACATTACATATATCTATAGGAATTAGAATATCATATTTGTAATTTTCATGTGCTTTAGCAATATTTGAGTGTATATAATACAAATATATTATAAAATTTTCATCAATAGCTTATTTGCAGATAGATCTCATTGTTGTCTTATCTATCATCAAAAATTTCAATCAATTATTGTATGCCAATTTTCAAGACTTCTAGTATTTCCTTTCTTTTTATAGCCTTAAAATTATTTTCTTCCATGATAATTTCTTTGAAGTTGAAATCCTTATTACTCCAAAGTTTAATTCAAAAAAAAAATCCATATTCAAATTTGCAACTTTAATTCTTTATGCAAAAAATAGATGTCCACATTTTTCAATCAAATTTGGAAATTCAATTGAATTTGAAGTAGGAAACCTTATGTTTCCAAAATTGTAAATAAAAAAATTATTTTATGAATCAAAATTAAAGTTTTTCAAATTTTCTTTCGATTAGAAATCCCTATCTCTCCAAAATTTCATAATCAATTTCAATTTTAAATTTTTCAAAAATCGATTTTTTGAAATCAATTTGCAAATATACAATTTTCAAAAAAATAATTCTTCAAAATTTCTTTTGTAGTTGAATTCCTTGACTCCCTAATTAACCAATAAATGATTTTCCTCTTTTCAAAAACTTTTAAAGTCAATTTACTTTTCACTTCAATTATATTAATGTCAATATTAAATTTAATATAAACCAAATAATTAAATTACTAAAGTTTAAAACTGTGTGTTGCCCACATAAACTTGAAATGTGAATACAATATATTATTCCACATTGCAATCATGAATTTTGATAATGAACATTGAAAATAGAAGTTGGCAATGGATTCTACTTGTAGACACTAAATTACAACCACTAATCCTCTATCCTAACAATTCCACCACCCACTTGTCCACCATACACCTTTCCCATCAATTATTTGGCCCAATTCCACCTTTTCTGCCATTTCCCTCATAGGTGTTATTAACCCCTTTCTCTATTTTTGTGTATGCAGATCTACAAATTTCACATATTGTTGAACGGTTGTTGAAGCTAGAGTGGTCCACCATAGGATATCCAAAGCCCACTCACCTCGTTGGAAGTAAGAAAACATCAATCTAAAGACACTTCATTGTTATAGCTAGGATTTTGGAGAACCCTAGCATTTCTGTAAATCATTGTATGAAATACCCTCATTGAGGACAAATTGTATCAAAAGGAGTTTATTGTCTCCCCTTGTATTATTGAATATATCCATTTGTGTAATCTTGTATCTCATTGTGTTATTTGATTTCCTTATTTTATTTAAGTGTTGTGTTCTTGTCTTCAAAAATGGCAATCACGGTGGGACCCCACAAGGGTTTCATTATTTAAATTGATCTACCTTGCTAACTTGATTTTATTTCTATTTGTTACAAGATTTTCAAAAGTGCAGAAGTCATTGATTTCATCACTAAGGTTTCTACAACATTTTGTAGCACTTTTTAGAGTTTAAGTAGGCACTCTTCTGTGCCTACACAGACACTCTATTGTGCCTACACAGGCACCCTACTGTGCCTGGTGTTGATTAGATGTGTTTGGCTATGTTTCTTATAAAAACTGCCCTTACTGTTTTGGCCATATCTCACTCATATATTTTGAGATTATGTTACTCGCATGCCATAGGATGTCTCCAAAAATATTTAGGTCAATCGAAGCAACAAATATCTCATAATGACTTCACAAAAATGCAAGATTCCAAGTAAGTCCCATAATCCCAGTTTATGTATTCTGTATTTTTTTGCAATTTTTTGCTATTTTTGGGTTATAAAAAGAGCTTAGCACTAATTAATATGGGAAATAATATTTAGAAAATTACATTTAGGGTTTGTGTGCATATTATTACATAAAACTCATTTCTTGTTCTAAAATTGTAGATCTAGGTGATTGTTTGCATTTTGAGTGCATGTGAAACAAAAAAGCATCCTAGATTTCAAATTTTAGAGTTAAATGTTACTTTAATTATGCATATCTAAATAGGAACAACATTTTTATGTATAAATTAATCCTACCCTAGGCTGGCCGGGAGAGAGGTGGACGAACCCTCCGATTGCTCTCATGATTTTAATGACTTGTAGGTAGGGGATTTTAAGGGTGTACTCTATGCTCTTGAGGTGAAATTTACGTCTTTGTGTTGGCTTCTAATTTATATTATTAAATTTAAGGATCTTTAATATTATATGCACACCATAAAGAACAACATATCTAATACAATTAATCACACACACTTGCATGATTCACATTTTTAATAGTAGTGGCTGCATTTCATCACCAGTCATTTCTTGAGATTTGGTGACGGTGGATTTCCATCCACCAATATGTGCCCTAGAAACCATAGGACTACCCCCGAGCAAACTTTTTGTAGGTCATTACCAACAAGAATCTCATTATCCCGACCAACCATAGTTTTTACCAATGTTTTCTTTAAACAAGATTAAGTTACATCAAAACACACAAGCCAACAATTCTAAGAATAATCTCAAATTAATGAAAGAAAATAATTAATTAACGAGGTAAGCCACACACAGTGAAACCTAGGATTGATGGTTTTATTTATTTTAAATTTTGAAAAAAAAAATAGTTTGTGTGATTTAGATTAAACTTTGAATCTTTGGTTTAATTACTTTATGGTACTAACAAGACATCAAAATAAAATAATAAATCAAAGTATTTTAATGGAAAACATTTCCCATGCCTTCGCTACTTCGGTAGCCCCATCCAATATGGTTCAGACTACTTCATCTGGATCATCATATCCATCTCTACCTCAAGTAGGAACCCTTCCACACAATGTGGAGACACCCACCACCTACATAGACATGGATAAAGTGAAGTCCATCTACAAATATTCTAACTATATCTTAGAGCCCCTTAGCCAAGAGGTTTTTGAAGAACCCGAACTGGCTACCTCCTACCTTACCCAAGGATATCATAATTTAGGTTATGAATATGGTATGCTTTCTTCCATGAGCCAAATGCAACAAAGAGCAAGTGTTCCAAACACTTACTCCACATCCACCTATTCCAACCCATTTTATGAGGATCATGTCAATGCTGCCTCACAAGTTCCTAACCCCCAAGTTGTCACATCAAATTCAACTTGCACCATACCTCCATAAACTCATTCCATTCCTATGAGTCCACCCATCCATAGTACTCATACATCATATCCTTTTCTTCATTCATAATCATTTCCTCACCAACCCCATCATCATAAAATTCATTCCACGATCCCAATTCATCACACCTCCAACAACACATTCAATCTCATCCATTCATTAATCCATTCATCAAATCTCAAATCACTCAACAAGCAAACGAAGGCTTACATTCAAATTTTCAACACAATAAAATTCTACATCAAATTTTAACTTGACTAACTAACATTGAGTTACAATTGAGCCATCTTCAGTGTCAGCAATCACAATAGTTGAAACATCCAAGTTCACAAACCACATCTCAGTTTTTTACACCTGTACCACAAATTCAAAGTCCAACACAATCGGACACAAGAAAAAAGCACCCAAAAAAGCCTCACCGCAACTACACAAGACTTTCAGAATCTCATTCAACTATTTTACAAAGAATTTATGAAGCATAAGATATTATACTTCCAAAAATAAAATCAAGTGATCCTAACAAGCGATATGCAAAGAATTATAAGAAGCACTTGTATTTTACTTATCATCAAAAAGCAGGCCATGACATCAACAACTATAAAATATTCAAAAATGTTGTCCAATACCTTATTGATCTGAAAGTATTCACCCCAAATGATCCAACTAATTCATCTGATTAGGACATCGGTATCAAATCAATCACCAAGGAAATCTAGGAATCTCAGGATATCACATCCTCCTAGTCCTCCACATCATTCAATTAAAAAAAAAACCCAAAGTTCTTAATCCCTTTGGTCACATTCAATTTCAAAAATCCCCAAAGGTCTTAACCCCTTTGGTCACATTCAATTTCAAAAAGCCCCAAAGGTCTTAACCCCTTTGGTCACATTCAATTTCAAAAAATCCCCAAAGGTCTTAACCCCTTTCGTCACATTCAATTTCAAAAATCCCCAAAGATATTAACCCCTTTGATATCCTTCAATTTCAAAAGCCCCAAAGGTCTTAACCCCTTTGGTCACATTCAATTTCCAAAAGCCTCGAAGGTATTAACCCCTTTGGTCACATTCAATTTTCAAAAATCCCTAAAGGTCTTAACCCCTTTGGTCACATTCAATTTCAAAAAGCCCCAAAGGTCTTAACCCCTTCAGTCAAATTCAATTTCAAAAAAACCCAAAGGTCTTAACCCCTTTGGTCACATTCAATTTCAAAAATCCCTAAAGGTCTTAACCCCTTTGGTCACATTCAATTTTCAAAAATTCCTAAATGTCTTAACCCCTTTGGTCACATTCAATTTTCAAAAAGCTCCAAAGGCACTTACGCCCTTTGATCATAAGCTTCCCAATATAGGGGGAGTAGAAAAACCTATGCCAATGAACATCATACACTTGAAAGCGTTTCATGCTGACTGTGATTACTAAATACATATATATACAGGGTTTTTTTTTTTACAAAAAAAAGAGAAAAAAACAAATCATTCACATAGGCATGCCCACATTGCATACATTCCATTTTCATTTCCACTTAGGCATTTGACATACATTTTCATTTTTGCATTCATGCATTGCTTCATTCACATACATTAAATCATACATATTCCATGGCATTGTACACTTTCCATTTGCATATAAATACTCCATTGCATTAGGTATATACATGTGCATTCATCCCATACTATGTTCAATGACCTAGCATAGTAATGATGATATGGTCATAAACAAAAAATCAAATTATAACAATTGGGGGTACCCAGTTTGAAGAAATAATGCAACCATCGCAAAAGCCATATGTCAAACCACATCCCCTATCAAAAATCATAAGGCCTAGATTTTCAATCACTCAACCATTACTAGTGTAGCAAGAAAAATCCAAATGAATGTCTAATTTTATTTAGGACCAAAAACACAATTTATACACTAAGAAAGTCTTGAGCATGGCCAATCGATCATGAAATAGTCTTGAACCATTCACATTACATCACATATTAAAAATATTATGAGATAGGAGGGGCTAGTACCATCCTTGGGTAGTACCTCAAGGTGAAAAGGAGATATATCTCACTTGTACCATTATGCAACATAGTCAAAAAATAGTGGTTTTCACCACTACCAACATCGCTCCAAACATAAACGTAAAAACACAGAGTAGTATGGATAGGGTAAAAATTCTCATCACACCTCGGTTGAGAATCTGATTCCCCAAAGCTCTATACAAAATTAACAAATAAAATACCAAACACCCTTGATTTCTAAAGTCAAAAGGATTCATACTACACGCCCCTGAGAAGGATGGGTAGTCATCCCAAAGGCCTAAAAAATCAATCCCATAGGACTATGGAGTGAATCTCCATCAGGGCTATAGACGCTTGGCTAGTATTGGAGTAAGCTCATGCAAGGTGATATGTCTGTCCTCCAAAAAGGGAGACCTCTGAACATACATAAGGACATGCTAGACTCGGGTCATATCCATAATAGGTAATGTCTAAATACACTCATAATAGGTTAATGAACTTCATATGCACACACATTGGTACTTGATTGGATAGGGTCATTATCATGCTCAAAAATTGGTAATTGAACCTCACTCGCATACACATTTGGTCCTAAAGAAAGTTAGACAACCTAGTGAGTTTGGTTGGTGACACTAGTATGTTTGAGTCTTTGAAAACCTTTCAGTATTCCATATCAACATCCATATCTTCTTCCATATAAAAATCTATGTACTCATCCATTTCTTCTTCCATGTCAACATCCATGCCTTCATTACAAGTAAAAGTTGCATAAAGCCACTGCAATGGGTACCCCCAACTGAAAAACAATGGACACCAAAAAGAACAATGGCCATTAAAATTTTTGAACTATAAAAGATCATTCGAATACCATAAATTCCTCTCATATAATTTATATTCATTATACATTTACTTGCATTAATCATCCATAGAACATCATATAGCTTGCATGAATCATCCATATAAACATTATGCATATACATCATTATTAACTTTCATTAATTACCCATTAAGAAATCTATCAAAATATTTTCATAAAACATGCATAAAATATTCATATGATAGGCATTGCATTCACACAAAAATACAATACAAAAGTAAAAGCCATGTATATATATATATTAAACTTGAATATGCAAAGAACACTATAAATTTGAAACATCATCAAAATGAGGGGGTGCTTAAGGTTTCACACATTTCCCCCCAATAAACCAAACATCACCACAACTAGGGGGGTTCTCAAGGTTTCACACATTTTCCCCAATCAAACAAACATTATCAAAACTAGAGGGTGCTCAAGATTTCACACCTTTCCCCCATTCAAACAAACATCAACACAACCTGGGGGTGTTTAATATTTCACACCTTTCCCCTAATAAAACATAATCACAACTTTGGGGTGTTCAAGGTTTCACACCTTTCCCTTAATCAAGCATCAGAACAACTTGGGGGTGTTCAAGGTTTTACACCTTTCCTGTAATCAAACATCATCACAACTTAGGGGTGCTAAAGGTTTCACACCTATCCCCCAATCAAAAAACATCAACACAACTTGGGGGGTGCTCAAGGTTTCACACATTTCCCCCAATCAAACAAACATGATCACAAATGGACGGTTCTCAAGGTTCCACACTTGCTCCACCAATTCAATAAATAATTCAATCATTCAATCACATCACATCATCAACAAGTCAATTAAATATTCACATTTTCCTAGCCTTATCCATCGACTAAAAACACAAATATTCCTCGCCTTAATTGTCGACCACAAACACGAAGATTCATTCAACATTTTTCATCAAAAATTTTCATTCACAAGTGAACCTTGTATCTAGTGATTTATCCTACTTAACCTAGCAGTTGTAGTATCTGGTTATCCATGCAATCTGGTAGGATGGGTAGATTACCATAAGGACACTTACATCATAACAAATCCCTTTATCTGTTAACGACAAAGGAAAAATCATCTTATTTTTCTCATTAAAAATCCCCTTCATTTGTTAGGGTAAAAATAGATACATCCATCATTCTTGTGGATGTTTCTTCCACCCGAACCAGTTTCCAAAATTCTTGTTAAGCATAGTTCGATGACTAGCATTTTATTTCCACTTAGATCGATTATTAGTATTCTAGTTCCACCTGAACCGCAAGCTGGATTGACCATTCACCTGAACTGACCGCCCATTGGACCATTTTGTCATCCTAACTGACTCTCAATCCTTATTTCCTACACGAGCTTCCCGATGAATCTCTTTTTAGATGGACATTTTCTTACAATAGGTACTATGTTTCTCTTTAGACATTTTAATATGTGATCTTGTGTTTTTTGGTTTTACAGAGAATAATAGTTGTAGCACTTGTAATAATAAGATCTATATTTTTATCATCTAATTTCTGGTTTTTCTTTAGCTATTTTATTTACATTTACTGAAAATAGGTCAATGCTATGTTCTCCATTTTTCCTTCTATTTTCTATCTATGTTAAAATTTATTGATTCTCTATTTCCATTAAGATCCCCTTTTTGGTTACGAGATTTTTATATTGGTAAATATTGTGGTTCTTTATGGACATAGTGATGCTCTACTTGTCCATTTTGTACTAGAATTTTATATTTTTTAGAATTTATATCTTTGATTGTATCTCTGATTAAATTGTATTTCAAATTTATATTGAATTGTGTTTTGCTCTTATTAGTTGCAGGAACTATCTCCAAAAAATAGAGTATTTGAATACCCTAAAAAAATCACAATAAAGAATAATTGGAAATAGGTATTTATTTTCTTCCAACCACCTATACGTTTATTCTAATTACAATATTATCTTAAGGATTCATAGAAGTAATATGTCTTCAAAATTTTATTACTTTTCTAAATTGAAAAATATTTTCTTTACAAGTAAAATATCACCTACTCGCGATGCAAAGAAGGGGATCAAATATGAAAAAAGTATCCTGAATTATTTTAGCCATACATTGAAATCGAGCAAGCCATCGACATGTGTAAATTCAAGGTACAAATAATTTTTGACTACTTAACAGTTAGGTGTATTTGTTAGTTTAAATAATACTTTCTTCCTTAAATGTAGAGGGTGCCTCTAGCCATATTGCATGATGATATAGATCATATTTATGTTTATTACTTTATTTTGTTAAATTAAAAAATAATTAAGAATAGTATTGTATGCTACTATGCATAATACCATGTGGACCCTGATATGCCTCCACTTGAATATATTCATCAAAAAGAGATGAATTCTAATGAAAATTATCTGAACAATGACATTCAACAACCACTTGAAGATAATCCTCATAATAACATAGTTGAAAATGAAAGTGATAAATCAAATACATTACAAACTTCATTTGAATCTATAAACAAAAAAAATAAAAAGCAGAAAGCATATAACTGGGCTATTGGAAGGGCACTTAAGAATGAATGGGTAGAAAAATTTCCATGGATAGAGCCTATCCTAACTAATGACTACCAAGTTGATGATAAAGTATGTAGACACAAAATTTGTAGTTGGAAACTGGGCAAGGATCATAGGTTGAAAAATAAGATAGATACAATAGAAAAACATGTTGGCAAAGTTTATGTAAAAGTTAAAGGAAGTGATGGTGAAACTATTAAAAATCTCTTTTTGATAACGGTGCAACAATTTAAGCCCATTTTCAAAAAATAAAAAAGATCACCTTATGGGTAAAAGGTTTATAGTTTGCTATTGTACTTAGTATTCTCAAGAAGGGTAGACCCAAATCTGATTTTATTGATTATAAGAACCTGTTTTAGCTAGCTAGTTTGTAAAAAATTTTGAGTTGCCATTGGTTTGATCAAAGTGGTTAGAAAATTGTGAAATGTCTATCATTAGTAGAGAAGGAGGACCTGAGGTAGAAAGTAAAAATTTCCAGATTCATTTCATTATCTATTGATGAGGTGATAGTTGTGGACAATACATCTTGGATTTTTATTATTGTGTATACTTTTCAAAACAATATAAGGCAACCTAGTTTGCTAGGATTACATAATATGGTTTTAAATTCAAATGCAAAAAAACATTTATAATGTTATTGTCACTAGTTTAAAAGATATTGCAAGAATGAATGACATAGACATAGCCTGAAATTTAATATGCATTTGATCTTATGGATCTACTACAATGCAATGGCATAGGAGTGGTCTCTATGTTCGACTACAAATCACAATTGCACCATATAGTATACCAATTCATTGCATGGCTCATAGAGTGAATATTACATATAAAATCATGGGCACTTTTGAAAATATTGTGAGAGTAGAAGACCTCTTTCATGAAATACATTCTTATTTTTATTGTAGTTCAAAAAGGTTTTCAGAGTTTCAACAATTTGCACTAGGAGTTACATAAGGAATTTTTTTTTAAATATGTAGATACAAGGTGGATTTCATTGTATCAACCTACACACAGATTTTTTATAGAATATCAATCATTAACAGGCAACAGATTTATTATTTTGTTTGAATAACTTTAAAATGCTGATGACGTTATATGGTATTCTTCCAATGTTATAAGAAATGAGGAGATTGATAAAATTTGCACAAGAGAGATCTGTCTACATCATTGATTTCATAAGGATGAAAAAATAAATATGTGATTAAAAATTTGTATGTGTTCAAAGCAAATTTTAAAGATTCCTTGATTCATAGTTGGAATATATTGACAAATGTGAATGATCCAGAAATATATTTGGAGTTTGACATCAATGATCATCTTTGTATTAACAATCATGGAAATTTGATACCTCTCTATTATTTTGAAAGGCAATCAATTACAGGTGTGGATGATGCTGAATAAGTTCCTATAACACAATAGATTTCATGTTGTATTACAAAAAACTAGAACAAATTTGTCGAATATAGCAAAATATTTAACAAGTTAGATAAGAGATCAGTTTCAAAGAGATGATATGCTTGAGGCCATGGAGGTGGTTAACCCCATGTTTTGGGGTTCTAATAATGACTTCAATTCTACAAATGAGTTGTTTGTTAAATATATGATGATACTTATTCAGTATTTCAGTAAAAGTGTGGAAATGAATGGTGTTACAATCAATGGTATACTCAACAAAAATATTTTAAAAGAACAATCATCACATTTTGGAAGAATAATGGTTGAGAAAACATCACTTTTGAGTAACATCCATGAGACTGGTTCCATTGCACGTTGGTGGAAATTTTTTTATCCAAGTACTATCCTACAAGATACTATAAGTGAATACTTATATTTATATCAATTATGTCAAACAATGATTTTGGGATTAGTGGAATATGAGAGGGTTTTTAGTGCACTATATTTTGTGAAATCTAAGCTTCACAATAGGTTCGATAAAAATTTAGAAATTTTTTTAATAATTTATGTAATATCCTATTAGTTGGAAAATTTTCCCTATGATAGAGCAATTGCATTCTAGAATTCCCTTGTATATAGAAGGAGCGTGTTGAATATGATCGATATGGAATATAATGATGCTTTCAATGATTAGATTGTGGAGACACATATATCCACTATGCTTCATAGTGATGCTGAACAAGCAAAAGAGTGTTTTTTTAAGCTACCTAATTTATGATTTTTTCAGTATTACAAATTTTTAAGTATTTCACAATTTGAATTCATTTGACATCAGATTTCACAATAGAGATTCTAGACAAGTTGATCATTGTTTGTTTTAGCTCCTTACTTGTTATTTATCCAATATTGTGATTTTTCCAGTATTTCATAATATATTAGAATTGATTTGATATCAGATTTCACAATTTTGTATAAGATTTGTTAGATTTCACAAAATTTGATTATTAGGAAGTTTTCATGCTCTACCGTTTGATTATTTTTAAATAGGTTTAATTACCTTTATATCATAGTTTTTATTTTTTTTCATGACCTAAATTGTATTTTTTTACAAGTATATACAACATTGATCAATATGAATTTGTTAGTTATCATTTTCATCTATAAATTTTTTATAAGTATTTACAACATTGATCAATATGAATTTGTTACTTATCATTTTCATCTATAAATTTTTTACAAGTATTTACAACATTTAACAATATAAATTTGTAAGTTATCATTTTCATTTTCAATATGAATTTGTTTTTATTTGTTATCACAATATTGTTTCATCTATGTTATTTGTAACTATGATTTATAACACAACATTGTCATTCAAATTATATGCTTTATAATTTATAACATAGCATTGTCTTTCATAATTTATTATAAATGTATGAGTATTGTTATATTTAAAATGATTTCAATTGCATTCATATTGATTTTATCTGACACAAGAAGAGCATTCATATTTATCATTTTGGACAAGAAGAGCATTTATATTGATTTTAACTACATTCATATTGATTTTAACTGCATTCATATTGATTTTAACTGCATTCATATTGATTATAACTATATTCATATTGATATTAATTGCATTCATACTGATCTTGAGATTATAAATAGTTAAAATCATTTCAAAAACAAGAAGAGCATTCATATTGACACAAGAAGAGCATTCATATTTATCATTTTGGATAAGAAGAGCGTTCATATTAATTTTAACTGCATTTATATTGATTTTAACTGCATTCACAATCATATTGAGATTATAAATAGTTAAAATAATTTCAAAAACAAAAATACTCATATTCATATTCATATTGCCATAGACAAAAAACACAAAAATATTATAAACAGGAAGAACAACAAAATTATAAAGGATCAAAAATTTGTAAATTACCTTTTTCATATATAGATTTAAAATATATTATTTTGTCTTTAACTTTTTCGAAAACAACACAATTTTCATTCAACATGGAAATTTTTTAAACTACTTTTGACATTTTGGATTCTCTACCGATGATCGTCTTGGACCTAAGTTTTCTCCTAGACTTGCCTATTCTATTATTTTTTCTACATCTTCTACACTAGGCATTCACAATGCTACGGATCTAACTAAACTTTCTTGTCCTTTCTTAAAATTTTCCAAAACACAACTTCTTTGGCGAGATCTTGAAACACTTTCAAACCAGGATTTTTCTCCAATCCGTCCATTATTAGGAGATCTGGATCCACTTGAAGTTTATCCTATAAATATTTTCTGATAATGTTATTATCTCTTAATTACTATTGGGTTGTTCTCTTCATAATAATGGCTATTTCAATAAATTTCTTTGTAGTCTGTATGTTGACTTGCATGCTCTGAACCTGTAATTTCAAATTTTCAAAATTTGACTGCAAAATAAAAAAAAACATAAGTTAGTAGAGTTATATGACATAATTTAAGAAACTTAAATAGTTTTATGACATAAGTTATTAGAGTTAGAAAAAGAAAAATATGCATCTAAATTCTCACCTCGACCAATTCTCTTGCAACTAAAGCAACTTCAATAGTTTTCTTGTTGAAAGCCAATTGGTTATAGTACGGTTGGGCTTCAACATTGATGTTCTCAATTTTATTCAACATAATATTAAAACTTCATCATCGAATGAAGTCCTACACATCACTAATAATAAATTGGCCTATTGTAGCAAACCACTAAGCTTCTTTTATTTGTTCTCATATCGATAAAAAAGAGTCTCCCTTCTATTAAAATTTTTATAACGTGCATTTATTTTCTTAATAAGAACTTTAGCGTGAATTTCCCATTGTTTCATAAATTGTAAATATTTAAGCACCCTCACTTGGAGGGTTTCTTCAATACCATCACTCATAGATGACTGAATTTTAAAATTTAACTTTATCATTTTCAAATTGAGGATGACAGTGGGCTTCCATAGCAAGAGTGGATACTATTTTATCAGCTATTGTGGGTGCTAGTTATTTTGCTTCTGCATGTGGATCTTCAAGCACATTTGTCACCTGAAAGTCCTCAATGTTTCCTTGCAAAAAAAATCATCATCAAGTGAAATATTATCTAATCCAACATTTGTGGTTGATACCTCTAGTACTTGACTTGTGTTAAATGAAAAAGTGGGAAAAACACCCCATGATATTGGCTGCATAAGTATTTTACCCCTTCCACGAGCCATATTGATTTTGCCTCTCATTTCTTGCACCTGTGGTTGCTATTGTGGTGGTGGTGACCTCATGACTTGCTACTCCTGGCTTCTCACGATTTGATCTTGATAGCCACATGACATTCAAATAAGAATTTGCCAAAATTATTTTCAAAAGAATTAATAATTTCAAGAAAACATAATGATTTACCTAACGATGATTGGATCTCATGTACAATGTTGTGTTTGGGGGTTGTGCGCAATTTTGAAAATATTAAAATTTTAGTAAAACTTAAGGTGGAGATTTGATAGTCACTTTCTCTTTCAACAAGTGTGATGAATTCTTTGAAATTATCAAGGGCTTGCCACTTATACTAAATTAGGTAGATCCATACCTTTCTGCTATAATCATCAATGAAAGTGATGTAGTATTTAACCCCAGTATAATATTGAACATACATTGGCCCACAAATGTTTGAATGAACCAATTGTAAAGTTCTATTGGCTCTCCATGCCTTTCCTATTTCAAATGGTTGCCTATGGTGTTTGGTTATTACACATGGCTCACAAAAACATTTTGACTCCTTAAGATGTGGAAGTCCTTTAACTAATCCTTTTGTAGCGATCATTTGAAGATTATTAAAATTTAATTGTCCCAATATTTCATGTCACATGTACTCCAAAGAGAAAGTAGTTGTTGTATGCAAAGATGTTTGTGTTACAAATTTTGTAAGGAGGTAGTAAAAACCATCCTTTTTCACTCCCATGGCCTTGACATTGCCATTGGGTTCCTTAATGTAGCATTTGTCTTTTTAAAAATAGACATTATAGCCCTTATCTATAAGTTGTCCAATAGAAAGAAGACTCATTTTAAGACCAGACACATACAAAACATCTGTTGCAAGAACATTATTACCATCATGCAAAGTAAGTGGTGCCTCCCCAACACCTTCAATGGGTAAATCACTTTCATAACCAAAAGTAATGAATTGATTTGATGTAGGCAAAACCTTGGTCAACCAATCTTGCCTTCCTATCATGTACTTTGCTGATCCAAAATCAATATACCAACATTATTTATCTTAAAAATTAACTTGGTTGGATGCATACAATGTGTTCAGATTATTATTTTGTGGTTCTCCCTATTCTCTTTGCCTTTTATAGCAATTAGCAACATTATGATTCTATTTTCCACAATATTCACACCCTTTTTTATTGTTGTTTTGACCCCCTTGAGGTCTTGTTTGCCATCTTGGTTGTTGTTGGTACTGCTGCTGATGTGGCTACTAATGGTACTACTGATTTGGTTGTTACTGGTACTATGTGTATCTCTGATGTTGTCTACCCCTTTGATTTTGATTATGCTGATTTTGGCTCTTGTTTTGTTTAGGCTGTAAATTTGCCTTGGTGGCAAAAGCTGCTGATGTGGCTTTAATTTCTTCATGTTTGATCAGGGCTTGCTCATTTTTCTTAAGTAGTATATCAATATCCTCAAGTGTGGAATTCATTGTTTTACCACTCAAGTCTAACATGGTAGCATATGAGTGAAACTTTGAAGGAATACCATGCAAAATTATTGGAATTAACTCATTATCATCTAGGGTTTTACCAACAGCTAATAAATCATTCTTAATAGACTTCACTTCCATAAGATAATTGGTAAGTGAGCCTTTCATACATATATTGTGCAATTTTTGTTTGAGATACAAAATATTATCTTGAATTGGCCAATCAAACAATCTATTGAGAGCATTTCATGCTTGTTTAGGTGTTTTTGCAGCCCTTATTGTTTCTCTGCATTGAATTCCTATAGCTAGATTGATTAGACTTAAAGCTATATTGAAAATATTCTCAAATTATGCTTTTTCTTTAGGGTCTATAGGTGCAGTGAATGGGTCTTCATTAGCCTACCTATATTTCATGAAGTCCCACATGTCATTCATCATTAATATTGATTCCATCTCATACTTCCAATTTGTAAAAGTTTATGCTCCTTCAAGTTTCTTTGTAAGTCCACTTAATAGATTTGTAGTAGCCATGATTTAGAAAAGGATCAAAATAAAAGGGAGCTCAAAAAAGGATGAAGTAAGAATGACAAATGCCAAATTAGAGCCCTCAAAAAAATCTAGGGTACACCACAAAAGATCCAGAGGAGGGTTCGCCTAGTTTTTCCACTTTGAATCTTCAAGTGATTCCAATAGTGGGAGGGTTAAGTTGAACACAAGTGCCTTTTTATATCAAAAGAGAGTAAGAATTAGAATTTTTCTATACCTTTATACCAAACTTCTCAATATACCCGCCCTTACGTGAGGGAGACTATAAGCATTTGACTAGTTGATACGTGGAGCATAGGTGATTTTGAAATGGAATAACCTGCTAGACCTTTATACCAAAATACTCAATATATCTGGCCTTACATGAGGTATACTATAAGTATTTGAGCAGTTGATACGTGGAACATAGGTGGTTATAAAAATGTGATGCTTGCTTTTTGTAGAATTGTTACAATAGATGTGCCAATGTATTATTTCTTTATAAGAATTTTTCTATATGTGTTTGCTTGCTTGTATATGGCTTAGTGTCAAGTGTGTATGAAATGGAACTACACTTTATTATAATTATAAAACCCAAAGTAATGCAAGGGTAATATCAAGCATAAAATGTAGACAAAGCCCAAGTAGAAGATGCAAGCAACAAACACCTAGTGGCCAAGAGAGTGCAATAAAAGGTCTCCACAAGCAAGAACCAAGGGGCCCTAAATCACCCCTTGAGTTGATGATTGTATTAGGAAATATGGCTCAAGAATAGTCCCAAATATGCCTTGAAGTGTGATACAATTTCAATGCCACCAATGATGATAATGTCTCCAATTTTGCCAAATATAATGAATAACTTAGCTTAATGTCCTCCCAATGAATTAAAATTCATATTCCCACAAGTTTGCCAAATGTTTTATCAAGGATTGTTGGATACTACCAAAAATGTACTCCAAATTACTATGTCAACTTCAAACTTCAATTTAGCATATTACATGATTTCAAAATTGAATATAAACTGCACCAATGGATTCCTCTCGAAAAATAATTTTCAATGACTATATATAAGGCTATAGTAAGTTACAATTTGACCCTTGATTTTAATAAAATATAACAAGACTTCTTAGAGGCAAAAAACAGGACAGATTGTCCTCTACAAATTTGAAATTTGAAATTTTGGCTTGAAACTGTTTCGACGAGAAAAAATTGAAATGACCGAGCAGGAAATTTTGGAGGGAATGACTGAAAAATTTGCAATCTATATTATTGTTACCTACTACATCTGTAGATGTTTCTCAATCCAACAATTGGCAAATGATGTGCCTTACTAAAAAAAAAAAATTCCACAGCACCAAAAAACTGCTGCAAACAGCCAACTTTGAGCAGCTGTAACTTGCTCAATACATTACCAAATTATGCAAGTGAGTACTTGATGTTGTAGTACTTCTAATAATATACATGATTGCGTAAAAACATCAGGAAAAGGACTGCTAAAAAAATTAATAAAAAAAAATTCGTTTCGAAAAAAATCGCGCAGGAAAAAAACAACTGCAACAGTCTGTCTTCAAACAACCATATCTTGCTCATTTATTTTCGTATTTTTGCGTGTGAGCACTCAATTTTTTAGTACTCCTCCTGATATACATGCTTGTGTACTCATATTATGAAGGTGACTGCTCTAAAAAAATTTCCGCTGTAAAATGTGACTTTTTTTTTTTTTTTTTAAATGTGCATTCACCCTACAAAAAAAAAAAACAGCCCCACATTGGCGGATCTCACCACTTTGATACCATATGTTGGGACTGAAAAATAAGGCAAACTTTATTTACAAGTTATCTTACAATATATAAGCATCAATATTAGGAGGGAGATATGACAAGTGTCATAAGCTCCACTCCAAGTTTATTTTAGAAGACACCACTCCAACTCAAACTGAAGACAGGGACAAGTGGCAGAAGACAAATGTCAACTTGTCAATTATAGGCATAGTGTACATTATAACAATAATAATATTTTAACATTACCCCCTAATGTGAACTATCCTAAAAAGATAAGTCAACATTAGATAATAGAAGCTACATAAAAAAAAATAGATGAAAAAAAATGTTACATTTTGAACAATAATAGAAATAATTGACAGGAATTATACATTCAACTACTTTCCAAGGAAGATTGTATTCATCCTCCAAGTATATTTTATCACGTTTACCCATAGAGAACCTCAGAGACACGATATGAAAACTCTTATGTGGAAGTTATGTTAACCTCTGTATGTCCAAAGATGTGATGGTGAATGACACTTGTTTATTCCAAAATATAACATTCACTATTGCATGGTCATGGTCATAACCATCAATGATACTCTGCAAAAAGTGCTTGTCGGTCTTGAACTACGGCATTGTTAGCAAGTGTTGCAAACCTGATGTATATATCCATGTGTTGTCATAACCTTGGATGGTTGACAAATCTATCATGGTGGTGCAAGAGGGGTTCTTGAAAACCAAATTTCCAATGGTAGTTTGATTAGAGGTGGTATGATTGACCATTATTCGATAAAGTAAAAGGAGAAACATGATTACAAAGAGTTTGGGGTGATGGTGTATTGGTAAGATTTTGAGACCAATCACAGAAACGTAACCAACAAATGACTTCTCAATGTCTATTTATGGATAGAAATAATAGTATTTGTACATGTTGCAGAATGTCATTCGGTATGCACTGAGGCTAATCAATAAACTAACACATGGTAGAGTAAAAATTGGTTCAGTGATGGATCTTAATTTCCACCTAGTTGTATGTCAGACTTTGTTTTCACCTAATATGTTTCAGGACCTCAAAAATCACCCGGTTTGTTAGTTGAACTATGGTTACCATCCAGGATATTTGATCAATGGTTTCCATCTGGGTCATTGGTCAGTCTATTATTTACATGCATTTTTCTATCTAGACCTTATATTTCACCCAACTCATTACCCAGTCCTTGATTCCACCTGGGCCATTGGTCGATCGTGGATTTCAATCCAAGCTATTACTCGGTTCTCAATTTCCACCTAGGCCATTGGTCGTACTTTGATTTTCACCTAGCCCATATCACCAGTTTTTGATTTCCACTTGATCGATCATCGGTCCACGTTTTACACCTGGTTCGTATCCCAAATTTGTATATTACCTGGTACAAAATTGGGTTGTGTTTTCACCCAATCCATTCTCGAATTGTGTTTTCCTTCAGTTCACCAATTTTTTTCCAAAAATTAAGATAATTCACCATGTCCTCCTACATGAGGTTGACTTGGATTCGCTAGGGATTCACAACAGATGCAAATATTTTTACAAGGACTTTTCAAGTTCGATACTTTATGCATAACCTTGATAAACACACAATATTACTTTTGGGTGGAGGATGATAAGTTAGATCCTATTTGTTTCATATGTAAATATTGATATTAAATACTCTTCCTTCCATGTTAGATAATACTATCTAGCTCTGTTTAGCTTGCATCCTTCTCTATTTTAAATATAATTAATTATCATTCCTTTATTATTATTATTTATTTTATATTCATTTGTAATATCTTATAACATTTAGCAAAGTTTTTTGATTGGATTATTGTTTACACCATAGGTACAATTCACATGAAAATTCATAATGGAATAAATATGTCTATTATTTTATAGGGATACTTAAATTCAAACTAGTTCATTGATATAGATAAGTAATTTTACTTACATTTGTTTATTTCCTTTTATTCTTAGACCTAATCTAGGATCTCCTATAAACATGATGCAATCACTTTATCTTCTTTGTGAGTAAAATATTAACTATTTTTATGTCAAATATTGTTATGAATATGGAGGTCATAGAGGTGGAGGAACCACAGTGTCAGAGGAACCATGAATAATGACAAAATCACAATGATTATTGGTAAGGGTTTCGATTAAATTTTATAGGCGGTGTCAAAACCATGATGGTAGAGGAACCACAGATCATTGCAAAACCATGGTGGTTGTCGACAATATCCTTGAGGTGGACACTATAGTAGAGGAACCATAGGAGTGGCTATTAGTAATATCCTTATGGTGGGTACTATAACGAAGGAACCATAACTAGTAGTTGTTGGATTGGATGGAGACCTTTGGGGCTAGTAACCTTCAAGGTGAGAAGGATCGAATGGAGATATCTGGGACCAATAACCCTTAAGACAAGTAGGATCATATGGAGATCTCTAAGATCAATAAATCTCAAGGTGACCCTTTGATCATGTCTAGTCATGGTGCTAGCACTGCCACAATGGATTCTTCTAAGCATCCTTTGTATTTAATGAATTTCCTCCTGGGAGGTGTGTTCAACGGTTCAGATGGTGAGCAAGGTGATTCAACTCTCGATATCCCTATTTTGAGAGAGATAGTAAGTATGAGCTAGGAAGATCAAGTCAAAGATAATAAAATTTCTAACTTTGCTGGAAAGGAGAAGTAGATTTTAATTCCTTCAATAAGTGATGAGAATGAGTTGGTCCTAAAAATTCTAGATAACATTTTCGATAGAGCCTACAACAAATTTATTAATAGTTTGATTGGTAAATTTATTGGTTAGAGACCATCTATAGATAATATTAAGAAATGGGCTAACCACAGATGGAAATTAAAGGGAATGTGGACTTCTTAGCTTTGACAAGAGGTTTATTTTTACCTTCATTTTCTATTGTGGAAGACATGAATTGAATTTTTTGGGTGTCCCATGGTTTATGGGATGATCTATATTATTCTTGAGGAAATGAGCTCTTGGGTTTAATTCAACATCCAAAAACATGGAGGTTGCTCCCATTTGGTTTAAATTTCTAGTGTTAGCCCTTAATTTCTAGGAAAATACAATTTTAGAAGCTATTGGCAACTGCATTGGAAACTTTCTATTTCTGGATTTTGCTACTAAGGAGAGGTGGAAGATGGTCTTTTTTAGAATTTGTGTTCTAGTTGGACCGATCAAATCTCTTCCAATCTCTGTTAAAATGATATCAAGTAAAGGTACTTGTACATATGATATTTCTTATGAAAATAATCCTTTTTGATGTTAGATATGTAGCAAAATAGGTCACTTGACCAAAAAGTATCACATTAGTAAAGATTATGGAATTAATCTACAATAGCAAGGAAGGGTAAGACCATTTGGAAAGTGAAAGAGACTAACAAAACTTTGGAGGACATTGAACAAACCCCCAAGTTAAGCCATAGTAGTCCCCCAACTATGCAATAAAATACAGATGTATCTTTTGTTTTAACATTTTGTGAGAAAGGAGAAGAAAACAAAAGAGTCATAGAGCAGTTGGGTATAAGCCCCCTAGAATGTAATTGAAAGCACGAGATTATGGAAGTTGAAAAGAAACACTAAAGCTATGCAATGCAAAACAAAATGTAACACTTTAATCCTAGAAATTTGAAATGCATGAAATAGGTAAAAGAGACAAATTGAGATGAAATGAAAGAATTATAGAAAGCACAACCCTTTTTATTTATACTCTCTCAATATCGGTTACAAAGACGTCTCCCATATTTTTAGGGGCTAGGAGCGTTAACATGTTTTGGTCACAATAGTGACTAGTGATCCTCCTTCCACGTGCCCACATGTAAAATGGGAGGTCCAAAGTGTTGTCACCACTGGTGTGAATGAATCTTTAATCCTTGCTACTCCTCCTGCATTCAAAGAAAAAATAAATCGTTAGTAGCACCTATGGCTAAAATGAAGCGTTTGATATCTAAACACAATGAAGGATGCATGCATGAAACTAAATAAAAGGATAAGTGAATTGGATCAAAATAGTATGCAAATTTCACAGAAACAAGGGAACATTACCAGAAGGTCATTGCAAATGAAACAGTCAGGAAATTCCTCACTGATTTGAATTTGCTCTTGAGCGGGATGGATTCGACTGTAATTCGTCTCGGGGTAGGACGAATTCACCTGCGATAAAGCGTCGAAGTGATACTGCCCCAAATATCATGTCTAGGGAGCTCCAAAAGTCTTGCAAACTTGGGTTAGCTAATTGGAGGCATTTTGGGAAGACCCAGATGGTCAGATTTCCCCAATTTGACCTCCATAAATAGGAATTTGACTTTGCTACCTACAAGTTAGTGAGAACAACAAAAGCGATAAAACATGATAATATTTGGTCAAAGCATTATGAAATCGGGATTACAAGCTATTTAAGCAGCATAATATGGAATGAAAAACAAACAAATGACAAAAGAACAATCTGCCATGAATTCCCAATCGTTATTAAAAAAATAAGATTAGGATCGCAACAGTGTAGGGCACCCGGGCGGGCTGCCCATCATTGGAACCTAATTTTGGCACCAATCCACTTGGGATGGGCCCAAAATATCTTGTAATGTGTTGTCGGTGAATTGGTAGATCGATGTGGTCAAGTTTTGATTTTTGGATCTGGATTCACACTTCCAATAACCACACAATGGCCTCCCTTGCGAAAGAGATCAAGGATGTGGAAGAGGTGAATCAAATGTAAAGCATGGTATCAATTTGGCAGCACTTTATTGCTTAAAATTGCTTCCAATCTGTCCTCTTTTGGGTGAGAAAGGTCACCATTTTATAGACCTATGGGGTCTCTTTGGATGGGCATGCATGGGATCCATGTGGTAGTAATGCCTTCCCATGAGGGAGGAAAGTCCTCCCTGATTTTGGCTTCCATGACTGCCCTTGCAACAGTACTTAACACTCACCCTGCTCACCTACATGTGCATGCAAGGCAAGAGGCATTAATGGACTGTCCTTAGCTGCCACTTGTCAAGATTTTTCTTTTTTCCCGTTGAACCTAGAATTCATCCTACCCTGAAGCGAATTCAAAATTCGTCCCTGGGTGGGGTGAATCCCATTTTGAATTCGTCCTAGGGTGGGACGGATACTAAGCAAAGTGCCTGAATGTGCCAAATTGATTTCTTACCTTCCAAAATTGTTGTGAGAGTGGTTAGGACCACTGTTTGACCTCTAGGGTCTGCCCTTGGGGCTATGTGTGTCAATGCGATCAGTGTTTGCAGTCACATAATCAGATTGGTGCTATTTTGGTGTCTACGAGTAATTAATTTGTAGAGGGCCTATAGATTATGTTTTCTATATTTCCACTGCTACTGGAGATAGATAATGTGAATATGGTGAAGGTGAGGCATGAAGAGCCAATCTAAATTTAATTAAAATAAGATGTTAATATGGTGAAGGTAGAGCAGAAAATACCAAACTAGTCCTAGGAAGGACCAATTTGTTCCCATGTGGATATGGAGACTATCCCTTCTACTTTACCATTGATCCTGGAGAAATAAAATATGATCATGGTGAATATTGGGTAGAAAGGTCCAAATTATTCCCATGAGAAAGATAAATTAGAGATTGATACTCATGAGACTATAGAGGAATATACTATTGAGAAAGGTCCATCCTATGTTACTTCAAATGTAAGTTTAACTAAAAGAATAGAGCATAAAATAAATACAACACAGAGAAAGATATATTACCCAAAATTGATTTTCTTTATTGATTTATTAAATACAATGTTTACAAATGAATTTTGAATTACCCCAAATAGAATTGTGGTAATGTTATAATTCTCTCTCTGTATTGATACGATGATTATGATACTGGAATGAGGGTCTTCCAAATCTTCATAGGAACTCTTGCTCGTCGTTATCCAGCTATAGCTCCAAGGTTGAGTGGGGTTTGGTATCCAACAAATATGGTACCACTCCAGCTACAACATCTTCTCAATAATACCTATCTCTACACACATAAAAACCAAAAAGGGTCAATAGCACCTGCAAACCAATGATAAAGAAATGTTGTTATAAAACTTTATTGAATAATCATGTGATATAGAAAACAAAAGCAAATAAACTAGAAAGCCTTATAATCAAGATGTTATTGATCGCGTTTTCTATTCTATGAAACCATAGGAGCACGATGGTAAACTGGTAACCATGGGTACATGGTTGTGAAACCGCAGATGCATGGTTTCAATTGTAAAACCACATACCAACAATTTGGATTGAATGGTAGGAATACCTAAAAATAGGACCTCTAGACTTGAAATTGAGCTTTTTCTTGGGATGTGTGCAGATGTCTAGTCCTATTCTGGTAGCTTAGTGGTATCAATATTCAACACTCTTTTTTTGATGGAGTGAGGGTGTGTTTATAGGCCCCTTAGGATTTTGAAAGGAAATGGGAAGTGGCAAGCCTGTATTACCAAGTGGCAGTTCTAGGAAACCAAATAGAGGGGGCAGTTACAGTGAGTCACCCAATGTGACTCACTTAATTAGGGTAATGTGGTTGTAAGTGAATTGGTGTGTGGGATTATACCCCATGTGAAGGGAAAAAGGGGATAAGAATGGATGAGATGTGGCAAGGATATTGGGTGAGGTGGCTAGGACACATGTCTAGTGGGTAGGCAGGGTATCCTAGGCTAATTTTCCAGATTTAATAAATTTTAAAAATAGGATAATGTGCAGGGTCTTATATCCCTAAGTTTTAACTTAGCCATATAAGTTTATTATCTAGGATTTTGTAGTGGGGTGGAAAAATTGGTGTTGCGAGTGACAAAATTTTGGTGTCTACAGATGCCCCATTTTGTACTGCATTGTGTGCAACACGATGCAGTGCAAAAATCAATGACACCTAGTTTTATTTGAATGGAGAAATGGACTCAAATCTTCTTGGTGCAAAGAATTAATGACTTAATTTTTTTTTTTAGAAATTTTTTATTTGTTTACTTATACCCTCAATTGGTGAATGGGTAAAAGATGAAACCCACAAGCCAATTGACCAAGTTTGGATGATGAAAGGAGTTGGTTATTGATTTATGTGGATGTGATGCAAATGTATGTCATTTTGATCAATTCGATGCCCCAAGTTTGGGATTGTTTGTGTTTTTGTAAATTTACCTTTGGTTCAATGAAATGAAAAATACGGTGGTAAAATAATTAACCACGTTTGTGATCTCATGAGTCCCACTACTATTAGTCACTTATGTGCATTGAAGCCAGTGCACTAGAACCTTGATACTCGAGTGATTTCTTATTATACCAAAATTGATTTGATTGTTTTTCACTTTGATCCAACGAAAGGGGTTGAAGGATAAAATTGTTCTAATATATGTTGAACACAACCAAACTCAAATATTTAGGGACCTAGTTGATTTAATGTTGTAATGATTTGATGTTGAATGTTTTAATGAGTATCCTTATGGTTAGTTACCCATCCTACTAGATTGCATTGATTGCTAGTCACTACAACTGCTAGGTATATAGGGTAGTTCACTAGATACAAGGTTTACTAAATTATTTTATGATGATGATGTTATGAAAATAGGTGATGTGATTTATGCAAAAAAAAAAAAATTGAAACCAATAGTGTGAGGTTCATTTTACTTTGTACTGCGGGCCCATGTTGTGTACTATGAATCACACATCTATGGTTTTGTGCACTTCGCAAAATGCGGATGTGAATTTTACACCACAAACCACGGGTGCACGATTTTCACCATAAAAAGTGTCTATATGTAGGGTACCAAATCATTTTCATTCATTATTTTTTTTCCAACTAGATTTGTCTTTGTGTTGAGAGAGATGAGTGAAATGGAGGTTGGTGAGGGGAGTGGCATTCATACAAATGTGGGTGTTGTAGGTGGTGGCTTGGTTGGAGTGGAAGCTGGTGTTTGATATGCCTATGTAGGTTCTTGAAGCCCTTAGTGTAGGGTTTTATTTGTATGCATGTTTGTTTGTTTGTTTGCATTACTTTTTTTTTTTGAATCATTAAGAGGGGCTGGAAAAACCTTTCTTTTTTGGGATTTTCTTGAATGTTGTGTTATTTATTTATTTATTTTTTACTGCCATGTATGGGGTAGGTTGAAGTTTTTTTTTTTTGGAACAAAGCTTATAATTTTGACATGTTTATTTTGTGTGTATGATGAAATGCAATGTATTCTTATGTTTTTGTTTTGTTTTTGTGGGTTTTATTTTGTTTTTTACTACCATGCATGGGGTAGGTTGAAAGTTTCTTTTTTTTGGAACAAATCTTGTAATTTTGACGTGTTTTTTTTGTGTGTGATAAAATGCAATGTATTCTATAATGCATGTTCTTTTTTTTTTACTATCATGCATGGGATAGGGAATTTTTTATTTTTTTGTGTTAAATGTAATGTGTTGTTTTTTTGTTTTTTTTACTAACATGCATGGGGTAGGTTTTTTTTTAGAATGTTTTTAATTGTATTATGCATATTTTTTGTGTTCAATGTAATGTAAAATTCATTTTTTTAATTTATTTTTTGTTTTGAATGTCCTCATGTTGCTTTGTTTGTTTGTACTGTAGTTTAAGCTCCTTACCACCAGACATAGATGGCATCACACTATTTATAAAGTGCAAAAGGTTCTCACAACATATGATTGGAAGTTTCTTGAGGTTGTGGGTCTGGAAGGGTGTGAACAGATAGAGAAAATCTGAGAAGATGAGGCAGTTTTATCCACACTCATTGAGATATGGGACCTAGATAGAGATTCTTTTCAGCTCCTAATAGGGGATATTACTATTACTTTGGAGGATGTGTATCACTTTTTTCGAGTTCCTATCAAGAGTCCACTAGTGAGGGAGGGTCACAACAAGCAGGAAGTACTCAGAACCATATATGGTGAGCTTTGGTATGTGGAATGTAGTAAGGGGGCATTCCCTACCATAAATTATTCAAGGGTGAAAGTCTAGATGTAGTTTTGACATTCTTGATGTGCATATTAAGAAACATTGTGTTTCCCAATAGCTTGGGAATCAAGGATCCCATGGAACTAGGTTCTGATTTTGCTTTAGATGATGTCATATCCATAGAGATTGGCATGGGCTCCTACTCTCTTGTGTTAGGTTTATAGTGAGTTGTATGAGGTGAAGAGGCAGATCGAAAGGGCCTTAGCTGTAGTTTGTTGCTCTATAGTTGGTTGTGGTAGCATATCAGTGTGAATCATCCTAAGGGGCTACCTTATGCATGTGATCCTCTCATTCCTCATGCTTTTTGATGATGGCTTGGTGAGGAGTCCTCTCCTATTCTTCCTTATATTGATGTTGTTTATAAGGATATCCTCGGTAGGTTGACTAGGGATGGTATTTGTTGAAATCCATGGAAGGGCCTGGTATGCGGGAGGGATGTTGTGGAGCATGGAATATGTATGTCATGGCATGTTGATACGTAGGTCCTATATTTTTAATTCTAAAAGGAATCACCTTGTAACATAATGTCCCCTAAGATGTTGTAAATTGTGTCTTGTGTTGGTCCTCAGGATTAATTTGAATTTGATTGTATCCTGAGAAACCGTCCATTAGCAAAAGCATTTCTTGACCTGTGTAGGATTCTACTAATTTATCAATGCTAAGTAGAGGAAAATCATCCTTGGGGTATGCTTTATTTAGATTGGAAAAATTAGTGTATATTTGTACCCTCCAATTCAACTTACGAATGGGTACCATGTTAGAGAGCCAACCTGGATAATCAATTGAGACTATGAAATTAATGTCCAGTAGTTTTTGTAGCTCTTATTTGACAATTAATGCAACAGTTAGATGAAGTTTACTGAGCTTTTACTTGAAAGGTTTAGCATATGATGCAAAATTAAGGCTATGGACCACCAAGTTGGGGTCAAGGCTAGGCACGTCTTTGTATGACCACACAAAAATATCGTTCTTTCTTATCAAGATGTCGATCATATGTTCTTTCTTCTTTATGGATAATTTTTTTGCAATTTTGAAAATTTGAGGATTTTTCACATACTTGCTAAGGTTCACATCGATAGACTCTTTGATCAGCATATGGGAACCTTCCTCTAGTTTATGTGGAGTTGGGATGAGATGGATATCATCCTCCATATGCTCAAATGAATCATAGATGTCCCCCTTTACTTCGGTTTGAACAACCATGATAAATGATGGTGAAGGTTGTTGTGGAATGAAAGTATATTAAACTTGTAATAACTATTCAGATAAGATGAACTCGGTGATAGATGGTGGGGATGAAATCCTATCCATGGTGATAAGGCTAATGTCAACTTGAATTGGATTTTCCAAGTCATATGGGTTATAGAGTGGGGCAAACTAGTCAACATAAATCACATTGACTTAGTGGACATGATGTGGATGTGATTCAAGAGGTGATTGCAACTGACCTAAGGTTGGTTAATGGTGGTACTATGATAGCAACAAAGGTTGTGGTGGAGGATTTGGCTCAGGGTGCTCATGCTCTTTGTTGAAGTGAAAGATGGTGTGATCTATGGGGAACATTTTTGTATACCACTCATCTTTATTGATGGGTTCAAAAAGAACCACATCATCTTGGGTACCATAAAATATTCAAATGATCTAGTCTATATTTGATTCCATTTGTAAGAATTCCCCAAAATATTCATAGGATATATAATATCTTAAATTTTTATCAGAGATGTAATAATTTGGCATGTAATTAATAGTGAATGTGTGTAATACAATCTCTAGAAATGCCTCATGTAGATGAGATGCAAAGTCAATTTTTAGATACTCATCATTAGTATCATCACAATCCTCACACTCATCGCTCTTCTCTTTCTCTTCTTCATACTCAAGAGTGAGTCATTGAAATCTTTGGTTGAAGGAAGATTCTAAGGTAGAAGGTCTCTACCCTAGACTAGAGCGGTCATATTTTTCTTTGTTTTCAGGCTCAATAATGTGATGGGGACCCTAATCATGTCATCATAGTCCATATCCCTTATAGTTGACCCTACAAAAATATTGTAAAAGGAATTCTGATTTGGATACATGAGCTAAATTTTCATTAAATTCTTGCAAGGATTCCACACTAGGAGGAGGTGGATTAGACAAAGAATCCACTTTCCCATATATGAAATTAATCTCATCTTATTGGGAACCCATTATGTAAATTGCACCTATGGCTAAAGGTGGATTGCATGGGTGACCATAGTCTCTGAATGACTCAATAGGTGGTGTAACTATGGCACTCCCAGTGATGTACTCGCTAATACTTGCATTGGCAATATGCACTACAAATTAGAATGGTTGGGATGGTGCTTCTAGGATGGCTTGCAGTTCAAGTGAAGGTGATGGCTCATATCGAATAGGTGACCCTATTTGTGAGACTAAGGGTAGTGATGTTTGGGATGGATGAGATTCAATGGTATTGTTTGTTGATGGGATGGGTTAAGCTAAAATATGAATGGTGTTTATGAAGTAGATGGTATGACTGATGGAGTTGATGATTGGTTAGCGAGATGATTAATGCGATGGAAAAATGGAATGTGGTGGTTGAGGGTTGACTAGAGTTGATACTTTTAGATGCAAAAGTAGGATAAACTATCAATAATTCCTCTAGGATGGGGGATTTTGATTAAGTGATGTTAGTGGGAGAGGTTCAGATGATGAGTGGTTGGATGGATAGGTGGGTTTATGGATATAGCGTCTCATAATGATTTGAGATCAGGTTGTAGTATTTAAGAGGCTCTATGTCTGCTGGGATGCAATGTACTTTACCTTCATGTACATATTTTAGGTATTGGTGCAATATTTAAGGCACACACATCATCTCCCATATCTAGGGGTATACAATAAGTATGTTGTACTACATCACCTCCTCCAATATGATGAAGAGGACATATATAGTTTTCACCCCCATGGTGATAGGAAGAACCATGTTCCCCATAGTTGAGCATAAGGTATCATTAAAGGCTCTTAAGGTAAAGGTGGATGATGTAATGTGGGATGCTAGTATGTTAAATATTTTTATGTCATGGATGGTAATAAGGTTTATGGAGGAGTCGGTGTCAATAAGGACTCTCTTTAATGGATTCCTATCAATATGATCACTATGTGCAATGGAGGATCCAGTAAATATGATGAAACTTTCTTCTCCTCAAAGTCATAAAATGCTATAGAGGGTTCCATGCATTTTTATACACTCCCCACAAAGGAGTTGAAAGCATTGGGATATTTTGATTATACTTGGATGGATTTAAGGATTTCCATAAATACTTATCAATGTGGAGGCGACTGTTGTATCAACCCATATATTGATAGTTTTATTTATACCATTTTTAAACTTTGGGTTAGCCGATTGCCTAGGGTGATATTTGGACAAGATGGATTTCTTGGATTATGAAATGGTGAAGGTGAAATTGATGGCCCTAGTTATATGGGAACACTTGGTTATGTTGCAGAGGCTTGGGTTGTATGATATTATTGTTTCTACCCATGGGCGACCATATTGATAGCTCCTAAAAAACCTTAGTGTAGTTGAGACACGTAATTGACTTGGTTGGAAGGAACTTTAAAATTTAATGCTTCCATAATCTATTGAATTGCCTCATGGCAGGGAAAAGGTTTCTGATTTATACCAAGGTTCTGATTGGATTGACCTAGTGGATTTTCAACTTTGATATTTTCTACTTCCAATAAGTCTTGCACAATAGCCTTAAACCCATTGCAATTTTTGATCTCATGTCATTTTTTTTTATGATAGATGTAGTATAAGTGCTCTCTATAGCCCTTTGATTTTGGCTTACTAGGGTCGTCAAGTTTAATCTTTGGTAATGTGAAGAGTTGTGCCACATACAACTTTTGAAATACATATGAGTAGGGCTCTTGTAATGGGATGTAATTTCACCTAGACCTAAAGTGATGCTACTACCTCTCTGTAGATTGCATTTGGTTTTGCACCTGTTGTGGGGGTGGAACCGCTTGATAAATAAATTGTTGAATTTTTTGCTATTTTTGTTGGGGTTGTTGGATTTGAACTTGGATTTGTCGATTTGACTGTGAAGGTTGGTCCAAGACTATCTGATTAAACTAAGTAGTCTTGGAATGGCCATGTTTATTCCCCTTTTGGTTCTTTTAGACTAAGTAGATCAGTCAATGTGGTTTTCTTTCAGATATTCAGGGTGAATCACTCTAGGAATTGGTCTACAAGATGCTCAAAAGTTTAGACACTCTGATGTGGTAAGTGGTTGTAGCAATATTAGGCTTCTCCCCCAAGTATCTGAGGAAATATGTGTAGCATGAGTGAGTCATTTTTTATGATCCTAAAAAATACGTTTACAAATCTTGTCACATGCTCTCAAGGGTCCACATCCCCCTTAAATGTCTCAAGCTTTGGCATCTATTTTTTTTTAATAAGATGATGCAGGCATCGAGGCATGGATAAATTGATTGATTAGATGCCTTAATGTTCGCTTCTAATATTACAAAACTAGGGTCTGCATGGGAAAGCTATCAATATAGTTTTAAACTAGAACTTTAGATCATCCTTAGGGTTAAAACCTTGGTTTTATTGATACTACTGGTACTTAAGTGCATTGTATATGGATTACAGATGATGGGGGATGCTAGGCTAAAATGTATGATGATATGATGGCTGATGAAAGTTTTAAAATGGATGACATGATGGAGAAATTATGGCATGCTAACCTGATGTGCTAGCATACATTTGATGTGATGGATTAGTTGCTATGGTAGTATTTGAGGGGCACAATACCCAATATGGATCTTGGACAAAGGTATGGATTTTGTGATATTTGTATGGTAGGTTATGCTCAATCCTCTATAAATGCTTATTAGGGTTAGGTTTAACACTATGATTAGTATTATTTAAAATCATTTGTTGTAGCTGAAATAAATTCTATTGCATTGTAAGTGCAGATGATGTGGATACAAACATATATGAAGTGGTTTGCTAGGTTGGTTGTGAGATAACCATGGTAGTGTATGTGAGTGGAGGTTAGATAGCAAAAGGTATTTCCACTAAATAAGGGGTGATATGATTTATAGGGCTCATAGGGGTAGAAGGAAAAATGGATGTGAGGATTTGCAAAGAAACATGAGTTGTTATTTTGTAAAGGTGATTGGTGCAAGTGATGTTTTGTTAAGGTAATATGATGGGTGTTTGGATAAAGGATGATGGGTGGCTAGCCAGGTTAGTTGTAGTCAACTCAAAAAATGAATTTGTAAAGACTTATACAGACTACTATAGGTGTGTGAATATGGACTCTTGATGTAAAGATGCTATGGTGTGGGATGGGATGGTAAGCGATGATAAAAATGGAAATACCATTCTAGATACACTCAAGTACATCCTAATATCATCCATGTCCACAAGTGTGATATAACCATCCATGGGTATGGGTGGCTCACTGCTAGGAGTCTCGGGAATAATGGTATAGGTAGCCCTATGCATAACATCTATGTCTAAAATGGGGGCACTACTAGAGTACCCTACATTTAGGATCTAGGACATAGGATGAGGCATAATACCATGCCCTACCACCAAAGTGGTAGGGACCTCACTAGATTGAGACACCATAGGGGAATATAACTGACTCTATATTAGTGCTAACTTTTTAGCCTGACCACGGGTTGTTACCATATGCTAATATGCAATGATATGTAAAATTAAAACACAAGTATATGTAGGTGTAATAAATGTACCATGCAATACAACACCCAAAGAAAATAAACAAGCAAGTTTTTTGGTCCTAAGTTTGTGCAAGTTTTTTTTTTTTTGATTTTTTTGAAAGTTTTTTTTTTTTTTGAGTTTTGAAAAAGAAAAATGTGTGCAAAATATTTTTCCCTAAAATGAATCTATGATTTCACATGTATACTCACATATCAACAACCAGTGATGAAGTTTGATCTTGTAAAACCACTAAATTATGGATATGATTCCCATACCCAATTAGGGAGCATAGGTTCTGCTAGTCCTCACCCAGTACTCACTTGGTCAATGTTATACCCTCCAAAGAAAAATACATGCAGATTTTCCAAGCTACATCAGATATTGGAGTCGATCTTGGCTAAAAATAGGGTAATAATGTTGGTGGTCTGGTGATGAAATCTAGTTTTTTACCAACATTTAATGTGAGTGTGTGAGGCTTGTTCGATTTATTGTGAAATGCAAAATTAATATGTGATTTATTTATGACTAATGAAAAATGCAGGAAATGGAGAATAGTAAATAAAATATATTAGGAGCTAAAAGTTTATTTTAGGCATGAATTTTGGTCGATTCTATTGTTAGGGGATAACCATAGGTCATTGGTTGGTTCTGGTAAACCACAAAAGTATGATTTTCCAACCATAGGCATGCATTTAGGATATTCCAACCGTGGATCCACAGGTTTGATTGTGCAATAGAAATGGACAAGTCAGGTCTAATTCCTAAAAAATATGCCCAAGTTATTGCTAACTAGGAAATATAGCATGATCTGTTCCTAATGTGATAAATTTAGATCCTCTTTGTTTTTTTTATTGTTCATATGGATGCAAAGATAATTGATTTTACCCTAAGACCTAAATGCAAACGATGGCATGCATGCATTTAATCTACCTAAATGCATACTAAAAATAGAAACAAAGAGAAAAGAAACATGACATAGGGATACAAACCTATGTTTATTTCATTGCTATGTCTAGTTGTAAACCACAAATTCATAGTTCTATAGTGTAGTCACCGCGTGTGATCATTTATCCAAATATAAAATCGTAGGTATGCGGTTATATCTTCTAAACCATAGACCCATGTTTCTCAAAATCCATCACCATAGGTGCATGGTTCCCCAGGACTAAAACCACGGGTGTGTGGTTTCACAATAATAGGTTTGAATGCAATAGTCCTTGAATCTACCAACTCAAGATCGAATCCTTCCATGCTTCAAACTCTTGAAACCTGTAGATATAGAAAACACTAATCAATAATTAATAAAAAGCAATGCTAAAAAAAAGGAACCCTTAGGGGGTCCCACTGTGATCACCATTTATACAACTGAAAGAAAAGAGCATGAAATAGATACAAAACAAACAAAGATAAATAAACCAAAATTGTTTTTCTTCATTGATTTCTTGATAGAATGTTTACAAATGAATTTCAAATTACGCCAAACAAAATGGTGGTAATGTTACAATTCTCTCTTTGTATTGATATAATTATTATGATACTAGAATGAGTGTCTTCCAAATATTCACAAGAACTCTTGCTCTTCATTCGCCAACTACAGCTCCAAGGCTGAGTGGGCTTTGGTATCCAAAAAACATGGGACCACTCCAACTGCAACAACTTCTCAATAGTACCTATCTCTACACATATAAAATCATGAAAGGGTTAGTAGGACCTACCAACCAATGATAAATACATTATGTTGTAAAACACTAACTGAATAATCATGCAATATAGAAAATAAAAGAAAATAAACCAAAAAGCCTTGCAAGAAGGATGTTATCGATCATGTTTTATATTTTGCAAAACCGTGAGAGCATGATGGTAAATTGGTAATCATGGGTGTACGGTGGTGAAACAACAAATATGCAATTATGACTATGAAACTACAAACCAACGATTTGAGCTGAATGGTATAAATACCTCAAAATAGGACCTCTAGACTTGAAATCAGGTTTCTCCTTGGGATGCATGCAGATGTCTAGTCCTATTTTTGTAGCTTGGTGGTATCAAAATTCAAATATATTTCTTTGGTGGGGTGAGGGTGCCTTTATAGTCTCCTTAGGGTTTTGGAGGTAAATGGAATGTGGTAATCTTGGATTGCCAAGTGGAAGTTCTAGAATGCCAAATGGAGGGGGTAGTTATAGTGAGTCACCCAATGTGCCTCACTTAACTAGGGTGATGTGGCTACAATTGGAGAGGTGTGTGATATTTTACCCCATGTGAAGGGATAAAGGGGATAGGAATGGATGATATGTGGCAAGGATGTTGGGTGAGGTGTCTAGGACACATGTCTAGTGGGTAGGCAGTGTATCCTAGGCTAATTTTCTAGATTTAATAAATCTATAAAATAGTATAATATGCAGGGTCTTATATCCCTAAGTTTAAACTTAGATATATAATTTTATTATGTAGGATTTTATGGTGGGGTGGCAAATGTGGTGTTGTGATTGACCAAAATTTGGTTTCTATAGTAAGAATTAATAGGAGTTATCGTAAAGCCCTGTCATAGGTCAAGAAGTGTCTAGAAAAGTGGGTAGGAAGTATCTCAAGGAGAAAAGGTACTAGGAAGTAGAAGAAGATAAATGTATGGGGTACTAACCTACTATTAAGGAAATTATTGCAGGTGTGAAAAAGCCTACACCTTGGAACTAATGAAACTCCTAAGCCAGAATGTTAGGTGCATGAACTCCCTTAGAAAATATAGGTTGGTTTAGGACATTGTATGTTCTTGCCAGCTAGATTTATTGCTTCTCTCAAAAACTAAATTGAATATTATAAATTGGATAAAATTCCATAAAAGGGATTTGGTAAAATGCTGACAACTTTCAAGAGAAATCTAAAGAAGCCTCCAGAGGTATTATATATCTTTGGAAATTCAATATTTATGAGGGAGACCTACTAGCTAAAATTGAATATCATATCACAGTACTTCTCAAAGCTAAATCTTCTAAAGTTTCCTTTGTGATTATCAATATTTATACTCCCAACTCAAGTAAAGCCCATAGAGAACTAAGGATTTATTTAAGGAAAATAGGTAAGTAGTTCAAAGGTTTAAAATGGATTATGGTAGGTTATTTTAACACCCCCTTATATCTAGGTGAGAAGTAGACGGTTGTGGTTGAGTTCTCAAAAAGCATGCAGGATCTAGGGAAGATTTTAGTTTATGGTGATCTATTTGATGTGGATTTAGAGGGTAATAGGTTTGCTCGAAGGATTAGATGCTTTCAAAAAAACTTGATTTAGGTTTGGTTGGATAGAGTTCTTCTTTCAAAGGATTGGTTCCAAAAAAACTTCATGTTTAATATGAAATCTCTTCCTAAATCTGGATCTGATCATAATCCTCTACTCTTTTGGTGTAGTGTAGAAGATCAAAAGCATAATGACCCTTTCAAGTTTAAATTTATGCAACTGCATCGCCTATATTTTTACAAATAAATAGAAAAATAGTGGAGTATTACTTCTCAGGATACTAACATGTAAATTATTGCAAAAAAGATTATAACTATGAAGAAAGAAGTCAATAAGTGGAATAGGGAGGTCTTTGGAAACATCTTTCAAAATAAGAAATCTATTTAGTGAGATTTGGATATGTTAGAAGAATATATTAATAGGTTGCGTATGAACCAAACCCAATTACAAAGATAAAATAAGCTTAATATTGAACTACACACCATAATAGCCAAGGAATAAATCTATTGCAGGTAAAAGTCTAGGATCTAGTGGTTGCAGAAAGGTGATAGGAATTATGTTTTTCCATGTCTCCACTATCAAAAATAAAATTTCTACTTGCGTTGATGAAATTATAAAGGATGATTACTAGGTTATTAGAGAGATCAAATAAATTGAGTGTGAGGCTATGGGCTTCTATCAAAATATTCTAGCTGAAGAGATGACAAATCATATTCCTAGGTTATATCCAAGGAGGCCAATGCTCACTTCTAAAGGTATTGAGGAAGAAGAGGTAAGAATAGACATTTTCTTCCTTAGTAGAGACAAATATCTAGGTCTAGATGCGTTCCAAATAGATATTTTTCAAACATTTTGGGATATTTTTAAATTTGATATTATTGAAGTAGTGATGTAATCTTTAAATTCGGGTCAGATCCTAAAGTATTTTAATAATACCTTCCTTTTCCTAAGAAGAAAGGATTAAAAAACTTCAAATATTTCAGACCTATAAGTATTTTCAATGCTATTTACAATATTATCTCTAAAGTTATAGCCCTCGGATTGAAGATCTTCCTCCCCTTCATTATCTCTAATGAGCAACGAGGCTTTGTGGACGGTAATATTTTTTTGGATAAGATTATATCCCTTCTTGAATCCATGTATTTTATCAAGATTTGTGAAAGAAAATGTATGTTCCTAAAGTTAGACATGAGCAAGGCTTATGATAGAGTTTCATGGAGTTTTTTTCATAAAGTTTTGGATGCCTTTGGTTTTTGTAGATAATGGAGAATATGGGTTGGAATATTTTATTATATTATAAGGTATTTTTTTCTAGTCCATAATAAAATAGTAGGTTTTTTAGTATTAGTAGACATATTAGACAAGGTGACCCTCTCTCTCCTTATATTTTCATTATTATAGCTAAAACACTTAAAAGATACCTCAATCTTATAATATTGAGGGTATTACTCATTTTAAATTTGTGGATGATATCATTTTAGTTGGTAATCATACTATGGTAGAGGTAATTGAATTTATAAAAATATTAGACTCCTATGAGTGTACCTCTCATAAAAATATCATATTGGACAAGAGTGATATCTTTTTCACTAACACTAAAGTTTCTCTCCATAGAAGTATGGCTAGAGTGATAGGGTATATTGTATCAATCCTACCTTTTTCTTACCTTGGAATGCCTATGTTCATGGTAACTTGCAAGGTACCTCTTTGAAATTGTTTGTTTGATAGGTTTCAATCCAAACTTATAGGATAGAAAGGTAATCTCTTGTCTCAAGCAGGTAAAATATTATACTTTAGGAGTGTTATACAGGCTATCCTCATTTATATTCTCCATTTTTAATGTACCTACTAAAGTTTCTAAAATAATAGAAGGAATTCAAAAACATTTCTTATGGTTAGGATTTGAAGAGAGGAGGAGGATTCCTCTTGTAGCTTGAGAAAAAATATACCATCAAAAGAAGTATGGTGATCTTTATCTAAGAAGACTCGACCTAGTTAATAGTGCTATGGTAGCTAATTTGGTATGGAGAATTGTAAGGGATGGTCGGATTCTTTGGGCAAGTATTCTTAAAGAAAAATATCTTGATAGCCACGAGGATACCATATTTCTCACAATTAAATACCCCTATCACAACATTTATTTATGGAACCACTTGGTGGAGGCTAGGGAGGCCTTGTGGAAGGGTGTAAAATTACATGTTGGAGATGAGTCCTCTATAATTTTCTAGGAATATGCCTAGTTAGATGACAACCCTTTAGCAAATAATGATATTTTCTCTAATCTAAAAGAGGATCTAGAAGATAGATATGGTAAAAAGGATTGTGACTACATGATTTTGTTGGATAACTAGTCGAGCTAAAAATATCTAGAGGTATACCTTGAGAATTTAAAGGTTTAAAACCTCCTTAAATCTAAACTAAATATTTATTGATTAGGTTTTGTGGAGCAAAAAAACTTTGTGGTTTGGAGCAGAACTAAGAATGGTGAATTCGATATAGGGTTATGCATAGTGGCAAATATTCGCCAATTGAGAAAAAATTAGGATTTTCAAAATTGAAAATTAGTGAATATGGGGACCCTTGATGTTGGCCCATTCGCCTAAAATTTTTGGGACCAATATTTTTCTTAGGGTTAATTTTCCACAATATATATTCAAAAATAGGCATATTTGTAGTCGTTGAAAAGTTCTTTTCGAGCCTGATCTAACTGTGGTATTATTATGAATTTATAAGGTGATTTAATAGGTCATCAAATATGACCTTAATGTTTAGGGCTTCAAATGCCTCAAATTTTAGGTGTGAAGATGATTGATTTGATTTGCTTTGGATTCGTCATGATTCACCTTGATTTTGTTAGGATTCACAATTATTTTACAAGTACATTTTGAGTCCAACCCGTCATGCATAACCTTGATTCAATGTAAAGATAACCTATAATATTTTGAATCCTACTATAGATAATGGTTTTACTTGGAATATAATTTGGGGTAAGAGAGCTATTCCTAAACTAGATATTTTTCTTTGGGAAACAATCCAAAATAAGATCCTAACAGTGGATAATCTTAAGAAGAGAGATTTTTAGTTACCTAATAGATACAGTTTATGTGAAAAGGCAAAAGAATCAGTGTAACATATCTTATTGGAATGTTCCTACACTCTAAATATTTTATAGCTCCTCATCAATAGGATGTGCATCTCTTGGGTGATGCCTTCTAATATGATTTTGTGATTATAATAGTCGGAGAACCTCGTTTTCAGCCTTCATATTAATGTAATTTAGAACCTAATTTTATTTCATTTTGTGTGGGGAGTATGGTTAGAGAGGAACAAGAGAAATAGGGGATATGAAAGGTATTCCTATCCATAATTCACCAAACTACACAATTGTATAATAATATCTGAATAAAAATGCATAAAAATATGCTCAAATGCACACACATGTAAAATCATGCAAAACAAGAAAAAATTCAACAGGGTCAAAAAATTACAAAAATGAGTACCCATTTGCACATACATCAATCCCATTCAATCATTTCTCATGCAAACATGTAAACATTGCCAAAAATACACATTATTCCATGCACATGTTTCGAGGGAAAAAGTCAAACTTGAAAATAAAAAGCAGATTCATGTACCCATTTGGCCAAAATATCACTTTGTACATGAATTTTCAACAAACACACATAGTTGCACACATTTCCATGTCCTTTTTCAATTTTCATGCACTTTCACAATTTTATTTCACTACAAATTTATTCCCTATGGTTCATTTTTAAAGCATTATTTTTGTGAACATCACCACAAGAAAAATGCACTTATTGTTGTTACACTCTAACCTGCACTCATGCTCGCTTGTCCACTCACCATTGCTCATGTTCCATTTCACAATATGATAGTGATTTGCTTTGAGAAATATTTCTCACCACTCTCTTCTCACTCCACATCGCACAAAATTACCCCACCATGGTAATTTTGTGCTTAAATACACTATTTTTGGTATGTTGGCATAAGCATATGCAAGATTTTTGGTTTGCACACCCATGTGTAAATCTACCATTTTGTATTCAAATTCTCACATTATGCATGGCTATGGTTTTGTATACCCCTCCATTTACGTTTTTCATCATTATCACCATCATTTTCATTATTTTTAATCGACTCATTATCGCTTTTCATCTCCTCCATCATTAATTCGTCGCTTGAGGGGGTCATCATTCAACAAATTCAAATGCTAATTCACATGTGATCAAATAATTAAACATCTAATTGCAGATACAACATTTGCCTAAGATTTTTTTTGGTAAAGATTTTATCAATTCCTCATTTGCTAGGAGAAAAAAAAATAAAATTTCTCTTCTCAATCAAAATTCCAATTCAAAACAAACAAATACTTGATAAAACTAAAATACCTATGATTGTAGATATCTCATGGATTATCTTCTTCAAAGTTGTAGTCATAAGACCACTTTTGAATGAAGCACCTGATTAATATCTACCTTATGGCTTCCATGGTTTGTCAAATATTGTAAAAAAAAAACTCATCAATCTATCAAAAGCAAAAATTTGCAAAGGCATTTGTTCCTTCCACAATTGGGATATCTCACATTGATCACAAAATAAGGTAATCCTACTTGTTTCCTCGAAAGTAATCGTTATGATTCTACAAAGTGTCATACTCAATCACAAATCATTTTTTTTATCAATGCATCTCTCTCGCAATCATCCACAAGTCATCAATCACAAATTCTTTGCCTTCCAAATCATCCATCAATTCATATCATCAATTTTTATACTGAATTGTATTTTCACACAATATAATATAAAAAGGGGAAAATGTAGACACCCAAAAGTTATCCATTATCACTTTCTTTATGAGCAAAGTGTGCATGCTAACCAGACATATGTTTTAGCATGTGTGAGAGGTGGATTATGAATAGGAATACCTTTCATTTACTGATAGTGGAAATGACTATCACATTGGAGGATGTGTATCATATCTATCAATTGTTGATAGAGGGTGTCACAATGAGGGTGATAGGGAGAGCTACGTGAGATGTGATATTACAAAGATATTTTAAAGATAGATATGGTGAGGTGAAGTATGGTGGTGGTGTGGACTATGAGAAGTATTGGATGAAAAATTTGTTGTCCAAGCAACATACAATGGTGATGTTGGTGGTGAGTTACGCACTACTAGATACTTTAGAGGTAAAATTCTTTTGGAATATGATGGGAGTAGTGTGTGACATGGTGGAGCAGAAGTGGTGTTTTCTTAAGTGCTTGCATTACTTACACAGGCCTTCAGATAGTTGCATATCATTATGAGGATAGATTTATTAGGGCTAATATTCAGTCCATTACTATAGGTGTAAGCATGGGAGCATATCATGGTAGTATAGCTAGTGAGGCAACCATACAAGGCACATATATATGGATAGTGATGTACCCTATGTGCTGAGACGACATATTAACATGGAGATATAAATTAAGATAGATCATGAGGGTGATGAGCAGTACACAAAGGGCTATTAGATGGACTAACAATAGATCACATCACTTGGAGGCCATGGTGAGGAGCACCTAATTGTCTAGAGGATGGGGAGTACTTGTGTAAGGTGATATAGGTCCAGTGGATGATTGGATAGTATGGGACATATGTGGAGTACTTCCCATTCTCAATAAGATGTAATAATTTGGTTTGCAATAGGGATGACCAGATTCACCAATGGCCATCTAGAGGATGAAGGAATATTAGAGGGTATGATCGATTGTGCCTCCCTTGGATATTGAGTGAGATGATGAGATAGTTATCCTAAATGTGGATAACACTGGGATGATTCTAGAGTATGACACCTTGTGTGTGCTACAAAGGTGGAAGCTAGGAGTGGGGTTGATATATAGATAGTGCAAGGTGGTAGGTGGGGTTCTTGTAAGAGTAACAATGACATCACCAAATGATGATGGTACAGGAACAGGGTCACCAAGTATAGGAGGGTTTCCAGAGTCACTAGATCCTAGGGAGGAAGAGGAGTTAGATAGTTTAATCTAATAGATGTGATAGTGGCAAGGGAATGTTGTAAGTTCATAACATGAAGATGTTGGAGAGTGGATGAGTGGGGGACCGCCAATAGATGAAGTGCTACTGATGGAGGGGATGCCCTTGGATGAGACAATGGCATAGATGGGTGAGGAACCAAATATAGAAGATAGGGAACCTATGAGGGAGGTGCGAAAAATGGGTTAGATGCCTCATATGGATGAGGTGATAATACCATAATAGCTAAAGCATTTTTTTTTATTGGTCTACATGAGATGATAGTAGTGTAGGATGAGGCGATGCTCCTATGAGAGTTAATGCAATATTTAGAAGCATGCAATACTCATATAGATATGGATTGGACTGTGTTGATAGTAGAGATGCATGCTTCTAGAGTAGGGAATTAGGTGGTGGATGAGAGAATAGAGGTACCTTTAAAAGGGTTGAGGTATATTGTGGAGGAGGTGAGATGGATTATGGGTGAGAGATATATTTTAGTGAGACAAAAAGATGATATTATATTAGATGTGGATTGTAACCATCAAGAGGTATGATGTTATGAGAGATTAGTATAATGCTAGAGCTATGAGAATTGAAATTATTGATACGGTCTATTAACTACAATAGTATCTTGATGAGGCTATGGAGTAGATGGAAACTGAGAGGGCTAGCCAATTGGAGAGTGTGTAGCAATTGTAGTGGGAGGTGAAGGAGATAAAGGTTATAGAGGAGTAAGTTACGGCCATGATTGAATGCCTGCAAGAGAGAGTGCAATAGTTCTAGGGGGATTTTAATGTGGTGAGGGTAGCAGAGGAGTGATCTAGAGCTGAGGTAGTAGGCCTACAAGGAGAGGTGAAGTGTTTACAATGAGTAAACATAGATTTTTTAGTGTCCTATTCATAGGAGGTAATGAAGAGGGTGTAATATGAGGTAGATCTAATTATGCATGAGTTCTCACTACCAGTGCATTCAGAGTTATAGTCATGATCATGATTGCATACACAACCATGATAGAGTTAGTGAAGTACTCTAGAAACCTTACAGATGGAGGGGCACACCCCAGAGATTAGAGTAGTGATAAAATAATGTGTAGAGGAGGCATCAATGGATTAGGAGGGGAGTGGAGAGACTCCCAATGAGCAGCATGGTTGATGGATCTTGTTGTTGGTGGCCAAGTGGCCATCACTTTTTTTATGAGTAGTATATACACGCTATGTACATGTGATGAGGTACCTAAAGTGGTACACATTTTTATAGCATGATGGCATTTTTTTAGATATATATATATATATATATATATATATATATATATATATATATACATGACATTCGTAATGTTATATCTTATTGTATTTTTGTGTATGTTATGTTGCTTTTGTGTATGTGCATAAGAATAATGTGAATTTATGAATGTAGCATAGATGTGATAGAAGTAGATGTGTGTGAAATGAATGATAGCATGTATGCAAATAAATGTATGAAAATGTAAAAAATGTGTTATCATATAGATTAGAAATATCATAAATGATAAAGGATAATAAAAATGAGTGAGCTATGAAAAAATAAGTTATGAGAGACAAACAAACATGTAATGAATGATGTAAAAATGAAATGTAAATACCTATGAGATGTATGCATGAGGTGGAGATGACAATGTGTTGAATATAAATGGATTCAAACCTGATATGAGTATGCTATGGATGAGTATGCAACTGGATGAAAACAATTTTGAAGAAGGCACATGTATTATGGCAGAACAAGTGATAGTATGATTCATATTATTATTTCAAATATATTGAATGTGAAAAGTTCTTTTAAGAGATTCAAACATGATAGTTTGAGCAATCAAACCCATCGAATACTTGAATAATATTCTTCAAAAAAATCAACTTGCTTGAATAATAATAAGTCAATCATGGACCAATGTGTGAAGTTATATTCATGTAACCATTTTGAGAGAGGATGGTTTCAACTCATTGTTAACTTAGCTTGTAAGCTAGCTCATCTAAAAGCATACAATGGTCTGTACAAAATATCACTAATATGATAGACATATCACCACTTGTAATTTGTACACCACTTCTAGGCAAGTTTCTATAGCCTATTTTTGGTAATGGAGATCACCTTGTGATTTTTTTATTGACAAGAGGACCTCATGGATTCTAGCTTTTTGGTGGTACTCTTTTTGTAGTACACTTTTTGGGATTTTAATTTTGTTTTCTGCCTATTTTTTGTAGCTTGTGCTTTTGTCGATCCTCAGGTTTTATTTAGATCACACAAATGATAGGATGAGTGGGCGACTTTCACTAGGTGGCCAATATATACACAGTATTGCTTGTCCTATTCTCAAAATTTTCTTAATGTGTAATATGTATAATTATTTCCATGAAAGAACTTAAGTCAACAAAGGGAAGTTTTTAAATGCTTTAGAATTTGCCAAATTTAGATGGTGGATTGATTGAATTAACTATAAATTATTGAATCACACAAAGCTTTCAACGATACTGTCTCATAAAAATGACATTGGATACCCAAACTATTGTGCTAACAATTATATATTTAATTCTTCATATGTGTTATTTAAAATGAATATGTATAGATGTGGATATGGACACAATCTATATGCATGTAAATATGTAAGAAGAATGAGATATGACACATATAATGACAATACGATGAGCAATGACCAAGTGGTAAAAATGTGTGAACATCTAGTGAGTTATGCAATGAATAACATGATTTTTCTATTCATGGAGTATGAAAATACTATATGAAATTACCCCAGGATGATATCCAAATAGAAGGGGCAATGGAGAGAATCGAAAAAATTGATACAAGGACATGAGTGCAAGAATAAATGGTAAATATTTCGTGATATCAATGTGATTGATGAAGCAAGATGGTGGTGCCATAAATGAGTGTGGATATGGATATTATGTAATAACATATAAGAAAGATAATCATAGAAGAAGACAAATGCAGAAAATGAAACTTATCAAAGGTATGTAGTTGCTAGAAGTGTGACCATACAACATTGACAAGTAACAAGAAAGAGGGGAAGAAAGAAAGAAGAGAAGAAAAAATCAAAGGTATGTAGTTGCTCAAAATGTGACCATACATCAATGATCGAAGAGGAAGGATACAAAGAAGAGACGAAAGAGAAGAGAAATAGAAAAAAATGATGCAATTTGACATACACCATGAATGGACAATTTTATTGTTTTGTTTTATTTTATTTTTTTTGGTGTTTACATTTTTGTATTTAAATCGATGGTATGTACAAAGAGTGATGATCCATACTAAAAGTGATTATGCATAAAACACCCTAAGATAAATGATATTGATGGGTTCAAGGTTAGCAAGACCTTCAATATTGGCAAGACGATATGCCCTAGAACCAAATTTATGTGTAACAATATAAGGGCCTAGCCAATTAGATGTAAATTTTTCATGAAGATGGCATGGTTGGCTAGTTATATATTGGTTCTATTTGAGGATTATATCTTCGATTTGAAATTCTTGTTGATGTATCTTACTATTATAGGTGAATTTGTGATGGTATTTTTAAATGTCTATGTGTTCATTAGCATGAATGTGGTGCTCATCCAACAGTGTTAACTAGTCTAATATTGCTTGATGAGCATTATCATCATCAATAAATTCTTTCAATGATATGCACAATGATGAGAAGCTTAAGATTTGGGGGCACTATATTTAAAAAATATTATTATCGTAGTTGTAGTTTCTAAAAACCCAAAGTGTCAAGGAAATTGGATGGTTCCAATTATGATATGACTCTACAATGGTTTTGTACAAAGAATGGTGCATATGGTTTTATGGATAAGTTCAGTGTGCAAATATTCATGGTCTTTAAAAGCATACCATTATCATAGACGATCATGAAGGGAATGTCAAAGCGGTAGATGATGTTTCAAGTAATGAAGTTGACAATTTTAGAACCTATCGTTTGGAGACAAGAAGTATCTTGAACCTAGTTTGTAAAGTACTCCATAGTAGAAATGATATAGTTATGAGTGCTAGATTAGGTTGGTATGATTTTGTCAATAAAATATAAATCTCACTGAAAAAATACCACATAGATTGAACCTTTTGGAGTGGTTGACATGGTAAAAAGTGTAATATTAACATGGTTTTTCCATTTGATAAACTGCTAAATATATTCACAACCACTATGCTCTAGTGTAGTCCAATACTAACCCATGTGTGAGATGATTCAAAATGACATATTGGGTTTCATGTGGTTTGAGATAACTATTGGAATTTTGGAGTCATTAAGTTGAGTTGTCATGAGTTGTCATTGATGTCAAGGAATTTGTCAAGAAATAAAGTTGTCATTTATATCTAGGAAGAAGCTTCTTATAATATCAAATGTCAAGAGGAACGATACAGAGGTTAAAGGTAAGGTTAAAGGCAAAAGGGATCCATAATACAATGGAGAGGTTAAAGGTAATTTTAAAGACAAAAGGGCTCCATAATATTTTTAATATTATGTAGAAGCATAAGTTAAAAGGTTTTTCATAAAAACCCAAGAAAGTTTAGTGCAAATATAAAGGAAGGTTTAATATTTATTTGATAAAATATTTAAACTCAAATTGAATTTAAATTTTATAAATAGATATTATTTATACCAAGTTGCAAAATTAAAGGTGGCCTAAATAAAACCAAGGATTTAAAAGAAGTAATTTATAAAATTTAAATTCAAATGAATTTAAATATTTTATAAATTAATAAGGTCAAAGGGATAAACAAGCACCGACGTCTAATACATTGGAGGAAATTTGAGCACCGACGTTTTGCATAAAGGAGGGAAACCATTATAAATACCAATGCCTAAAAGGCATTAAAACTTATCATTTTTCTCAACTAATGTATGCGTTGACTCATGCATAATATATGAAGTGGTTGATGTGTTTAGCACTAGTGAATAACGTTTAAGGGGAACAACATGATTTGACCAAGCACAAAATGGGTAGCATGGCCTAGTGGCAAAGAGGACAATGTTAGAGTGTTGGGCATCAGGAGACCTACATTAGAAATGTGGTGGTGGGGTTTTTGTGGTTGCATTGGTGTTGGAGAGCACCAAAGGAAAAGGTGCATGCTTTGTGCTAAGCAAGGCAAGGATTTTTTGGAGCACATGGTGATCTCTTCTCCCCAAGCAAGCGCCTAGCTCACACAACAATTGGAGTCACATCTAGGACACTGGTTGAGGAAGTATCATGAGTTTGAATCCCTTCCAAGGCAAGGCAAAGGTATTAATTTTTTTGTGTAATATATTATGTGCATAAAGTTTTGACATGAGGTCTTAAAGAGATAAAAGGGTTGCTTAAATTTTTTTATATTGATTATTATTTTTGGTATGTTGGAGGAATAAGAAGTTAGCTTTATTTTGAATAAAGTGTTTATCACATTGATTTTTTGAGGATTTAAAGTATAAAAAGGATTTATTGCATAGAGTTATTTTTGAGAAAGAATATTGCATTAACTTTATTCTTGTCATTGATTATTATTATCATTGGGAGATTATAAGTTGTATTTGGTGAAATAATTTTTGTAAATGTTGCAGAATATTTTCTTAAATATGGAGTGATAAGGTGTATATGTTTTGATATTTACATTGTAATTTTTGAGGAATTTTATCATCTTATAACTTCTTAAGCTTGGCGAAAGAGTGTTTGTTGTTGTGGCAAATTTATGAGATCCCTTCATCATCAAGAAAAGGTTATGAGCACATTATTCCATAGTTGAGTTGATTGATTGATTTTCTGGAAAATAAGTTTGGAGTGAAAATGACTTGATTATGATTTCCTATTGAAAGTGTTGATATAATGCTTCAAGGATTTTTACAATAAAGGATTATTTTACAAGCATTGTTGTTGAAGCTATTGGTTGTGTAAAGAACTAGGGTTTGAGTATCATTGATATGTGAAGACTATTTTATATGCTTTGTTGTTGAAGTGAGTTGTTGAGGAAAGAACTAGAGTTTGTAAAGAACATGAGTATCATTGTTATTGAAGTGAGTTTTTGAGTGAAGAACTTGAACTAGGGTTTGCAAAGATCATGAGTATCATTGTTATGTGAGATTTATTGTTGAGCAATTGTTCAAAATATTTTGATTTGGTGTTTACATGTTTGAACTAGGGTTTGTGAGAAAGGGGTGTTTCATTGAGTGATTGGTTTAGTAGAGTTGGTCGATCCTAGTCAATTGGATGTATGAAGCGATTGTTCAAGTTCCATAAAACAAACTATTCTAAATTATAAATTGAGTTAAGAAAGTGATTGAGATTTGAGTTGAATTTGAATCATATTGAGTCTCTTACAATTCTCCTTATGTTTCTAAGAGAGTGATTAAAAGTAATTAAGTAGATTTGATGCAAGTCTTTAAGGAGACTTGTGGATTGATTTTTGTGTGAGGCAAGTTTTTCATGTGGTTTGAGATAATTGTTGGACTTTTTGAGTCATTAAGTTGATTTGTCACTGATGTCAATAAATTTTTAAAGAAATAAAGTTGTCATTTATATCCAGGAAGAATCTTATTATAATATCAAAGGTCAATAGGAACAATGCAGAGGTTAAAGCTAAGGTTAAAGGCAAAAAGGCTCCATATTACAATGCAAAGGTTAAAGGTAAGTTTAAAGACAAAAGGGCTCCATAATATATTTAATATTATGTATAAGCTATTGGCAATTTTGGGTTTGAGATCCTAGCTTCTTGTCTATGAGTTGTCATTGATGTCAAAAGGAAATGGCATTAATGTTAAGAGGATGTGTTGGCTTCAAAGGTGGAAGATTCCAAGAGAATCCGGAGAGATTCCATTGGCAAGGGTTTTTCATTAAAACCAAGTTAAATGGTTTTTATTAAAACCAAGGGAGGTTCTCTTTATTATTTATTTAATTATTATTTAAAACCCTTCAAGGTTTTAATTATTTAATTATTTAATTAATTAAGGGAGAAATTATTTTTAATTTATCTTAAGGGTTTTTAAACCCTTTAGAAAGCAATTTCGATTAAATTCGAAATTACTTTTCGAATTCTATCGACGTGTTTGGAAATGCATCAAAGTGCATATAAAATGAGGCAAATGAATTAATTTATGTTTGGGAAAAGAGTTCGACATTAATCCCTGAGCATTTCAATTTTGACATCGAAGCCCCTGCGCCAGCGAAGGAGGAAGACAAGCGTTGCGTGGTCAAAGGTGTGATGGGTTGGTCTTGGCGCCAAGGAGGAGGCGCACGTGGTGATAAGAACGGAGAATTCCCTTCTCCCTCACGTGGGCTCTCCTAGCCCACGCGGTGTGGTCAAAGGACTTAGTAGCATGGTGATCGACAGTTTGAATCACCGAAGACCCTTTTGAGGGTAGTGTATGCACTCCAAAATTCGTGGGATATTTACCAAAGGTATGCGCTCCAATTTTTGCAGAAAGAGTGGCAATTAAATTTTAATATTTTGCTTGCTAAGGTTTTATAAAGTTAGCTTTGGGAGGTATAAGGAATGCAAGCTTAATATTTTTGCTATAGTCGGATTGAAAATTAAAAGGGGAAATAATTGCCATGGTGGTTGAGTTATTTTGACATGCCAATGTTGGGTTAATAATTTTTTAGGGAAGATCAAAATTATTAATTGTGGTAGATTTTCAAGGGCTTATTCATATTCAAAAAGGTATGGGCACATTTTTCTTATGAGTATGATTGGTGTATGTTTTTCTGAAATAAGGTTGGAGTGAAAAGGTTTTCAACTAGGTTTCCTTTGGTTGGGTGTAAATCCTATTTTCTGGTTTGTTGAAGACTTCTTATGCATTGTTATCCTTAAGGAGAGTTTTGGTGAATGCATAATTTATGGTTTGAGATAGTGGAAGCTTTGTGCACTAGGGTTTATATTTGTGAGTCTAGCTACTTGCATTGAGTTGGTGGAACCCTTGGTTGGCTATTTTGAGTTTGATGGTTGAGTTGCTTCCATAGAGGTTGTTTGATCAAGTTATTGCTTTACTTGATTCATGATATTGGGCTTACTCCATTGAGTTGATTTGAGCAAGTTATTCTTTGCATTTGGTGATATTGTGTTGGTGGCTGTTTTGTTCAAATATATTTGGAGGGAAAAGGATTTCTACTTGTTTCCTTTTTCTTGTGATGATTGGTTGAATGCTTCAAGGTTGATGTTGAGTTGAATGTTGGTTGGCTAAACCTTGTTTGATGAGCATTGTTGTTGAAACCCTAATTGTTGATATGGTGTGGAAATAACATGAGTATCATTGTTATGTGATTCTTTGCATAGTTGGCAATTGTTGGGTTGTGTTTCATGTTCTTGAAAGAAAACATTCTATCCTATCCATTTTGAGATTGAGATTGAGTTGAGATTGATATTGGGAGTTAAGTATAGAACATATTGAGTCTCTAACAATTCTCTTTGAGTTTCATGATTTTTGATATTGGGATTTGAGTATAGAACATATTGAGTCTCTAAAAATTCTCTTTATGCTTCTATGAGTTTGATGAATCACATTGGGTCTCTAACAATTCACTTTGTGAGTTCATACTAAGAAAGTTTTTCTTGGTGAGCTTGCGAGGTTTTGAAGTTCTCTGGGGACTTGTGAGCAGTTTTGGGACAAGTTCCGGTGGGGACTTGTGAGAAGATTTGGATAGGTCCTAGCAGAGGACTTGTGAGCTGAGTTTGATAGTTCTATCAGAGAACTTGAGGACATAGGTGCATTGGTTCTATGAGAAGAACCTGAGGATAGTTGGCAAGTCTTTGAGAAGGCTTGTATGCAGAGGATTGATTTGTTCAAGAGTTGGATAGATTTGACAGACAGAGGAAGACTTGTACTAGACTAACTGACTGTGTTTGGTATAGGTTGCTAAGCTACTGTGGACGTGATCATAGAAGGCAGAGGTCTCTTAGGCTAAGCATTGAGGATAGGAGGTCTTCGGTGGAAAGGAGTTCCACGTGCTGGCAAGAGGTAGAGGCAGTTGATCTTCTGAGGGATCATTTCCAGAGCAGAGGGGAAGGTATCTCCTTTGAGTAGAGGCTCATAAATTCAGATAGAGGGGAAGGTATCTCCTTTGAGCAGAGGCTCATAAATTTAGATTGGGGGAAGGTATCTCCTTTGGGCCGAGGCTCATAAACATTGTAATTGGGAAGGTTTCCCAAAGAACTTTGAGATAACTTTTAGAGAAAAGTTTTGTGGACGTAGCCCATGCATTTTGGGTGAACCACGTTAAAATTGGTGTCACTTTGTGGATGATATTGTGCATTGTTTTGATATTGCTTTGGGTATATTGCTTTACTATTTTGAAGTATAAAGGAAAAAGTAAAAAGAGGTCTTATACTTGTTCACCCCCCCTCTCAATATAAGCTTGTGTTCTTCAATTGGTATCAGAGCGGGTGCCTTCGAAAAGTTTAATAGCTTGAAGGAAAAGCTAGTAAAGAACACAATGGATCATTCAAGTGGCAATGCAACACCTATTCTTGATGGGTCGGATTTTGGTCTTTGGAGTGCAAGGATGAAGGTTCATCTAATGGCACTTGGGAATGAGGTTTGGGAAGTGATTGAAGATGAGTACACTATTCCTGAACATGGTCCTATTTCTAAAGAAGAAAGGCTCCTACATCACAGCAATTCAAAAGCAATGAATGCAATCCTGAAAGGCTTACAGAAAGAAGATCTCACCAAAGTGATTCACTGCAAGACAGCTAGTGAAATGTGGAATCAGTTGAAGGTGGTTCATACAGGTGATACAAATGTCAGAAAGGCCAAGTTGAGACACTTCAAAGGTATGTTTGAACAACTCAAAATGAATGATGATGAAAATATTAGTGACTACATGCTTCGTATGGATGAGGTTGTTAACTCCATGAAAGACTTAGGTCTTGAGCTTGCTGAAAATGATGTTTGTGATAAGATTTTAAGATCTCTTCCTAATAGATTTAGTGAAAATATTTCTACTATTGAGGAAGCTAAAGATTTGGATAAGTTGAAAAAGGATGAGCTCCATAGTATACTTGCAGCATTTGAGTTGAGAACTCAAGTGAAGGTTGATGTCAAGAAAGAGGCGACTTTCAAGGCTACCAAGAAATCCAAGGGTAAACAACTTCAAGAGAGTGATGAGTCTTCTAGTGATGAAGAGGCATATTACAACAAGAAAGGCAAGTTCTCTAGAAAGCACAAAAGTATGAAAAATATAAGATGTTTCAATTGTGGAAAGTTTGGTCATTATGCTACTAACTGTACTATTCCCAAGAATGAAAGTGATGAAGATAAACGGGATTCTAAGAGCAAGGATTCCGAAAAGCACAAGCATCACAGGAAAAACAAAGATGAGCACAACAATCAAGGAAAGAGGTATTCTCACAAGCACAAGAAGAGTTTCTACCTAGACAAAGCAAGTAAGTGTTCTAATAGTGATAGTGAAAGTTCTTCAAGTGATAATGAAAATGAGATGTTGTTCATATCAAAAAAAGAGGAAGAACCGAAACATAGATTCATTATCATGAAATGTCTTAGATGTGGAAATTTTGGTCACCTTGAGGATGATTGCACAAATAATGATTTGGTTTCTAGTATGTATGAGGATGCTTCATAAAACTATAAGGAAGATGCATGTATGGTTTTTGAAAAGGGTAGCACCTCTAGTGATAAGAAATCTGAAAAAGGCTTTGATGATTCAAAAAGCAAACATATAGAGGAAGGTGAAGTAGATCTTAAAGGTGAACTTATTAGTGCTCTTAGTGCTTTGAAAAAGGAAAGAAAGAAGAATGCTAGACTCAAGGATAAGTTAGATGAATGTTGTATGGAGAGATATGATCTTATAGAAAGTCTTGACTTCTCTATAGCTAAGACACAAGAACTCAAGGATGAGTTAGAGTCTAAGGTTCTTGAGTATAGTGAGTTAGAACAGAAAATGGCTTCTTTGAAAGAGGAAACTAAAGAGTACAAGGATAAGCTTCACAGGTTTCAAGATAGCTCCAAAAAGGTTAAGTCACTCATCAAAGGTCAAAGAAAGACAACAGATAAAATAGGCCTTGGTTTTGTTAAGCCACACAAGGAACAAGTTGGAGAGTCTAGTAAGAGACTCCAAAAGGAAGAGAGTTCTGATGAGGAAGGTATTTCTAAAAAAGAGTCCTTGAGTGATAGATGCACAGAAATAGAAAATAGGAAACATAAAAAGGGGAGAAAGTTTACAGGACCTAGAAAGTCATTTACAGGAAAGTTTCAAGGCAGATGTTTTGCTTGTCACAGGTTTGGTCACATAGCTTCACATTGCATGGCTCAAGTGAAGAAGGTAAATGACAGTTTTAGAAGTGCTAGTTACTTTCAAGGGTATTGCTACTCTTGTCAAAATTTTGGGCACAAGGTAGTTTATTGCAAGGCAAATAACAGGAACAGGTTTGATCAGAATAGGTTTGGTCAGAACAAGTTTGGTCAGAATAGGTTTGGTCAGAACAGGTTTGGTCAGAACAAGTTTAGTTAGAATAGGTGGATTCAAAGAACAGGTATGCCTAAAAGAAATAACATTGTTACTTGTTATAAGTGCAACAATGAAGGTCACACAGCTAGACAATGTAGAGCTGAACTTCCAAGGTACAGGAATAGGAACAGTGGTATGAACAGGTCCAAGGATCAAGGCATGGATAAGAACAGGGATGAGAACAAGAACAAGAACAAGAATAGTGAAAAGAATAGGAATATGGACAAAGAGTACAAGAGAAGGCCCGGCAAGGAAGTTATAGACGTTGATGATGATCAGTGCCTAATGGGAGTTTTACTCCCACCCAAGAATTAATCACCTCATCAGGAGGTGGGGGAGGGACTAAGATAAGAGGCTCATTCTTAGTCCCGAGCCCCAAAGGTGACCCTTTGCCATTGATGACAAAGGGGGAGAGATTTGAGTAAGGGGGAGAGCCTCAAGACATGGGGAGCTGTTTATGTTGAGTTTCGATGTTGTTGAGAAGCATGGTTTGCCATCAATGACAAAGGGGGAGATTGTTGGCAATTTTGGGTTTGAGATCCTAGATTCTTGTCTATGAGTTGTCATTGATGTCAAAAGGAAATGGAATTAATGTTAAGAGGATGTGTTGGCTTCAAAGGTGGAAGATTCCAAGAGAATCCGGAGAGATTCCATTGGCAAGGGTTTTTCATTAAAACCAAGTTAAATGGTTTTTATTAAAACCAAGGGAGGTTCTCTTTATTATTTATTTAATTATTATTTAAAACCCTTCAAGGGTTTAATTATTTAATTATTTAATTAATTAAGGGAGAAATTATTTTTAATTTATCTTAAGGGTTTTTAAACCCTTTAGAAAGCAATTTCGATTAAATTCGAAATTACTTTTTGAATTCTGCCGACGTGTTTGGAAATGCATCAAAGTGCATATAAAATGAGGCAAATGAATTCATTTATGTTTGGGCAAAGAGTTCGATATTAATCCCTGAGCATTTTTATTTCGACATCGAAGCCCCTGCACCAGTGAAGGAGGAAGACAAGCATTGTGTGGTCAAAGGTGTGACGGGTTGGTCTTGGTGCCAAGGAGGAGGCGCACGCGGTGATAAGAACGGAGAATTCCCTTCTCCCTCACGTGGGCTCTCCTAGCCCACGCGGCGTGGTCAAAGGACTTAGTAGCATGGTGATCGGTGGTTCGAATCACCGAAGACCCTTTTGAGGGTAGTGTATGCACTCCAAAATTCGCGGGATATTTACCAAAGGTATGCGCTCCAATTTTTGTAGAAAGAGTGGCAATTAAATTTTAATATTTTGCTTGCTAAGGTTTTATAAAGTTAGCTTTGGGAGGTATAAGGAATGCAAGCTTAATATTTTTGCTATAGTCGGATTGAAAATTAAAAGGGGAATAATTGCCATGGTGGTTGAGTTATTTTGACATGCCAATGTTGGGTTAATAATTTTTTAGGGAAGATCAAAATTATTAATTGTGGTAGATTTTCAAGGGCTTATTCATCTTCAAAAAGGTATGGGCACATTTTTCTTATGAGTATGATTGGTGTATGTTTTTCTGAAATAAGGTTGGAGTGAAAAGGTTTTCAACTAGGTTTCCTTTGGTTGGGTGTAAATCCTATTTTTTGGTTTGTTGAAGACTTGCTTATGCATTGTTATCCTTAAGGAGAGTTTTGGTGAATGCATAATTTATGGTTTGAGATAGTGGAAGCTTTGTGCACTAGGGTTTATATTTGTGAGTCTAGCTACTTGCATTGAGTTGGTGGAACCCTTGGTTGGCTGTTTTGAGTTTGATGGTTGAGTTGCTTCCATAGAGGTTGTTTGATCAAGTTATTGCTTTACTTGATTCATGATATTGGGCTTACTCCATTGAGTTGATTTGAGCAAGTTATTCTTTGCATTTGGTGATATTGTATTGGTGGCTATTTTGTTCAAATATCTTTGGAGGGAAAAGGATTTCTACTTGTTTCCTTTTTCTTGTGATGATTGGTTGAATGCTTCAAGGTTGATGTTGAATGGTGTTGGTTGACTAAACCTTGTTTGATGAGCATTGTTGTTGAAACCCCTAATTGGTTGAGAAATGATATTGGTTGTGGAAAGAACATGAGTATCATTGTTATGTGATTCTTTGCATAATTGGCAATTGTTGGGGTTTCATTTTCTTGAAAGAAAAGCATACTACATCTATCTTATTCTTTTGATATTGAGATTGAGTTGAGATTGATATTGGGAGTTAAGTATAGAACATATTGAGTCTCACAATGATTCTGAGTTGAGTTTTGAGATTGGGAGTTAAGTATAGAACATATTGAGTCTCTAACAATTCTCTTTATGCTTCTATGAGGTTGATGAATCACATTGGGTCTCTAACAATTCTCTTTGTGGGTTCATGCTAAGAAATTTTTTCTTGGTGAGCTTGCTAAGGTTTTGGATAGGTTCCGGTGGGGACTTGTGAGCAGATTTGGATAGGTCCTAGCAGAGGACTTGTGAGTTGAGTTTGATAGTTCTATCAGAGAACTTGAGGATAGAGGTGCATTGGTTCTATGAGAAGAACTTGAGGACAGATTTGGCAAGTCTTTGAGAAGGCTTGTATGCAGAGGATTGATTTGTTCAAGAGTTGGACAGATCTGATAGACAAAGGAAGACTTGTACTAGACCGACTGACTGTGTTTGGTATAGGTTGCTAAGCTATTGTGGACGTGATCATAGAAGGTAGAGGTCTCTTAGGCTAAGCATTGAGGACAGGAGGTCTTCGGTGGAAAGGAGTTCCACGTGCTGGCAAGAGGTAGAGGCAGTTGATCTTCTGAGGGATCATTTCCAGAGCGAGAGGGAAGGTATCTCCTTTGAGAAGAGGCTCATAAATTCAGATAGAGGGGAAGGTATCTCCTTTGAGCAGAGGCTCATAAATTCAGATTGGGGGAAGGTATCTCCTTTGGGCCGAGGCTCATAAACATTGTAATTGGGAAGGTTTCCCAAAGAAATTTGAGATAACTTTTAGAGAAAAGTTTTGTGGACGTAGCCCAAGCATTTCTGGGTGAACCACGTTAAAATTGGTGTCACTTTGTGGATGATATTGTGCATTGTTTTGATATTGCTTTGGGTATATTGCTTTACTATTTTGAAGTATAAAATAAAAAGTAAAAAGATGTCTTATACTGTTCACCCCCCCCTCTCAGTATATTCTTGTGTTCTTCATAAGCATAAGTTAAATTTTTTTTCACAAAAACCCAATTCTGTTTAGTGCAAAGCTAAAGGAAGGTTTAATATTTATTTGAAAAAATATTTAAACTCAAATTGAATTTAAATTTTATAAATAAATATTATTTATACCAAGTTGCAAAATGGAATGTGGCCTAAATAAAACCAAGGGTTTTAAAGAAGTAATTTATAAAATTTAAATTCAAATGAATTTAAATATTTTATAAATTAATAAGGTCAAAGGGATAACCAAGCATCGACATCTAATACATTGGAGTAAATTCAAGTGTCGACATTTTGCATAAATGAGGGAAACCATTATAAATACCAATGCCTAAAAGGTATTAAAACTTATCCTTTTGCTCAACTAATGTATGCGTGCAATTGTGTTGACTCATGCAGAATATGCGAAGTGGTTAATGTGTTTAGCACTAGCGAATAATATTTAAGAGGAACGACGTGATATTACCAAGCGCAAACTGGGTAGTGTGGCATAGTGGCAAAGAGGATAATTTTAGAGTGTTGGGCACCAGGAGACCTACTTTTGAAATGAGGTGGCAAGGTTTTGGTTGTTGCATTGGTGTTGGAAAGCACCAAAGGAAAAGCTGTATATTTTGTGCTAAACAAGGCAAGGAGTTTTTGGAGCACGTGGTGCTATATTCTCCCAAAATGAGTGCATTTCTAGCACGGTGGTTGGAGCTACATCTAGGTCACTATTTGAGGAAATGCCTTGAGTTTGAATCCCTTCCAAGGTAAGGCAAGGGTATTAATTTTTGTTTGTAATATTTTACGTGCATAAATTTTTGACATGAGGTCTTAAATAGGTAAAAGAGTTTTTATATTGATTATTATTTTTGGTATGTTGGAGGAATAAGGATTTAGATTTATTTTGAATAAAGTGTTTATCACATTGATTTGTTGAGGATTTAAAGGATAAAAGGGATTTCTTGCATAGAGTTATTTTTGAGAAAGAAGATTGCATTAACATTATTCTTGTCATTGATTATTATTATCATTGGGAGATTATAAGGTGTATTTGGTGAAATAATATTTGTAAATGTTGAAGAATGTTTTCTTAAATATGGAGTGATAACGTGTATATGTTTTGATATTTACATTGTAATTTTTGAGGGATTTTATCATCTTATAACTTCTTGAGCTTGGTAAAAGAGTGTTTGTTGTTGTGGCAGATTTATGAGATCCCTTCATCATCAAGAAAAAGGTATGAGCACATTATTCCATAGTTGAGTTGATTAATTGGTTTTTTGGAAAATAAGGTTGGAGTGAAAAGGACTTCATTAGGATTTCCTATTGAAAGTGTTGAGATAATGCTTCAAGGTTTTCTAGAATAAAGAATTGTTTTATAAGCATTGTTGTTGAAGCTATTTGTTGTGTAAAGAACTAGGGTTGAGTATCATTGATATGTGAAGACTATTTTATATGCATTATTGTTGAAGTGAGTTTTTGTGGAAAGAACTAGGGTTTGTAAAGAACGTGAGTATCATAGTTATGTGAGAGTATTTTATAAGAATTGTTATTGAAGTGAGTTGTTGAGTGAAGAACTTGAACTAGCATTTGCAAAGATCATGAGTATCATTGTTATGTGATATTTGTTGTTGAGAAATTGTTCAAAATATTTTGAGCTGGGGTTTACATGTTTGAACTAGGGTTTGGTAGAAATAGGTGTTTCATTGAGTGATTGGTTGAGTAGAGTCGATTGAGCCTAGTCAAATGGATGTATGAAGTGATTTTTCAAGTTCCATAAAATAAACTATTCTAAATTCAAAATTGAGTTGAGAAAGTGATTGAGCATTGAGTTGAATTTGAAGCATATTGAGTCTCTAACAATTCTCCTTATGTTTCTAAGAGAGTGATTGAAAGTAATTGAGCATATTTGAGGTAAGTCTTTGAGGAGACTTGTGGACTAATTTTTGTGTGAGCTTTTGTGGAAGCTTACAATACAGATTGGGATAAGTTCTTGAGAGGAATTATTGAGCAGATTTGAACAAGTTCTAGAGAGGAATTGTAGAGAAGATTTGAACAAAAAATGTGTGGACTTGTTCAATAGATTTGAGCAAGTTCTATGTGGACTTGTGGAGCAGATTGGACAATTTCTATGTGGATTTGTTGAGAATATTTGAGCAAGTTCTATGTGGACTTGTTGAGCATATTTGAGAAAGCTCTATGTGGACTTGTTGAGAAGATTGGACAAGTTATGTGTGGTTTTTTTTAGTAGATTTGAGCAAGTTATGTGTAGATTTGTTGATCAGATTTAAGAAATTTTTGTATGGACTTATTGAGAATATTTGAGGATAGATTTGTGCCAGACAAGAGATAGAGATTGAGAATATTTGTGCTAGATCAAAGGATTGTATTTAGTGTAGATTTTAGAAAGACCTTTAAAGGTGACATAGCAGAGAGGATAGTAGTCTCCAATGTATAGAGATACATCAGCCAGGATAGTGAGGATAGGTATTCTGAGTGGGGACAATATTATTTAGTGGAGAGAGATCCACAAACCAGTGTAGTGGAGGTAGTAGTATTCAAGAGTTTCACCAACCAAAGTAGAGGAGAAGGAGCTCTCCTATGGATAGAGATTCATGACCTTGATTTATGGGATCAATATATCCTCTAGATAGAGGTCCATAAATATTGTAATAAGAAAGGATTCCCAAGAGATTGATTGAGAAAAATTTAGTGAAATATTTTCTCCATGGAGTAGCCCACATTGGGTGAACCACGTAAAATTGGTGTCTCATGTGTGTGTGATGTTTTATGCATTATGGTTTCTACTGTTGATATTGCCATTGATAAATTTTATAATATTGATTGTGATAAGAAAAGTAAAAAGTGGTATTATACTTTTGACCCCCCCTCTCAGTATAATCTTGTGTTATTCAATTGGTATTAGAGTTGGTTCCTTCAGAAAAGGTTTAACATCTTGAAGGAAGATATTACAAGAACACAAATGGTAAATAAAGGAAAAGTAGAACTAGGAGACACAAGAAGAAAAGAACACACAAGGTCATGAAAGAAAAGGAAGATGAATTCAATATTTTTTTTTGGGAGGAAGAATAGAAATAGATTCAAGATATGAATCAAAAAATGGAGAAATAACCAGGTTGATAAAGTTTTGTACCAGATGTAGGAATATAGGTCACCATGCAACTTATTATCCACAAGAAGGTGAAGGATATTTTGTTTATGGTCAACTCGGTCATGATGCAGGTTATTGCAATGGTTTTAGTAGTAGTGAAGATGAAGATGATACTTTTAATATTATAAGAAAATACTCCTATTGAAGACAAAATAAAATAGAGAAATTTATAAAAAGAAAAGGAGGAAGCTACTGTTAAGGAACTTGTTAAGTTGAAAAATGAGAACTTAGAATTAAAGGCTCAAATACAAGAGGATGATAAATGTAATACAAAGCTTCTACAATATCTCTGACTTGAAATATAAGATTGAAGAGGTAAGGAAAGTTGAAAAAGGTATGGTTGAATAGTCAAAGGTAAAAGAAATAGAATGTTAAAGACTTATGGTTACTCTTGAATAATTAAAAAGGGAGAATCCAGGATTAAGGGTTCAATCTCAAGAAGATGAGAAAGCAAAATCAAATTTTCTATGGGAACTCACCAACTTCAAAATCAAGGTTGAAGAGGTAAGAAAAATTGAAGAAGGTATGGCCAACAAATAAAATATAAAAGATCTAGAGTGTGAAAAATTAGAGCATGAGATAGTTTCACTAAGGATGAAAGTAAAAGGCTCTAAGGAAAAACTGCACAAGTTTGAGGAAAATCCAAATAATTTGGATAGGATTATCAATGCACAAAAGTCATCAGTCACCAAACATAATTTAGTTCTAAAGAAGAACAAAGGAACAAGAAGAAAAAAAAGGAGATTCAAACTCAAACACAAGAAAAGAAGAAGCATAAAAAGAAGTAAGTAAAATAGAGAGATACTTCTAAGGATATGTTGGACAATAGAAATTTCAATAGGGAAAGGAACAATACACCAGTAAGGAACAGATGGAACAGGAAATAGGACAAGATAGAAGAGACTAAGAGACCAATGGGGTATAATAAAAGTTTCTTCAATGGAATATGTTTTTCATGTCATAGATTTGGGCACATAGCTTCATAGTTCTAAACACATGAAAGACAGGAATATGGGAACAAATAAATTTTCGATGGGTATTGCTACTCATTTAATCAATTTTCTCACAAGGCAATGGATTGTAGGGTTCATGACAGAAGAGGATATGGCTTCACTAAGAGAAATTCTAATATATTTACACAACCTCCAAGGAAAAATAACATTAAATTTTGTAAGTGCAATAATTATGGTCACACAACAAAGTGGTATAGAGCAGACATTTAATAATCAAGCAGGAACAGGAACAGGAATATGGATACGAACATGAACATGAACAAGAACATGGATATGAACAAGAAGAGGAATAGGAACAAGAATAGGAATAGGAACATGGACATGAATGCAGATAGGGACAAGAACATGGACAAGGAAATAAATAGTTAGAGGAATCTGAAGGATTAGCTAAGAAGGAAAGAGGATAAAGGTAAATGATAGTGCTTTCTGGGAGTAGAAATACTCCCACCTCAATAGGATGTGGGGGAGGAGCTAAGCTAAGAGGCTAATTCTGAATTGAGTTGAGAAAGTGATTGAGCTTTGAGTTGAATTTGAAGCATATTGAGTCTCTAAAAATTCTCCTTATGTTTCTAAGAGAGTGATTGAAAGTAATTAAGTAGATTTGAGGTAAGTCTTTGAGGAGACTTGTGGATTGATTTTTGTGTGAGCTTTTATGGAAGCTTAAAATACAAATTTGGATAAGTTTTTGAGATGACTTAATGATCAGATTTGAACAAGTTCTATAGAGGACTTGTACAACAAATTTGAACAAAAATTGTGTGGACTTGTTTAGTAGATTTGAGCAAGTTCTATGTGGACTTGTTGAGCAGATTGGACAAGTTATGTGTGGGGTTGTTGAGCATATTTAAGCAAGTTCTGTGTGGACTTTTTGAGCATATTTGAGCAAGTTCTATGTGGACTTTTTGAGTAGATTTAAAAGTTCTATGTGGACTTCTTGAGCAAATTTGAGCAAGTTATGTGTGGACTTGTTGAGCAGATTTAAGCAAGTTCTGTGTGGACTTGTTGAAAAAAATTGAGTATAGATTTTGGTACATATTTGAGGACATATTTGTTCCAAAATAGAGATAGATATTGATCATATTTGTTCTAGAACAAATAATTGTATTTAGTGCAGATTTGAGATATATATTTGGAGGTGATAGAGCAGAGTGGATAGTAGTATCTAGTGGATAGAGATCCATCAGATAGGGCAGTGAGGATAGGTATTATGAGTGGGGATAAGATTCTTTAGTGGAGAGAGATCCACAAGCCAATGCATTAAAGGAAGTAGTCTTCAAGAGTATAACCAACTAGAGTAGAGGAGGAGTTCTCCTAGGGATAGAGATCCACAAACTTGATTTAGGGGATTGGTATCTCCTCTAGAAAGAGGTCCATAAACATTGTAATAGAGAAGGATTCCCAAGATATTGATTGAGAAAAATTTAGTGAAATATTTTCTTCATGGAGTAGCCCACATTGGGTGAACCGCATAAAATTAGTGTCTAATGTTTGTGTGATTTTTTGTGCATTGCTTTGGTTTCTGCTATTGATATAGCCATTGATATATTGCATAATATTTATTGTGATAAGAAAAGTAAAAATTGGTCTTATACTGTTCACCCCGCATCTCATTATAAGCTTGTGTTCTTCAATAACATCAAAGGATGCCATCATGGTTGCATTTATAAAGAATATCTCCTATCAATTAATAATGAATTCCCCTTTGTTTGAATGCTCATTGATGAGTGTGTGGTAAATATAAAGAAAATACCTAATGTGATATAATCCTTGACATGGTTAAAATAAAGGATTAAGAGGTTTAACCATTCATGCCATTAGCATGAGAATGTGTGAAGTGAATTATGAAAGGAGGGCTAACTTCCCTAGATAAGAATGTAATGATATAGAAGGAGAACTCCCCTAGTCGTTGAAGTGGATTGAAAAGGGAACGTAATCCCATAATCATGAAAGTGAGTAGATGTACGAAGTAAATCCCCACCCCTCAAGCGATGAAGAATTGGTTGAAGTGGGTGAGCCATAATGATGGTATTAAAGAAGTAGATGCTAGATGGTATTGCCATAAAAATTAATGTAATATACCCCAACTTTTAAATGGATGAATATCTTTGAAACTTTATCTTTGACAACCTTTAAATCTTGGTTTGATTTGATCAGCTAGTCAACCATAGATAGTTCCTACTCATAATTACTTTAGTGGGTGCATTGGTGGCCTAGATATAGTATACACACATAAGTCTACCTACATCCAAATGCATGTTATCTACAAAATGTTGATTGGATTGGATTTTTTATTAAGAAGATAATTTTTCTTCATGTTTGCCCAATTAAATGAGGTCTAATGATAGTCTCATGCAAAGTTTTTGGATAAATATTATTTTCAAAATTGAGTATTTGGATATTGATCATGCATAAGGTAGCTTTTGTGTGTGGAATATCTACCCCTTCAAGCAATGAATGGGTAATGGATAAGGCAATAAATGATGATAAGGTGATTGAAATGAGGAAAATACCCCCAATTATAGAAGATGGATTATAAGGAGGAGAAATCCTCTGGTTGTAGAAGATGAATTGGAAGGAGAAGTCCCCCAATTGAAGAAGATGATTTGGAAGGAGGAGAATTCCCCTATTCATAGAATATGAATTGAAATGAGGAGAAGTCCCCTAGTTGTAGAAGATGAATTGAAAGGGGGAGAAGTCCTCTAGTTGTAAAAAATAGCAAAAAATATGAAATTAAAAGGTGAGAAGGTGTAGAAAATATGAAATGTTAGCACAAATCACAAGATCCATGTAGAAGATGATAAATTCAATTAGAAAATTCAGGTTTGCACATCGATGTGTGAACCCAAATATTTATACACCCATGTGAAAACCTAACTATATGACCCATTTACAATAGTTTTATAATTTGGGGACCAAAAAATGTCAAAATTAGGTAAAACTTATATCGTGGAAAGATATTTTCAAGCTCGATCTAATGGTGGTAGTTTTGAGAAATTTAGAGATTATTTGATAAGTGAAAAGTTGGCTTAAATATGATCCTTCTTTTGAATCTTATGAATGCTCAATTTTAGGAATTTGTAAAGGTAAAATTGGCATGATTGGTTAAAAGGGTGATGGAGGAAGATGAGAATTTTTTGGAAGTGATGAATCACTCGACAAGAATGTCATTGGATGAGAATGTGGTGGTTAGAGATAATGAGTATGATGAATGATTGTGGTTGATTATGGCATGTTTATTGAGCCATAACTATTTCTTTGAAGAAGTAGGAGTATTTCCTTATTGTCATTATCAATGTAGGATGCCCCAAATTTGAAAGGGATAAATGTCTTTGAAACTTTACCTTTGACAAGCATTGAAGCTTGGTTTGATTTTTTTGGGTAGTCAACCGTATATGGGTCCTACCAATGATTGCTTGAGTAGGTACATTGGTAACCCAGAGATAGTATACACACATGGGCCCTCCTACATTCAATGGCATGTAACATACCAAATCTTGATAGGGTTGGAGTTTTGATTGAGAAGAGAAATTTTACTTTGTGGTTACCCCAAAATTGAGGGTTGATGATAGTCTTAGACAAAGTTTTTGGGGAAACATCATTTTTAATATTAAGTGTTTAATTATTAAACATGTGCAAGGAGAATTTTGTTTGAATGATGGTCTACATCCTCAAATGATGAATTGGTGATTAAAAGACATAAAATGGTGATGACGATTGAAAATATTAAAAAATGAGAGGTGATAATATGATGTAAATGTGATTTGATGGTATAAAAGGCTATAGCCATGCAAAAAATGAAGGATTTAACTAAAAATTTTAGGTTCAAACATGGGTGTGTGAACAAAAATATTCACACATGCCTATGTGAATCTGACTATTTGATCCAGGTGTGGTGCTTTTGCAATTTAGGAGACCAAATGGTGTTATAATTGGATAAAAATTATACTATAGAAAAAATCTTTTTAGCCCAATAAAATAGTTGTAGTTTCAGGTAATTTGGAGATAGTTTGATGAGGGAAAAGTTGGGTTAAATATGAGGCTTCTTTTGAAAGTGAGTAGAACATGGAGGATGTTGTGATAAAATTATTGGTAGTGATAGATTGAATGCTTGCCTAGATTATGGAGAAGACTACATTTGAGAATGAAGGTTTTGTGGAAGTGAGGGTATTATGGGACCTAGCATATTCGATTATATATGGATGTATGATATTGAGAGTGGCTTAGATGTAACTCAAGGGTGTCAAGATGTGCTAAGATGTGTTGCATATCAATGGGAGGATATGGGGGTGTGGAGATAGAATGGGTATGAATGCTAAGTTTGGTGGATGGTAATGGATATGAGAAAGAATATGAAGATGAATCGGGTAGAGAATATGGGAATGAGGTGAATAAGGATGGGACATGCCAACCTGCTAGGTGATGTGAAATAGAAATTGAGGTGAATAAGTAATAGGTGGGAGGGATGGTCCTTTATGGGGAGAAGAATGATAAGGATCATTATGATGTGAAGATGTGAAAGTGGCCCTCATATAGGAACTCACAAGAGGATAAGGATAAACTTGATATTTCACATCATGATCATAGAATGAAATCCTAGCAATCAATGTATGAGGTAAATATGAGTTGTGTGAAGAAGCAAAAATAGTGAGAATGGGTAGAAGTGACTTCCTCTAAATTATTTAATGAATTGTCTTGAGAATAAGGGAGCACATGAGAGTCTTTCATGATTAGGCACAAATTTTATGTTATTGGGACACAATTTAGGACTAATATTTTGAGTGAAAAGTGATGGAATGAAGCTAGAAGAGTAAGACAAGCGAAAATATTTTTTTCATTAGTGCTATGAAAGGTTCTGGATCTACTTGTGCTTGAAAATTTAGGTTCACACATGGGTGTGTGAATCAAAATGTTTGCACATGCATGTGTGAATCTAGAGAAAATAAGTAGATTGGGTGAATTTTGACTATTATAGACTATGATAGAACAAAGAAAGTGTTTAGGACCTATTTGTGCTTGAAAAATTAGGTTCGCACAGGGGTGTGTGAATAAAAATTTTTACACATGCCTATGTGAATTTGAATAAAAGACACAAAATGGATGAATTTTGATAGTTGCAAATCGTGATAAACTAGAAAGTATGTTTTAGGTTTGTTTTGGTGATTTTGTGGCTAGTTTTGTAAGCCAAAATTTCTTAGATACCACAAAAGTTAACATCAAACAAGAAATAAAGTTCTTGTGTTGGTTTTTGTGTGTTTTTATGTTGATTTTAAATCTAAAACCAAACAATAGGTCTGATATATGAATACTAGAAATGTATGTTGAAGAAAATGGTATGACCACACCCAAAAGTGTGTAGTAAACCATGATGCAAAAATAGGAAAATGATGACTATATGGAAGGTACAACAAAAATATATCCAAAGGGGAGAACTCAAAAACCTCTTAAAAAAAGAGGTAGTATTATCTAAGATCTTGTACCATCATACCCATGCTTTTGCTTCACCCTAGGATGGACTTAGTAAAGAACGATAGTTACCAGTTTACCAATTATACCAAGCCTTGTAAGAAAAGGTGTTTAATCCTAACCCACTATGAGGGTCTCTCAAGAGTAGGAGATAATCTGGTGATGAATGCAAAAAACCACTCCTAGGGATTAATATGACCACTAGGGGTTGAGCTAGTCGAAGGAGATGATCTCCATTGTCACAAATCTTGAGTGGGGATTGGTGATGAAGTCTAATATTGTCACTGTGAATGCAACATGAGTGTGTGGTAGTTGAGTTGAATCTAGTGTGTTTGAAAATTAAATCTATTCTAAATACCTTTTTGAATAAAATGATAGACTTAATCTAATATGTGTTTTTGAAATAAATCTAGATTAAGTGTTTTTTGGAAGGGAAATTACTTATGCTAGTGCTTTTTGAAAATAAATTGTATTTATTTGAATGCTTTTGAAATGAAAGAAAACCTAATTAAATGCTTTTATAAACAAAATGCACCTAATTGAATAATTTTGAAAAGAAACAAAACCTAATATAATGCTTTTGTAAATAAATTGCACCTAATTAAATGCTTTTGGAATAAAATCTAAGAGGTGTCCTCAAAAAATTAGATCTATTCTATTGTGTTTTGAAAGAAATGCACAAACTGAATCTAAATGCAATTGAAATAAAATTTAAGCTAGGATGTTTTCTTACAAAACCAAATTTACCTAACGTATTTTGAAATAAAATGTAAGTAAACCTATTTCTTCTACAAAGAACTATGCCTAATGAAAAAAATGCGATAATAAATTAGCCTTTTGAAAGGACAAAAAAATCATTTTATAAGGATAATACCTAGTACCATGTACTATGGAAGAGTTTTTCTATCTTTGTGTCCCTAAATTTTATAGTTTTGGTAGGTTTGCACACCCATGTGCAAACCTAGTTGGTCTAATGGATTCATACACACATGTATGAATGTTTGCTTTCTAGAGTTTCTACATACATTTGGGGTCTGCACAATAGGTTCTGGGGTTCCTCCTACTCCAGAGGTAATTTCCTGCATAAAAAGGGAAAAAAATGAGTTTTTGTTGCTTCAAAAATCTATTGCAAAACTTCTAGAATGAAAGTTGCAAAATCAATTTAAACTAAGGAGGAGCATAAAATTGAAATACTGTCACCAAAATTACAAGGAATTATTTCACCTTGGATACACCATGGCTAGAGGTAGTTTGATGTATAGTTATGAGGGATAGCAATCCCCATGGAAAATAGGCTTTTAACCCCCTCAATGTACCTTGCTATTTGATGTGGTTGTATGGAAATAAGTACCTCATTATTAGGGACCAATTTCAAAGGTAGTTTGAAATGTTCATACATCAGGGTATGAACATAACTAGACCTAGATATTTGTACATGCCTATGTGAAACTATTGTAGTGGCCTAATATTTTGTAGGTAAGAACCTAAAGTGTATCTCAGGACTTGGGTGGACTCATTTTTGGATATTCAATTATTGAAACACAATATAATGGTTCAAATTGATGCGTTAGGGAGAAAACAAGTTAAGCATAAGCAATAACTTAGTGTGGGTCCCTCTGGGCATGCCAAAATGAAATACATGAAAACATGGAATATCACTAACTAGTTTGAACTGATTTAAAAGGGTTTACATAATATCCCTTTTATATATTTTGTCTCAAGAGTCTACAAAATGGGTCTTCTCCATGATAATCCCTTTTTAATTGAACTCTAGGTAGTTGTGAATATTTTTTTATATCCCTCGATGTAAGTGGCCTTCCTGCATGTGATCCACCACTGGTAGAATTTATTATTTGTGCCTTTTGTGCCTCCAAAATATGGTTAGAGCATTTGGGAACCTGACTTGGTCAAACCCCATGTTTATATAGATAAAAGACACTAAAAATAATCTTTAAATATGATAAAAACTATATGAAATGAAGTAAAACACATCTAATAAACATACTTACCTATTTTTGACCTCTGTCTTACAAGAAATTAGGTTCACACATGGGAGTGTGCTCAAAAATATTCTCACATAGGTGTGAAAACATTTCTATTCTTTCTTGAATCTACAAATGTTAATGTAAATGATCCCTTGCTGTAGTTGCTTCTTTGATATTTTATTAGTTCACCTATAGAAATCACTTTATTTGTCGATAGCCTACCAATATCACAAAGAGAATGGTAGATTTGGTGAGATTGTTCTGCTATATATACGATGGATGATGTTGATGGATGTTTGGATGCCTAGAGTAATTTTTGTAGAGTTTGGTAAGCTAGAGTAGACATATATAAAATGGTGAAAGTGGCTTTCTATTTATAGAATTTACCAACGTTAGGGGAGGGGTTAAAGTGTCCCTATGATGTGTCCCCTATGAGGTGTGCATTGTGAGGTGACCATTATGAGGTGTCCCTTACGGTTTCCTCAAATGTGGCATGCCTTATAAGTGAATTTGGGTGAGAGAATATTTCACCCATCTACATGTCTTAATGACTTGGAGGAAGGTATCCAAATTGCATTTATTGAACTTGAGGTGGAAAGCTTTTGAATATAAAATTGCTTTATTTGTGTAAAATCCTCCATTTTCAATTTATTGCCTAGGAGAGTGTGATATGGAGAAATATTCGTATGAGAGGTGGGAAGGGTGGGCTAGGCTAGGCTAGGCCAGTCAAAGTAGACTAGGTGAGGTGGAGAGGCTAGGCTAGTAAAAGTAGACTAGGTAAGGTAGATAGGCTAGGCTAGTCAAAGTAGACTAAGTGAGGTGGGAGGCTTAGCTTAAATCATGATTAGACTTAATTCAGCATATGTTTAATCATAAAGCAAGTTTTGATAAAAAAATTAACTTTTGATCATAAAGTGCTTTTTAACCATGGTAAATATTTTAACCTTAGTTGAGTTATGGTGAAGGTCACATGAGGACCCATGGTTAAATGTAGAAAGGATTTTAGCTAGCCTAATGGGAGTAATAAATATGAATAGTAATTTTTATGAATGAATAGTGTTTTGAAGCCAATTTAAGAAATTTTCATGGGTTTTGCAAATTGATCAGCTACGATGATGAAGAAAGTGACAATGTACGAATTTTGGGTATCTACAATTTATCCATAATTTTTTAACTTTAAAATATGACAAGGAAAAGTTATTTTTGAAGGAAATTCATGGAGTAATTGAATTGAAACCCCACTTTCACTTTATCCAATTTCTCTAAAAACATTGGTGAATAGCCATAGAACATACATATTAACACTTTGCCTTTGTGAATCATTATCTCATACTCAATCATCTCATCTTTGATAATCAATTTTGTTGTAACATCTACTTCTTGTATTGGACTTACCATATCTTCATTCTTCCTATTATCTCTAGCTTGGGCATCCATACTTCTAGCTAGGACATCATTAGTTCACATTAAGAATTTCAAAGATGATTTTCCTTCCATGTTACCTAGCCTTTCTTAATATGATTTTTTTTATTTTCTCAAAAATCTAAAATAATATAATGTGAGGCTTACTCTTAAATTACACTTGCTCAAAAAATTGATTATAAAATATCTTTATACTAAGATAATATTAAAATTAATATCAAGAAAAAGCTTATAAAGTACATAAATTATTTTTATAGTGATAGTATGATTAAAAGTAATCTTAGACCATAACTTTTCTATAACCTATTCTCTATTTTCCTTGATATCAAATCTCTAATAATGTTTAAATAATCCCCTTAGACTATATTTTTTATAACCTCTATCATATAATTATTGTAATTCTAAAAAAAAGTTTTGGATTCTACCATATGGTTGATTTGAATTCCATAATCCTCTACATAAACCCACAAATTTTATCCTTTATCATTTCTAATCACTTTACCCCCTCCTGCTCTTCCTAGATTTCCTTTGGTTGTCCCATCAAAGTTATGGATAATTCAACCTTTTCTTGATTTCATCCATCTTGTGTTCAATATTTTTTGGATTGAGACCATGATGCATAGTTTGGATTGATTTACCTTATATCCTTTAACAATCATTATTTCTTCTCTTTTATCATAACCTTTTGTAGACACACATTGATCGCATTGACACACATAGCCCCAAGGGCAGCCCCTAGAGGTTAAACATTGATCCTAACCACTCTCACAACAGTTTTGGAAGGTCAAAGATCAATTTGGCACCTTTAGACACTTTGCTCAATATCTGTTTCACCTTGGAACAAATTCAAACTGGGATTCGCCCCACCCAGGGATGAATTCTAGATTTGCTCCAGGGTGGGGAAATTATAGGTTTTATGGGAAAAAAGTCAAATCTTGACAAATGGCAGCTCAGATCTACCACTCAATGCTTCCTTCATTGCATGGGAGTATAAGTGAGCATTTTTAAGCATTAGAGGCAATTACAAGGGCATTCATGAAGTCCCTATTCAGGGGGGAATCTCCTTCCCCCTGGGGAGGCATGATCGCCAAGTGGCACCTCTGCATGCCCATTTCAAGAGACCTCCAGGTCTATAAATTGGTGAGTTTCCTCACCCCAAAATACATAGAGAAGGAACATTTTAGAGCAACAAAGTGCTATCTTTTTATTGTCATACCTTACACCTTTTGGATTTGTGCCTTTCACATCCTTGGTCTCCTTTAGAAGGGAGGTCATTGGGTGACTATTGGGAGGATGAATCTTGAGCCCAAACCCTGACATTTGGCCACAATAACCGACCAAAATTTTTGACAATACCATACAAGAGGTTTTGGACCCATCCCAAGTGGATTGGTGCCAAAATTAGGCCCCAAACGATGGGCGGCCTGCCCCATGGGCGCCCCCTCCCACACTACCACAGTCCTAATCGCCCCCTTTGGAGTGATGGGAATTCCATGGTAGACTTGCTTTCTTTAATTTTTGCATTCAATTATATGATGCTTAGATAGGTTGTCATTTAAATTTCATCTCGTTTTGAATAATTTTGATCATAGTTCTATCTTTGCTCACTTCTACTAATCTACAGGTAGCATCATTAAATTCCCATTGATGGAGGCCAAATTGGGAAAATATGACCATCTGGGTCTTCCAAAAATTCCCCAAATTAGCTAACCCCAAGTTTAAAGGTCTTTTGGAGCTTCCTAGGCAAGACATTTGGGACAGTACCTTTTCGATGTTTTGTTGCAGGTGAATTCGTCCCACCCCAAAGTGAATTCAAATTGGTGAGGAATTTCCTGACTGTTATTTTCGTAGGGCTTTCTTGGTGGTTTCTTCATGCCCCTATAAAATTTTTAGAGCATTTGGATATGTTTTAGTCATAGTTTAATTCATTTTTCTCATTCACTTATTGTAGGCTTGGGGATTGCATTCTTTGTTTTATCCGTAGGTGCTACTGACCATTTATTGTTCCTTTGAATATAGGGTTTGGACATCAGAGGAGCAGTGAGGAGTCAAGACTCATCAACGTAAGCAATGGTGACGTTTGGTTTGCCCATTTTACATGTGGGCATGCGGAAGAAGGAAAGGCACCCATGAATGTAACAAGAACGCATACTTAAATGCTCCTAGCCCTTGGAAGGGGAGGATGCGCATTGTAACCGAGTTGTGAAACATATCAATAAAAATGGGTGTCTTCCTTATTCACCTTTGTTTTTTTTTTATTTGCTCATGTTTTTCCCTCTTTTCATGCACTTTCAAATTCCTAGGATTTAGCGCTGAGTTCGATTCTGTTTGCATCTCATCTTTGCTTTCATTTTTGTTTCTGTATCCTCATGATTTCAGTGGAAATCATGATGGGACATTGTCCTCTATTTTTAATATCAGATATCTGATCAAAACTTGGTTGTTTTTGCTTGTAGGCACCGCGTTTGCATACGCTGACTGATGTTCGTTCCATCAGAGGGTGAATATAGAGTTGTAATTCATCTCACCCAAGGACGAATGGGAATTCATACCATCCTATGACAAATACAGTCCTATAATTTGTCCCCCCAGGGATGAATTCCAGTCTGTGAAGTTTTTGGGCAAAAACTCAAAATCGACAGATTCGGGCAGAGAAGAGGTAAGAGTCCTAAAATTTTCCTGTTATTATTTTTTTTGTTTTTCTGGTTTCTTTTTGCATGCTTAGGAAAGGCTTGTTGCATGTTTATTTTGTTTCATGCAAAATAAAAATAACCCCACACACCACATGGCAAATTAAACACCAAGGAGCTTGTCGTAAAACCCCAATCCTTGATCAAGACCAACAATGGATTTCATCACCACCTTGGCTTGAATTTTACATTCATAAACCCCGATTGCTACTATTGCTAGACGTAAATCCTGACGAAAGCTGACCGAGTGTAGCTGGGGTGATTCCCAGCACATGAGGATAAGTCTTCTATGGTAGGTGTCATAAATATGGCGATTCCCCTTTCGTATCGCCTATGTTCCATGTACCATCTGCTCTTACATACCTATAGTTTCCCTCATGTAAGGGCGGGTATATAGAGAGGTTGGTATATCGGCCTGGAAATGGTATATCGAAGGGGCAACCAATTTTGGGAGTCATAAGAGCCCTCATTTTGCATTTAAACGTTCTTTACAAAAACCTTCAAAAAAAAAAAAAAAACAAAACCAAAACACACTAAACTAGGTTTAGGACACACTTTTAATATTTAAACGAGATAATCACTACTTTGTGTATGTGTGTGCTCTTTTCTGTTTAGTGTAGCATAAAAAAATCATAAAAAGAGATAAAAATCTATTTAGCTTGTAGAAAAACAACACCATGGTGTACACCCGTAGCCAAGCCCAATCAAGGGCAAAAGCTATGAAAAGTGTACAAGGGGGCACAAGTCGCCTCTGCTACAGCCCTAAGGACTTGGTCATACCACCTTGGTGGCCTGACCCACAAGAGAGTCCACATCATTCCATGTCAAGGTGGAACTATAGGGACACCCCTTTGGGGGACACACCCATTCATCATAGCCCCTTTTAGGAGGAGTCCTTACATGTGGCGCTCAACATAGATAAGAAAGCTCACTTAGAAGCTTGATATGAGTGGACACCACGCGATGAAGTGCTAGAGTGGCATAGTGTCCATGAGGAGAGGCCACATGATTATGGCATCCCTCCTTTGCCCCCATTACTGTTAGAACCAATAGACAAATCCCAAAGCGTAGGGATCTTCAAGCAGGGCGAGCCAACTCTACCCACCCCTTTCACACATACGAAAGGGAGCACGAGGAAGACCATTACACTCCTCAAGAGCAATGTACAGTGTGGAAGCCATGCACTTCTGCACCTGCTATGTACCATGACCACTCATAGAGGCCAGAGCCTCAGGTAAATGCTGCCAACCTTGATATATGGAAGTGAAATGTTGAGATATCGGATCATCGGGACCGAGGTAAATGCATAGGAGAGGCATCCAGGCCTCCTAGGCTCAAGATGGCAAAACAAATTGACCTAGTAGTCGCCAGACATGCCACCCACCAAGCATAGATCATGCATCTTGAGAAATATCAATAGCATCTAGAGCGTCTATACCGTCTTAGCAAGGAGCGCATTTGGCGCCAAACAGATGAGCTACTCCATAACCCAGTGCCTGAGATGGTTCCAACCCCTCACACCCAAAGAGAAAAACCATATGAGAGGCATAATCCCTTAATGTGAGATAGGTCTCTACAACCTTATCAAGTTTTTCCTTTGAGACCCCCTAGACCTGAGTGGGAGGCCACTTCCCAGAACAACGATGGGTACCCTCCATGGGGACCCACCTAGGGTCATAGGTCTCGCCCAAAGACTCCTCAGAAAGCTTACGATGAGTATGAACAAGAAGAAGAGTGGTCCAAAATGCCCTACCAAGGTGGAGGGGTTGTTATCAGGCCACCCCCCATAGGCCTCAAGTCTCCCACAACCCACAATGGGAGAAAAATAAAGAGGAAGAGATTAAATCTTTTGATGCATACAAAGCACTACTAGAGCGTTTGGAGTCTATGGAAACCAAATCTTCTGGGCCCTAAAATCCCACGTTATGCCAACTTCGTAGTCATCCTGTGCATCCGTCAGTGCCTGCACCCCCTTACCCTGAACACTTTAAGCTACCTCAATTGACAATCTTTAAGGGTGAGGAATATGTCCAAGAGCATGTGACCAGATTCATGAGCCAATGTTTTGGCATTTAGGACAATGATGTGTTGTTGCTAAGGACATTTATAACCACATTCGCAGGCCCTACCTCGGATTGGTTCACTCAATTTTTGAAGCATAACATCAATAACTTGGATTAGTTAGTGGATGTGTTCCTCGAACGCTTCATATTTAACACCAAGAAGAAGGTGTCACTAAGTGACCTGTCCAGCCTCAGGCAGTATGAGGAAGAAACCATGGCGGCCTATGGGAATCGATGGAGGACTCTGCTTTCCAAGTTACCCTACCTTCCTCCTATGTCTGACCTTACACAAATGTTCTCATGAAGTTGTTTGAGATCGATCTCTATGCTATTGTAGCTGTAGCAATATGCCACCTTAGAGGAAGCTCTGGTGCAAGCCAGAATTATTGAAGAGATCAAGATACAGGATGGCGAGATATCCAAACCTAAGAAGAAAGAATGGAACAAGAACACAAAAATAAGGACTACACAACAAAAACCTGCTATGGTCAATCAAGTTGCTATAAATGTCCCTAAGCCTACACAAGAAATATAGCCTCAAAAGACTAACTATCAGGTAGTTCCTCCTAATAATTATGAAAGAGAAAACCAGAAGCAGGAACAAAATCAGCAGCGTCACCCTAGGTGATAGTACACACCCTATACAGAGTCTAGGGACTCCCTATTTGACCGCTTGTCAGCGGTGAACTTGATCAACCTTACAGATATCCAAACCATAGATCCCAATGCGCCAAAGCCTAAGGGATACTGGGAGGAATTATATTGTAGGTTCCACAGGCGGAGGGGACATGACCTGAATGGATGTTGGAAGTTCAAAGGCTTGATACAAGACCTGATTGACAATAAGACATTGGCAGTGGACAACCCCATATCACCAAAAAACCAGTAGATGGGAGTTTTCAAAGACCCCTTGCCTGCCCATGAGGCACAGGAAAAACCCCTTCAAGTCAATGAGGTGCAACAAAATTTCCCCATGCAAGGGTATGTAGGAATGATAAGCATAGTGACTAGGAACAAGAGATACCCAGGAGTTGCCCCCGAGGTAGCCACAAGAGAAGTTCCATCGACGTCACAACATCAACAGAACCCTATGTAGCTACCTCTGCCTAGACCCGTGGCCACAATTTGGACCAAACTCATGCAGATTTTGAGGACCATGTCAGCTAGGCTCTCCATATACGATCTTATACAACAATCAACACCCCATCGGGAGGCTCTAATGGATATATTGAAATTCATCGAGTTGCGACCCCACGAAGTGAATTCCTTCAACAACTTCGTGGGACATGTCAAACGATGCACGGAGCAAGTCACCACCTTTTGAGAGGATGAAGTTAAATTAGTGTCTAATGACATGGCAGATCCACCCCTACACATTATCGTGCGGGTCAATAAGATCCCGTATAAGAGGGTGTTGGTAGACACTGGCTCGTCCAGTAACATCATTACCACAACAGCATTGAAACATCTAAAGTTTCCAGCCTCTCACATCACAGCTTCCACCTATGCACTGTGAGAATTCAATGATGCGAAATGCTCGATAGTTGGTACAATTGTCCTACCTATTCAAGTAGGAAAAAATATGATACCTAAATTGTGCCATATTTTGGAAGGCAATATGGCTTATAACATCTTGCTAAGGCGGCCATGGATCAAGGACATGAAGTGTGTCCCTTCGATAGCTCATCAGTGTTTGAAGTATACATTTGAAGGGGAAGTACATGTAGTCTCGACGGACTTAGAACCCTTCAAATATTGCAATGTGGTGCAACTGATGCCGCAATCGACCCTTCCATCGATGCACTTGGATTTTTAGTTAAATCCATCTAGACAAGGTTTGATTTTGCAAGCACCACTGGTGATAAATCCATCAAAACCCCAGCCAGGTACATCTTCATCATCCGATACTTCACCAACAATGCCACCTATTATGGCTAAAACAAAGGACAAAGGGAAGCAAACCTTGGAAGAGGCTCAACCCCTAGAAGAGGCACTACCAATAGTATCAACCATCTCTACCGAAGATATGCCTAGCATAGTGGAAGTAGAGGCTCCTAGTTCACCCAACATGGAGTGGACTTAGGAAGAGATTCCATTCCCTCCCTCTCAATCGCCAACAATCACTATTGAAATGGCTAGTACAAGCCTGCGAGAGTATCTGGTGTGGAATGTTGTAGAAACGACCGCGCTAGAGTCCGTGCAAGACATGGGGAGACCTCGTCTCCCCATTGGTACAATTGTTCCTTTAGGTCACCATGCATCCAAAAGGACGAAGATGAAGAGCCCTTTGCAAAAGATGTCAACTATCTAACCTGGACTTCACTTTGAGATATCTTGGCCAATGTAATTGGCATGGATATGGGCTAGGCAGGTATGAGCAAGGAGTGCATGTCCTTTTCCAGCCAAGATACCAAATGCCTTATGATAAGTCGGGCATGGGGTTCAACTACCCCCTACCCTTGGATATCTTGGTAGAGAACATGTAAGGCCTAGGGATAGGCAAAAAGGGTGGATTGGCATTAGATCCTCATGCCAACACAAACACAATGTATACATTGGGAGATTACCTCCCATGGTCAGCAACCACCCTTGTTAAACTCAATAATCCTCCCCCTTTGCTAGAGAGAGGTGAAAGTTTAAGGACTCACTTTTAAGGAAGTTATAAACAGTGTCAAGAGGGATATTCAGAGGATGAATCAAAATATGAACCAACATCATATGATCCCTTTGAATTTGATAGTGATCACTCACAAGTGATCCCTATGACTGACTATCAAGAGATCCTCTTGACAAGGTTCCCTCTAGAGACTCCAATCGAGCCAATGCCGCGTCAAGAGAATCAGGTCCCCCCATGAAGATTGGAACAACCACAATGGGACTAGATTAATTTTCTCAAGTAGGAGGAGCCTGTAATGCCTCAAACAGTTGTTGGAGCCAACGAGGGCTTTTGGATCTCTAATAGTGATTACGAAGATGAAACAAAAATGACATATCTTAATCACATGCGACAGGTGCCGCAACCATACCCCTTGGAGATTAATGACATATTTGAACATATGGGCATAGTTCCAAGGCACGCATGGTACGTAGACCCAATGGGATGGGACCAAGTGTTGGATCCGCTGCTCTAGGTATACGAAGAGCATCTTCCACTCCGATACCCTAGGGTGATATCAGTGCCGAGGGTAGACCCTATCCTCCTATAAGCACATAGGACCGATACATTCATGCCAATACCTCTAGAGCTAGATCCAGAGCACAAAGAACATCCAGAATGTTTGAGTCATCACACCCATGGTAATGGAGACCAAAATCATTTCATCAACATGATATTTATTGACTTAACTGCCCCCATCTGCAATCCGGTTGATCCAGAACGATCATTGCATCTAGACATAGATGCCATTGACTAGGATTGTGTCAATTCACCTCCATCCCCATCAGAGTACTAGCATTTTGGTAAAATGCTTCATTTTACCCCAGGGAAAACTCAAGATATATTTCATGCCAAAGAGGAACTCGAGGTTCCCAATGCAGATTTAAACTCAGCAAATGATATCCAATTGATCCCAACTCCACACCAGTTGGAGGATGGATCCCACATGTTGGTCGAGGAGACAACTGACGTAGACATCGGCTTGGATCCAATGAATTCACAAATCATCAAGCTGGGGGTAAGTTTATCCCTTGAGGAGTAAGCCGACTACATTGCCATTCTCAAAGAGAAGAAGGAGGTTTTTGCATGGTCGTACAAAGACATGTCGGGGCTAGATCCATAGGTAATCATGCATTATCTAATGCTAGATCTGACAGTCAAGCCAGTTAAGCAAAAACTACGTAAGATGCACCCAACAGTGGCCTTGATGGTCAAAGATGAATTGCAAAATCTATTGGATGCACAATTTTTCATTTGCATGGATTATCCGCCATGGCTATCCAACATGGTGCCTGTCAAAAAACCCGATGGGAGGATTTGCATATGCACTAATTTTTGAGATCTAAACAAAGCGAGTCCTAAGGATGATTTCCCCTTGCCAAGCATTGACGCATTGGTAGATGCTACAGCAGGTCACGAAATGCTATCCCTCATGGATGGTTTCTTAGGATACAATCAAATTCGTATCAATCTTGAGGACCAACTAAAAATGGCATTCATAACACCTTGGGGGACATTTTTTTATAAGGTCATGCCCTTTGGCCTTAAAAATGCTAGTGCCACCTACCAACGTGCCATGACGTACATATTCCATGATTACATGCATAAAACTTTGGAAGATTACATGGATGATTTTTTGGCCAAATCTCTTTTGCACCCAGATCATCTCGATGACTTAAGCAAGATCCTCGATCGCCTCATGGAACATAAAGTCAGACTGAATCCCAAGAAGTGTGTATTTGGTGTCACATCTAGAAAACTCTTGGGTTTCATAGTCTCAAAGTGAGGCATCAAGGTGGACCCAAAAAAATTCAAGGCAATCCTTGAAATGGTTCCCCCAACTACCATTAAGTAGCTCAAAAGTCTACAGGGAAAGGTCACGTCAATCAAGCACTTCATAGCACAGCTATCTGACAAGTGCCGACCCATGAAAAAACTATTGCACAAGGGGTTATCATTTCACTGGGATGATGAGTGCTAGTCAGCCTTTGATGACATCAAACGATACTTGGCTTCATCGCTAGTATTGGCACCACCCAGACCAGGAGTGCCATTCTACTTATACATCTTAGCTACTGAGGTGGCACTGGGTGCCATTCTAGCCCAGAAGAATGAACTTCACAAAGAATAGGCTACTTACTACCTTAGCCACACCCTGGTTAGTTATGAACTTAACTATGCATACATTGAGAAACTCTACTTGGCAGTGGTGTTTGCTACCAAAAAGCTATGCCACTACATGCTGAGCAACACTATGTATGTTGTGTCTAAGGAGAATCCATTGTGGTACATGATGAGTCATACTTATCATAGTAGTCATACAGCGAAATGGATCATGTTCATGGAATTTTACATAGAGTTTATTGGACAAAAATCCATCAAAGGATAGGTCATAGCCAATAAACTAGTAGAGTCTCCCCTCAAAGATGATCAAACTCTAGTAATAGAACTACCCGATGATGGGGTATTCCATGTCTCAAAATCACCAGATTCTGATGAGCCTGAGTCATAGGCCAACATAACCATATTTTTTGATGGTTCTAAATGTGAGCAAGGTGGTGGCACAGGAATAGTATTCTTCACACCGCAAAAGGCTCCAATGCCTCTGTCCTTTAAATTAGACTTTTTGTGCACCAAAAATAATGCAGAGTATGAAGCCTTGCTCATAGGTCTTCAGATAGCAATCACCATGAACATCAAATGATAGAACATCTTTTGTGATTCGCTATTAATTGTCAACCAAGTCAAAGGGGTATTCCAATGCAAATGCCTAGTTCTGTAGGCCTACAAAGCCTTTGTGGACAAATTCTTGGCAAATATTGAGTGGTACGACATCAAGGCACTCCCTCGGTCATCGAATCATTTTGTGGACACTATGGCCTCCTTGGGGTCACTAATCCTGCAAGACCTTTCTGGTGATATGACAACCATTCAAGTCAAAACACTATCGCAATCCATGATGGACCGTGCAAGTTTTAACTTAATGCCAAGAATACACATGATCCATATTGAACCATCCTCGGATAAGTTCTCTCGAATCCACGATCATCTAAAACATGCCAACTGGGGGTCCTTGTTCTCCCCTAATCCCATTAATAGCAACATAATGCTATTATTACAAGTTTTCTCTCGCTCAACATTTGCTAGGGATGAAATTCAAGAGGGATTGGCTGTTCATACCATCGAGGCTTCCGATCAGCAGGATTGGTATTTACCCATAAGGGACTACCTCAAGTTAGGTAACCTCCCACTTGGATTGACGCATGCCACAAAATGAGCATTCAAGCAGAAAGCATCCAAGTATGTCTTGTTAGGAGACATTTTTTTTCGTCATAGCTATGAAGGAATCCTCCTTCATTGCTTGGACCAGCGAGAGTCCACTTGGGCAATCGCCCAGGCGGACGATGATACATGCGGTGGCCACTTTAGTGGTATGGCCATCGCAAAGCACATTCTTTACATGGGCTATTATTGGCCATCTTTATAGCGAGATTGTTGCACATATGTCAAGAAGTGCATGAAGTGTCAACATCATGCCAATTTGATGCACGTAGCTTCCCAGGCCTTGCATATAGTCCAGTCAGCTTGGTCATTTTTGTAGTGGGGCTTGGATATAATCGTAAAGATATCCCCTATGTCGTCAGGTCATCACACATTTATCATAACTGCCATAGAGTATTTCACCAAGTGGGTGGAAGAAGTTTTGCTTACCTCTATGACAGGACCTCGCATTGCGGAGTTTATTTTGCATAACATCATATGTCATTTTGGTATTCCATCCAAAACAATTTCAGATAATGGGACGTCATTCAAGAACAAAGATGTGCGTGATTTGACCACAAAGTACAAAATTCAACACAGTTTTTCGACAACCTATTATCCACAGGCAAATGGGCAAGTAGAGGCATCAAACAAAACGCTAGTTGCCATCCTCAAAAATACCGTCGTAGATAGTCATAAGGATTGGCACATCCAAATCCCACTTGCCCTATGGGCTTATCGCACTAGCATTTGGACACCCACTAGGGCAACTCCATTTTTGCTCGTGTATGGCTCCGAGGCAGTCATGCCTCTCGAGTTGCAAATTTCTTCCCTGCGCATATCAATGCAAGAGTTCATCGATGATGACACTACACGGCAGGTCCGGTTAGACCAGCTTACGTTGCTTGATGAATGATGCATTAATGCTCTCGAGAATTTACGTATATATCAAAAGTGACTTAAGAAAGCATACAACATGAAAGTTCACCTGAGGGATTTTTAGGTTGGTGACTTGGTCTTAAAAGAGAACCAAGAGAACTCTAGTTTGTCATCCCATATAAGGGACAAGTTCATGGCAAATTGGTTAGGTCCATATGTAATTGATAGTAAAATAGGACCTGGAACATACCGGCTAGCCTCTCTTGAGGGAATCAAGGAACTAGAACCCTTGAACATCAGTAATTTGTGGCCATTTCATATCTAAAGCAACCATATCCCAAAATGTCCCAAGGATTCCTACAATCGCTTGGTCAATCCCAAAATGCTCCAAGGATTCCTACAATCGCTTGGTCAATCCCAAAATTCTCCAAGGATTCCTACAATCGCTTAGTCAATCTCAAAATGCCCCAAAGGTACCCATTACCACTTGGTCAACCAAAAATCTCCAAGGATTACCACAATCGCTTGGTCAAAAATAAGAAAATTTAAAAATAGTAAAATCATAAAAAATAATAAAAATTTGCATCTCATTTCTAGGCATACTCCAAATCATCACCACAATAAAAAGCTATTCTTGCATCTCATATTCATATTCACAAAAATCAATCCATCAAAAACACAAAAATATGTAGCTGCATTAAGCATCACATCCATACATTGCATATTTGTGGTCATACAGGTCAAAGGCACCGTAGACTATAATTACTCCACCAGTCCATCTTGTTTCACATTTCTCCATTCTATAAGCAGTCCATCAAAAATAAATGCCATTCACTTCCTTTTACCATACCCGACTCAATGGTCTACCAATGTATCAAGAGTTTTCATCCTTCAGTCATCATTTGCTTTCTAGCCACGTACTGTACCAAGTCAGACAAATTTTACAAAGGTAGAGTTCTACTTGGATCACACCTTGTTACGTAGCATCCTAACACAAATTAAAACACATAAAAATTCCCAAGTTGTGTGAATGAAAGATGAAACCTGCACAGCAATCCATGTCACCATAAGCGAAACAGTTATCTTGCTCATCCCCCTATGTGAATGACCCCAAGAATACTGAGAGTTGGAAAAAGGACAAGCATCTTCCCTACCCAATTCCCCAAGAATCCCAAGTTATCAAAAAGTTGCAAACATCAAAATTTTGCAAAAAATAAAAACTCCAAAAATTTGACATCACCAACAAAGTGCATACATCAAAAGGCACATACAATAGTGATTCTCATCACTCGAAATTCAAATCCCTTGCTCAAAAGAAAAATAAAAAATAAACAGTGATTTTTTTTATCACTACAAATGAGCAAGTATCCCAATACAATTGAAGAAAATAAGGGAGTCAAACTTGAATCCCTAGAACTCTCAGCATTCTAACAGGTCATGAGGCAAACCTTAGTACTGGTTTGGTGGATAGCCTATCGATCACTGGTGGTAAACCTCCCACATGACGATATATCTATCACATTAACTCATGTACAGATCAATGTTTGCATGTGGATGAGCTAGCTTATGGTATCCTAGATAGCACCACAGATTAATCTGACTAAATACAACAAAGGAGTTAGTGGAGCTAATTAGGTGATCCTTAATACAAGTTTGGTTGATAGCCTATCCGACACTGGCGGTATCTCGACAAATACCACATAAACGAACTCAATTGCACACACAGGGATGTGAAATAACCTGGTCGCAAACAAGTCCGATTCATACCTTGTCCAAAATTATTGTAAGATAAAGTACAGTTGTGGCTAGTTAGTTAAAACTATCTGAGTCTCAAAAAACCTTAACTACATTCTAAACCAACTACGCTATCTTTCATCCTTCCATTGCCATCAGCAATCGCTAGAACCATAAAGGTCTAAAAAGTCTATGGTGCTCTCGCCAGACAACACAAATTCAATTCATCCATTACCTTTGCATATCCTCAAATTTAGAAACATTTGCATTCATCATAACATATGCATCCATAAAAATAAAGTAACATGCATACATCCATACTCATCACTCATCATGCATAAAATCAAATCATCACTCGCATAAACAAAATAAAGTCATCTATATATATCATCAAAAATTCCCGTAAGCTACAATGAACCGGTCCTGTGACCCCGCAACAAAATCCAAAAGCTCAAAAACCCCCAAGCCTAGGGCATTAGCCACCATGATCACGTAGGATCGGTGCGATGGGAACTACCCCCCATGGTGTGGGTCCTATGAGACCCCTCAAGGCGATTGTTGCTAGCCCCCACATCACGCCTACTCGCCCCCCTCATCCAGTTGCCTGCACTAAGAGGATGTTGATTACTTAGTATCGCTCCCTCTTGAGTGACACAACAATCTGCCTTTACTAAACGTAGGGACCCACCCACCAAGGTAGCTAATATTTTCCTCCAACTCCAACTGCTACCACATTAAGTCCATCTCCCACTGTTAATACATTCCCAAGTTCTCCTCGCATTGCACCAAATCCCTATCCCTCTTTGCCAGCTACATTCGTAGGAGATCCCTCTCCCATGCAGCATCAGTACCCCCATCCTATATATGGTAGGTAGCCAATGCATTCTCTCACTCTGCCAGCTGCATGCATAAGAGATCTCTCTCGCACAGCGTGTCCCCCAGCTCCTCATTGTGCCTCCGTAGCAACCCCTCCAATCATGCAATCTCGACACGTAACTCAAACTTCATGTCTTCCAAATCCTCTTGAGGTGTGGGCATCTCTAGAATAGCAGCCTACTCTGGCTCCCACTGCTCTGTGATGTCTTTCATCTTCGGCTGATCCAAAACCCCAAAATCCACATCCTCATCCTCCACCTCCACCATGTCTACATCCTCCCACAGAGCTCCCCAATCATCTCTTGGTGCCTTGACACCCTCCTCGCCCAATACTGTTGCATCTATGCCTCCTAGTGGCCCTTCTCCCTGCCATCACTGCAGTACCCACCACTGGTCGTACTCTATGGTAGTCCCGACGTCATCCACATCTGGGACATTGATCACTGCATTTGAATCCTCGCCTAGTGGTGTGATGACCAACTGATCCAGAGTCCTCTCATCCCCTCTATGTTGATAGACCACAGGCTCACCAGGAAACCCCTGGTGTACCCCAAACTATCGTGTCACCGAGCTGTAAGGGAAGAACTCATGCTCGGTCCTATGCTGCCTAATCAGCCACCACTCCCTACGTAACCATCGAAGCCACTCTCCAGCCTCCAGCCAGGCTGGATAGTCCTGATAAGGGTGTGCCAAAAAACCTCCCCTAGAGTAAGCTGAGCAAAGGCATCGACATAGTTCCCTACGACACCTACCCACCATCGACTCTATCCTTGCTCCTCAGACCATCGCCATAGAACCGCATAGCCTATATCCTTATCCTCCATCTCCATCCAAGTCATCCATGGTAACCCTATTTGCCTCTCCACCACTGTGTTGCCAAGCCTAGCTCTGTAATAGATAGCTGCAACTAATCCCATTTCGCCTCTGATAGCGAACCTCGTAGAGCTCACCATAGAGCTATGCCAGCAGTGTCTGTCCCCACCTCATGATCAATGGTGCCTCCGTTGGGCACTCCACCAGCCAACAGACCACATCTAGTAGGTTCCACGGGAACCTTGCACCTGACGAGTCAGGTAGCAACATGTTGGAAATGAGGCCCATGAGTACTGCGTGCCTCACTCCCAACACCCCTCTTTCAAGCCACCATCGGACCAAAATCCCACCAATCTGTCAGTTGCCCTTTGCCCTCTCCATTGGGCTCTCCACACCCAGCTCCTCCCCATGCCCGAAGCATCGTATCAGCATCCATCTATCAGAATCCATAGAAGCTGATAGACATCCTCCAAGGTCACTGTCATCTCCCCTGTTGGGATATGGAAGGTGTTGGTTCAGGGATCCCACAGGTTGATCAGGATCGTCAGATAGGCCCGATCCCTGACCATAGGCTCCAGTCGAGCCGCCTTCTTGAGCCCAAGGGCATCAAACCACTCCCAGTCAGCCACAGTTAGCGCCCCCGTGCTTCAGCAAAAGTAGTAGGTACATAATATCGACTCTTCACAACCTAAAAAACAAAACAACACAAAAACATTAAAATCATGAAAAACTGTACAACCAATAACATGAATATATAGCACTGCCTACCAATGTACAACTCAAAAACAATAAAATTCACAAAAATTCAAAACAAAAAAAATAAAAACAAGTTGACAAAAATAGTTTGTCAGTCTTAGGGTTTTCTGTACTCTAAGTTTAAAACTGACAGACAGCATAAAAACATAAAAAAAATTTAGCAAAAATAGTTTGTCAGTCTTAGGGTTTCTGTACTCTAAGTTTAAAACTGACAACAGAAAACAACACAAAAACATTTAAAAAAAAAACAAAATATAGTTGTCAGTCTTAGGGTTTCTGTATTCTAAGTTTAAAATTGACAAAGTCTGCACAAACAAAACAAAATTACAATAACAATTTTTAACCTAAGGTTTTCACAAACGTTTTAAAACTGACAAGTTCAACCTAAAAAACTAGGGTTTACATTCCGTTTATCCTAGGTTATTAGTTTAGCAAAATCCAAATTTTTCCTAGGGTTTACTTTAGTGTAAGGCACAAAGTAAATTTCTATTTTATTTTACAAAGAAAAATCAAATTTCAACCTATGTTTAAGCTACGTCTTTCGTCCAGTTTTAAGCTAAGTCTTGGTTTGTGTCCAGCTCAGTTTTAGGGTTTCAATTTTAATTTTGGAAAACAACATAACAAAGAAAATTAAACAAATCACTTGCAGTTTTAAAACATATAACAAACAAAAGCAATAACGCTAAGGAGCACTTACTGGTCTCACTTTGGCTCCACCACTCGATCCGGTCTGTGCACTCATGATGTCGAGAGAAATTTGGTAGCAATTTACTTCACAGAATTAACCTCCTCATCCCTAGAGCTCCAAATCATAAGAAAATTTGAATGCAAATGAGCCCAAACCCTAGTTTTGGCCTTTAAATAGGCTTTTTGAGCTTATATTCGTTTCTCCTAGGATGAGCGCTCTGGTTAGCACTCGTCCCACCCTAGGATGAATACTAAACTGCTATTCGTCCTACCCTGGAATGAATTCAGGGAAAAAATTGCAAAAACAACAAAAATTGAACAAAAATGCACCAAAATAGTTAATAAACTTGCCCGACGAAAGTGCTTTTGATCTTGAAATTCTAAGCATGCAAAATGGACGTCGGGGACACAAATACTCACTATCCTACTCCATAAGAAGGCTACCCTAGCCGAACCACTCCACGGGAAGATGGATCTTCAAGAATTTCATCCCCAAAACGGCATCGCCAAAAAGGGTCAAAACCCACCCAAAAATAGTAATAACATTGCCGAACGAATGCGCCTTTGTGCCTGAAATTCTTGGCATCCAAAATAGATGTTGGGGCTATAAATTGTCACTATCCTACTCCCTAAGAAGGCCACCATGGCTAGACCGCTCCATGGGAAGACAAATTTTCAATAATTTTAGCTCCAAAAAGCGTCACCAAAAGGGTTAACACCCACCAAAAATAGGTCTAAATGTCAAAAAGCTACACATGCTTAATGCTAAAAAATCTAAAGGCACCCTCACACAAGTCATCTTGGGTCAAGCGACTCGTCACTTTTCTCATGAAGGTCATTCCCTCATCGATTTGTTGCTTGAGGGGGTAGTCACACTTAGTCACCAGCCAACAAATACACACCCAATTAAGGAAAATGACATGCATTCAAAGAATCATTAACAAATACAATCACGCTCCTGCTTGGGGCAGTAAACAAGCAATAATCACAAGCTGATCAAATCACTTGGCATTTCGTGAATCATGAACTCAAGGTTCTCACAGACAAAAGGTTGCGTCCTTTGCCTATTTTATGACTGATCAATGTCTAAGATCAAGTAACACCTCACCGAAAAAGGTTAACACTTGAATTAAGTTCCTTTGCTCATAAGAAGCAAGGATTCAAGAATGCATGCCCTTTCCATACTTAGGGCATCAAAATTTGGTTAGGTTACTGAGAAACTCTAATCATTAGTGCTTTGGTTATCTATTTTTGCTCGGTGCTATGCCATGCACAGTGCATCCCAAAAAGGTTAATTTGTAGACACTAAAATAGCACCAATCTGATTATGTGACTGCAAACACTGATCACATTGACACACACATCCCCAAGGGCAGCCCCCAGAGGTTAAACAGTGGTCCTAACCACTCTCACAGCAATTTTGGAAGGTCAGAGATCAATTTGGCACCTTCAAGCACTTTTCTCAATATTCGTTTCACCCTAGAATGAATTCAAATTGGGATTCGCCCCACGTAGGGATGAATTCTAGATTCACTCCAGGGTGGGGCAAATTACAGGTTTGACAGACAAAAAGTCAAATCTTGACAAATGGCAGCTCAGATCTGCCACTAAATGCTTCCTTCATCGCATGGGAGTATGGGTGAGCATTTTCGAGTGTTAGAGGTAATTACAAGGGCAGTCATGAAGTCCCTATTCAGGGGGAATCTCCTTCCCCCTGGGGAGTCATGATCGCCAAGTGGCGCCTCTACATACCCATTTCAAGAGACCTCCAGGTCTATAAATTGGTGAGTTTCCTCACCCCAAAATATATAGAGAAGGAGAATTTTAGAGCAACGAAGTGCTGTCGTTTTATTGTCATACCTCACACCTTTTGGATTTGCACCTTTCACATCCTTGGTATCCTTTAGAAGGGAGGTCATTGGGTGACTATTGGGATGATTAATCTTGAGCCCAAAACCCAACATTTGGCCACAATACCCCATAAAATTTTTTGAAATACCATACAAGAGGTTTTGGACCCATCCCAAGTGGATTGGTGCCGAAATCAAGCCCCAAATGGTGGGCGGCCTACCCCATGGACGTCCCCTCCCACACTGCCACTGTCCTAATCGCCCCCCTTCGAAGCGATGGGATTTCCATGGTAGACTTGCTTTCTTTCATTTTTGCATTCAATTCTATGATGCTTAGATATGTTGTCATTTAAATTTCGTCTCGTTTTGAACAATTTTGTTCATAGTTCTATCTTTGCTCGCTTCTACTAATCTACAGGTAGTAGTATTAAATACCCATTTGTGGAGGCCAAATTGGGAAAATCCTACCATCTGGGTCTTCCCAAAATTCCCCCCATTAGCTAACCCCAAGTTTGTAGGTCTTTTGGAGCTTCCTAGGCAGGACATTTGGGACAATACCTTTTTGGTGTTTTGTTGTAGGTGAATTCGTCCCACCCCGGAGCGAATTCAAATCGATGAGGAATTTCTCGACTGTTATTTTTGTAGCGCCTTCCTAGTGGCATATTGATGCCCATGTCAAATTTTTAGAGCATTTGGATCTGTTTTAGTTATAGTTTAATTCATTTTTCTCATTCACTTATCGTAGGCTTGGGGATTGCATGCTTTGTTTTATCCGTAGGTGCTACTGACCGTTTCTTGTTACTTTGAACACAAGATTTGGACATCGAAGGAGTAGCAAGGAGTCAAGACTCATCAATGCAAGCGGCAGTGACGTTTTGGCTGCCCATTTTACATGTGGGCATGTAGAAGAAGGAAAGGCACCCATGAATGTAACAAGAACGCATACTTAAATTCTTCTAGCCCTTGGAAGGGGAGGATGCACATTGCAATCGAGTTGTGAAATATATCAATAAAAAGGGGTGTATTCCTTATTCACCTTTGTTTCATTTTTATTCACTCATGCTTTTACCTCTTTTCATGCACTTTCAAATTCCTAGGATTTAGTGCTAAGTTCGGTTCTGTTTGCATCTCATATTCACTTTCCTTTTTGTTTTTGTACCCTCATGCTTTCACCTTTCACCTCTAAGAGAAAGGATATATTATTTTTAATAGCTGCTTTGATTCTTTTAAAGATTTAAACTTTGAAGAAAATGTTCTTATACAAATAGGGGGATGAACAGTATAAAATAAAACTCAAAGCTTTTTAATCCAAATGATAACATGAGCAATGTTGAAGCAGTAAACATCACACAAAGCATCACACACATGAGAGACATGATTTAACGTGGTTCACCCAATGTGGGTTACTCCATGGATAAAATATTCCTTATAATTTTTTTCTCAAATAAATTCTCTTAGAAATACTTTCCCTACAATGTTTATGGATTTCTGTCCAAATGAGAAACCAATACCCTAATCAAAGTTCATGGATCTCTATCCATAGGAGACACCAATCTCATAACTCTGCTCTGGTTGGTGATCCTCTAGAAGACCTCTACCTCCACTACCCTTAGCAAATGGAACTCTATCCACAAAAGACACTTGTCCTCCCTGCTTTAGTTGGAGACCTATGTCCTTAACTCTGTCACCTCCAAAGCTTACTCTTAGCTCTATTTCAAATCTATACTAGCATAGTCCTTCAGTTTATCACAAATATATACTCAATATTTGTCTTTGATCTAGCATAAACTTATCCTCAAATCTACACCAAACTCTATCCTCTGATCTATCTTGAATCTCTAATCTCAAATATTTCCTCAATTTCTATTGTAAGCTTCCATAAAAGCTCACACAAATCTATCCACAATTCTTCTCAAAGACTTATCTCAAATATATTCAACAAGTCAAAACTAAAACTTTTCCAATCTCATAGAAACATAAAGAGAATTGTTAGAGACTCAATATATTTCATATTGATCAATACTCAACCTCTTTCTCAAATCAATTCAAAATATAGAATAATTTGTTTAATAGAACTTGATCTATCACTTCACACATCCACTTGACTAGGCTCAACCAAATCTACTCAACCAATCACTCAATGAAACAATCCTTACTTACAAACCCTAGTCCAAGCATATGAACACTCAAAATATTTCCAACAATTCTTATCAACCTATTTCACATAACAATGATACTCATGATCTTTGCAAACCCTAGTTCAATTTCTTCACTCAATCAATCACTTCAATAATAATGCTTATAAACCAATCTCACATATAGCTCAACAACTAAATAAGGAAACCTAAATAAATCATTTTCCCTCCACACTTTTTTCTAGAAAATAATCAATCAACTCAACTATGGAAGAATGTGCCCATACCTTTTTCTTGATGAAGAATGGTCTTTAAAAATTGTCTCAAGTATAACCACTTTTCTTACCAAACACCAAGGTTAGATGACAAAAATTTCATTCTAACTCTTCTTCAAAACTTTTTTTCAATACAAAAGTGAGCACTTAATTACTCCTTATAATCTCCAACTTGAAATAAATAATATTCAACATTCTTCAATTTTAAAATATAAAATTCAACATTCCTTATAACTCCTTAGTCTCTACAATTCCAAATCAAAAATTAAATATTTGTACTTCCTTTTAACTCCACTAATAACTTACGCACAAAATAACATGCAAAGTACTTTAATTAAAATTACTTTAGAAAAATAAAAGCATTATTTTTCCCTTTAACTTTTTGCAGGCCAAGACAACCAAATTAAATCACATATCTCAATGCACTCAAAATGGCCTTGGTGGGATTTAAAACCTCGTTAGTTCTCCCCCAAGTGCTTTCACAATGCTAACACCCACCTCTTGGGCTATGTGGCTCCAAAATAGTCAAAATGTACTTCGGTGCCCTTACCTTCTCCCCACGTTCGATGCACAAGACAAAATGCTTGCCTTCTTCGCAAAAATCATGTGCACAGGTTTCAAACCTTCCTAAGCTTCCACAACAGTGTCTTATGCAGCCCTTTGCTGCCAACCAAGCTACAAGCATTTCGTGTTGATTTCGAAGGATTCCCAAATTTGTCTCTTTCCCTTGCTTGATTTGCACATGCAAAATTTCCTTCTATTTTCATGAGTCAACACAAGTCACATGGATAATTTCAAATGCCGCTATTTTGGCATATTTATACATAGGGTTTTACTTCCTTCAATGTCAGCACATTTCAAATTTCCAATTCAAATTAGATTTAGAAAGTTAAAATTAAATATCAAATAAATATTTAACTTAACTTTAGCATCCAGCATTAATAAATTACAATTTTAATCAATAATTAAAATACTTTAATTTAAATTATATTTGTAGTAAAGTTAATTTTAAATAATAAATAAATATTTAAATTAACCTTAGCACTTATCAATATTTAAATTATTAAAATTTTAATAAGGAATTAAAATATTTTAATTTAAATTAACATGTGGGTCTTTTTCAACCTTGTCCCTGATCTCCTTTAATTTTATCTTGGTGCCAAATATAATAATAAAATATTATTATTTAATTTTACTTCTCCTTCTTGGATATTCATTCTCCGAGCTTTCCTAAAGTCCTAAAATATGACGAATATTACTCAACAATTCTTTTGACATCAATGAAAATAACATTCCTCAAAATGTCTAACAAACTTCATCTTTCATCTTATTCCTAAATATTTGTTTATTTTTTTCCACCATGTACCTCATATATAGTGTGGAAGGATTAGGTTTCTTAATCTCATCAAGCTCCCACTTATAAAGGGAGGTCTCCATTGGTTAAACAAATATCTAAAGCTTTGTTGTATGCTTCACTTGAATGAAATAGAATTTATTATAACATAGAAATTTTTTTTCGAGATATCATAATGGTCGAATAAATAGTCTATTAAATCAGCTTCCTTCTGGCACAAAGAATAAATATTTAGAATTTGGAACACTCTTTTGCATAAATTATCTATTATTAAAATATTATTCTAAAAGTATAACAAAAGAAAGAAATCATTCTTTGACACAAAATCATGGGACCAAAATTTCTTTACTAGATAAGATCCTCCTCTATGGAGCGTATGAGCTTCATAGGCTGATTTGATTAAGAAGAGTTCTTTTTGGAGAATTGATCCATAGCAACGAATCCTCCTTTTTGATTTGGGAGATGTGAAATCTTCCAATCAACAAATTTAAATTCAGGAGACCATATTGAATATGAGTTTCATTAGAATATAAAGTAATGTATTTCCATTTCTTTCTACCATGAATAAATTCCATATAATCTTTGACTTTTTTCCCATATTTAGTTGCTATTAGTTCCTACGACTCCTAAATTTTTTATTTATTTATCAAAGGTTTCTAAAGGATCCAAGAGTCTTCCCAAAATAAAACTTTTCCCTTCTCCTACCTACCATCTTATATTGCTCCTTAGAAAACTTCTCATTTTTAGTACTACATTCCATATGGCTAATCCTCTAGTATAAATTGTACTTCTAAGAAAGGGAATATAAATTTTTGAGTATGTTGCTTTGATAATCTTCTTCCAATGTATACTTCATTTTATGCAAAGTCTCAATTTATTTTTTGAGATTAAATATTTATTAAAGAACAATAAATTTTTTAAGCCTAACCCTTCATGTTTACTCCCAGTGCAAAATCTAGCCTAGGCTACAAGAGGAAGTCTTTGCTTCTTTTTAGCCCCAGTCCATAAGAATATTTAAAATATCTTCTACATCTTCCTTATTATCTTGGAGGGAATTTTAAATAGAGACATATAATAAATAAGCCTACTTTGTAAGGTTGGTTGCCAACTTCCTCTAAATTAGAGACCAAATTTTCTTCTTCACGGATCTTTGAAAAAATGACATGATGACATGCCAAGGTATATGGATGGAATATTTTCTATATTACAACCAATTTTTGTTACAATCCTCAATTGTAACTATATCTGATCACAAAATAATTGGTATATATGAAGAGCACATACTATTTTTATGAGACATAAAAACAAATGAATTATATCATGATAACATTGTATTTTTAATATTTTATCTACGTCTATATATTCTCTTAAAAGGTTATGTATAATATTTATAAATATTATACAATATAATATTATTTAGTAAAAAAGAGTTGCCTTGCGACATTTTCATTGCTTAAAATAAGCCAGGATAACTAAAGTTTGTATAATTTCAAATACATCCTCGTTGAAATGCCCTAAATGTAACCACACGGATATTAATGAAAAAGGTCGCTCAGAAGAAGACAACATGACATTTTTTTCTTTAGTGAAAAGGTGAGGAGATAGGAAAGGAGAAAAAGAGGGATACCAAAAAGAGATGATCAATTTCAAAATTAACTCATCATTTAGAAGACCTAGTTTTGTAAAATTACTATCAATAATAACCGTATAGCTCTATTGAGAAAACTAGCTGCAATATAAATAACGTCCGACATATCTGATACTGGTATAAATTAGAGATCACGTCCGAAGATGCCTATAGAATTTACTCCTATACGCACCGTTCGATAAATCCGGTATATAATTTAAGCATAAACAGGAGGCAGAGTAATTGACTATAAAAAATTACATATCCCTTCTTGAAAACAGGCAAAGCTTTGTTGCCTCTAAACTAACACAAATAGTAAGCTATCAACCTAGATCTGAATCAAATTGACATTAACGCCCTGAATTTTCAATTACCAACGTAAGAAATCATCACAGAGGCGTATGGACCCCTGCGAGTCCCATTACAGGGGAAACTCACTTTCCATCCATTGTTGCGGTTCCGTATCACAAAGAATGTCAGTGTATACCACACAATCTTCGTATTTAAACGAATAGCAATGCGACAGAAAGGGCTCCATGAGGTCCACATTATGAGGTAGAGGATTCTCAAACAAATAACTCCAAAAGCTTCGACTATAATTTTCGTCCAGCGTCGGACTTGGAGGTATGCCTAATTCCAAATCTTTGGCACTTGCAAGATAATCATATGAACTGATGCGATCCCCAGTTTCATGTGTGCAATCCCCGTCCTCGCCGGATATGCCATCTTTCTTGATCTCATCATTTCTACCGCCATCATGGATTTCGGAGGTGCATCTCATTTCTTCCTCGAGATTTTTCATCACGTGCAATACCATTTCATCGTGGACCGTGTTGAGAGCAGGAGTATCATCCGTGCAAAACAATTCCGACAATAGGCCATGGCAAAACCGCTTCTGAGGATTCCGATCTTCCTCATAATCAGGACTATGACCGTCGCCCATTTCGGGAAAATCTTTTTTGTAACGTTTATGCTTCAGCGGTGGCACAGAGCCCGCGGCATTTTCTTCCATGACTGGTTAAATTCCCAGTCTGGTTTGAGGAATTCGACAATATCTGCTGTATGCCAGATCCGAATTCAAGACGGGTGTGGTGCGACAAGAAGGGGTTAATTGCGTTTATATACATGTTTTGCATAAAATTACTGTAACGATGATTCAGATGAGAAAGGTAAAGGTTACTATCAAGGGGGTTTCATGGATTACGCGGAGCTGTCGCTATGAAGGAAAGAAAATCAACAAAAATTGCAGCGCGTAAGGCGGAGTGGTGTAAGTTCGCTGGATGTGACAGAAATCTTTGATTAAAGCAGCGAGAGAATCTAAACAACTATCAAAGTGAGGTTTGAATCAGACGCAGTTTCCACGGCCACCTCCAACGCGGCATTGCCTTTATTCGTGAAACGCGTGTCGTAAATGACACGGGACATTACGAAGTGTTGATTTGGCACAAAAATATCTGCACATTGAAAAGACATATTTGCACGCCGACTAAAATTCAAGGGGATGCCGTAGCGTTTGTAACTTTCATTGATAGGAAGCACTAATGTTTCGGTAGAATAGTAAAGGTAGTATATAGTCCTAATTTTGTTAAGTGTTTGTCAGGTTATTCAGTGTTGTTAATAGTTTTTTATAAAGAATTATATTATAATGAAATAAAAATTATAATAATTATAAAAAAATATCACTACTTCGTTATATAATTAAAAAAACTTTTTCATCGCGGACAAAAATAATTTGATGTCTGTTTTCATAGGGGAATCGGCTAATTTGAAATATCTTAAAAACTGTAAACACATAAGAGAAAAATTCCTTCCTCTAAGACAGGAATTTTCACTATATATAGATTTAGTTTTTATTAAGAAGATATTTACATTTAAATTTTGGGTAGTTTGTTTGCTTGATTTGAATCTTTTGAGTGTGTGTCATATGCATAATGAAGATATGAATTTTGAACGCATGTTGGTTCCTTTTATGTCAAATCAACAATAAGGAGGTGGAAAATGGACTCTTAATCTTAGACTTTTTAGTTACTTAATCAAAGTGGTTACAAAATGGTGAAATATTTGTCATTAGTAGAGAAGGAGGACCTGAGGGAGAAAGTAAAACTTTCCAGATTCATTTCACTATCTATTGATGAGGTGATAGTTGTGGACAATACATATTTGATTTGTATCCATGTGTATACTTTTCAAAACAATTTAGGCAACCTAGTTTGTTAGGATTACATAATATGGTTGAAAATTCAAATGCAGAAAAATATTGATAATGTTATTGTGACTAGTTTAAAAGATATTGCAGGAATGAATGACATAGACATAGCCTGAAAGTTAATATGCATTGGATCTTATGGAGCTACTACAATGCAAGGGCATAGGAGTGGTCTCTATGTCCGACTGCAAATCACAATTGCACCATATATGATACCCATTCATTGCATGGCTCATAGATTGAATATTACATATAAAATCATGGGTACTTTTGAAAATATTGCAAAAGTGGAAGACCTCTTTCATGAAATACATTCGTATTTTTATTGTAGTTCAAAAAGGTTTTCAGAGTTTCAACAATTTGCACTAAGAGTTACATAAGGAAAAAAAATGTTAAAAGATGTAGATACAAGGTAGATTTCATTGTATCAACCTATACATAGATTTTTTATAGAATATCAATCATTAACAAGCAAAAGATTTATTATTTTGTTTGAATAACTTTGAAATGTTGATGACGTTATATGGTATTCTTCCAATGTTATAAGAAATGAGTAGATTGATAAAATTTGCACAAGAGAAATCCATCTACATCATTGATTTCATAAGGATGAAAAAATAAATGTGTTATTAAAAATTTGTATGTGTCCAAAGCATATTTTAAAGATCCCTTGATTCATAGTTGGAATATATTGACAAATGTGAATGATCCAGAAAGTTATTTGGAGTTTGACATCAATGATCATATTTGTATTAACAATCATGGAAATTTGATACCTCTTTATTATTTTGAAAGGAAATCAAGTATATGTGTGGATGATGTTGAACAAGTTCCTGTAACACACAATAGATTTCATGTTGTATTACAAAAAACTAGAACAATTTTATCGAATATAGCAAAATATTTAACAAGTAATATAAGAGATCAGTTTCAAAGAGATGAGTTTCTTGAGGCCATGGGTGTGGTTAACCCCATGTTTTGGGGTTCTAATAGTGACTTCAGTACTACAAATGAGTTTTTTATTAAATATATGATGATACTTATTCAGTATTTTAGTAAAAGTGTAGAAATGAATGGTGTTACAATCAATGGTATACTGAACACAAATATTTTGAAAGAACAATCAGCACATTTTGGAAGAATAATGATTGGGAAAATATCACTTTTGAGTAACATACATGAGACTGGTTTCATTGCACGTTTGTGGCAAAAATCGTATCCAAGTACTATCCTACAAGATACTATAAGTGAATACTTTTGTTTATATCAATTATATCAAACAATGATTTTGGGATCAGTGGAAGATGAGAGGGTTTTTAGTGCACAGTCTTTTATGAAATCTAAGCTTCAAAATAGGGTGGACAAAAATTTAATTTTTTTTTTTTAGAATTTATGTATTATCCTATTAGTTGGAAAATTTTCCCTATGATAGAGCAATTGCATTATGGAATTCCCTTATATATAGAAGGAGTGTGTTGAATATGATTGATATGGAAGATAATGATGCTTTCTATGATTAGATTGTGGAGACACAGATATCCACTATGTTTCATAGTGATGTTGAACAAGTAGAAGAATGTTTTTTTAAGCTACCTAATTTATGATTTTTTTAGTATTACAATTTTTGATGTATTTCACAATTTGAATTCATTTGACATCAGATTTCACAATAGAGATTCGGGACAAGTTGAGCATTGTTTGTTTTAGCTCCTTACTTGTGATTTATCCAATATTGTGAATTTTCCAATATTTCACAATATATTGGAATTGATTTGATATCATATTTCACAAAATTTGATTATTAAGAAGTTTTCATGCTCTACCCTCTATTGTTTTTGAAATAGGTTTAATTACCTTTATATCATAGTTTTTATTTGTTTTCATGACCTGAATTGTATTTCTTTATAAGTATTTACAACATTGATCAATATGAATTTGTTAGTTATCATTTTCATCTATAATTTTTTTATAAATATTTACAACATTGATCAATATGAATTTGTTAGTTATCATTTTCATCTATAAATGTTTTACAAGTATTTACAACATTGATCAATATGAATTTATAAGTTATCATTTCCATTTTTAATATGAATTTGTTTTTATTTGCTATCACAAGATTGTTTCATCTATCTTATTTGTAACTATGATTTATAACACAACATTGTCGTTCAAATTATATGCTTTATAAATTATAACATAGCATTGTCTTTCATAATTGATTATAAATGTATAAGTATTGTTCTATTTGAAATGATTTCAACTACATTCATTTTGATTTTAATTGTATTCATATTTACACAAGAAGAGCATTCATATTGATTTTAATTGCATTCATATTGATTCTAAATATATTCATATTGATATTAATTTCATTCATATTGATATTGAGATTATAAACAATTAAAATCATTTAAAAAAAAATAAGAGCATTCATATTGACACAATAAGAGCATTCATATTGATTTTATCTGACACAAGAAAAAAATTCACATTGACACAGGAAGAGCATTCATATTTATCATTTTGGACAAGAAGAGCATTCATATTAATTTTAACTGCATTTATATTGATTTTAACTTCATTCACATTCATATTGAGATTATAAATAGTTAAAATAATTTTTAAAACAAAAATACTCATATTCATATTCATATTGCCATAGACGAAGAACACATCAAAATATTATAAACAGGAAGAACAACAAAATTATAAAGGATACAAAATTTGTAAATTACATTTTTCATATATAGATTTAAAATATATTATTTTGTCTTTAAATGTTCTAAAAAACAACACAATTTTCATTCAACATGGAAATTTTTCAAACTACTTTTGACATTTCGGATTCTCTATCGATGATAGTCTTGGACCTGTGGTTTCTCCTAGACTTGGCTATTCTATTACTTTTTCTACATCTTCTACACTAGGCATTCATAGTTCTCTGGATCTAACTAAATTTTCTTGTCCTTTCTTAAAATTTTCAAACAACACAACTTCTTCTTTGGAGAGATCTTGAAGCACTTTCAAACCAGGATTTTTCTCCAATCGTTCCCTTATTAGGAGATCTAGATCCACTTTAAGTTATTCTGTAAATATTTTTTGATAATGTTATTATCTCTTAATTTTTTTTGGGTTGTTCTCTTCATAATAATGGCTATTTCAAGAAATTTCTTTGTAGTCTCTATGTTGACTTGCATGCTCTGAACCTGTAATTTCAAATTTTCAAAATTTGACTGCAAAAGAAAAAAATATAAGTTAGTAGAGTTATATGACATAATTTAATCAACATCAATAGTTTTATGACATAAGTTAGTAGATTTAGAAAAATAAAAATATGCATCTAAATTCTCACCTCGACCACTTCTCTTGTAACTAAAGCAACTTCAACAGTTTTCTTGTTGAAAGCCCATTGGTTATAGTACGCTTGGGCTTCAACATTGATATTCTCAATTCTATTCGATATTATATTAAACCTTTATCATAGAATTAAGTACTACACATCACTAATACTAAACTGGCCTACTATAGCAGACCACTAAGCTTCTTTGATTTATTCTCATATCGAGATAAAGAGTCTCCCTTCTATTAAAATTTTTATAACAGGCATTTATTTTCTTAATAAGCACTTTAGCCCAAATTTCTCATTGTTTAATAAATTGTAAATCTTTAAGCACTCTCTCTTGGAGGGTTGCTTCAATACCATCACTCATATATGACTGAATTTTAAAATTTAACTTTATCATCCTTGGATTCAGGATGACAGTGGGATTCCATAGCAAGAGTGGATACTATTTTCTCAACTGTTGTGGGTGTTGGTTATTTTACCTCTACATGTGGATATTCAAGCACATTTATCACCTGAAAGCCCTCAATGTTTCATTGCAAAAAAAATCATCATCAAGTGAAATATTATCTAGTCCAACATCTGTGGTTGATACCTCTAGTACTTGAATTGTGTTAAATGAAAAAGTTGGGAAAACACCCCATAATATTGGTTGCATATGTATTTTACCCCTTCCATGGGCCATATTGATTTTCCATCTCATTTTTTGCAAATGTGGTTCTTGTTGTGGTGGTGGTGACCTCATGACTTGCTACTCTGGCTTCTCACATTTTTTTTCTTGATAGCCACATGACATTCAAATAAGAATTTGCCAAAATTATTTAAAAAAAAAAATAATAATTTCAGGAAAAGAGAATGATTTACCTAACAACGATAAGATCTCATGTACAATGTTGTGTCTGGGGGTTGTGCGAAATTTTGAAACTATTAAAATTTTAATAAAAAATATTATAATTTTATGTCACACACTAAGAAAAATACTCATAAAATATTGAAACTTACATGTAGGACGGTTGATATAACTAGATTTAGGTCTGTGAGTGAGGAGTATCACATCGTATATATTTTTGGCTTCGATAATGGTGAGGATTTTTATTCTTTTTTTTTTTAATCACCACACTGCCTGCCGCATGTGAGCCCCTTAAACCAACATCCAATTTTTAGTTTTGCTCCTACCTTTATCCCAACACCACGGTGCAAAACAAAAAACTAAAACTAAAAGCAGAGATATATTAAAAAATGGATGTGAAATATGGAATTACCCTAAATTCCTCTAAACGCATACCCAAGCTCAGCAGTGTGGGATGCAATATTGTTGGTATTTTAGTATTTTTTAAATCATGAAAACTTTTATAAAAAAGAGCTAAAATAAAGTTAACGTTCACCACAGTTTTGAATTCCTTTTTCCCAACATCATGCAACTATGTTCTGATGTGTTCTAAAATGTACATGCACGATTCAAACTATGTGCCTTGAACAATATGAACAATATAGATCAATGCCTATAATGGAAGTTCTATTCTTCTAAGAAAAAATAGTATTTCTTGTAAGAACTCAATAATGGCTTTCAAATTTTTTATTTTCAACACAACTATTTATTAAGCATCTATTAGAATTAGCCATAGTAGCTGCATCAAAAAAATAGATGAAAAAATGTTAAATTTTGAACAATAATAGAAATAATTGACAAGAATTATACCTTCAACTACTTTCCAAGGAAGGTCGTATTCACTATCCAAGTATTTTTATCACGTTTACCCATAGAGAACCTTGGAGAAACGACATGGAAATTATAATGGAAGTTATGTTAACCTCTGTATGTCCAAAGGTGTGATGGTGAATGACACTTGTTTATTCCAAAATATAACATTCACTATTGCATGGTCATTGTCATAACCATCAATGATACTCTACAAAATGTGCTTTCCGGTCTTGAACTGCGACATTGTTAGCAAGTATTACAAACTTAATATTGAGAGCCATGTATTGTCATAACCCAGGATGGTTGAAAAATCTATCATGGTGGTGCAAGTAGCATTCTTGAAAACCAAATTTCTAATGGCAGTTTTATTAGACGTGGTATGATTGACCATTGTTTGATAAAGTAAAAGGAGAAACATGATTGCAAAGAGCGTGGGGTGATGGTGTATTGGGAAGAGTTTGAGAGCAATCACAAAAATGTAACCAAAAAATGACTTCTCGATGTCTATTTATAGATAGAAATGATAGGATTTGGACATGTCGTAGAATGTCATTCGGTGTGCACTAAGGCTAATTGATAAACTAACACATGGTAGGGTAAATATTGGTTTAGTGATGGATTTTACTTTCCACCCAGTTGGTATCTCAGAATTTGTTTTTACCCAATCTATTTCTAGGAACTTGGAAATCACCTGATTTGTTACTTGAACTATGGTTACCATCTAGGACATTTTTCGGTCAATGGTTTCCATCTAGGTCATTTGTCAGTCTATGATTTACATATATTCCACTATTTGTACCTTATATTTTGGCCAACTCATTAGCTAGTCCTCGAATTCCACCTGGGCCATTGGATGATCATGGATTTCCATCCAAGCTGTTACCCGATTCTTAATTTCCACCTGGGCCATTGGTCGTACTTTTATTTTCACCCAGCCCGTATCATCGGTTCTTGCTTTCCAACTTATTGGTCATCGGTCCATGTTTTACACCTAGTTCATATCCTAAATTTATATATTACCTAGTACAAAATTGGGTTTGTGTTTTCACCCAATCCATTCCCGGATTGTGTTTTCCTTCAGTTCACCAATTTTTTCCATTTTTTTTTCAAAAATTAAGTTAATTCACCATATCCTCCTACATGAGGTTGACCTCGATTTGCTAGGGATTCGTAATGGATTCAAAATTTTTTGCAAGGATATTTCAGGTCCGACACTTTATGCATAACCCTGATACACACACAATATTACTTTTGGATGAAGGATTATAAGTTAGATTCTATTTATTTCATATGTAAATATTGATATTAAATACTCTTCCTTCGGTGTTAGATAATACTATCTAGCTCTTTTTAGCTTGCATCCTTATCTATTTTAAACATAATTAAATATCATTCCTTTATTATTATTTATTTTATATTCATTTGTAATATCTTATAGCCTTTACCAAAGTTTTTTGATTGGATTATTGTTTACACCATATGTACAATTCACATGAAAATTCATAATGGAATAAATATGTCCATTCTTTTATAGGGATACTTAAATTCAAACTAGGTCATTGATCTAGATAAGTAATTTTACTTACATTTGTTTATTTCCTTTTATTCTTAGACCTAATCTAGGATCTCATATAAACATGATACAATCACTTTATCTTCTTTGTGAGTAAAATATTAACTATTTTTATGTCAAATATATTTATGAATATGGAGGTCATAGAGGTGGAGGAACCACAGTGTCAGAGGAACCATGAGTGATGACAAAATATGATTATTGGTAAGGGTTTTGATTAAATTTTATAGGCGGTGGCAAAACCATGATGGTAGAGGAACCACAAATGATTGCAAAACCATGGTGGTTGTCAACAATATCCTTGAGGTGGAAACTATAGTAGAGGAACCATAGGTAGTGGCTATTAGTAATATCCTTATGGTGGGTACTACAATGAAGGAACCATAACTAGTAGTTGTTGGATTGGATGGAGACCTTTGGGGCTAGTAACCTTCAAGGTGAGAAGGATCGAAAGGAGATATCTAGGACCAATAACCCTTAAGAAGAGTAGGATCATATGGAGATCTATAAGGTGAATAAATATCAAGGTGACCCTTTGATCATGTCTAGTCATGGTGCTAGCAGTGCTACAATGGATTCTTCTAAGCATCATTTGTATTTAATGATTTCCTCTTGGGAGGTGTGTTGAAGGGTTCAGATGGCGAGCAAGGTGATTCAATTGTGGATATCCCTATTTTCAGAGAGATAGTAAGTATGAGCTAGGTAGATCAATTGAAATATAATAAAATTTCTAACTTTGTTGGAAAGGAAAAGGAAGATTTTCATTCCTTCGATAAGTGATGAGAATGGGTTGGTACTAAAAATTCTAGATAATATTTTAGATAGAGCCCACAACAGATTGAGTAATAGTTTGATTGGTAAATTTATTGGATAGAGACCATCTATAGATCAAATTAAGAAATGGGCTAATCGCAGGTGGAAAGTAAAGGGAATGTGGACTTCTTAGCTTTTACAAGAGGTTTATTTTTACCCTCATTTTCTATTGTGGAATACATGAATTGAATTTTTTTGGGTTTCCCATGGTTTATGGGATGATCTAGATTATTCTTGAGGAAATGGGCTCTTGGGTTCAATTCAGCATCTAAAAACACTAAGGTTGCTCCCATTTGGGTTAAATTTCTAGTGTTACCCCTTAAGTTCTGGGAAAATAAAATTTTAGAAGCTATTGGCAACTACATTGGCAACTTTCTATTTTTGGATTTTTCTACTAAGGAGAGGAGGAATATGGTCTTTGCTATAATTTGTGTGCTAGTTGGAGCGATCAAATCTCTACCAAGCTCTTTTAAATTGATATCAAACAAAGGTACTTGTACATGGGATATTTCTTATGAAAATAATCCTTTTTGATGTTAGATATGTAGCAAAATAGGTCACTTGACAAAAAAATGTCACATTAGTAAAGATTATGGAAATAATCTAGAGTAGCAAGGAAGGGTAAGGCCATTTGGAAAGTGAAATAGACTAACAAAACTTTGGAGGACATTGAACAAACCCCCAAAGTTAAGCCATAGTAGTCCCCCAAATATGCAATAAAATACAAATGTATCTACTCCATCATCATCAAGCGAAATATTATCTAATCCAACATTTGTGGTTGATACCTCTAGTACTTGAATTGTGTTAAATGAAAAAGTGGGGAAAACACCCCATAATATTGGTTGCATAAGTATTTTACCCCTTCCACGGGCCATATTGATTTTCCCTTTCATTTGTTGCACATGTGGTTGTTGTTGTGGTGGTGGTGACCTCATGAATTGCTACTCTGGCTTCTCACATTTTTTTTCTTGATAGCCACATGACATTCAAATAAGAATTTGCCAAAATTATTTTCAAAAAAAAAATTAATAATTTCAAGAAAAGAGAATGATTTACCTAACGACGATTGGATCTCATGTACAATGTTGTGTCTAGGGGTTGTGCGCAATTTTGAAAATATTAAAATTTTAATAAAAATTATTATAATTTTATGTCACACACTAAGAAAAATACTCATAAAATATTTAAAGTGAAACTTACATGTAGGACGGTTGATATAACTAGATTCAGGTCTATGAGAAGGAGGAGTAACCTACTGTGTATATTTTTTTGGCCTCGATAATGGTGATGATTTTGATTCATTTTCTTCATAATCACCACATGCCTCATGCATGTGACCCCTTACACCAACATCCAATTTTTTAGTTTTGGTCACTACCTTTATCTGCAATCAGGTGCAAAACAAAACTAAAACTAAAAACAGAGCTAAAATATATTAAAAAATGGATGTGAAATATGGAATTACCCTAAATTCCTCTGAACTCATACCCAAGCTCAGCAGTGTGGGATGCAATGTTGTTGGTACTTCAGTATTTTTTAAATCATGAAAACTTTTATAAAAAAGAGCTAAAATAAAGTTAACGTTCACCACAGTTTTGAATTCCTTTTTCCCAACATCATGCAACTATGTTCTGATGTGTTCTAAAATGTACATGCATGATTCAAACTATGTGCCTTGAACAATATGAACAATATAGATCAATGCCTATAATGGAAGTTCTATTCTTCTAAGAAAAAATAGTATTTCTTGTAAGAACTCAATAATGGCTTTCAAATTTTTTATTTTCAACACAACTATTTATTAAGCCTCTATTAGAATTAGCCATAGTAGCTACATCAAAAAAATAGATGAAAAAATGTTAAATTTTGAACAATAATAGAAATAATTGACAAGAATTATACCTTCAACTACTTTCCAAGGAAGGTCGTATTCACTCTCCAAGTATTTTTATCATGTTTACCCATAGAGAACCTTGGAGACACGACATGGAAACTCTTATGTGGAAGTTATGTTAACCTCTGTATGTCCAAAGGTGTGATGGTGAATGACACTTGTTTATTCCAAAATATAACATTCACTATTGCATGGTCATGGTCATAACCATCAATGATACTCTACAAAATGTGCTTTCCGGTCTTGAACTGCGACATTGTTAGCAAGTATTACAAACTAGATGTAGAGAGCCATGTATTGTCATAACCCAGGATGGTTGAAAAATCTATCATGGTGGTGCAAGTAGCATTCTTGAAAACCAAATTTCTAATGGCAGTTTTATTAGACTTGGTATGATTGACCATTGTTTGATAAAGTAAAAGGAGAAACATGATTGCAAAGAGTGTGGGGTGATGGTGTATTGGGAAGAGTTTGAGAGCAATCACAAAAATGTAACCGAAAAATGACTTCTCGATGTCTATTTATAGATAGAAATGATAGGATTTGGACATGTCGCAGAATGTCATTCGGTGTGCACTAAGGCTAATTGATAAACTAACACATGGTAGGGTAAATATTGGTTTAGTGATGGATTTTACTTTCCACCCGATTGGTATCTCAGACTTTGTTTTCACCCAATCTATTTCTAGGACCTTGGAAATCACCTGATTTGTTACCTGAACTATGGTTACCATCTAGGACATTTTTCGGTCAATGGTTTCCATCTAGGTCATTTGTCAGTCTATGATTTACATATATTCCACTATTTGTACCTTATCTTTTGCCCAACTCATTAGCTAGTCCTCGAATTCCACCTGGGCCATTGGCTGATCGTGGATTTCCATCCAAGTTGTTACCTTGTTCTTAATTTCCACTTGGGCCATTGGTCGTACTTTAATTTTCACCCAACCCATATCACCGGTACTTGCTTTCCACTTGATTGGTCATCGGTCTATGTTTTACACCTGGTTCGTATCCTAAATTTATATATTACCCAGTACAAAATTGGGTTTGTGTTTTCACCCAATCCATTCCCGGATTGTGTTTTCCTTCAGTTCACCAATTTTTTCCATTTTTTTTTCAAAAATTAAGATAATTCACCATATCCTCCTACATGAGGTTGACCTCGATTTGCTAGGGATTCGTAATGGATTCAAAATTTTTTGCAAGGATATTTCAGGTCCGACACTTTATGCATAACCCTGATACACACACAATATTACTTTTGGATGAAGGATTATAAGTTAGATCCTATTTATTTCATATGTAAATATTGATATTAAATACTCTTCCTTCCATGTTAGATAATACTATCTAGCTCTTTTTAGCTTGCATCCTTATCTATTTTAAACATAATTAAATATCATTCCTTTATTATTATTTATTTTATATTCATTTGTAATATCTTATAGCCTTTAGCAAAGTTTTTTGATTGGATTATTGTTTACACCATATGTACAATTCACATGAAAATTCATAATGGAATAAATATGTCCATTCTTTTATAGGGATACTTAAATTCAAACTAGGTCATTGATCTAGATAAGTAATTTTACTTACATTTGTTTATTTCCTTTTATTCTTAGACCTAATCTAGGATCTCATATAAACATGATACAATCACTTTATCTTCTTTGTGAGTAAAATATTAACTATTTTTATGTCAAATATATTTATGAATATGGAGGTCATAGAGGTGGAGGAACCACAGTGTCAGAGGAACCATGAGTGATGACAAAATATGATTATTGGTAAGGGTTTTGATTAAATTTTATAGGCGGTGGCAAAACCATGATGGTAGAGGAACCACAAATGATTGCAAAACCATGGTGGTTGTCAACAATATCCTTGAGGTGGAAACTATAGTAGAGGAACCATAGGTAGTGGCTATTAGTAATATCCTTATGGTGGGTACTACCCTGAAGGAACCATAACTAGTAGTTGTTGGATTGGATGGAGACCTTTGGGGCTAGTAACCTTCAAGGTGAGAAGGATCGAATGGAGATATCTAGGACCAATAACCCTTAAGACAAGTAGGATCATATGGAGATCTATAAGGTCAATAAATATCAAGGTGACCCTTTGATCATGTCTAGTCATGGTGCTAGCAATGCTACAATGGATTCTTCTAAGCATCATTTGTATTTAATGATTTCCTCTTGGGAGGTGTTTTGAAGGGTTCAGATGGCGAGCAAGGTGATTCAATTGTGGATATCCCTATTTTGAGAGAGATAGTAAGTATGAGCTAGGTAGATCAATTGAAATATAATAAAATTTCTAACTTTGTTGGAAAGGAAAAGGAAGATTTTCATTCCTTCGATAAGTGATGAGAATGGGTTGGTACTAAAAATTCTAGATAATATTTTAGATAGAGCCCACAACAGATTGAGTAATAGTTTGATTGGTAAATTTATTGGATAGAGACCATCTATAGATCAAATTAAGAAATGGGCTAACCGCAGGTGGAAAGTAAAGGGAATGTGGACTTCTTAGCTTTTACAAGAGGTTTATTTTTACCCTCATTTTCTATTGTGGAATACATGAATTGAATTTTTTTGGGTTTCCCATGGTTTATGGGATGATCTAGATTATTCTTGAGGAAATGGGCTCTTGGGTTCAATTCAGCATCTAAAAACACTGAGGTTGCTCCCATTTGGGTTAAATTTCTAGTGTTACCCCTTAAGTTCTGGGAAAATAAAATTTTAGAAGCTATTGGCAACTACATTGGCAACTTTCTATTTTTGGATTTTTCTACTAAGGAGAGGAGGAATATGGTCTTTGCTATAATTTGTGTGCTAGTTGGAGCGATCAAATCTCTGCCAAGCTCTTTTAAACTGATATCATGTAAAGGTACTTGTACATGGGATATTTCTTATGAAAATAATCCTTTTTGATGTTAGATATGTAGCAAAATAGGTCACTTGACAAAAAAATGTCACATTAGTAAAGATTATGGAAATAATCTAGAGTAGCAAGGAAGGGTAAGGCCATTTGGAAAGTGAAATAGACTAACAAAACTTTGGAGGACATTGAACAAACCCCCAAAGTTAAGCCATAGTAGTCCCCCAAATATGCAATAAAATACAAATGTATCTACTCCATCATCATCAAGCGAAATATTATCTAATCCAACATTTGTGGTTGATACCTCTAGTACTTGAATTGTGTTAAATGAAAAAGTGGGGAAAACACCCCATAATATTGGTTGCATAAGTATTTTACCCCTTCCACGGGCCATATTGATTTTCCCTCTCATTTGTTGCACATGTGGTTGTTGTTGTGGTGGTGGTGACCTCATGACTTGCTACTCTGGCTTCTCACATTTTTTTTCTTGATAGCCACATGACATTCAAATAAGAATTTGCCAAAATTATTTTCAAAAAAAAAATTAATAATTTCAAGAAAAGAGAATGATTTACCTAACGACGATTGGATCTCATGTACAATGTTGTGTCTAGGGGTTGTGCGCAATTTTGAAAATATTAAAATTTTAATAAAAATTATTATAATTTTATGTCACACACTAAGAAAAATACTCATAAAATATTTAAAGTGAAACTTACATGTAGGACGGTTGATATAACTAGATTCAGGTCTATGAGAAGGAGGAGTAACCTACTGTGTATATTTTTTTGGCCTCGATAATGGTGATGATTTTGATTCATTTTCTTCATAATCACCACATGCCTCATGCATGTGACCCCTTACACCAACATCCAATTTTTTAGTTTTGGTCACTACCTTTATCTACAATCAGGTGCAAAACAAAACTAAAACTAAAAATAGAGATAAAATATATTAAAAAATGGATGTGAAATATGGAATTACCCTAAATTCCTCTGAACTCATACCCAAGCTCAGCAGTGTGGGATGCAATGTTGTTGGTACTTCAGTATTTTTTAAATCATGAAAACTTTTATAAAAAAGAGCTAAAATTAAGTTAACGTTCACCACAGTTTGAATTCCTTTGTCCCAACATCGTGCAACTATGTTCTGATGTGTTCTAAAATGTACATGCATGATTCAAACTATGTGCCTTGAACAATATGAACAATATAGATCAATGCCTATAATGGAAGTTCTATTCTTCTAATAAAAAATAGTATTTCTTGTAAGAACTCAATAATGGCTTTCAAATTTTTTATTTTCAACACAACTATTTATTAAGCCTCTATTAGAATTAGCCATAGTAGCTACATCAAAAAAATAGATGAAAAAATGTTAAATTTTGAACAATAATAGAAATAATTGACAAGAATTATACCTTCAACTACTTTCCAAGGAAGGTCGTATTCACTCTCCAAGTATTTTTATCATGTTTACCCATAGAGAACCTTGGAGACACGACATGGAAACTCTTATGTGGAAGTTATGTTAACCTCTGTATGTCCAAAGGTGTGATGGTGAATGACACTTGTTTATTCCAAAACGTAACATTCACTATTGCATGGTCATGGTCATAACCATCAATGATACTCTACAAAATGTGCTTGTCGGTCTTGAACTGCGACATTGTTAGCAAGTATTACAAACTTGATGTAGAGAGCCATGTATTGTCATAACCCGGGATGGTTGACAAATCTATCATGGTGGTGCAAGTAGCATTCTTGAAAACCAAATTTCTAATGGCAGTTTTATTAGACGTGGTATGATTGACCATTGTTTGATAAAGTAAAAGGAGAAACATGATTGCAAAGAGTGTGGGGTGATGGTGTATTGGGAAGAGTTTGAGAGCAATCACAAAAATGTAACCAAAAAATGACTTCTCGATGTCTATTTATAGATAGAAATGATAGGATTTGGACATGTCGTAGAATGTCATTCGGTATGCACTAAGGCTAATTGATAAACTGACACATGGTAGAGTAAATATTGGTTTAGTGATGGATTTTAATTTCCACCCAATTGGTATCTCAGACTTTGTTTTCACCCAATCTATTTCTAGGACCTTGGAAATCACCTGATTTGTTACCTGAACTATGGTTACCATCTAGGACATTTTTCGGTCAATGGTTTCCATCTGGGTCATTTGTCAGTCTATGATTTACATATATTCCACTATTTGTACCTTATCTTTCGCCCAACTCATTAGCTAGTCCTCGAATTCCACCTGGGCCATTGGATGATCGTGGATTTCCATCCAAGCTGTTACCCGGTTCTTAATTTCCACCTGGGCCATTGGTCGTACTTTGATTTTCACCCAGCCCGTATCATCGGTTCTTGCTTTCCAACTTATTGGTCACCGGTCCATGTTTTACACCTAGTTCATATCCTAAATTTATATATTACCTAGTACAAAATTGGGTTTGTGTTTTCACCCAATCCATTCCCGGATTGTGTTTTCCTTCAGTTCACCAATTTTTTCCATTTTTTTTCAAAAATTAAGATAATTCACCATATCCTCCTACATGAGGTTGACCTCGATTTGCTAGGGATTCGCAATGGATTCAAAATTTTTTGCAAGGATATTTTAGGTCCGACACTTTATGCATAACCCTGATACACACACAGTATTACTTTTGGATGGAGGATTATAAGTTAGATCCTATTTATTTCATATGTAAATATTGATATTAAATACTCTTCCTTCCATGTTAGATAATACTATCTAGCTCTTTTTAGCTTGCATCCTTATCTATTTTAAACATAATTAAATATCATTCCTTTATTATTATTTATTTTATATTCATTTGTAATATCTTATAGCCTTTAGCAAAGTTTTTTGATTGGATTATTGTTTACACCATATGTACAATTCACATGAAAATTCATAATGGAATAAATATGTCCATTCTTTTATAGGGATACTTAAATTCAAACTAGGTCATTGATCTAGATAAGTAATTTTACTTACATTTGTTTATTTCCTTTTATTCTTAGACCTAATCTAGGATCTCATATAAACATGATACAATCACTTTATCTTCTTTGTGAGTAAAATATTAACTATTTTTATGTCAAATATATTTATGAATATGGAGGTCATAGAGGTGGAGGAACCACGAGTGTCGGAGGAACCATGAGTGATGACAAAATATGATTATTGGTAAGGGTTTTGATTAAATTTTATAGGCGGTGGCAAAACCATGATGGTAGAGGAACCACAAATGATTGCAAAACCATGGTGGTTGTCGACAATATCCTTGAGGTGGAAACTATAGTAGAGGAACCATAGGTAGTGGCTATTAGTAATATCCTTATGGTGGGTACTACCCTGAAGGAACCATAACTAGTAGTTGTTGGATTGGATGGAGACCTTTGGGGCTAGTAACCTTCAAGGTGAGAAGGATCGAATGGAGATATCTAGGACCAATAACCCTTAAGAAAAGTAGGATCATATGGATATCTATAAGGTCAATAAATATCAAGGTGACCCTTTGATCATGTCTAGTCATGGTGCTAGCAGTGCTAAAATGGATTCTTATAAGCATCATTTGTATTTAATGATTTCCTCTTGGGAGGTGTGTTGAAGGGTTTAGATGGCGAGCAAGGTGATTCAATTGTGGATATCCCTATTTTGAGAGAGATAGTAAGTATGAGCTAGGTAGATCAATTGAAATATAATAAAATTTCTAACTTTGTTGGAAAGGAAAAGAAGATTTTCATTCCTTCGATAAGTGATGAGAATGGGTTGGTACTAAAAATTCTAGATAATATTTTAGATAGAGCCCACAACAGATTGAGTAATAGTTTGATTGGTAAATTTATTGGATAGAGACCATCTATAGATCAAATTAAGAAATGGGCTAGCTGCAGGTGGAAAGTAAAGGGAATGTGGACTTCTTAGCTTTTACAAGAGGTTTATTTTTACCCTCATTTTCTATTGTGGAATACATGAATTGAATTTTTTTGGGTTTCCCATGGTTTATGGGATGATCTAGATTATTCTTGAGGAAATGGGCTCTTGGGTTCAATTCAGCATCTAAAAACACTGAGGTTGCTCCCATTTGGGTTAAATTTCTAGTGTTACCCCTTAAGTTCTGGGAAAATAAAATTTTAGAAGATATTGGCAACTACATTGGCAACTTTCTATTTTTGGATTTTTCTACTAAGGAGAGGAGGAATATGGTCTTTGCTATAATTTGTGTGCTAGTTGGAGCGATCAAATCTCTACCAAGATCTTTTAAATTGATATCAAACAAATGTACTTGTACATAGGATATTTCTTATGAAAATAATCCTTTTTGATGTTAGATATGTAGCAAAATAGGTCACTTGACAAAAAAATGTCACATTAGTAAAGATTATGGAAATAATCTAGAGTAGCAAGGAAGGGTAAGGCCATTTGGAAAGTGAAATAGACTAACAAAACTTTGGAGGACATTGAACAAACCCCCAAAGTTAAGCCATAGTAGTCCCCCAAATATGCAATAAAATACAAATGTATCTACTCCATCATCATCAAGCGAAATATTATCTAATCCAACATTTGTGGTTGATACCTCTAGTACTTGAATTGTGTTAAATGAAAAAGTGGGGAAAACACCCCATAATATTGGTTGCATAAGTATTTTACCCCTTCCACGGGCCATATTGATTTTCCCTCTCATTTGTTGCACATGTGGTTGTTGTTGTGGTGGTGGTGACCTCATGACTTGCTACTCTGGCTTCTCACATTTTTTTTCTTGATAGCCACATGACATTCAAATAAGAATTTGCCAAAATTATTTTCAAAAAAAAAATTAATAATTTCAAGAAAAGAGAATGATTTACCTAACGACGATTGGATCTCATGTACAATGTTGTGTCTAGGGGTTGTGCGCAATTTTGAAAATATTAAAATTTTAATAAAAATTATTATAATTTTATGTCACACACTAAGAAAAATACTCATAAAATATTTAAAGTGAAACTTACATGTAGGACGGTTGATATAACTAGATTCAGGTCTATGAGAAGGAGGAGTAACCTACTCGTGTATATTTTTTGGCCTCGATAATGGTGATGATTTTGATTCATTTTCTTCAAAATCACCACATGCCTCATGCATGTGACCCCTTACACCAACATCCAATTTTTTAGTTTTGGTCACTACCTTTATCTGCAATCAGGTGCAAAACAAAACTAAAACTAAAAACAGAGCTAAAATATATTAAAAAATGGATGTGAAATATGGAATTACCCTAAATTCCTCTGAACTCATACCCAAGCTCAGCAGTGTGGGATGCAATGTTGTTGGTACTTCAGTATTTTTTAAATCATGAAAACTTTTATAAAAAAGAGCTAAAATTAAGTTAACGTTCACCACAGTTTGAATTCCTTTGTCCCAACATCGTGCAACTATGTTCTGATGTGTTCTAAAATGTACATGCATGATTCAAACTATGTGCCTTGAACAATATGAACAATATAGATCAATGCCTATAATGGAAGTTCTATTCTTCTAATAAAAAATAGTATTTCTTGTAAGAACTCAATAATGGCTTTCAAATTTTTTATTTTCAACACAACTGTTTATTAAGCCTCTATTAGAATTAGCCACAGAAGCTGCATCAAAAAAATAGATGAAAAAATGTTAAATTTTGAACAATAATAGAAATAATTGACAAGAATTATACCTTCAACTACTTTCCAAGGAAGGTCGTATTCACTCTCCAAGTATTTTTATCATGTTTACCCATAGAGAACCTTGGAGACACGACATGGAAACTCTTATGTGGAAGTTATGTTAACCTCTGTATGTTCGAAGGTGTGATGGTGAATGACACTTGTTTATTTCAAAATATGACATTCACTATTGCATGGTCATGGTCATAACCATCAATGATACTCTACAAAATGTGCTTGTCGGTCTTGAACTGCGACATTGTTAGCAAGTATTACAAACTTGATGTAGAGAGCCATGTATTGTCATAACCCGGGATGGTTGACAAATCTATCATGGTGGTGCAAGTAGCATTCTTGAAAACCAAATTTCTAATGGCAGTTTTATTAGACGTGGTATGATTGACCATTGTTTGATAAAGTAAAAGGAGAAACATGATTGCAAAGAGTGTGGGGTGATGGTGTATTGGGAAGAGTTTGAGAGCAATCACAAAAATGTAACCGAAAAATGACTTCTCGATGTCTATTTATAGATAGAAATGATAGGATTTGGACATGTCGTAGAATGTCATTCGGTATGCACTAAGGCTAATTGATAAACTGACACATGGTAGGGTAAATATTGGTTTAGTGATGGATTTTACTTTCCACCCGGTTGGTATCTCAGACTTTGTTTTCACCCAATCTATTTCTAGGACCTTGGAAATCACCTGATTTGTTACCTGAACTATGGTTACCATCTAGGACATTTTTCGGTCAATGGTTTCCATCTAGGTCATTTGTCAGTCTATGATTTACATATATTCCACTATTTGTACCTTATCTTCCGCCCAACTCATTAGCTAGTCCTCGAATTCCACCTGGGCCATTGGATGATCGTGGATTTCCATCCAAGTCGTTACCCGGTTCTTAATTTCCACCTGGGCCATTGGTCGTACTTTGATTTTCACCCAGCCCGTATCATCGGTTCTTGCTTTCCAACTTATTGGTCACTGGTCCATGTTTTACACCTGGTTCGTATCCTAAATTTATATATTACCTGGTACAAAATTGGGTTTGTGTTTTCACCCAATCCATTCCCGGATTGTGTTTTCCTTCAGTTCACCAATTTTTTCCATTTTTTTTTCAAAAATTAAGATAATTCACCATATCCTCCTACATGAGGTTGACCTCGATTTGCTAGGGATTCGCAATGGATTCAAATTTTTTTGCAAGGATATTTTAGGTCTGACACTTTATGCATAACCCTGATATACACACAATATTACTTTTGGATGGAGGATTATAAGTTAGATCCTATTTATTTCATATGTAAATATTGATATTAAATACTCTTCCTTCCATGTTAGATAATACTATCTAGCTCTTTTTAGCTTGCATCCTTATCTATTTTAAACATAATTAAATATCATTCCTTTATTATTATTTATTTTATATTCATTTGTAATATCTTATAGCCTTTAGCAAAGTTTTTTGATTGGATTATTGTTTACACCATATGTACAATTCACATGAAAATTCATAATGGAATAAATATGTCCATTCTTTTATAGGGATACTTAAATTCAAACTAGGTCGTTGATCTAGATAAGTAATTTTACTTACATTTGTTTATTTCCTTTTATTCTTAGACCTAATCTAGGATCTCATATAAACATGATACAATCACTTTATATTCTTTGTGAGTAAACTATTAACTATTTTTATGTCAAATATATTTATGAATATGGAGGTCATAGAGGTGGAGGAACCACAGTGTCAGAGGAACCATGAGTGATGACAAAATATGATTATTGGTAAGGGTTTTGATTAAATTTTATAGGCGGTGGAAAAACCATGATGGTAGAGGAACCACAAATGATTGCAAAACCATTGTGGTTGTCGACAATATCCTTGAGGTGGAAACTATAGTAGAGGAACCATAGTTAGTTGCTATTAGTAATATCCTTATGGTGGGTACTACCCTGAAGGAACCATAACTAGTAGTTGTTGGATTGGATGGAGACCTTTGGGGCTAGTAACCTTCAAGGTGAGAAGGATCGAATGGAGATATCTAGGACCAATAACCCTTAAGAAAAGTAGGATCATATGGATATCTATAAGGTCAATAAATATCAAGGTGACCCTTTGATCATGTCTAGTCATGGTGCTAGCAGTGCTACAATGGATTCTTCTAAGCATCATTTGTATTTAATGATTTCCTCTTGGGAGGTGTGTTGAAGGGTTCAGATGGCGAGCAAGGTGATTCAATTGTGGATATCCCTATTTTGAGAGAGATAGTAAGTATGAGCTAGGTAGATCAATTGAAATATAATAAAATTTCTAACTTTGTTGGAAAGGAAAAGAAGATTTTCATTCCTTCGATAAGTGATGAGAATGGGTTGGTACTAAAAATTCTAGATAATATTTTAGATAGAGCCCACAACAGATTGAGTAATAGTTTGATTGGTAAATTTATTGGATAGAGACCATCTATAGATCAAATTAAGAAATGGGCTAATCGCAGGTGGAAAGTAAAGGGAATGTGGACTTCTTAGCTTTTACAAGAGGTTTATTTTTACCCTCATTTTCTATTGTGGAATACATGAATTGAATTTTTTTGGGTTTCCCATGGTTTATGGGATGATCTAGATTATTCTTGAGGAAATGGGCTCTTGGGTTCAATTCAGCATCTAAAAACACTGAGGTTGCTCCCATTTGGGTTAAATTTCTAGTGTTACCCCTTAAGTTCTGGGAAAATAAAATTTTAGAAGATATTGGCAACTACATTGGCAACTTTCTATTTTTGGATTTTTCTACTAAGGAGAGGAGGAATATGGTCTTTGCTATAATTTGTGTGCTAGTTGGAGCGATCAAATCTCTACCAAGATCTTTTAAATTGATATCAAACAAATGTACTTGTACATAGGATATTTCTTATGAAAATAATCCTTTTTGATGTTAGATATGTAGCAAAATAGGTCACTTGACAAAAAAATGTCACATTAGTAAAGATTATGGAAATAATCTAGAGTAGCAAGGAAGGGTAAGGCCATTTGGAAAGTGAAATAGACTAACAAAACTTTGGAGGACATTGAACAAACCCCCAAAGTTAAGCCATAGTAGTCCCCCAAATATGCAATAAAATACAAATGTATCTACTCCATCATCATCAAGCGAAATATTATCTAATCCAACATTTGTGGTTGATACCTCTAGTACTTGAATTGTATTAAATGAAAAAGTGGGGAAAACACCCCATAATATTGGTTGCATAAGTATTTTACCCCTTCCACGGGCCATATTAATTTTCCCTCTCATTTGTTGCACATGTGGTTGTTGTTGTGGTGGTGGTGACATCATGACTTGCTACTCTGGCTTCTCACATTTTTTTTCTTGATAGCCACATGACATTCAAATAAGAATTTGCCAAAATTATTTTCAAAAAAAAAATTAATACTTTCAAGAAAAGATAATGATTTACCTAACGACGATTGGATCTCATGTACAATGTTGTGTCTGGGGGTTGTGCGCAATTTTGAAAATATTAAAATTTTAATAAAAATTATTATAATTTTATGTCACACACTAAGAAAAATACTCATAAAATATTTAAAGTGAAACTTACATGTAGGATGGTTGATATAACTAGATTCAGGTCTATGAGAAGGAGGAGTAACCTACTGTATATATTTTTTTGGCCTCGATAATGGTGATGATTTTGATTCATTTTCTTCATAATCACCACATGCCTCATGCATGTGACCCCTTACACCAACATCCAATTTTTTAGTTTTGGTCACTACCTTTATCTGCAATCAGGTGCAAAACAAAACTAAAACTAAAAACAGAGCTAAAATATATTAAAAAATGGATGTGAAATATGGAATTACCCTAAATTCCTCTGAACTCATACCCAAGCTCAGCAGTGTGGGATGCAATGTTGTTGGTACTTCAGTATTTTTTAAATCATGAAAACTTTTATAAAAAAGAGCTAAAATTAAGTTAACGTTCACCACAGTTTGAATTCCTTTGTCCCAACATCGTGCAACTATGTTCTGATGTGTTCTAAAATGTACATGCATGATTCAAACTATGTGCCTTGAACAATATGAACAATATAGATCAATGCCTATAATGGAAGTTCTATTCTTCTAATAAAAAATAGTATTTCTTGTAAGAACTCAATAATGGCTTTCAAATTTTTTATTTTCAACACAACTGTTTATTAAGCCTCTATTAGAATTAGCCACAGAAGCTGCATCAAAAAAATAGATGAAAAAATGTTAAATTTTGAACAATAATAGAAATAATTGACAAGAATTATACCTTCAACTACTTTCCAAGGAAGGTCGTATTCGCTCTCCAAGTATTTTTATCATGTTTACCCATAGAGAACCTTGGAGACACGACATGGAAACTCTTATGTGGAAGTTATGTTAACCTCTGTATGTCCAAAGGTGTGATGGTGAATGACACTTGTTTATTCCAAAATATAACATTCACTATTGCATGGTCATGGTCATAACCATCAATGATACTCTGCAAAATGTGATTTTCGGTCTTGAACTGCGACATTGTTAGCAAGTATTACAAACTACATGTAGAGAGCCATGTATTGTCATAACCCAGGATGGTTGACAAATCTATCATGGTGGTGCAAGTAGCATTCTTGAAAACCAAATTTCTAATGGCAGTTTTATTAGACTTGGTATGATTGACCATTGTTTGATAAAGTAAAAGGAGAAACATGATTGCAAAGAGTGTGGGGTGATGGTGTATTGGGAAGAGTTTGAGAGCAATCACAAAAATGTAACCGAAAAATGACTTCTCGATGTCTATTTATATATAGAAATGATAGGATTTGGACATGTCGTAGAATGTCATTTGGTGTGCACTAAGGCTAATTGATAAACTGACACATGGTAGGGTAAATATTGGTTTAGTGATGGATTTTACTTTCCACCCGATTGGTATCTCAGACTTTGTTTTCACCCAATCTATTTCTAGGACCTTGGAAATCACCTGATTTGTTACCTGAACTATGGTTACCATCTAGGACATTTTTCAGTCTATGATTTACATATATTCCACTATTTGTACCTTATCTTTCGCCCAACTCATTAGCTAGTCCTCGAATTCCACCTGGGCCATTGGCTGATCGTGGATTTCCATCCAAGTTGTTACCTTGTTCTTAATTTCCACTTGGGCCATTGGTCGTACTTTGATTGTCACCCAGCCCGTATCATCGGTTATTGCTTTCCAACTTATTGGTCACTGGTCCATGTTTTACACCTGGTTCGTATCCTAAATTTATATACTACCTGGTACAAATTTGGGTTTGTGTTTTCACCCAATCCATTCTCGGATTGTGTTTTCCTTCAGTTCACCAATTTTTTCCATTTTTTTTTCAAAAATTAAGATAATTCACCATATCCTCCTACATGAGGTTGACCTCGATTTGCTAGGGATTCGCAATGGATTCAAAATTTTTTGCAAGGATATTTCAGGTCCGACACTTTATGCATAACCCTGATACACACACAATATTACTTTTGGATGGAGGATTATAAGTTAGATCCTATTTATTTCATATGTAAATATTGATATTAAATACTCTTCCTTCCATGTTAGATAATACTATCTAGCTCTTTTTAGCTTGCATCCTTATCTATTTTAAACATAATTAAATATCATTCCTTTATTATTATTTATTTTATATTCATTTGTAATATCTTATAGCCTTTAGCAAAGTTTTTTGATTGGATTATTGTTTACACCATATGTACAATTCACATGAAAATTCATAATGGAATAAATATGTCCATTCTTTTATAGGGATACTTAAATTCAAACTAGGTCGTTGATCTATATAAGTAATTTTACTTACATTTGTTTATTTCCTTTTATTCTTAGACCTAATCTAGGATCTCATATAAACATGATACAATCACTTTATCTTCTTCGTGAGTAAAATATTAACTAGTTTTATGTTAAATATATTTATGAATATGGAGGTCATAGAGGTGGAGGAACCACAGTGTCAGAGGAACCGTGAGTGATGACAAAATATGATTATTGGTAAGGGTTTTGATTAAATTTTATAGGCGGTGGCAAAACCATGATGGTAGAGGAACCACAAATGATTGCAAAACCATGGTGGTTGTCGACAATATCCTTGAGGTGGAAACTATAATAGAGGAACCATAGGTAGTGGCTATTAGTAATATCCTTATGGTGGATACTACCCTGAAGGAACCATAACTAGTAGTTTTTGGATTGGATGGAGACCTTTGGGGCTAGTAACCTTCAAGGTGAGAAGGATCGAATGGAGATATCTAGGACCAATAACCCTTAAGACAAGTAGGATCATATGGAGATCTATAAGGTCAATAAATATCAAGGTGACCCTTTGATCATGTCTAGTCATGGTGCTAGCAATGCTACAATGGATTCTTCTAAGCATCATTTGTATTTAATGATTTCCTCTTGGGAGGTGTTTTGAAGGGTTCAGATGGCGAGCAAGGTGATTCAATTGTGGATATCCCTATTTTGAGAGAGATAGTAAGTATGAGCTAGGTAGATCAATTGAAATATAATAAAATTTCTAACTTTGTTGGAAAGGAAAAGAAGATTTTCATTCCTTCGATAAGTGATGAGAATGGGTTGGTACTAAAAATTCTAGATAATATTTTAGATAGAGCCAACAACAGATTGAGTAATAGTTTGATTGGTAAATTTATTGGATAGATACCATCTATAGATCAAATTAAGAAATGGGCTAACCGTAGGTGGAAAGTAAAGGGAATGTGGACTTCTTAGCTTTTACAAGAGGTTTATTTTTACCCTCATTTTCTATTGTGGAATACATGAATTGAATTTTTTTGGGTTTCCCATGGTTTATGGGATGATCTAGATTATTCTTGAGGAAATGGGCTCTTGGGTTCAATTCAGCATCTAAAAACATTGAGGTTGCTCCCATTTGGGTTAAATTTCTAGTGTTACCCCTTAAGTTCTGGGAAAATAAAATTTTAGAAGCTATTGGCAACTACATTGGCAACTTTCTATTTTTGGATTTTTCTACTAAGGAGAGGAGGAATATGGTCTTTGCTATAATTTGTGTGCTAGTTGGAGCGATCAAATCTCTGCAAAGATCTTTTAAACTGATATCAAGTAAAGGTACTTGTACATAGGATATTTCTTATGAAAATAATCCTTTTTGATGTTAGATATGTAGCAAAATAGGTCACTTGACAAAAAAATGTCACATTAGTAAAGATTATGGAAATAATCTAGAGTAGCAAGGAAGGGTAAGGCCATTTGGAAAGTGAAATAGACTAACAAAACTTTGGAGGACATTGAACAAACCCCCAAAGTTAAGCCATAGTAGTCCCCCAAATATGCAATAAAATACAAATGTATCTACTCCATCATCATCAAGTGAAATATTATCTAATCCAACATTTGTGGTTGATACCTCTAGTACTTGAATTGTGTTAAATGAAAAAGTGAGGAAAACACCCCATAATATTGGTTGCATAAGTATTTTACCCCTTCCACGGGCCATATTGATTTTCCCTCTCATTTGTTGCACATGTGGTTGTTGTTGTGGTGGTGGTGACCTCATGACTTGCTACTCTGGCTTCTCACATTTTTTTTCTTTATAGCCACATGACATTCAAATAAGAATTTGCCAAAATTATTTTCAAAAAAAAAATTAATAATTTCAAGAAAAGAGAATGATTTACCTAACGACGATTGGATCTCATGTACAATGTTATGTCTGGGGGTTGTGCACAATTTTGAAAATATTAAAATTTTAATAAAAATTATTATAATTTTATGTCACACACTAAGAAAAATACTCATAAAATATTTAAAGTGAAACTTACATGTAGGACGGTTGATATAACTAGATTCAGGTCTATAAGAAGGAGGAGTAACCTACTGTGTATATTTTTTTGGCCTCGATAATGGTGATGATTTTGATTCATTTTCTCAATAATCACCACATGCCTCATGCATGTGACCCCTTACACCAACATCCAATTTTTTAGTTTTGGTCACTACCTTTATCTACAATCAGGTGCAAAACAAAACTAAAACTAAAAATAGAGATAAAATATATTAAAAAATGGATGTGAAATATGGAATTACCCTAAATTCCTCTGAACTCATACCCAAGCTCAGCAGTGTGGGATGCAATGTTGTTGGTACTTCAGTATTTTTTAAATCATGAAAACTTTTATAAAAAAGAGCTAAAATTAAGTTAACGTTCACCACAGTTTGAATTCCTTTGTCCCAACATCGTGCAACTATGTTCTGATGTGTTCTAAAATGTACATGCATGATTCAAACTATGTGCCTTGAACAATATGAACAATATAGATCAATGCCTATAATGGAAGTTCTATTCTTCTAATAAAAAATAGTATTTCTTGTAAGAACTCAATAATGGCTTTCAAATTTTTTATTTTCAACACAACTCGTTTATTAAGCCTCTATTAGAATTAGCCACAGAAGATGCATCAAAAAAATAGATGAAAAAATGTTAAATTTTGAACAATAATGGAAATAATTGACAAGAATTATACCTTCAACTACTTTCCAAGGAAGGTCATATTCACTCTCCAAGTATTTTTATCATGTTTACCCATAGAGAACCTTGGAGACACGACATGGAAACTCTTATGTGGAAGTTATGTTAACCTCTGTATGTCCAAAGGTGTGATGGTGAATGACACTTGTTTATTCCAAAATATAACATTCACTATTGCATGGTCATGGTCATAACCATCAATGATACTCTGCAAAATCTGCTTACCGGTCTTGAACTGCGACATTGTTAGCAAGTATTACAAACTTGATGTAGAGAGCCATGTATTGTCATAACCCGGGATGGTTGACAAATCTATCATGGTGGTGCAAGTAGCATTCTTGAAAACCAAATTTCTAATGGCAGTTTTATTAGACGTGGTATGATTGACCATTGTTTGATAAAGTAAAAGGAGAAACATGATTGCAAAGAGTGTGGGGTGATGGTGTATTGGGAAGAGTTTGAGAGCAATCACAAAAATGTAACCGAAAAATGACTTCTCGATGTCTATTTATAGATAGAAATTATAGGATTTGGACATGTCGTAGAATGTCATTCGGTATGCACTAAGGCTAATTGATAAACTGACACATGGTAGGGTAAATATTGGTTTAGTTATGGATTTTACTTTCCACCCGGTTGGTATCTCAGACTTTGTTTTCACCCAATCTATTTCTAGGACATTGAAAATCACCTGATTTGTTACCTAAACTATGGTTACCATCTAGGACATTTTTCGGTCAATGGTTTCCATCTGGGTCATTTGTCAGTCTATGATTTACATATATTCCACTATTTGTACCTTATCTTCCGCCCAACTCATTAGCTAGTCCTCGAATTCCACCTGGGCCATTGTCTGATCGTGGATTTCCATCCAAGCTGTTACCCGGTTCTTAATTTCCACCTAGGCCATTGGTCGTACTTTGATTTTCACCCAGCCCGTATCATCGGTTCTTGCTTTCCAACTTATTGGTCACCGGTCCATGTTTTACACTTGGTTCGTATCCTAAATTTATATATTACCTGGTACAAAATTGGGTTTGTGTTTTCACCCAATCCATTCCCGGATTGTGTTTTCCTTCAGTTCACCAATTTTTTCCATTTTTTTTCAAAAATTAAGATAATTCACCATATCCTCCTACATGAGGTTGACCTCTATTTGCTAGGGATTCGCAATGGATTCAAAATTTTTTGCAAGGATATTTTAGGTCCGAAACTTTATGCATAACCCTGATATACACACAATATTACTTTTGGATGGAGGATTATAAGTTAGATCCTATTTATATCATATGTAAATATTGATACTAAATACTCTTCCTTCCATGTTAGATAATACTATCTAGCTCTTTTTAGCTTGCATCCTTATCTATTTTAAACATAATTAAATATCATTCCTTTATTATTATTTATTTTTTATTCATTTGTAATATCTTATAGCCTTTAGCAAAGTTTTTTTATTGGATTATTGTTTACACCATATGTACAATTCACATGAAAATTCATAATGGAATAAATATGTCCATTCCTTTATAGGGATACTTAAATTCAAACTAGGTCATTGATCTAGATAAGTAATTTTACTTACATTTGTTTATTTCCTTTTATTCTTAGACCTAATATAGGATCTCATATAAACATGATACAATCACTTTATCTTCTTTGTGAGTAAACTATTAACTATTTTTATGTCAAATATATTTATGAATATGGAGGTCATAGAGGTGGAGGAACCACAGTGTCAGAGGAACCATGAGTGATGACAAAATATGATTATTGGTAAGGGTTTTGATTAAATTTTATAGGCGGTGGAAAAACCATGATGGTAGAGGAACCACAAATGATTGCAAAACCATTGTGGTTGTCGACAATATCCTTGAGGTGGAAACTATAGTAGAGGAACCATAGTTAGTTGCTATTAGTAATATCCTTATGGTGGGTACTACCCTGAAGGAACCATAACTAGTAGTTGTTGGATTGGATGGAGACCTTTGGGGCTAGTAACCTTCAAGGTGAGAAGGATCGAATTGAGATATCTAGGACCAATAACCCTTAAGAAAAGTAGGATCATATGGATATCTATAAGGTCAATAAATATCAAGGTGACCCTTTGATCATGTCTAGTCATGGTGCTAGCAATGCTACAATGGATTCTTCTAAGCATCATTTGTATTTAATGATTTCCTCTTGGGAGGTGTGTTGAAGGGTTCAGATGGCGAGCAAGGTGATTCAATTGTGGATATCCCTATTTTGAGAGAGATAGTAAGTATGAGCTAGGTAGATAAATTGAAATATAATAAAATTTCTAACTTTGTTGGAAAGGAAAAGAAGATTTTCATTCCTTCGATAAGTGATGAGAATGGGTTGGTACTAAAAATTCTAGATAATATTTTAGATAGAGCCCACAACAGATTGAGTAATAGTTTGATTGGTAAATTTATTGGATAGATACCATCTATAGATCAAATTAAGAAATGGGCTAGCTGCAGGTGGAAAGTAAAGGGAATGTGGACTTCTTAGCTTTTACAAGAGGTTTATTTTTACCCTCATTTTCTATTGTGGAATACATGAATTGAATTTTTTTGGGTTTCCCATGGTTTATGGGATGATCTAGATTATTATTGAGGAAATGGGCTCTTGGGTTCAATTCAGCATCTAAAAACACTGAGGTTGCTCCCATTTGGGTTAAATTTCTAGTGTTACCCCTTAAGTTCTGGGAAAATAAAATTTTAGAAGATATTGGCAACTACATTGGCAACTTTCTATTTTTGGATTTTTCTACTAAGGAGAGGAGGAATATGGTCTTTGCTATAATTTGTGTGCTAGTTGGAGCGATCAAATCTCTACCAAGATCTTTTAAATTGATATCAAACAAATGTACTTGTACATAGGATATTTCTTATGAAAATAATCCTTTTTGATGTTAGATATGTAGCAAAATAGGTCACTTGACAATAAAATGTCACATTAGTAAAGATTATGGAAATAATCTAGAGTAGCAAGGAAGGGTAAGGCCATTTGGAAAGTGAAATAGACTAACAAAACTTTGGAGGACATTGAACAAACCCCCAAAGTTAAGCCATAGTAGTCCCCCAAATATGCAATAAAATACAAATGTATCTACTCCATCATCATCAAGCAAAATATTATCTAATCCAACATTTGTGGTTGATACCTCTAGTACTTGAATTGTATTAAATGAAAAAGTGGGGAAAACACCCCATAATATTGGTTGCATAAGTATTTTACCCCTTCCACGGGCCATATTAATTTTCCCTCTCATTTGTTGCACATGTGGTTGTTGTTGTGGTGGTGGTGACATCATGACTTGCTACTCTGGCTTCTCACATTTTTTTTCTTGATAGCCACATGACATTCAAATAAGAATTTGCCAAAATTATTTTCAAAAAAAAAATTAATACTTTCAAGAAAATATAATGATTTACCTAACGACGATTGGATCTCATGTACAATGTTGTGTCTGGGGGTTGTGCTCAATTTTGAAAATATTAAAATTTTAATAAAAATTATTATAATTTTATGTCACACACTAAGAAAAATACTCATAAAATATTTAAAGTGAAACTTACATGTAGGATGGTTGATATAACTAGATTCAGGTCTATGAGAAGGAGGAGTAACCTACTGTGTATATTTTTTTGGCCTCGATAATGGTGATGATTTTGATTCATTTTCTTCATAATCACCACATGCCTCATGCATGTGACCCCTTACACCAACATCCAATTTTTTAGTTTTGGTCACTACCTTTATCTACAATCAGGTGCAAAACAAAACTAAAACTAAAAATAGAGCTAAAATATATTAAAAAATGGATGTGAAATATGGAATTACCCTAAATTCCTCTGAACTCATACCCAAGCTCAGCAGTGTGGGATGCAATGTTGTTGGTACTTCAGTATTTTTTAAATCATGAAAAATTTTATAAAAAAGAGCTAAAATTAAGTTAACGTTCACCACAGTTTGAATTCCTTTGTCCCAACATCGTGCAACTATGTTCTGATGTGTTCTAAAATGTACATGCATGATTCAAACTATGTGCCTTGAACAATATGAACAATATAGATCAATGCCTATAATGGAAGTTCTATTCTTCTAATAAAAAATAGTATTTCTTGTAAGAACTCAATAATGGCTTTCAAATTTTTTATTTTCAACACAACTGTTTATTAAGCCTCTATTAGAATTAGCCACAGAAGCTGCATCAAAAAAATAGATGAAAAAATGTTAAATTTTGAACAATAATAGAAATAATTGACAAGAATTATACCTTCAACTACTTTCCAAGGAAGGTCGTATTTGCTCTCCAAGTATTTTTATCATGTTTACCCATAGAGAACCTTGGAGACACGACATGGAAACTCTTATGTGGAAGTTATGTTAACCTCTGTATGTCCAAAGGTGTGATGGTGAATGACACTTGTTTATTCCAAAATATAACATTCACTATTGCATGGTCATGGTCATAACCATCAATGATACTCTGCAAAATGTGCTTGCCGGTCTTGAACTGCGACATTGTTAGCAAGTATTACAAACTTGATGTAGAGAGCCATGTATTGTCATAACCCGGGATGGTTGACAAATCTATCATGGTGGTGCAAGTAGCATTCTTGAAAACCAAATTTCTAATGGCAGTTTTATTAGACGTGGTATGATTGACCATTGTTTGATAAAGTAAAAGGAGAAACATGATTGCAAAGAGTGTGGGGTGATGGTGTATTGGGAAGAGTTTGAGAGCAATCACAAAAATGTAACCGAAAAATGACTTCTCGATGTCTATTTATAGATAGAAATTATAGGATTTGGACATGTCGTAGAATGTCATTCGGTATGCACTAAGGCTAATTGATAAACTGACACATGGTAGGGTAAATATTGGTTTAGTGATGGATTTTACTTTCCACCCGGTTGGTATCTCAGACTTTGTTTTCACCCAATCTATTTCTAGGACATTGAAAATCACCTGATTTGTTACCTAAACTATGGTTACCATCTAGGACATTTTTCGGTCAATGGTTTCCATCTGGGTCATTTGTCAGTCTATGATTTACATATATTCCACTATTTGTACCTTATCTTCCGCCCAACTCATTAGCTAGTCCTCGAATTCCACCTGGGCCATTGGATGATCGTGGATTTCCATCCAAGCTGTCACCCGGTTCTTAATTTCCACCTAGGCCATTGGTCGTACTTTGATTTTCACCCAGCCCGTATCATCGGTTCTTGCTTTCCAACTTATTGGTCACCGGTCCATGTTTTACACTTGGTTCGTATCCTAAATTTATATATTACCTGGTACAAAATTGGGTTTGTGTTTTCAGCCAATCCATTCCCGGATTGTGTTTTCCTTCAGTTCACCAATTTTTTCCATTTTTTTTCAAAAATTAATATAATTCACCATATCCTCCTACATGAGGTTGACCTCTATTTGCTAGGGATTCGCAATGGATTCAAAATTTTTTGCAAGGATATTTTAGGTCCGACACTTTATGCATAACCCTGATATACACACAATATTACTTTTGGATGGAGGATTATAAGTTAGATCCTATTTATATGATATGTAAATATTGATACTAAATACTCTTCCTTCCATGTTAGATAATACTATCTAGCTCTTTTTAGCTTGCATCCTTATCTATTTTAAACATAATTAAATATCATTCCTTTATTATTATTTATTTTATATTCATTTGTAATATCTTATAGCCTTTAGCAAAGTTTTTTGATTGGATTATTGTTTACACCATATGTACAATTCACATGAAAATTCATAATGGAATAAATATGTCCATTCTTTTATAGGGATACTTAAATTCAAACTAGGTCATTGATCTAGATAAGTAATTTTACTTACATTTGTTTATTTCCTTTTATTCTTAGACCTAATATAGGATCTCATATAAACATGATACAATCACTTTATCTTCTTTGTGAGTATCCTATTAACTATTTTTATGTCAAATATATTTATGAATATGGAGGTCATAGAGGTGGAGGAACCACAGTGTCAGAGGAACCATGAGTGATGACAAAATATGATTATTGGTAAGGGTTTTGATTAAATTTTATAGGCGGTGGAAAAACCATGATGGTAGAGGAACCACAAATGATTGCAAAACCATTGTGGTTGTCGACAATATCCTTGAGGTGGAAACTATAGTAGAGGAACCATAGTTAGTTGCTATTAGTAATATCCTTATGGTGGGTACTACCCTGAAGGAACCATAACTAGTAGTTGTTGGATTGGATGGAGACCTTTGGGGCTAGTAACCTTCAAGGTGAGAAGGATCGAATTGAGATATCTAGGACCAATAACCCTTAAGAAAAGTAGGATCATATGGATATCTATAAGGTCAATAAATATCAAGGTGACCCTTTGATCATTTCTAGTCATGGTGCTAGCAATGCTACAATGGATTCTTCTAAGCATCATTTGTATTTAATGATTTCCTCTTGGGAGGTGTGTTGAAGGGTTCAAATGGCGAGCAAGGTGATTCAATTGTGGATATCCCTATTTTGAGAGAGATAGTAAGTATGAGCTAGGTAGATCAATTGAAATATAATAAAATTTCTAACTTTGTTGGAAAGGAAAAGAAGATTTTCATTCCTTCGATAAGTGATGAGAATGGGTTGGTACTAAAAATCCTAGATAATATTTTAGATAGAGCCCACAACAGATTGAGTAATAGTTTGATTGGTAAATTTATTGGATAGAGACCATCTATAGATCAAATTAAGAAATGGGCTAGATGCAGGTGGAAAGTAAAGGGAATGTGGACTTCTTAGCTTTTACAAGAGGTTTATTTTTACCCTCATTTTCTATTGTGGAATACATGAATTGAATTTTTTTGGGTTTCCCATGGTTTATGGGATGATCTAGATTATTCTTGAGGAAATGGGCTCTTGGGTTCAATTCAGCATCTAAAAACACTGAGGTTGCTCCCATTTGGGTTAAATTTCTAGTGTTACCCCTTAAGTTCTTGGAAAATAAAATTTTAGAAGATATTGGCAACTACATTGGCAACTTTCTATTTTTGGATTTTTCTACTAAGGAGAGGAGGAATATGGTCTTTGCTATAATTTGTGTGCTAGTTGGAGCGATCAAATCTCTACCAAGATCTTTTAAATTGATATCAAACAAATGTACTTGTACATAGGATATTTCTTATGAAAATAATCCTTTTTGATGTTATATATGTAGCAAAATAGGTCACTTGACAATAAAATGTCACATTAGTAAAGATTATGGAAATAATCTAGAGTAGCAAGGAAGGGTAAGGCCATTTGGAAAGTGAAATAGACTAACAAAACTTTGGAGGACATTGAACAAACCCCCAAAGTTAAGCCATAGTAGTCCCCCAAATATGCAATAAAATACAAATGTATCTACTCCATCATCATCAAGCGAAATATTATCTAATCCAACATTTGTGGTTGATACCTCTAGTACTTGAATTGTATTAAATGAAAACGTGGGGAAAACACCCCATAATATTGGTTGCATAAGTATTTTACCCCTTCCACGGGCCATATTAATTTTCCCTCTCATTTGTTGCACATGTGGTTGTTGTTGTTGTGGTGGTGACATCGTGACTTGCTACTCTGGCTTCTCACATTTTTTTTCTTGATAGCCACATGACATTCAAATAAGAATTTGCCAAAATTATTTTCAAAAAAAAAATTAATACTTTCAAGAAAAGATAATGATTTACCTAACGACGATTGGATCTCATGTACAATGTTGTGTCTGGGGGTTGTGCACAATTTTGAAAATATTAAAATTTTAATAAAAATTATTATAATTTTATGTCACACACTAAGAAAAATACTCATAAAATATTTAAAGTGAAACTTACATGTAGGACGGTTGATATAACTAGATTCAGGTCTATGAGAAGGAGGAGTAACCTACTGTATATATTTTTTTGGCCTCGATAATGGTGATGATTTTGATTCATTTTCTTCATAATCACCACATGCCTCATGCATGTGACCCCTTACACCAACATCCAATTTTTTAGTTTTGGTCACTACCTTTATCTACAATCAGGTGCAAAACAAAACTAAAACTATTGCTCAGAGCTAAAATATATTAAAAAATGGATGTGAAATATGGAATTACCCTAAATTCCTCTGAACTCATACCCAAGCTCAGCAGTGTGGGATGCAATGTTGTTGGTACTTCAGTATTTTTTAAATCATGAAAACTTTTATAAAAAAGAGCTAAAATTAAGTTAACGTTCACCACAGTTTGAATTCCTTTGTCCCAACATCGTGAAACTATGTTCTGATGTGTTCTAAAATGTACATGCATGATTCAAACTATGTGCCTTGAACAATATGAACAATATAGATCAATGCCTATAATGGAAGTTCTATTCTTCTAATAAAAAATAGTATTTCTTGTAAGAACTCAATAATGGCTTTCAAATTTTTTATTTTCAACACAACTCGTTTATTAAGCCTCTATTAGAATTAGCCACGAAGCTACATCAAAAAAATAGATGAAAAAATGTTAAATTTTGAACAATAATAGAAATAATTGACAAGAATTATACCTTCAACTACTTTCCAAGGAAGGTCGTATTCGCTCTCCAAGTATTTTTATCATGTTTACCCATAAAGAACCTTGGAGACATGACATGGAAACTCTTATGTGGAAGTTATGTTAACCTCTGTATGTCCAAAGGTGTGATGGTGAATGACACTTGTTTATTCCAAAATATAACATTCACTATTGCATGGTCATGGTCATAACCATCAATGATACTCTGCAAAATGTGCTTGCCGGTCTTGAACTGCGACATTGTTAGCAAGTATTACAAACTAGATGTAGAGAGCCATGTATTGTCATAACCCAGGATGGTTGACAAATCTATCATGGTGGTGCAAGTAGCATTCTTGAAAACCAAATTTGTAATGGCAGTTTTATTAGACTTGTTATGATTGACCATTATTTGATAAAGTAAAAGGAGAAACATGATTGCAAAGAGTGTGGGGTGATGGTGTATTGGGAAGAGTTTGAGAGCAATCACAAAAATGTAACCGAAAAATGACTTCTCGATGTCTATTTATATATAGAAATGATAGGATTTGGACATGTCGTAGAATGTCATTTGGTGTGCACTAAGGCTAATTGATAAACTGACACATGGTAGGGTAAATATTGGTTTAGTGATGGATTTTACTTTCCACCCGATTGGTATCTCAGACTTTGTTTTCACCCAATCTATTTCTAGGACCTTGGAAATCACTTGATTTGTTACCTGAACTATGGTTACCATCTAGGACGTTTTTTGGTCAATGGTTACCATCTAGGTCATTTTTTAGTCTATGATTTACATATATTCCACTATTTGTACCTTATCTTTCGCCCAACTCATTAGCTAGTCCTCGAATTCCACCTGGGCCATTGGCTGATCGTGGATTTCCATCCAAGCTGTTACCTTGTTCTTAATTTCCACTTGGGCCATTGGTCGTACTTTGATTGTCACCCAGCCCGTATCATCGGTTATTGCTTTCCAACTTATTGGTCACTGGTCCATGTTTTACACCTGGTTAGTATCCTAAATTTATATATTACCTGGTACAAAATTGGGTTTGTGTTTTCACCCAATCCATTCCCGGATTGTGTTTTCCTTCGATTCACCAATTTTTTCCATTTTTTTTCAAAAATTAAGATAATTCACCATGTCCTCCTACATGAGGTTGACCTCGATTTGCTAGGGATTCGCAATGGATTCAAAATTTTTTGCAAGGATATTTCAGGTCCGACACTTTATGCATAACCCTGATACACACACAATATTACTTTTGGATGGAGGATTATAAGTTAGATCCTATTTATTTCATATGTAAATATTGATATTAAATACTCGTCCTTCCATGTTAGATAATACTATCTAGCTCTTTTTAGCTTGCATCCTTATCTATTTTAAACATAATTAAATATCATTCCTTTATTATTATTTATTTTATATTCATTTGTAATATCTTATAGCCTTTAGCAAAGTTTTTTGATTGGATTATTGTTTACACCATATGTACAATTCACATGAAAATTCATAATGGAATAAATATGTCCATTATTTTATAGGGATACTTAAATTCAAACTAGGTCGTTGATCTATATAAGTAATTTTACTTACATTTGTTTATTTCCTTTTATTCTTAGACCTAATCTAGGATCTCATATAAACATGATACAATCACTTTATCTTCTTCGTGAGTAAAATATTAACTAGTTTTATGTTAAATATATTTATGAATATGGAGGTCATAGAGGTGGAGGAACCACAGTGTCAGAGGAACCGTGAGTGGTGACAAAATATGATTATTGGTAGGGGTTTTGATTAAATTTTATATGCGGTGGCAAAACCATGATGGTAGAGGAACCACAAATGATTGCAAAACCATGGTGGTTGTCGATAATATCCTTGAGGTGGAAACTATAATAGAGGAACCATAGGTAGTGGCTATTAGTAATATCCTTATGGTGGATACTACCCTAAAGGAACCATAACTAGTAGTTGTTGTATTGGATGGAGACCTTTGGGGCTAGTAACCTTCAAGGTGAGAAGGATCGAATGGAGATATCTAGGACCAATAACCCTTAAGACAAGTAGGATCATATGGAGATCTATAAGGTCAATAAATATCAAGGTGACCCTTTGATCATGTCTAGTCATGGTGCTAGCAATGCTACAATGGATTCTTCTAAGCATCATTTTTATTTAATGATTTCCTCTTGGGAGGTGTTTTGAAGGGTTCAGATGGCGAGCAAGGTGATTCAATTGTGGATATCCCTATTTTGAGAGAGATAGTAAGTATGAGCTAGGTAGATCAATTGAAATATAATAAAATTTCTAACTTTGTTGGAAAGGAAAAGAAGATTTTCATTCCTTCGATAATTGATGAGAATGGGTTGGTACTAAAAATTCTAGATAATATTTTAGATAGAGCCAACAACAGATTGAGTAATAGTTTGATTGGTAAATTTATTGGATAGATACCATCTATAGATCAAATTAAGAAATGGGCTAACCGTAGGTGGAAAGTAAAGGGAATGTGGACTTCTTAGCTTTTACAAGAGGTTTATTTTTACCCTCATTTTCAATTGTGGAATACATGAATTGAATTTTTTTGGGTTTCCCATGGTTTATGGGATGATCTAGATTATTCTTGAGGAAATGGGCTCTTGGGTTCAATTCAGCATCTAAAAACATTGAGGTTGCTCCCATTTGGGTTAAATTTCTAGTGTTACCCCTTAAGTTCTGGGAAAATAAAATTTTAGAAGCTATTGGCAACTACATTGGCAACTTTCTATTTTTGGATTTTTCTACTAAGGAGAGGAGGAATATGGTCTTTGCTATAATTTGTGTGCTAGTTGGAGCGATCAAATCTCTGCAAAGATCTTTTAAACTGATATCAAGTAAAGGTACTTGTACATAGGATATTTCTTATGAAAATAATCCTTTTTGATGTTAGATATGTAGCAAAATAGGTCACTTGACAAAAAAATGTCACATTAGTAAAGATTATGGAAATAATCTAGAGTAGCAAGGAAGGGTAAGGCCATTTGGAAAGTGAAATAGACTAACAAAACTTTGGAGGACATTGAACAAACCCCCAAAGTTAAGCCATAGTAGTCCACCAAATATGCAATAAAATACAAATGTATCTACTCCATCATCATCAAGTGAAATATTATCTAATCCAACATTTGTGGTTGATACCTCTAGTACTTGAATTGTGTTAAATGAAAAAGTGAGGAAAACACCCCATAATATTGGTTGCATAAGTATTTTACCCCTTCCACGGGCCATATTGATTTTCCCTCTCATTTGTTGCACATGTGGTTGTTGTTGTGGTGGTGGTGACCTCATGACTTGCTACTCTGGCTTCTCACATTTTTTTTCTTTATAGCCACATGACATTCAAATAAGAATTTGCCAAAATTATTTAAAAAAAAAAAATTAATAATTTCAAGAAAAGAGAATGATTTACCTAACGACGATTGGATCTCATGTACAATGTTATGTCTGGGGGTTGTGCACAATTTTGAAAATATTAAAATTTTAATAAAAATTATTATAATTTTATGTCACACACTAAGAAAAATACTCATAAAATATTTAAAGTGAAACTTACATGTAGGACGGTTGATATAACTAGATTCAGTTCTATAAGAAGGAGGAGTAACCTACTGTGTATATTTTTTTGGCCTCGATAATGGTGATGATTTTGATTCATTTTCTCAATAATCACCACATGCCTCATGCATGTGACCCCTTACACCAACATCCAATTTTTTAGTTTTGGTCACTACCTTTATCTACAATCAGGTGCAAAACAAAACTAAAACTAAAAATAGAGATAAAATATATTAAAAAATGGATGTGAAATATGGAATTACCCTAAATTCCTCTGAACTCATACCCAAGCTCAGCAGTGTGGGATGCAATGTTGTTGGTACTTCAGTATTTTTTAAATCATGAAAACTTTTATAAAAAAGAGCTAAAATTAAGTTAACGTTCACCACAGTTTGAATTCCTTTGTCCCAACATCGTGCAACTATGTTCTGATGTGTTCTAAAATGTACATGCATGATTCAAACTATGTGCCTTGAACAATATGAACAATATAGATCAATGCCTATAATGGAAGTTCTATTCTTCTAATAAAAAATAGTATTTCTTGTAAGAACTCAATAATGGCTTTCAAATTTTTTATTTTCAACACAACTGTTTATTAAGCCTCTATTAGAATTAGCCACAAAAGCTGCATCAAAAAAATAGATGAAAAAATGTTAAATTTTGAACAATAATAGAAATAATTGACAAGAATTATACCTTCAACTACTTTCCAAGGAAGGTCGTATTCGCTCTCCAAGTATTTTTATCATGTTTACCCATAGAGAACCTTGGAGACACGACATGGAAACTCTTATGTGGAAGTTATGTTAACCTCTGTATGTCCAAAGGTGTGATGGTGAATGACACTTGTTTATTCCAAAATATAACATTCACTATTGCATGGTCATGGTCATAACCATCAATGATACTCTGCAAAATCTGCTTACCGGTCTTGAAATGCGACATTGTTAGCAAGTATTACAAACTTGATGTAGAGAGCCATGTATTGTCATAACCCGGGATGGTTGACAAATCTATCATGGTGGTGCAAGTAGCATTCTTGAAAACCAAATTTCTAATGGAAGTTTTATTAGACGTGGTATGATTGACCATTGTTTGATAAAGTAAAAGGAGAAACATGATTGCAAAGAGTGTGGGGTGATGGTGTATTGGGAAGAGTTTGAGAGCAATCACAAAAATGTAACCGAAAAATGACTTCTTGATGTTTATTTATAGATAGAAATTATAGGATTTGGACATGTCGTAGAATGTCATTCGGTATGCACTAAGGCTAATTGATAAACTGACACATGGTAGGGTAAATATTGGTTTAGTTATGGATTTTACTTTCCACCCGGTTGGTATCTCAGACTTTGTTTTCACCCAATCTATTTCTAGGACATTGAAAATCACCTGATTTGTTACCTAAACTATGGTTACCATCTAGGACATTTTTCGGTCAATGGTTTCCATCTGGGTCATTTGTCAGTCTATGATTTACATATATTCCACTATTTGTACCTTATCTTCCGCCCAACTCATTAGCTAGTCCTCGAATTCCACCTGGGCCATTGGCTGATTGTAGATTTCCATCCAAGCTGTTACCCGGTTCTTAATTTCCACCTAGGCCATTGGTCGTACTTTGATTTTCACCCAGCCCGTATCATCGGTTCTTGCTTTCCAACTTATTGGTCACCGGTCCATGTTTTACACTTGGTTTGTATCCTAAATTTATATATTACCCGGTACAAAATTGGGTTTGTGTTTTCACCCGATCCATTCTCGGACTATGTTTTCCCTCTATTCACCAATTTTTTCCATTTTTTTTCAAAAATTAAGATAATTCACCATATCCTCCTACATGAGGTTGACCTCTATTTGCTAGGGATTCGCAATGGATTCAAAATTTTTTGCAAGGATATTTTAGGTCCGACACTTTATGCATAACCCTGATATACACACAATATTACTTTTGGATGGAGGATTATAAGTTAGATCCTATTTATTTCATATGTAAATATTGATATTAAATACTCTTCCTTCGATGTTAGATAATACTATCTAGCTCTTTTTACCTTGCATCCTTATTTATTTTAAACATAATTAAATATCATTCCTTTATTATTATTTATTTTATATTCATTTGTAATATCTTATAGCCTTTAGCAAAGTTTTTTGATTGGATTATTGTTTACACCATATGTACAATTCACATGAAAAATCATAATGGAATAAATATGTCCATTCTTTTATAGGGATACTTAAATTCAAACTAGGTCGTTGATCTAGATAAGTAATTTTACTTACATTTGTTTATTTCCTTTTATTCTTAGACCTAATCTAGGATCTCATATAAACATGATACAATCACTTTATCTTCTTTGTGAGTAAAATATTAACTATTTTTATGTCAAATATATTTATGAATATGGAGGTCATAGAGGTGGAGGAACCACAATGTCAGAGGAACCATGAGTGATGACAAAATATGATTATTGGTAAGGGTTTTGATTAAATTTTATAGGCGGTGGCAAAACCATGATGGTAGAGGAACCACAAATGATTGCAAAACCATGGTGGTTGTCGACAATATCCTTGAGGTGGAAACTATAGTAGGGGAACCATAGGTAGTGGCTATTAGTAATATCCTTATGGTGGGTACTACAATGAAGGAACCATTACTAGTAGTTGTTGGATTGGATGGAGACCTTTGGGGCTAGTAACCTTCAAGGTGAGAAGGATCGAATGGAGATATCAAGGACCAATAACCCTTAAGACAATTAGGATCATATGGAGATCTATAAGGTCAATAAATATCAAGGTGACCCTTTGATCATGTCTAGTCATGGTGCTAGCAGTGCTACAATGGATTCTTCTAAGCATCATTTGTATTTAATGATTTCCTCTTGGGAGGTGTGTTGAAGGGTTCAGATGGCGAGCAAGGTGATTCAATTGTGGATATCCCTATTTTGAGAGAGATAGTAAGTATGAGCTAGGTAGATCAATTGAAATATAATAAAATTTCTAACTTTGTTGGAAAGGAAAAGAAGATTTTCATTCCTTCGATAAGTGATGAGAATGGGTTGGTACTAAAAATTCTAGATAATATTTTAGATAGAGCCCACAACAGATTGAGTAATAGTTTGATTGGTAAATTTATTGGATAGAGACCATCTATAGATCAAATTAAGAAATGGGCTAACCGCAGGTGGAAAGTAAAGGGAATGTGGACTTGTTAGATATTACAAGAGGTTTATTTTTACCCTCATTTTCTATTGTGGAATACATGAATTGAATTTTTTTGGGTTTCCCATGGTTTATGGGATGATCTAGATTATTCTTGAGGAAATGGGCTCTAGGGTTCAATTCAGCATCTAAAAACACTGAGGTTGCTCCCATTTGGGTTAAATTTCTAGTGTTACCCCTTAAGTTCTGGGAAAATAAAATTTTAGAAGCTATTGGCAACTACATTGGCAACTTTCTATTTTTGGATTTTTCTACTAAGGAGAGGAGGAATATGGTCTTTGCTATAATTTGTGTGCTCGTTGGAGCGATCAAATCTCTGCCAAGCTCTTTTAAAATGATATCAAGTAAAGGTACTTTTACATAGGATATTTCTTATGAAAATAATCCTTTTTGATGTTAGATATGTAGCAAAATAGATCACTTGACAAAAAAATGTCACATTAGTAAATATTATGGAAATAATCTAGAGTAGCAAGGAAGGGTAAGTGAAATAGACTAACAAAACATTGGAGGACATTGAACAAACCCCCAAAGTTAAGCCATAGTAGGTCCCCAAATATGCAATAAAATACAAATGTATCTACTCCATCATCATCAAGCGAAATATTATCTAATCCAACATTTATGGTTGATACCTCTAGTACTTGAATTGTGTTAATTGAAAAAGTGGGGAAAACACCCCATAATATTGGTTGCATAAGTATTTTACCCCTTCCATGGGCCATATTGATTTTCCCTCTCATTTGTTGCACATGTGGTTGTTGTTGTGGTGGTGGTGACCTCATGACTTGCTACTCTGGCTTCTCACATTTTTTTTCTTGATAGCCACATGACATTCAAATAAGAATTTGCCAAAATTATTTAAAAAAAAAAATTAATAATTTCAAGAAAAGAGAATGATTTACCTAACGACGATTGGATCTCATGTACAATGTTGTGTTTGTCGGTTGTGCGCAATTTTGAAAATATTAAAATTTTAATAAAAATTATTATAATTTTATGTCACACACTAAGAAAAATACTCATAAAATGTTTAAAGTGAAACTTAAATGTAGAACGGTTGATATAACTAGATTTAGGTCTATGAGAAGGAGTAACCTACTGTGTATATTTTTTTGGCCTCGATAATGGTGATGATTTTGATTCATTTTCTTCATAATCACCACATGCCTCATGCATGTGACCCCTTACACCAACATCCAATTTTTTAGTTTTGGTCACTACCTTTATCTGCAATCAGGTGCAAAACAAAACTAAAACTAAAAACAAAGCTAAAATATATTAAAAAATGGATGTGAAATATGGAATTACCCTAAATTCCTCTGAACTCATACCCAAGCTCAGCAGTGTGGGATCCAATGTTGTTGGTACTTCAGTATTTTTTAAATCATGAAAACTTTTATAAAAAATAGCTAAAATAAAGTTAACGTTCACCACAGTTTTGAATTCCTTTGTCCCAACATCGTGCAACTATGTTCTGATGTGTTCTAAAATGTACATGCATGATTCAAACTATGTGCCTTGAATAATATGAACAATATAGTTCAATGGCTATAATGGAAGTTCTATTCTTCTAAGAAAAAATAGTATTTCTTGTAAGAACTCAATAATGGCTTTCAAATTTTTTATTTTCAACACAATCGTTTATTAAGCCTCTATTAGAATTAGCCACAAAAGCTGCATCAAAAAAATAGATGAAAAACTGTTAAATTTTTAACAATAATAGAAATAATTGACAAGAATTATACCTTCAACTACTTTCCAAGGAAGGTCGTATTCACTCTCCAAGTATTTTTATCATGTTTACCCATAGAGAACCTTGGAGACACGACATGGAAACTCTTATGTGGAAGTTATGTTAACCTATGTATGTCCAAAGGTGTGATGGTGAATGACACTTGTTTATTCAAAAATATAACATTCACTATTGCATGGTCATGGTCATAACCATCAATGATACTCTGCAAAATCTGCTTGTCGGTCTTGAACTGCGACATTGTAGCAAGTATTACAAACTTGATGTAGAGAGCCATGTATTGTCATAACCCAGGATGGTTGACAAATCTATCATGGTGGTGCAAGTAGCATTCTTGAAAACCAAATTTCTAATGGCAGTTGTATTAGACGTGGTATGATTGACCATTGTTTGATAAAGTAAAAGGAGAAACATGATTGCAAGGAGTGTGTGGTTATGGTGTATTGGGAAGATTTTGAGAGCAATCACAAAAATGTAACCAAAAAATGACTTCTCGATGTTTATTTATATATAGAAATTATAGGATTTGGACATGTCGTAGAATGTCATTCGGTATGCACTAAGGCTAATTGATAAACTGACACATGGTAGAGTAAATATTGGTTTAGTGATGGATTTTAATTTCCACCCAATTGGTATCTCAGACTTTGTTTTCACCCAATCTATTTCTAGGACCTTGGAAATCACCTGATTTGTTACCTGAACTATGGTTACCATCTAGGACATTTTTCGGTCAATGGTTTCCATCTAGGTCGTTTGTCAGTCTATGATTTACATATATTCCACTATTTGTACCTTATCTTTCGCCCAAATCATTAGCTAGTCGTCGAATTCCACCTGGGCCATTGGCTGATCGTGGATTTCCATCCAAGCTGTTACCCTGTTCTTAATTTCCACCTGGGCCATTGGTCGTACTTTGATTGTCACCCAGCCCGTATCATCGATTCTTGCTTTCCAACATATTGGTCACCGGTCCATGTTTTACACCTGGTTTGTATCCTAAATTTATATATTACCTGGTACAAAATTGGGTTTGTGTTTTCACCCAATCCATTCCCGGATTGTGTTTTCCTTCAGTTCACCAATTTTTTCCATTTTTTTTCAAAAATTAAGATAATTCACCATATCCTCCTACATGAGGTTGACCTCGACTTGCTAGGGATTCGCAATGGATTCAAAATTTTTGCAAGGATATTTTAGGTCCGACACTTTATGCATAACCCTGATACACGCACAATATTACTTTTGGATGGAGGATTATAAGTTAGATCCTATTTATTTCATATGTAAATATTGATATTAAATACTCTTCCTTCCATGTTAGATAATACTATCTAGATCTTTTTAGCTTGCATCCTTATCTATTTTAAACATAATTAAATATCATTCCTTTATTATTATTTATTTTATATTCATTTGTAATATCTTATAGCCTTTAGAAAAGTTTTTTTATTGTATTATTGTTTACACCATATGTACAATTCACATGAAAATTCCTAATGGAATAAATATGTCCATTCTTTTATAGGGATACTTAAATTCAAACTAGGTCGTTGATCTAGATAAGTAATTTTACTTACATTTGTTTATTTCCTTTTATTCTTAGACCTAATCTAGGATCTCATATAAACATGATACAATCACTTTATCTTCATTGTGAGTAAAATATTAACTATTTTTATGTCAAATATATTTCTGAATATGGAGGTCATAGAGGTGGAGGAACCACAGTATCAGAGGAACCGTGAGTGATGACAAAATATGATTATTGGTAAGGGTTTTGATTAAATTTTATAGGCGATGGCAAAACCATGATGGTAGAGGAACCACAAATGATTGCAAAACCATGGTGGTTGTCGACAATATCCTTGAGGTGGAAACTATAGTAGAGGAACCATAGGTAGTGGCTATTAGTAATATCCTTATGGTGGGTACTACAATGAAGGAACCATAACTAGTAGTTGTTGGATTGGATGTAGACCTTTGGGGCTAGTAACCTTCAAGGTGAGAAGGATCGAATGGAGATATCTAGGACCAATAACCCTTAAGACAAGTAGGATCATATGGAGATCTATAAGGTCAATAAATATCAAGGTGACCCTTTGATCATGTCTAGTCATGGTGATAGCAGTGCTACAATGGATTCTTCTAAGCATCATTTGTATTTAATGATTTCCTCTTGGGAGGTGTGTTGAAGGGTTCAGATGGCGAGCAAGGTGATTCAATTGTGGATATCCCTATTTTGAGAGAGATAGTAAGTATGAGCTAGGTAGATCAATTGAAATATAATAAAATTTCTAACTTTGTTGGAAAGGAAAAGAAGATTTTCATTCCTTCGATAAGTGATGAGAATGGGATGGTACTAAAAATTCTAGATAATATTTTAGATAGAGCCCACAATAGATTGAGTAATAGTTTGATTGGTAAATTTATTGGATAGAGACCATCTATATATAAAATTAAGAAATGGGCTAACCGCAGGTGGAAACTAAATGGAATGTGGACTTCTTAGCTTTTACAAGAGGTTTATTTTTACCCTCATTTTCTATTGTGGAATACATGAATTGAATTTTTTTGGGTTTCCCATGGTTTATGGGATGATCTAGATTATTCTTGAGGAAATGGGCTCTTGGGTTCAATTCAGCATCTAGAAACACTGAGGTTGCTCCCATTTGGGTTAAATTTCTAGTGTTACCCCTTAAGTTCTAGGAAAATAAAAGTTTAGAAGCTATTGGAAACTACATTGGCAACTTTCTATTTTTGGATTTTTCTACTAAGGAGAGGAGGAATATGGTCTTTGCTATAATTTGTGTGCTAGTTGGAGCGATCAAATCTCTGCCAAGCTCTTTTAAACTGATATCAAGTAAAGGTACTTGTACATAGGATATTTCTTATGAAAATAATCCTTTTTGATGTTAGATATGTAGCAAAATAGGTCACTTGAAAAAAAAATGTCACATTAGTAAAGATTATGGAAATAATCTAGAATAGCAAGGAAGGGTAAGGCCATTTGGAAAGTGAAATAGACTAACAAAACTTTGGAGGACATTGAACAAACCCCCAAACTTAAGCCATAGTAGTCCCCCAAATATGCAATAAAATACAAATGTATCTAGTCCATCATCATCAAGCGAAATATTATCTAATCCAACATTTGTGGTTGACACCTCTAGTACTTGAATTGTGTTAAATGAAAAAGTGGGTAAAACACCCCATAATATTGGTTGCATAAGTATTTTACCCCTTCCACGGGCCATATTGATTTTCCCTCTCATTTGTTGCACATGTGGTTGTTGTTGTGGTGGTGGTGACCTCATGACTTGCTACTCTGGATTCTCACATTTTTTTTCATGATAGCCACATGACATTCAAATAAGAATTTGCCAAAATTATTTTCAAAAAAATTTTTAATAATTTCAAGAAAAGAGAATGATTCACCTAACGACGATTGGATCTCATGTACAATGTTGTGTCTATCGGTTGTGCGCAATTTTGAAAATATTAAAATTTTATTAAAAATTATTATAATTTTATGTCACACACTAAGAAAAATACTCATAAAATATTTAAAGTGAAACTTACATGTAGGATGGTTGATATAACTAGATTCAGGTCTATGAGAAGGAGGAGTAACCTACTGTGTATATTTTTTTGGCCTCGATAATGGTGATGATTTTGATTCATTTTCTCAATAATCACCACATGCCTCATGCATGTGACCCCTTACACCAACATCCAATTTTTTAGTTTTCGTCACTACATTTATCTACAATCAAGTGCAAAACAAAACTAAAACTAAAAACAGAGCTAAAATATATTAAAAAATGGATGTGAAATATGGAATTACCCTAAATTCCTCTGAACTCATACCCAAGCTCAGCAGTGTGGGATCCAATGTTGTTGGTACTTCAGTATTTTTTAAATCATGAAAACTTTTATAAAAAAGAGCTAAAATAAAGTTAACGTTCACTAAAGTTTTGAATTCCTTTGTCCCAACATCGTGCAACTATGTTCTGATGTGTTCTAAAATGTACATGCATGATTCAAACTATGTGCCTTGAATAATATGAACAATATAGATCAATGGCTATAATGGAAGTTCTATTCTTCTAAGAAAAAATAGTATTTCTTGTAAGAACTCAATAATGGCTTTCAAATTTTTTATTTTCAACACAACCGTTTATTAAACCTCTATTAGAATTAGCCACAAAAGCTGCATCAAAAAAATAGATGAAAAAATGTTAAATTTTTAACAATAATAGAAATAATTGACAAGAATTATACCTTCAACTACTTTCCAAGGAAGGTCGTATTCACTCTCCAAGTATTTTTATCACGTTTACCCATAGAGAACCTTGGAGACAGGACATGGAAACTCTTATGTGGAAGTTATGTTAACCTCTGTATGTCCAAAGGTGTGATGGTGAATGACACTTGTTTATTCAAAAATATAACATTCACTATTGCATGGTCATGGTCATAACCATCAATGATACTCTGCAAAATGTGCTTGCCGGTCTTGAACTGCAACATTGTTAGCAAGTATTACAAACTTGATGTAAAGAGCCATGTATTGTCATAACCCATGATGGTTGACAAATCTATCATGGTGGTGCAAGTAACATTCTTGAAAACCAAATTTCTAATGGCAGTTTTATTAGACGTGGTATGATTGACCATTGTTTGATAAAGTAAAAGGAGAAACATGATTGCAAAGAGTGTGGGGTGATAGTGTATTGGGAAGAGTTTGAGAGCAATCACAAAAATGTAACCGAAAAATGACTTCTCGATGTCTATTTATAGATAGAAATGATAGGATTTGGACATGTCGCAGAATGTCATTTGGTATGCACTAAGGCTAATTGATAAACTAACACAAGGTAGGGTAAATATTGGTTTAGTGATGGATTTTACTTTCCACCCGATTGGTATCTCAGACTTTGTTTTCACCCAATCTATTTCTAGGACCTTGGAAATCACCTGATTTGTTACCTGAACTATGGTTACCATCTAGGACATTTTTCGGTCAATGGTTTCCATCTGGGTCATTTGTCAGTCTATGATTTACATATATTCCACTATTTGTACATTATATTTTGCCCAACTCATTAGCTAGTCCTCGAATTCCACTTGGGCCATTGGCTGATCGTGGATTTCCATCCAAGCTTTTACCCGGTTCTTAATTTCCACCTGGGCAATTGGTCGTACTTTGATTTTCACCTAGCCCGTATCATCGGTTCTTGCTTTCCAACTTATTGGTCACTGGTCCATGTTTTACACCTGGTTCGTATCCTAAATTTATATATTACGTGGTACAAAATTGGGTTTGTGTTTTCACCCAATCCATTCCTGGATTGTGTTTTCCTTCAGTTCACCAATTTTTTCCATTTTTTTTTCAAAAATTAAGATAATTCACCATATCCTCCTACATGAGGTTGACTTCGATTTGCTAGGGATTCGCAATGGATTCAAATTTTTTTGCAAGGATATTTCAGGTCTGACACTTTATGCATCACCCTGATACACACACAATATTACTTTTGGATGGAGGATTATAAGTTAGATCCTATTTATTTCATATGTAAATATTGATATTGAATACTCTTCCTTCCATGTTAGATAATAGTATCTATCTCTTTTTAGCTTGCATCCTTATATATTTTAAACATAATTAAATATCATTCCTTTTTTATTATTTATTTTATATTCATTTGTAATATCTTATAGCTTTTAGAAAAGTTTTTTGATTGGATTATTGTTTACACCATATGTACAATTCACATGAAAATTCATATTGGAATAAATATGTCCATTCTCTTATAGGGATACTTAAATTCAAACTAGGTCGTTGACCTAGATAAGTAATTTTACTTACATTTGTTTATTTCCTTTTATTCTTAGACCTAATCTAGGATCTCATATAAACATGATACAATCACTTTATCTTCATTGTGAGTAAAATATTAACTATTTTTATGTCAAATATATTTCTGAATATGGAGGTCATAGAGGTCGAGGAACCACAGTATCAGAGGAACCGTGAGTGATGACAAAATATGATTATTGGTAAGGGTTTTGATTAAATTTTATAGGCAGTGGCAAAACCATGATGGTAGAGGAACCACAAATGATTGCAAAACCATGGTGGTTGTCGACAATATCCTTGAGGCGGAAACTATAGTAGACGAACCATAGGTAGTGGCTATTAGTAATATCCTTATGGTGGGTACTACAATGAAGGAACCATAACTAGTAGTTGTTCGATTGGATGGAGACCTTTGGGGCTAGTAACCTTCAAGGTGAGAAGGATCGAATGGAGATATCTAGGACCAATAACCCTTAAGACAAGTAGGATCATATGGAGATCTATAAGGTCAATAAATATCAAGGTGACCCTTTGATCATGTCTAGTCATGGTGCTAGCAATGCTACAATGGATTCTTCTAAGCATCATTTGTATTTAATGATTTCCTCTTGGGAGGTGTGTTGAAGGGTTCATATGGCGATCAAGGTGATTCAATTGTGGATATCCCTATTTTCAGAGAGATAGTAAGTATGAGCTAGGTAGATCAATTGAAATATAATAAAATTTCTAACTTTGTTGGAAAGGAAAAGAAGATTTTCATTCGTTCGATAAGTGATGAGAATGGGTTGGTACTAAAAATTATAGATAATATTTTAGATAGAGCCCACAACAGATTGAGTAATAGTTTGAATGGTAAATTTATTGGATAGAGACCATCTACAGATCAAATTATTAAATGGGCTAACCACAGGTGGAAAGTAAAGGGAATGTGGACTTCTTAGCTTTTACAAGAGGTTTATTTTTACCCTCATTTTCTATTGTTGAATACATGAATTGAATTTTTTTGGGTTTCCCATGGTTTATGGGATGATCTAGATTATTCTTGAGGAAATGGGCTATTGGGTTCAATTCAACATCTAAAAACACTGAGGTTGCTCCCATTTGGGTTAAATTTCTAGTGTTACCCCTTAAGTTCTGGGAAATTAAAATTTTAGAAGCTATTGACAACTACATTGGCAACTTTATATTTTTGGATTTTTCTACTAAGGAGAGGAGGAATATGGTCTTTGCTATAATTTGTGTGCTAGTTGGAGCGATCAAATCTCTGCCAAGCTCTTTTAAACTGATATCAAGTAAAGGTACTTGTACATAGGATATTTCTTATGAAAATAATCCTTTTTGATGTTAGATATGTAGCAAAATAGGTCACTTGACAAAAAAATGTCACATTAGTAAAGATTATGGAAATAATCTAGAGTAGCAAGGAAGGGTAAGGCCATTTGGAAAGTAAAATAGACTAACAAAACTTTGGTGGACATTGAACAAACCCCCAAAGTTAAGCCATAGTAGTCCCCCAAATATACAATAAAATACAAATGTAACTACTCCATCATCATCAAGCGAAATATTATCTAATCCAACATTTGTGGTTGATACCTCTAGTACTTGAATTGTGTTAAATGAAAAAGTGGGGAAAACACCCCATAATATTGGTTGCATAAGTATTTTACCCCTTCCACGGGCCATATTGATTTTCCTTCTCATTTGTTGCACATGTGGTTGTTGTTGTGGTGGTGGTGACCTCATGACTTGCTACTCTGGCTTCTCACATTTTTTTTCTTGATAGCCACATGACATTCAAATAAGAATTTTCCAAAATTATATTAAAAAAAAAAATTAATAATTTCAAGAAAAGAGAATGATTTACCTAACGATGATTGGATATCATGTACAATGTTGTGTCTGGGGGTTGTGCGCAATTTTGAAAATATTAAAATTTTATTAAAAATTATTATAATTTTATGTCACACACTAAGAAAAATACTCATAAAATATTTAAAGTGAAACTTACATGTAGGACGGTTCATATAACTAGATTCAGGTCTATGAGAAGGAGGAGTAACCTACTGTGTATATTTTTTTCGCCTCGATAATGGTGATGATTTTGATTCATTTTCTTCATAATCACCACATGCCTCATGCATGTGACCCCTTACACCAACATCCAATTTTTTAGTTTTGGTCACTACCTTTATCTACATTCAGGTGCAAAACAAAACTAAAACTAAAAACAAAGCTAAAATATATTAAAAAATGGATGTGAAATATGGAATTACCCTAAATTCCTCTGAACTCATACCCAATCTCAGCAGTGTGGGATGCAATGTTGTTGGTACTTCAGTATTTTTTAAATCATGATAACTTTTATAAAAAAGAGCTAAAATAAAGTTAATGTTCACCACAGTTTTGAATTCCTTTGTCCCAACATCGTGCAACGATGTTCTGATGTGTTCTAAAATGTACATGCATGATTCAAACTATGTGCCTTGAACAATATGAACAATATAGATCAATGGCTATAATGGAAGTTCTATTCTTCTAAGAAAAAATAGTATTTCTTGTAAGAACTCAATAATGGCTTTCAAATTTTTTATTTTCAACATAACTATTTATTAAGCCTTTAGTAGAATTAGCCACAGAAGCTGCATCAAAAAAATAGATGAAAAAATGTTAAATTTTGAAAAATAATAGAAATAATTGACAAGAATTATACCTTCAACTACTTTCCAAGGAAGGTAGTATTCAATTTCCTAGTATTTTTATCATGTTTATCCATAGAGAACCTTGGAGACACGACATGGAAACTCTTATGTGGATGTTATGTTAACCTCTGTATGTCCAAAGGTGTGATGGTGAATGACATTTGTTTATTCCAAAATATAACATTCACTATTGCATGGTCATGGTCATAACCATCAATGATACTCTGCAAAAAGTGCTTACCGGTCTTGAACTACGACATTGTTAGCAAGTATTACAAACTTGATGTAGAGAGCCATGTATTGTCATAACCCGGGATGGTTGACAAATCTATCATGGTGGTGCAAGTAGCATTCTTGAAAACCAAATTTCTAATGGCAGTTTTATTAGACGTGGTATGATTGACCATTGTTTGATAAAGTAAAAGGAGAAACATGATTGCAAAGAGTGTGGGGTGATGGTGTATTGGGAAGAGTTTGAGAGCAATCACAAAAATATAACCGAAAAATGACTTCTCGATGTCTATTTATAGATAGAAATGATAGGATTTGGACATGTCGCAGAATGTCATTTGGTATGCACTAAGGCTAATTGATAAACTGACACATGGTAGGGTAAATATTGGTTTAGTGATGGATTTTACTTTCCACCCGGTTGGTATCTTAGACTTTGTTTTCACCCAATCTATTTCTAGGACCTTGGAAATCACCTGATTTGTTACCTGAACTATGGTTACCATCTAGGACATTTTTCGGTCAATGGTTTCCATCTGGGTCATTTGTCAGTCTATGATTTACATTTATTCCACTATTTGTACCTTATCTTTCGCCCAACTCATTAGCTAGTCCTCAAATTCCACCTGGGCCATTGGCTAATCGTGGATTTCCATCCAAGCTATTACCCAGTTCATAATTTCCAACATTCACTATTGCATGGTCATGGTCATAACCATCAATGATACTCTGCAAAATGTGCTTGCCGGTCTTGAACTGCGACATTGTTAGCAAGTATTACAAACTAGATGTAGAGAGCCATGTATTGTCATAACCCAGGATGGTTGAAAAATCTATCATGGTGGTGCAAGTAGCATTCTTGAAAACCAAATTTCTAATGGTAGTTTTATTAGACTTGGTATGATTGACCATTGTTTGATAAAGTAAAAGGAGAAACATGATTGCAAAGAGTGTGGGGTGATGGTGTATTAGGAAGAGTTTGAGAGCAATCACAAAAATGTAACCGAAAAATGACTTCTCGATGTCTATTTATATATAGAAATGATAGGATTTGGACATGTCGTAGAATGTCATTTGGTGTGCACTAAGGCTAATTGATAAACTGACACATGGTAGGGTAAATATTGGTTTAGTGATGGATTTTACTTTTCACCCGATTGGTATCTCAGACTTTGTTTTCACCCAATCTATTTCTAGGACCTTGGAAATCACCTGATTTGTTACCTGAACTATGGTTACCATCTAGGACATTTTTCGGTCAATGGTTACCATCTAGGTCATTTGTCAGTCTATGATTTACATATATTCCACTATTTGTACCTTATCTTTTGCCCAACTCATTAGCTAGTCCTCGAATTCCACCTGGGCCATTGGCTGATCGTGGATTTCCATCCAAGCTGTTACCTTGTTCTTAATTTCCACTTGGGCCATTGGTCGTACTTTGATTGTCACCCAGCCCGTATCATCGGTTATTGCTTTCCAACTTATTGGTCACTGGTCCATGTTTTACACCTGGTTCGTATCCTAAATTTATATATTACCTGGTACAAAATTGGGTTTGTGTTTTCACCCAATCCATTCTCGGATTGTGTTTTCCTTCAGTTCACCAATTTTTTCCATTTTTTTTTCAAAAATTAAGATAATTCACCATATCCTCCTACATGAGGTTGACCTCGATTTGCTAAGGATTCGCAATGGATTCAAAATTTTTTGCAAGGATATTTCAGGTCCGACACTTTATGCATAACCCTGATACACACACAATATTACTTTTGGATGGAGGATTATAAGTTAGATCCTATTTATTTCATATGTAAATATTGATATTAAATACTCGTCCTTCCATGTTAGATAATACTATCTAGCTCTTTTTAGCTTGCATCCTTATCTATTTTAAACATAATTAAATATCATTCCTTTATTATTATTTATTTTATATTCATTTGTAATATCTTATAGCCTTTAGCAAAGTTTTTTGATTGGATTATTGTTTACACCATATGTACAATTCACATGAAAATTCATAATGGAATAAATATGTCCATTCTTTTATAGGGATACTTAAATTCAAACTAGGTCGTTGATCTATATAAGTAATTTTACTTACATTTGTTTATTTCCTTTTATTCTTAGACCTAATCTAGGATCTCATATAAACATGATACAATCACTTTATCTTCTTCGTGAGTAAAATATTAACTAGTTTTATGTTAAATATATTTATGAATATGGAGGTCATAGAGGTGGAGGAACCACAGTGTCAGAGGAACCGTGAGTGATGACAAAATATGATTATTGGTAAGGGTTTTGATTAAATTTTATAGGCGGTGGCAAAACCATGATGGTAGAGGAACCACAAATGATTGCAAAACCATGGTGGTTGTCGACAATATTCTTGAGGTGGAAACTATAATAGAGGAACCATAGGTAGTGGCTATTAGTAATATCCTTATGGTGGATACTACCCTGAAGGAACCATAACTAGTAGTTTTTGGATTGGATGGAGACCTTTGGGGCTAGTAACCTTCAATGTGAGAAGGATCGAATGGAGATATCAAGGACCAATAACCCTTAAGACAATTAGGATCATATGGAGATCTATAAGGTCAATAAATATCAAGGTGACCCTTTGATCATGTCTAGTCATGGTTCTAGCAGTGCTACAATGGATTCTTCTAAGCATCATTTGTATTTAATGATTTCCTCTTGGGAGGTGTTTTGAAGGGTTTAGATGGCGATCAAGGTGATTCAATTGTGGATATCCCTATTTTGATAGAGATAGTAAGTATGAGCTAGGTAGATCAATTGAAATATAATAAAATTTCTAACTTTGTTGGAAAGGAAAAGAAGATTTTCATTCCTTCGATAAGTGATGAGAATGGGTTGGTACTAAAAATTCTAGATAATATTTTAGATATAGCCAACAACAGATTGAGTAATAGTTTGATTGGTAAATTTATTGGATAGATACCATCTATAGATCAAATTAAGAAATGGGCTAACCGTAGGTGGAAAGTAAAGGGAAAGTGGACTTCTTAGCTTTTACAAGAGGTTTATTTTTACCCTCATTTTCTATTATGGAATACATGAATTGAATTTTTTTGGGTTTCCCATGGTTTATGGGATGATCTAGATTATTCTTGAGGAAATGGGCTCTTGGGTTCAATTCAGCATCTAAAAACATTGAGGTTGCTCCCATTTGGGTTAAATTTCTAGTGTTACCCCTTAAGTTCTTGGAAAATAAAATTTTAGAAGCTATTGGCAACTACATTGGCAACTTTCTATTTTTGGATTTTTCTACTAAGGAGAGGAGGAATATGGTCTTTGCTGTAATTTGTGTGCTAGTTGGAGCGATCAAATCTCTACCAAGATCTTTTAAATTGATATCAAACAAATGTACTTGTACATAGGATATTTCTTATGAAAATAATCCTTTTTGATGTTAGATATGTAGCAAAATAGGTCACTTGACAAAAAAATGTCACATTAGTAAAGATTATGGAAATAATCTAGAGTAGCAAGGAAGGGTAAGGCCATTTGGAAAGTGAAATAGACTAACAAAACTTTGGAGGACATTGAACAAACCCCCAAAGTTAAGCCATAGTAGTCCCCCAAATATGCAATAAAATACAAATGTATCTACTCCATCATCATCAAGCAAAATATTATCTAATCCAACATTTGTGGTTGATACCTCTAGTACTTGAATTGTGTTAATTGAAAAAGTGGGGAAAACACCCCATAATATTGGTTGCATAAGTATTTTACCCCTTCCACGGGCCATATTGATTTTCCCTCTCATTTGTTGCACATGTGGTTGTTGTTGTGGTGGTGGTGACCTCATGACTTGCTACTCTGGCTTCTCACATTTTTTTTCTTGATAGCCACATGACATTCAAATAAGAATTTGCCAAAATTATTTTCAAAAAAAAAATTAATAATTTCAAGAAAAGAGAATGATTTACCTAATGACGATTGGATCTCATGTACAATGTTGTGTTTGTCGGTTGTGCGCAATTTTGAAAATATTAAAATTTTAATAAAAATTATTATAATTTTGTCACACAATAAGAAAAATACTCATAAAATATTTAAAGTGAAACTTACATGTAGGACGGTTGATATAACTAGATTCAGGTCTATGAGAAGGAGGAGTAACCTACTGTGTATATTTTTTTGGCCTCGATAATGGTGATGATTTTGATTCATTTTCTTCATAATCACCACATGCCTCATGCATGACCCCTTACACCAACATCCAATTTTTTAGTTTTGGTCACTACCTTTATCTGCAATCAGGTGCAAAACAAAACTAAAACTAAAAACAGAGCTAAAATATATTAAAAAATGGATGTGAAATATGGAATTACCCTAAATTCCTCTGAAATCATACCCAAGCTCAGCAGTGTGGGATGCAATGTTGTTGGTACTTCAGTATTTTTTAAATCATGAAAACTTTTATAAAAAAGAGCTAAAATTAAGTTAACGTTCACCACAATTTTGAATTCCTTTGTCCCAACATCGTGCAACTATATTCTGATGTGTTCTAAAATGTACATGCATGATTCAAACTATGTGCCTTGAAAAATATGAACAATATAGATCAATGCCTATAATGGAAGTTCTATTCTTTTAAGAAAAAATAGTATTTCTTGTAAGAACTCAATAATGGCTTTCAAATTTTTTATTTTCAACACAACTGTTTATTAAGAGTCTATTAGAATTAGCCACATAAGCTGCATCAAAAAAATAGATGAAAAAATGTTAAATTTTGAACAATAATAGAAATAATTGACAAGAATTATACCTTCAACTACTTTCCAAGGAAGGTCGTATTCACTCTCCAAGTATTTTTATCATGTTTACCCATAGAGAACCTTGGAGACACGACATGGAAACTCTTATGTGGAAGTTATGTTAACCTCTATATGTCCAAAGGTGTGATGGTGAATGACACTTGTTTATTCCAAAATATAACATTCACTATTGCATGGTCATGGTCATAACCATCAATGATACTCTGCAAAATGTGCTTGCCGGTCTTGAACTGCGACATTGTTAACAAGTATTACAAACTTGATGTAGAGAGCCATGTATTGTCATAACCCGAGATGGTTGATAAATCTATCATGGTGGTGCAAGTAGCATTCTTGAAAACCAAATTTCTAATGGCAGTTTTATTAGACGTGGTATGATTGACCATTGTTTGATAAAGTAAAAGGAGAAACATGATTGCAAAGAGTGTGGGGTGATGGTGTATTGGGAAGAGTTTGAGAGAAATCACAAAAATGTAACCGAAAAATGACTTCTCGATGTTTATTTATAGATAGAAATGATAGGATTTGGACATGTCGCAAAATGTCATTCGGTATGCACTAAGGCTAATTGATAAACTGACACATGGTAGGGTAAATATTGGTTTAGTGATGGATTTTACTTTCCACCCTGTTGGTATCTCAGAATTTGTTTTTACCCAATCTATTTCTAGGACCTTGGAAATCACCTGATTTGTTACTTGAAATATGCTTACCATCTAGGACATTTTTCGGTCAATGGTTTCCATCTGGGTCATTTGTCAGTCTATGATTTACATATATTCCACTATTTGTACCTTATCTTTTGCCCAACTCATTAGCTAGTCCTCGAATTCCACCTGGGCCATTGGATGATCATGGATTTCCATCCAAGCTGTTACCCAATTCTTAATTTCCAGCTGGGCCATTGGTCGTACTTTTATTTTCACCTAGCCCGTATCATCAGTTCTTGCTTTCCAACTTATTTGTCACCGGTCCATGTTTTACACCTAGTTCGTATCCTAAATTTATATATTACCTGTTACAAAATTGGGTTTGTGTTTTCACCCAATCCATTACCGGATTGTGTTTTCCTTCAGTTCACCAATTTTTTCTATTTTTTTTTCAAAAATTAAGATAATTCACCATATCCTCCTACATGAGGTTGACCTCGATTTGCTAGGGATTCGCAATGGATTCAAATTTTTTTGCAAGGATATTTCAGGTCCGACACTTTATGCATAACCCTGATACACACACAATATTACTTTTGGATGAAGGATTATAAGTTAGATCCTATTTATTTCATATGTAAATATTGATATTAAATACTCTTCCTTCGGTGTTAGATAATACTATATAGCTCTTTTTATCTTGCATCCTTATCTATTTTAAACATAATTAAATATCATTCCTTTATTATTATTTATTTTATATTCATTTGTAATATCTTATAGCCTTTAGCAAAGTTTTTTGATTGGATTATTGTTTACACCATATGTACAATTCACATGAAAATTCATAATGGAATAAATATGCCCATTCTTTTATAGGGATACTTAAATTCAAACTAGCTCATTGATCTAGATAAGTAATTTTACTTACATTTGTTTATTTCCTTTTATTCTTAGACCTAATCTAGGATCTCATATAAACATGATACAATCACTTTATCTTCTTTGTGAGTAAAATATTAACTATTTTTATGTCAAATATATTTATGAATATGGAGGTCATAGAGGTGGAGGAACCACAGTGTCAGAGGAACAGTGAGTGATGACAAAATATGATTATTGGTAAAGGTTTTGATTAAATTTTATAGGCGATGGAAAAACCATGATGGTAGAGGAACCACAAATGATTGCAAAACCATGGTGGTTGTGGACAATATCCTTGAGGTGGAAACTATAGTAGAGGAACATTAAGTAGTGGCTATTAGTAATATCCTTATGGTGGGTACTACAATGAAGGAACCATAACTAGTAGTTGTTGGATTGGATGGAGACCTTTGGGGCTAGTAACCTTCAAGGTGAGAAGGATCGAATGGAGATATCTAGGACCAATAACCCTTAAGACAAGTAGGATCATATGGAGATCTATAAGGTCAATAAATATCAAGGTGACCCTTTGATCATGTCTAGTCATGGTGCTAGCAGTGCTACAATGGATTCTTCTAAGCATCATTTGTATTTAATGATTTCCTCTTGGGAGGTATGTTGAAGGGTTCAGATGGCGAGCAAGGTGATTCAATTGTGGATATCCCTATTTTTCAGAAAGATAGTAAGTATGAGCTAGGTAGATCAATTGAAATTTAATAAAATTTCTAACTTTTTTGGAAAGGAAAAGAAGATTTTCATTCCTTCGATAAGTGATGAGAATGGGTTGGTACTACAAATTCTAGATAATATTTTAGATAGAGCCCACAACAGATTGAGTAATAGTTTGATTGGTAAATTTATTGGATAGAGACCATCTATAGATAAAATTAAGAAATGAGCTAACCGTAGGTGGAAAGTAAAGGGAATGTGGACTTCTTAGATTTTACAAGAGGTTTATTTTTACCCTCATTTTCTATTGTGGAATACATGAATTGAATTTTTTTGGGTTTCCCATGGTTTATGGGATGATCTAGATTATTCTTAAGGAAATGGGCTATTGGGTTCAATTCAGCATCTAAAAACACTGAGGTTGCTCCCATTTGGGTTAAATTTCTAGTGTTACCCCTTAAGTTATGGGAAAATAAAATTTTAGAAGCTATTGGCAACTACATTGGCAACTTTCTATTTTTGGATTTTTCTACTAAGGAGAGAAGGAATATGGTCTTTGCTATAATTTGTGTGCTAGTTGGAGCGATCAAATCTCTGCCAAGCTCTTTTAAACTGATATCAAGTAAAGGTACTTGTACATAGGATATTTATTATGAAAATAATCCTTTTTGATGTTAGATATGTAGAAAAATAGGTCACTTGAAAAAAAAAATGTCACATTAGTAAAGATTATGGAAATAATCTAGAGTATCAAGGAAGGGTAAGGCCATTTGGAAAGTGAAATAGACTAACAAAACTTTGGAGGACATTGAACAAACCCCCAAAGTTAAGCCATAGTAGTACCCCAAAATGCAATAAAATACAAATGTATCTACTCCATCATCATCAAGCGAAATATTATCTAATCCAACATTTGTGGTTGATACCTCTAGTACTTGAATTGTGTTAAATGAAAATGTGGGGAAAACACCCCATAATATTGGTTGCATAAGTATTTTACCCCTTCCACGGGCCATATTGATTTTCCCTTTGATTTGTTGCACATGTGGTTGTTGTTGTGGTGGTGGTGACCTCATGAATTGCTACTCTGGCTTCTCACATTTTTTTTCTTGATAGCCACATGACATTCAAATAAGAATTTGCCAAAATTATTTTCAAAAAAAAAATTAATAATTTCAAGAAAAGAGAATGATTTACCTAACGACGATTGGATCTCATGAAAAATGTTGTGTCTGGGGGTTGTGCGCAATTTTGAAAATATTAAAATTTTAATAAAAATTATTATAATTTTATGTCACACACTAAGAAAAATACTCATAAAATATTTAAAGTGAAACTTACATGTAGGATGATTGATCTAACTAGATTTAGGTTGAGGTCGATGAGGAGTAACCTGTCGTGTACATTTTTTTGGCCTCGATAATGGTGATGATTTTGATTCATTTTATTCATAATCACCACATGCCTCATGCATGTGACCCATTACACCAACATCCAATTTTTTAGTTTTGGTCACTACCTTTATTTGCAATTAGGTGCAAAACAAAACAAAAACTAAAAACAGAGCTAAAATATATTAAAAAATGGATGTGAAATATGGAATTACCCTAAATTCCTCTGAACTCATACCCAAGCTCAGCAGTGTGGGATGCAATGTTGTTGGTACTTCAGTATTTTTTAAATCATGAAAACTTTTATAAAAAAGAGCTAAAATAAAGTAAACGTTCACCACAGTTTTGAATTCCTTTGTCCCAACATCGTGCAACTATGTTTTGATGTGTTCTAAAATGTACATGCATGATTCAAACTATGTGCCTTGAACAATATGAACAATATAGATCAATGCCTATAATGGAAGTTCTATTCTTCTAAGAAAAAATAGTATTTCTTGTAAAAACTCAATAATGGCTTTCAAATTTTTTATTTTCAACACAACTGTTTATTAATCCTCTATTAGAATTAGCCACAAAAGCTGGATCAAAAAAATAGATGAAAAAATGTTAAATTTTGAACAATAATAGAAATAATTGACAAGAATTATACCTTCAACTACTTTCCAAGGAAGGTCGTATTCAATTTCCAAGTATTTTTATCATGTTTACCCATAGAGAACCTTGGAGACACGACATGGAAACTCTTATATGGAAGTAATGTTAACCTCTGTATGTCCAAAGGTGTGATGGTGAATGACACTTGTTTATTCCAAAATATAACATTCACTATTGCATGGTCATGGTCATAACCATCAATTATACTCTACAAAATCTGCTTGCCGGTCTTGAACTGTGACTTTGTTAGCAAGTATTTCAAACTTGATGTAGAGAGCCATGTATTGTCATAACCCGGGATGGTTGAAAAATCTATCATGGTGGTGCAAGTAGCAGTCTTGAAAACAAAATTTCTAATGGCAGTTTTATTAGATGTGGTATGATTGACAATTGTTTGATAAAGTAAAAGGAGAAACATGATTGCAAAGAGTGTGGGGTGATGGTGTATTGGGAAGAGTTTGAGAGCAATCACAAAAATGTAACCGAAAAAATGATTTCTCGATGTCTATTTATAGATAGAAATGATAGGATTTGGACATGTTGCAGAATGTCATTCGGTATGCACTAAGGCTAATTGATAAACTAACACATGGTAGGGTAAATATTGGTTTAGTGATAGATTTTACTTTCCACCCGGTTGGTATCTCAGACTTTGTTTTCACCCAATCTATTTCTAGGACCTTGGAAATCACCTGATTTGTTACCTGAACTATGGTTACCATCTAGGACATTTTTCGGTCAATGGTTTCCACCTGGGTCATTTATCAGTCTATGATTTACATATATTCCACTATTTGTACCTTATCTTTCGCCCAACTCATTAGCTAGTCCTCGAATTCCACCTAGGCCATTGGCTGATAGTGGATTTCCATCCAAGATGTTACCCGGTTCTTAATTTCCACCTGGGCAATTGGTCGTACTTGGATTTTCACCCAGCTCGTATCATCGGTTCTTGCTTTCCAACTTATTGGTCACCGGTCCATGTTTTACACCTGGTTCGTATCCTAAATTTATATATTACCTGGTACAAAATTGGGTTTGTGTTTTCACCCAATCCATTCCCGGATTGTGTTTTCCTTCAGTTCACCAATTTTTTCCATTTTTTTCCTTAAGTAATTTTACTTACATTTGTTTATTTCCTTTTATTCTTAGACCTAATCTAGGATCTCATATATACATGATACAATCACTTTATCTTCTTTGTGAGTAAAATATTAACTATTTTTATGTCAAATATATTTATGAATATGGAGGTCATAGGGGTGGAGGAACCACAGTATCAGAGGAACCGTGAGTGATGACAAAATATGATTATTGGTAAGGGTTTTGATTAAATTTTATAGGCGATGGTAAAACCATGATGGTAGAGGAACCACAAATGATTGCAAAACCATGGTGGTTGTCGACAATATCCTTGAGGTGGAAACTATAGTAGAGGAACCATAGGTAGTGGCTATTAGTAATATCCTTATGGTGGGTACTACAATGAAGGAACCATAACTAGTAGTTGTTGGATTGGATGAAGACCTTTGGGGCTAGTAACCTTCAAAGTGAAAAGGATCGAATGGAGATATCTAGGACCAATAACCCTTAAGACAAGTAGGATCATATGGAGATCTATAAGGTCAATAAATATCAAGGTGACCCTTTGATCATGTCTAGTCATGGTGCTAGCAGTTCTACAATAGATTCTTATAAGCATCATTTGTATTTAATGATTTCCTCTTGGGAGGTGTGTTGAAGGGTTCATATGGCGAGCAAGGTGATTCAATTGTGGATATCCCTATTTTGAGAGAGAGAGTAAGTATGAGCTAGGTAGATCAATTGAAATTTAATAAAATTTCTAACTTTGTTGGAAAGGAAAATAAGATTTTCATTCCTTTGATAAGTGATGAGAATGGGTTGGTACTAAAAATTCTAGATAATATTTTAGATAGAGCCCACAACAGATTGAGTAATAGTTTGATTGGTAAATTATTGGATAGAGACCATCTATAGATGAAATTAAGAAATGGGCTAGCCGCAGGTGGAAAGTAAAGGGAATGTGGACTTCTTAGCTTTTACAAGAGGTTTATTTTTACCCTCATTTTCTATTGTGGAATACATGAATTATTTTTTTTTGGGTTTCCCATGGTTTATGGGATGATTTAAATTATTCTTGAGGAAATGGGCTCTTGGGTTCAATTCAGCATCTAAAAACACTGAGGTTGCTCCCATTTGGGTTAAATTTCTAGTGTTACCCATTAAGTTATGGGAAAATAAAATTTAGAAGCTATTGGCAACTACATTGGCAACTTTCTATTTTTGGATTTTTCTACTAAGGTGAGGAGGAATATGGTCTTTGCTATAATTTGTGTGCTAGTTGGAGTGATCAAATCTCTACCAAGATCTTTTAAACTGATATCAAGTAAAGGTACTTGTACATAGGATATTTCTTATGAAAATAATCCTTTTTGACGTTTGATATGTAGCAAAATAGGTCACTTGACAAAAAAATGTCACATTAGTAAAGATTATGGAAATAATCTAGAGTAGCAAGGAAGGGTAAGGCCATTTGGAAAGTGAAATAGACTAACAAAACTTTGGAGGACATTGAACAAACCCCCAAAGTTAAGCCATAGTAGTCCCCCAAATATGCAATAAAATACAAATGTATCTACTCCATCATCATCAAGCAAAATATTATCTAATCCAACATTTGTGGTTGATACCTCTAGTACTTGAATTGTGTTAAATGAAAAAGTGGGGAAAACACCCCATAATATTGGTTGCATAAGTATTTTACCCCTTCCACGGGCCATATTGATTTTCCCTCTCATTTTTTGCACATGTGGTTGTTGTTGTGGTGGTGGTGACCTCATGACTTGCTACTCTGGCTTCTCACATTTTTTTTCTTGATAGCCACATGACATTCAAATAAGAATTTGCCAAAATTATTTTCAAAAAAAAAATTAATAATTTCAAGAAAAGAGAATGATTTACCTAATGACGATTGGATCTCATGTACAATGTTGTGTTTGTCGGTTGTGCGCAATTTTGAAAATATTAAAATTTTAATAAAAATTATTATAATTTTGTCACACAATAAGAAAAATACTCATAAAATATTTAAAGTGAAACTTACATGTAGGACGGTTGATATAACTAGATTCAGGTCTATGAGAAGGAGGAGTAACCTACTGTGTATATTTTTTTGGCCTCGATAATGGTGATGATTTTGATTCATTTTCTTCATAATCACCACATGCCTCATGCATGACCCCTTACACCAACATCCAATTTTTTAGTTTTGGTCACTACCTTTATCTGCAATCAGGTGCAAAACAAAAATAAAACTAAAAACAGAGCTAAAATATATTAAAAAATGGATGTGAAATATGGAATTACCCTAAATTCCTCTGAAATCATACCCAAGCTCAGCAGTGTGGGATGCAATGTTGTTGGTACTTCAGTATTTTTTAAATCATGAAAACTTTTATAAAAAAGAGCTAAAATTAAGTTAACGTTCACCACAATTTTGAATTCCTTTGTCCCAACATCGTGCAACTATATTCTAATGTGTTCTAAAATGTACATGCATGATTCAAACTACGTGCCTTGAAAAATGGAAGTTCAATGCCTATAATGGAAGTTCTATTCTTTTAAGAAAAAATAGTATTTCTTGTAAGAACTCAATAATGGCTTTCAAATTTTTTATTTTCAACACAACTGTTTATTAAGCGTCTATTAGAATTAGCCACATAAGCTGCATCAAAAAAATAGATGAAAAAATGTTAAATTTTGAACAATAATAGAAATAATTGACAAGAATTATACCTTCAACTACTTTCCAAGGAAGGTCGTATTCACTCTCCAAGTATTTTTATCATGTTTACCCATAGAGAACCTTGGAGACACGACATGGAAACTCTTATGTGGAAGTTACGTTAACCTCTATATGTCCAAAGGTGTGATGGTGAATGACACTTGTTTATTCCAAAATATAACATTCACTATTGCATGGTCATGGTCATAACCATCAATGATACTCTGCAAAATGTGCTTGCCGGTCTTGAACTGCGACATTGTTAACAAGTATTACAAACTTGATGTAGAGAGCCATGTATTGTCATAACCCGGGATGGTTGATAAATCTATCATGGTGGTGCAAGTAGCATTCTTGAAAACCAAATTTCTAATGGCATTTTTATTAGACGTGGTATGATTGACCATTGTTTGATAAAGTAAAAGGAGAAACATGATTGCAAAGAGTGTGGGGTGATGGTGTATTGGGAAGAGTTTGAGAGAAATCACAAAAATGTAACCGAAAAATGACTTCTCGATGTCTATTTATAGATAGAAATGATAGGATTTGGACATGTCGCAAAATGTCATTCGGTATGCACTAAGGCTAATTGATAAACTGACACATGGTAGGGTAAATATTGGTTTAGTGATGGATTTTACTTTCCACCCTGTTGGTATCTCAGAATTTGTTTTTACCCAATCTATTTCTAGGACCTTGGAAATCACCTGATTTGTTACTTGAAATATGCTTACCATCTAGGACATTTTTCGATCAATGGTTTCCATCTGGGTCATTTGTCAGTCTATGATTTACATATATTCCACTATTTGTACCTTATCTTTTGCCCAACTCATTAGCTAGTCCTCGAATTCCACCTGGGCCATTGGATGATCATGGATTTCCATCCAAGCTGTTACCCGATTCTTAATTTCCACCTGGGCCATTGGTCGTACATTTATTTTCACCTAGCCCGTATCATCAGTTCTTGCTTTCCAACTTATTTGTCACCGGTCCATGTTTTACACCTGGTTCGTATCCTAAATTTATATATTACCTGGTACAAAATTGGGTTTGTGTTTTCACCCAATCCATTACCGGATTGTGTTTTCCTTCAGTTCACCAATTTTTTCCATTTTTTTTTCAAAAATTAAGATAATTCACCATATCCTCCTACATGAGGTTGACCTCGATTTGCTAGGGATTCGCAATGGATTCAAATTTTTTTGCAAGGATATTTCAGGTCCGACACTTTATGCATAACCCTGATACACACACAATATTACTTTTGGATGAAGGATTATAAGTTAGATCCTATTTATTTCATATGTAAATATTGATATTAAATACTCTTCCTTCGGTGTTAGATAATACTATATAGCTCTTTATAGCTTGCATCCTTATCTATTTTAAACATAATTAAATATCATTCTTTTATTATTATTTATTTTATATTCATTTGTAATATCTTATAGCCTTTAGCAAAGTTTTTTGATTGGATTATTGTTTACACCATATGTACAATTCACATGAAAATTCATAATGGAATAAATATGTCCATTCTTTTATAGGGATACTTAAATTCAAACTAGCTCATTGATCTAGATAAGTAATTTTACTTACATTTGTTTATTTCCTTTTATTCTTAGACCTAATCTAGGATCTCATATAAACATGATACAATCACTTTATCTTCTTTGTGAGAAAAATATTAACTATTTTTATGTCAAATATATTTATGAATATGGAGGTCATAGAGGTGGAGGAACCACAGTGTCAGAGGAACCGTGAGTGATGACAAAATATGATTATTGGTAAGGGTTTTGATTAAATTTTATAGGCGATGGCAAAACCATGATGGTAGAGGAACCACAAATGATTGCAAAACCATGGTGGTTGTCGACAATATCCTTGAGGTGGAAACTATAGTAGAGGAACATTAGGTAGTGGCTATTAGTAATATCCTTATGGTGGGTACTACAATGAAGGAACCATAACTAGTAGTTGTTGGATTGGATGGAGACCTTTGGGGCTAGTAACCTTCAAGGTGAGAAGGATCAAATGGAGATATCTAGGACCAATAACCCTTAAGACAAGTAGGATCATATGGAGATCTATAAGGTCAATAAATATCAAGGTGACATTTTGATCATGTCTAGTCATGGTGCTAGCAGTGCTACAATGGATTCTTCTAAGCATCATTTGTATTTAATGATTTCCTCTTGGGAGGTGTGTTGAAGGGTTTAGATGGCGAGCAAGGTGATTCAATTGTGGATATCCCTATTTTCAGAGACATAATAAGTATGAGCTAGGTAGATCCTTTGAAATATAATAAAATTTCTAACTTTGTTGGAAACGAAAAGAATATTTTCATTCCTTCGATAAGTGATGAGAATGGGTTGGTACTAAAAATTCTAGATAATATTTTAGATAGTGCCCACAACAGATTGAGTAATAGTTTGATTGGTAAATTTATTGGATAGAGACCATCTATAGATGAAATTAAGAAATGGGCTAACCGCAGGTGGAAAGTAAAGGGAATGTGGACTTCTTAGCTTTTACAAGAGGTTTATTTTTACCCTCTTTTTCTATTGTGGAATACATGAATTGAATTTTTTTGGGTTTTCCATGGTTTATGGTATGATCTAGATTATTCTTGAGGAAATGGGCTCTTGGGTTGAATTCAGCATCTAAAAACACTGAGGTTGCTCCCATTTGGGTTAAATTTCTAGTGTTACCCCTTAAGTTCTGGGAAAATAAAATTTTAGAAGCTATTGGCAACTACATTGGCAACTTTCTATTTTTGGATTTTTCTACTAGGGAGAGGAGGAATATGGTCTTTGCTAAAATTTGTGTGCTAGTTGGAGCGATCAAATCTCTGCCAAGCTCTTTTAAACTAATATCAAGTAAAGGTACTTGTACATAGGATATTTCTTATGAAAATAATCCTTTTTGATGTTAGATATGTAGCAAAATAGGTCACTTGACAAAAAAAAAGCCATAATAGTAAAGATTATGGAAATAATCTAGAGTAGCAAGGAAGGGTAAGGCCATTTGGAAAGTGAAATAGACTAACAAAACTTTGGAGGACATTGAACAAACCCCCAAAGTTAAGCCATAGTAGTCCCCAAAATATGAAATAAAATACAAATGTATCTACTCCATAATCATCAAGCGAAATATTATCTAATCCAACATTTGTGGTTGATACCTCTAGTACTTGAATTGTGTTAAATGAAAAAGTGGGGAAAACACCCCATAATATTGGTTGCATAAGTATTTTACCCCTTCCACGGGCCATATTGATTTTCCCTCTCATTTGTTGCACATGTGGTTGTTGTTGTGGTGGTGGTGACCTCATGACTTGCTACTCTCGATTCTCACATTTTTTTTCTTGATAGCCCCATGACATTCAAATAAGAATTTGCCAAAATTATTTTCAAAAAAAAAATTAATAATTTCAAGAAAAGAGAATGATTTACCTAATGACGATTGGATCTCATGTACAATGTTGTGTTTGTCGGTTGTGCGCAATTTTGAAAATATTAAAATTTTAATAAAAATTATTATAATTTTATGTCACACAATAATAAAAATACTCATAAAATATTTAAAGTGAAACTTACATGTAGGATGGTTGATATAACTAGATTCAGGTCTATGAGAAGGAGGAGTAACCTACTGTGTATATTTTTTTGGCCTCGATAATGGTGATGATTTTGATTCATTTTCTTCATAATCACCACATGCCTCATGCATGTGACCCCTTACACCAACATCCATTTTTTTAGTTTTGGTCACTACCTTTATCTACAATCAGGTGCAAAACAAAACTAAAACTAAAAATAGAGCTAAAATATATTAAAAAATGGATGTGAAATATGGAATTATCCTAAATTCATCTGAACTCATACCCAAGCTCAGCAGTGTGGGATGCAATGTTTTTGGTACTTCAGTATTTTTTAAATCATGAAATTTTTTATAAAAAAGAGCCAAAATAAAGTTAACGTTCACCACAGTTTTGAATTCCTTTGTCCCAACATCGTGCAACTATGTTCTGATGTGTTCTAAAATGTACATGCATGATTCAAACTATGTGCCTTGAAAAATATGAACAATATAGATCAATGCCTATAATGGAAGTTCTATTCTTCTAAGAAAAAATAGTATTTCTTGTAAGAACTCAATAATGGCTTTCAAATTTTTTATTTTCAACACAACTTTTTATTAAGCCTCTATTAGAATTAGCCACAGAAGCTGCATCAAAAAAATAGATGAAAAAATGTTAAATTTTGAACAATAATAGAAATAATTGACAAGAATTATACCTTCAACTACTTTCCATGGAAGGTCGTATTCACTCTCCAAGTATTTTTATCACATTTACCCATAGAGAACCTTGGAGACACGACATGGAAACTCTTATGTGGAAGTTATGTTAACCTCTGTATGTCCAAAGGTGTGATGGTGAATGACACTTATTTATTCCAAAATATAACATTCACTATTGCATGGTCATGGTCATAACCATAAATGATACTCTGCAAAATGTGCTTGCCGGTCTTGAACTGCGACATTGTTAGCAAGTATTACAAACTTGATGTAGAGAGCCATGTATTGTCATAACCCAATATGGTTGACAAATCTATCATGGTGGTGAAAGTAGCATTCTTGAAAACCAAATTTCTAATGGCAATTTTATTAGACGTGGTATGATTTACCATTGTTTGATAAAGTAAAAGGAGAAACATGATTGCAAAGAGTGTGGGGTGATGGTGTATTGAGAAGAGTTTTAGAGCAATCACAAAAATGTAACAGAAAAATGACTTCTCGATGTCTATTTATAGATAGAAATGATAGGATTTGGACATGTCGCAAAATGTCATTCGGTATGCACTAAGGCTAATTGATAAACTGACACATGGTAGGGTAAATATTGGTTTAGTGATGGATTTTACTTTCCACCCGGTTGGTATCTCAAACTGTGTTTTCACCCAATCTATTTCTAGGACCTTTCAAATCACCTGATTTTTTACCTGAACTATGGTTACCATCTAGGACATTTTTCGGTCAATGGTTTCCATCTGGGTCATTTTTCAGTCTATGATTTACATATATTCCACTATTTGTACCTTATATTTTGCCCAACTCATTAGCTAGTCCTCGAATTCCACCTGGGCCATTGGCTGATCATGGATTTCCATCCAAGCTATTACCTGGTTCTTAATTTCCACCTGGGCCATTGGTCGTACTTTTATTTTCACCTAGCCCGTATCATCGGTTCTTGCTTTCCAACTTATTGGTCACCGGTCCATGTTTTACACCTGGTTCGTATCCTAAATTTATATATTAACTGGTACAAAATTGGGTTTGTGTTTTCACCCAATCCATTCCCGGATTGTGTTTTCCTTCAGTTCACCAATTTTTTCCATTTTTTTTTCAAAAATTGAGATAATTCACCATATCCTCCTAAATGAGGTTGACCTCGATTTTCTAGGGATTCACAATGGATTCAAAATTTTTTGCAAGGATATTTCAGGTCCGACACTTTATGCATAACCCTGATACACACACAATATTACTTTTGGATGGAGGATTATAACTTAGATCCTATTTATTTCATATGTAAATATTGATATTCAATACTCTTCCTTCCATGTTAGATAATACTATCTAGCTCTTTTTAGCTTGCATCCTTATCTATTTTAAACATAATTAATTATCATTCCTTTATTATTATTTATTTTATATTCATTTGTAATATCTTATAGCCTTTAGCAAAAAATTTTGATTGGATTATTGTTTACACCATATGTACAATTCACATGAAAATTCATAATGGAATAAATATGTCAATTCTTTTATAGGGATACTTAAATTCAAACTGGGTCGTTGATCTAGATAATTAATTTTACTTACATTTGTTTATTTCCTTTTATTCTTAGACCTAATCGAGGATCTCATATAAACATGATACAATCACTTTATCTTCTTTGTGAGTAAAATATTAACTATTTTTATGTCAAATATATTTATGAATATGGAGGTCATAGAGGTGGAGGAACCACAGTGTCAGAGGAACCGTGAGTGATGAAAAAATATGATTATTGGTAAGGGTTTTGATTAAATATTATAGGCAGTGTCAAAACCATGATGGTAGACGAACCACAAATGATTGCAAAACCATGGTGGTTGTCAAAAATATCCTTGAGGTGGAAACTATAGTAGAGGAACCATAGGTAGTGGCTATTAGTAATATCCTTATGGTGGGTACTACAATGAAGGAACCATAACTAGTAGTTGTTGGATTGGATGGGGACCTTTGGGGCTAGTAACCTTCAAGGTGAGAAGGATCGAATGGAGATATCTAGGACCAATAACCCTTAAGACAAGTAGGATCATATGGAGATCTATAAGGTCAATAAATATCAAGGTGACCCTTTGATCATGTCTAGTCATGGTGCTAGAAGTGCTACAATGGATTCTTCTAAGCATCATTTGTATTTAATGATTTCCTCTTGGGAGGTGTGTTGAAGGGTTCAGATGGCGAGCAATGTGATTCAATTGTGGATATCCCTATTTTCAGAGAGATAGTAAGTATGATCTAGGTAGATCATTTGAAATATAATAAAATTTCTAACTTTTTTGGAAACGAAAAGAAGATTTTCATTCCTTCGATAAGTGATGAGAATGGGTTGGTACTAAAAATTCTAGATAATATTTTAGATAGAGCCCACAACAGATTGAGTAATAGTTTGATTGGTAAATTTATTGGATAGAGACCATCTATAGATCAAATTAATAAATGGGCTAACCGCAGGTGGAAAGAAAAGGGAATGTGGACTTCTTAGCTTTTACAAGAGGTTTATTTTTACCCTCTTTTTCTATTGTGGAATACATGAATTGAATTTTTTTGGGTTTCCCATGGTTTATGGGATGATCTAGATTATTCTTGAGGAAATGGGCTCTTGGGTTCAATTCAGCATCTAAAAACACTGAGGTTGCTCCCATTTGGGTTAAATTTCTAGTGTTACCCCTTAAGTTCTGGGAAAATAAAATTTTAGAAGCTATTGGCAACTACATTGGCAACTTTCTATTTTTGGATTTTTCTACTAAGGAGAGGAGGAATATGGTCTTTGCTATAATTTGTGTGCTAGTTGAGGCGATCAAATCTCTGCCAAGCTCTTTTAAACTAATATCAAGTAAAGGTACTTGTACATGTGATATTTCTTATGAAAATAATCCATTTTGATGTTAGATATGTAGCAAAATAGGTCACTTGACAAAAAAATGTCACATTAGTAAAGATTATGGAAATAATCTAGAGTAGCAAGGAAGGGTAAGGCCATTTGGAAAGTGAAATAGACTAACAAAACTTTGGAGGACATTGAACAAACCCCCAAAGTTAAGCCATAGTAGTCCCCAAAATATGCAATAAAATACAAATGTATCTACTCCATCATCATCAAGCGAAATATTATCTAATCCAACATTTGTGGTTGATACCTCTAGTACTTGAATTGTGTTAAATGAAAAGTGGGGAAAACACCCCATAATATTGGTTGCATAAGTATTTTACCCCCTCCACGTGCCATATTGATTTTCCCTCTCATTTTTTGCACATGTGGTTGTTGTTGTGGTGGTGGTGACCTCATGACTTGCTACTCTGGCTTCTCACATTTTTTTTCTTGATAGCCACATGACATTCAAATAATAATTTGCCAAAATTATTTAAAAAAAAAAAATTAATAATTTCAAGAAAAGAGAATGATTTACCTAATGACGATTGGATCTCATGTACAATGTTGTGTTTGTCGGTTGTGCGCAATTTTGAAAATATTAAAATTTTAATAAAAATTATTATAATTTTATGTCACACAATAAGAAAAATACTCATAAAATATTTAAAGTGAAACTTAAATGTAGGATGGTTGATATAACTAGATTCAGGTCTATGAGAAGGAGTAACCTACTGTGTATATTTTTTTGGCCTCGATAATGGTGATGATTTTGATTCATTTTCTTCATAATCACCACATGCCTCATGCATGTGACCCCTTACACCAACATCCAATTTTTTAGTTTTGGTCACTACCTTTATCTACAATCAGGTGCAAAACAAAACTAAAACTAAAAATAGAGCTAAAATATATTAAAAAATGGATCTGAAATATGGAATTACCCTAAATTCCTCTGAACTCATACCCAAGCTCAGCAGTGTGGGATGCAATGTTGTTGGTACTTCAGTATTTTTTAAATCATGAAATTTTTTATAAAAAAGAGCTAAAATAAAGTTAACATTCACCACAGTTTTGAATTCCTTTGTCCCAACATCGTGCAACTATGTTCTGATGTGTTCTAAAATGTACATGCATGATTCAAACTATGTGCCTTGAACAATATGAACAATATAGATCAATGCCTATAATGGAAGTTCTATTCTTCTAAGAAAAAATAGTATTTCTTGTAAGAACTCAATTATGGCTTTCAAATTTTTTATTTTCAACACAACTGTTTATTAAGCCTCTATTAGAATTAGCCACAGAAGCTGCATCAAAAAAATAGATGAAAAAATGTTAAATTTTGAACAATAATAGAAATAATTGACAAGAATTATACTTTCAACTACTTTCCAAGGAAGGTCGTATTCACTCTCCAAGTATTTTTATCACATTTACCCATAGAGAACCTTGGAGACACGACATGGAAACTCTTATGTGGAAGTTATGTTAACCTCTGTATGTCCAAAGGTGTGATGGTGAATGACACTTGTTTATTCCAAAATATAACATTCACTATTGCATGGTCATGGTCATAACCATCAATGATACTCTACAAAATGTGCTTGTCGGTCTTGAACTGCGACATTGTTAGCAAGTATTACAAACTTGATGTAGAGAGCCATGTATTGTCATAACCCGATATGGTTGACAAATCTATCATGGTGGTGCAAGTAGCATTCTTGAAAACCAAATTTCTAATGGCAGTTTTATTAGACGTGGTATGATTGACCATTTTTTGATAAAGTAAAAGGAGAAACATGATTGCAAAGAGTGTGGGGTGATGGTGTATTGAGAAGAGTTTTAGAGCAATCACAAAAATGTAACCGAAAAATGACTTCTCAATGTCTATTTATAGATAGAAATGATAGGATTTGGACATGTCGCAAAATGTCATTCGGTATGCACTAAGGCTAATTGATAAACTGACACATGGTAGGGTAAATATTGGTTTAGTGATGGATTTTACTTTCCACCCAGTTGGTATCTCAAACTGTGTTTTCACCCAATCTATTTCTAGGACCTTTCAAATCACCTGATTTGTTACCTGAACTATGGTTACCATCTAGGACATTTTTCGGTCAATGGTTTCCATCCGGGTCATTTGTCGATCTATGATTTACATATATTCCAATATTTGTACCTTATCTTTTGCCCAAATCATTAGCTAGTCCTCGAATTCCACCTGGGCCATTGGCTGATCATGGATTTCCATCCAAGCTGTTACCCGGTTCTTAATTTCCACCTGGGCCATTGGTTGTACTTTTATTTTCACCTAGCCCGTATCATCGGTTCTTGCTTTCCAACTTATTGGTCACCGGTACATGTTTTACACCTGGTTCGTATCCTAAATTTATATATTACCTGGTACAAAATTGGGTTTGTGTTTTCACCCAATCCATTCTCGGATTGTGTTTTCCTTCAGTTCACCAATTTTTTCCATTTTTTTTTCAAAAATTGAGATAATTCACCATATCCTCCTAAATGAGGTTGACCTCGATTTGCTAGGGATTCACAATGGATTCAAAAAATTTTGCAAGGATATTTCAGGTCCGACACTTTATGCATAACCCTGATACACACAAAATATTACTTTTGGATGGTGGATTATAACTTAGATCCTATTTATTTCATATGTAAATATTGATATTAAATACTCTTCCTTCCATGTTAGATAATACTATCTAGCTCTTTTTAGCTTGCATCCTTATCTATTTTAAACATAATTAAATATCATTCCTTTATTATTATTTATTTTATATTCATTTGTAATATCTTATAGCCTTTAGCAAAAATTTTTGATTGGATTATTGTTTACACCATATGTACAATTCACATGAAAATTCATAATGGAATAAATATGTCAATTCTTTTATAGGGATACTTAAATTCAAACTGGGTCGTTGATCTAGATAAGTAATTTTACTTACATTTGTTTATTTCCTTTTATTCTTAGACCTAATCTAGGATCTCATATAAACATGATACAATCACTTTATCTTCTTTATGAGTAAAATATTAACTATTTTTATGTCAAATATATTTATGAATATGGAGGTCATAGAGGTGGAGGAACCACAGTGTCAGAGGAACCATGAGTGATGACAAAATATGATTATTGGTAAGGGATTTGATTAAATTTTATAGGCAGTGTCAAAACCATGATGGTAGACGAACCACAAATGATTGCAAAACCATGGTGGTTGTCGACAATATCCTTGAGGTGGAAACTATAGTAGAGGAACCATAGGTAGTGGCTATTAGTAATATCCTTATGGTGGGTACTACAATGAAGGAACCATAACTAGTAGTTGTTGGATTGGATGGAGACCTTTGGGGCTAGTAACCTTCAAGGTGAGAAGGATCGAATGGAGATATCTAGGACCAATAACCCTTAAGACAAGTAGGATCATATGGAGATCTATAAGGTCAATAAATATCAAGGTGACCCTTTGATCATGTCTAGTCATGGTGCTAGAAGTGCTACAATGGATTCTTCTAAGCATCATTTGTATTTAATGATTTCCTCTTGGGAGGTATGTTGAAGGGTTCAGATGGCAAGAAAGGTGATTCAATTGTGGATATCCCTATTTTGAGAGAGATAGTAAGTATGATCTAGGTAGATCATTTGAAATATAATAAAATTTCTAACTTTGTTGGAAACAAAAAGAAGATTTTCATTCCTTCGATAAGTGATGAGAATGGGTTGGTACTAAAAATTCTAGATAATATTTTAGATAGAGCCCACAACAGATTGAGTAATAGTTTGATTGGTAAATTTATTGGATAGAGACCATCTATAGATCAAATTAATAAATGGGCTAATCGTAGGTGGAAAGTAAAGGGAATGTGGACTTCTTAGCTTTTACAAGAGGTTTATTTTTACCCTCTTTTTCTATTGTGTAATACATGAATTGAATTTTTTTGGGTTTCCCATGGTTTATGGGATGATCTAGATTATTATTGAGGAAATGGGCTCTTGGGTTCAATTCAACATCTAAAAACACTGAGGTTGCTCCCATTTGGGTTAAATTTCTAGTGTTACCCCTTAAGTTCTGGGAAAATAAAATTTTAGAAGCTATTGGCAACTACATTGGCAACTTTCTATTTTTGGATTTTTCTACTAAGGAGAGGAGGAATATGGTCTTTGCTATAATTTGTGTGCTAGTTGGAGCGATCAAATCTCTGCCAAGCTCTTTTAAACTGATATCAAGTAAAGGTACTTGTACATAGGATATTTCTTATGAAAATAATCCTTTTTGATGTTAGATATGTAGCAAAATAGGTCACTTGACAAAAAAATGTCACATTAGTAAAGATTATGGAAATAATCTAGAGTAGCAAGGAAGGGTAAGGCCATTTGGAAAGTGAAATAGACTAACAAAACTTTGGAGGACATTGAACAAACCCCCAAAGTTAAGCCATAGTAGTCCCCAAAATATGCAATAAAATACAAATGTATCTACTCCATCATCATCAAGCGAAATATTATCTAATCCAACATTTGTGGTTGATACCTCTAGTACTTGAATTGTGTTAAATGAAAAAGTGGGGAAAACACCCCATAATATTGGTTGCATAAGTATTTTACCCCTTCCACGGGCCATATTGATTTTCCCTCTCATTTGTTGCACATGTGGTTGTTGTTGTGGTGGTGGTGAACTCATGACTTGCTACTCTGGCTTCTCACATTTTTTTTCTTGATAGCCACATGAAATTCAAATAAGAATTTGCCAAAATTATTTTCAAAAAAAAAATTAATAATTTCAAGAAAAGAGAATGATTTACCTAATGACGATTGGATCTCATGTACAATGTTGTGTTTGTCGGTTGTGCGCAATTTTGAAAATATTAAAATTTTAATAAAAATTATTATAATTTTATGTCACACAATAAGAAAAATACTCATAAAATATTTAAAGTGAAACTTAAATGTAGGATGGTTGATATAACTAGATTCAGGTCTATGAGAAGGAGGAGTAACCTACTGTGTATATTTTTTTGGCCTCGATAATGGTGATGATTTTGATTCATTTTCTTCATAATCACCACATGCCTCATGCATGTGACCCCTTACACCAACATCCAATTTTTTAGTTTTGGTCACTACCTTTATCTACAATCAGGTGCAAAACAAAACTAAAACTAAAAATAGAGCTAAAATATATTAAAAAATGGATGTGAAATATGGAATTACCCTAAATTCATATGAACTCATACCCAAGCTCAGCAGTGTGGGATGCAATGTTGTTGGTACTTCAGTATTTTTTAAATCATGAAAATTTTAATAAAAAAGAGCTAAAATAAAGTTAACGTTCACCACAGTTTTGAATTACTTTGTCCCAACATTGTGCAACTATGTTCTGATGTTTTCTAAAATGTACATGCATGATTCAAACTATGTGCCTTGAACAATATGAACAATATAGATCAATGCCTATAATGGAAGTTCTATTATTCTAAGAAAAAATAGTATTTCTTGTAAGAACTCAATAATGGCTTTCAAATTTTTTATTTTCAACACAACTGTTTATTAAGCCTCTATTAGAATTAGCCACAGAAGCTGCATCAAAAAAATAGATGAAAAAATGTTAAATTTTGAACAATAATAGAAATAATTGACAAGAATTATACCTTCAACTACTTTCCAAGGAAGGTCGTATTCACTCTCCAAGTATTTTTATCACATTTACCCATAGAGAACCTTGGAGACACGACATGGAAACTCTTATGTGGAAGTTATGTTAACCTCTGTATGTCCAAAGGTGTGATGGTGAATGACACTTGTTTATTCCAAAATATAACATTCACTATTGCATGGTCATAGTCATAACCATCAATGATACTCTACAAAATGTGCTTGCCGGTCTTGAACTACGACATTGTTAGCAAGTATTACAAACTTGATGTAGAGAGCCATGTATTGTCATAACCCAATATGGTTGACAAATCTATCATGGTGGTGCAAAAAGCATTCTTGAAAACCAAATTTCTAATAGCAGTTTTATTAGACGTGGTATGATTGACCATTGTTTGATAAAGTAAAAGGAGAAACATGATTGCAAAGAGTGTGGGGTGATGGTGTATTGAGAAGAGTTTTAGAGCAATCACAAAAATGTAACCAAAAAATGACTTCTCGATGTGTATTTATAGATAGAAATGATAGGATTTAGACATGTTGCAAAATGTCATTCGGTATGCACTAATTCTAATTGATAAACTGACACATGGTAGGGTAAATATTGGTTTAGTGATGGATTTTACTTTCCACCCGGTTGGTATCTCAAACTGTGTTTTCACCCAATCTATTTATAGGACCTTTCAAATCACCTGATTTGTTACCTGAACTATGGTTACCATATAGGACATTTTTCGGTCAATGGTTTCCATCTGGGTCATTTTTCAGTCTATGATTTACATATATTCCACTATTTGTACCTTATATTTTTCCCAACTCATTAGCTAGTCCTCAAATTCCACCTGGGCCATTGGCTGATCGTGGATTTCCATCCAAGCTGTTACCCGGTTCCTAATTTCTAGTTGGGCCATTGGTCGTACTTTTATTTTCACCCAGCCCATGTCATCGGTTCTTGCTTTCCAACTTATTGGTCACCAGTCCATGTTTTAAACCTAGTTCGTATCCTAAATTTATATATTACCTGGTACAAAATTGGGTTTGTGTTTTCACCCAATCCATTCCCGGATTGTGTTTTCCTTCAGTTCACCAATTTTTTACATTTTTTTTCAAAAATTAATATAATTCACCATATCCTCCTACATGAGGTTGACATTGATTTGCTAGGGATTCGCAATGGATTCAAAATTTTTTGCAAGGATATTTCAGGTCCGACACTTTATGCTTAACCCTGATACACACACAATATTACTTTTGGATGGAGGATTATAACTTAGATCCTATTTATTTCATATGTAAATATTGATATTAAATACTCTTCCTTCCATGTTAGATAATACTATCTAGCTCTTTTTAGCTTGCATCCTTATCTATTTTAAACATAATTAAATATCATTCCTTTATTATTATTTATTTTATATTCATTTGTAAAATATTATAGCCTTTAGAAAAGTTTTTTTATTGGATTATTGTTTACACCATATGTACAATTCACATGAAAATTCATAATGGAATAAATATGTCCATTCTTTTATAGGGATACTTAAATTCAAACTAGGTCGTTGATCTAGATAAGTAATTTTACTTACATTTGTTTATTTCCTTTTATTCTTATACCTAATCTAGGATCTCATATAAACATGATACAATCACTTTATCTTCTTTGTGAGTAAAATATTAACTATTTTTATGTCAAATATATTTATGAATATGGAGGTCATAGAGGTGGAGGAACCACGAGTGTCGGAGGAACCATGAGTGATGACAAAATATGATTATTGGCAAGGGTTTTGATTAAATTTTATAGGCGAGTGGCAAAACCATGATGGTAGAGGAACCACAAATGATTGCAAAACCATGGTGGTTGTCGACAATATCCTTGAGGTGGAAACTATAGTAGAGGAACCATAGGTAGTGGCTATTAGTAATATCCTTATGGTGGGTACTACAATGAAGGAACCATAACTAGTAGTTGTTGGATTGGATGGAGACCTTTGGGGCTAGTAACCTTCATGGTGAGAAGGATCGAATGGAGATATCTAGGACCAATAACCCTTAAGACAAGTAGGATCATATGGAGATCTATAAGGTCAATAAATATCAAGGTGACCCTTTGATCATGTCTAGTCATGGTGCTAGCAGTGCTACAATAGATTCTTCTAAGCATCATTTGTATTTAATGATTTCCTCTTGGGAGGTTTGTTGAAGGGTTCAAATGGCGAGCAAGGTGATTCAATTGTGGATATCCCTATTTTGAGAGAGATAGTAAGTATGATCTAGGTAGATCATTTGAAATATAATAAAATTTCTAACTTTGTTGGAAAGGAAAAGAAGATTTTCATTCCTTCGATAAGTGATGAGAATGGGTTGGTACTAAAAATTCTAGATAATATTTTAGATAGAGCCCACAACAGATTGAGTAATAGTTTGATTGGTAAATTTATTGGATAGAGACCATCTATAGATGAAATTAAGAAATGGGCTAGCCGCAGGTGGAAAGTAAAGGGAATGTGGACTTCTTAGCTTTTACAAGAGGTTTATTTTTACCCTCATTTTCCATTGTGGAATACATGAATTAATTTTTTTTGGGTTTTCCATGGTTTATGGGATGATCTAGATTATTCTTGAGGAAATGGGCTCTTGGGTTTAATTCAGCATCTAAAAACACTGAGGTTGCTCCCATTTGGGTTAAATTTGTAGTGTTACCCCTTAAGTTCTGGGAAAATAAAATTTTAGAAGCTATTGGCAACTACATTGGCAACTTTCTATTTTTGGATTTTTCTACTAAGGAGAGGAGGAATATGGTCTTTGCTAAAATTTGTGTGCTAGTTGGAGCGATCAAATCTCTGCCAAGCTCTTTTAAACTGATATTATGTAAAGGTACTTGTACATAGGATATTTCTTATGAAAATAATCCTTTTTGATGTTAGATATGTAGCAAAATAGGTCACTTGACAAAAAAATGTCACATTAGTAAAGATTATGGAAATAATCTAGAGTAGCAAGGAAGGGTAAGGCCATTTGGAAAGTGAAATAGACTAACAAAACTTTGGAGGACATTGAACAAACCCCCAAAATTAAGCCATAGTAGTCCCCCAAATATGCAATAAAATACAAATGTATCTACTCCATCATCATCAAGCGAAATATTATCTAATCCAACATTTGTGGTTGATACCTCTAGTACTTGAATTGTGTTAAATGAAAAAGTGGGGAAAACATCCCATAATATTGGTTGCATAAGTATTTTACCCCTTCCACGGGCCATATTGATTTTCCCTCTCATTTGTTGCACATGTGGTTGTTGTTGTGGTGGTGGTGACCTCATGACTTGCTACTCTGGATTCTCACATTTTTTTTCTTGATAGCCACATGACATTCAAATAAGAATTTGCCAAAATTATTTAAAAAAAAAAAATTAATAATTTCAAGAAAAGAGAATGATTTACCTAAGGACGATTGGATCTCATGTACAATGTTGTGTCTGGGGGTTGTGCGCAATTTTGAAAATATTAAAATTTTAATAAAAATTATTATAATTTTATGTCACACACTAAGAAAAGTACTCATAAAATATTTAAAGTGAAACTTACATGTAGGACGGTTGATATAACTAGATTCAGGTCTATGAGAAGGAGGAGTAACCTACTGTGTATATTTTTTTGGCCTCGATAATGGTGATGATTTTGATTCATTTTATTCAAAATCACCACATGCCTCATGCATGTGACCCCTTACACCAACATCCAATTTTTTAGTTTTGGTCACTACCTTTATCTGCAATCAGGTGCAAAACAAAACTAAAACTAAAAATAGAGCTAAAATATATTAAAAAATGGATGTGAAATATGGAATTACACTAAATTCCTCTGAACTTATACCCAAGCTCAGCAGTGTGGGATGCAATGTTGTTGGTACTTTAGTATTTTTTAAATCATGAAAAGTTTTATAAAAAAGAGCTAAAATAAAGTTAACGTTCACCATAGTTTTGAATTCCTTTTTCCCAACATCGTGCAACTATGTTCTTATGTGTTCTAAAATGTACATGCATGATTCAAACTATGTGCCTTGAACAATATGAACAATATAGATCAATACCTATAATGGAAGTTCTATTCTTCCAAGAAAAAATAGTGGCTTTCAAATAATGGCTTTCAAATTTTTTATTTTCAACAAAACCATTTATTAATCCTCTATTAGAATTAGCCACAGAAGCTGCATCAAAAAAATAGATGAAAAAATGTTAAATTTTGAACAATAATAGAAATAATTGACAAGAATTATACCTTCAAATACTTTCCAAGGAAGGTCGTATTCACTCTCCAAGTATTTCTATCATGTTTACCCATAGAGAACCTTGGAGACATGACATGGAAACTCTTATGTGGAAGTTATGTTAACCTCTGTATGTCCAAAGGTGTGATGGTGAATGACACTTGTTTATTAAAAAATATAACATTCACTATTGCATGGTCATGGTCATAACCATCAATGATACTCTGCAAAATGTGCTTGCTGGTCTTGAATTGCGACATTGTTAGCAACTATTACAAACTTGATGTAGATAACCATGTATTGTCATAACCCGGGATGGTTGACAAATCTATCATGGTGGTGCAAGTAGCATTCTTGAAAACCAAATTTCTAATGGCAGTTTTATTAGACGTGGTATGATTGACCATTGTTTGATAAAGTAAAAGGAGAAACATGATTGCAAAGAGTGTGGGGTGATGGTGTATTGGGAAGAGTTTGAGAGCAATCACAAAAATGTAACCGAAAAATGACTTCTCGATGTCTATTTATAGATAGAAATGATAGGATTTGGACATGTCGTAGAATGTCATTCGGTATGCACTAAGGCTAATTGATAAACTAACACATGGTAGGGTAAATATTGGTTTAGTGATGGATTTTACTTTCCACCCAGTTGGTATCTCAGACATTGTTTTCACCCAATCTATTTCTAGGACCTTGGAAATCACCTGATTTGTTACCTGAACTATGGTTACCATCTAGGACATTTTTCGGTCAATGGTTTCCATCTGGGTTATTTGTCAGTCTATGATTTACATATATTCCACTATTTGTACCTTATATTCCACCCAACTCATTAGCTAGTCCTCAAATTCCACCTGGCCATTGGCTGATCGTGGATTTCCATCCAAGCTGTTACCAGGTTCTTAGTTTCCACCTGGGCCATTGGCCGTACTTTGATTTTCACCCAGCCCGTATCATCGGTTCTTGCTTTCCAACTTATTGGTCATCGGTCCATGTTTTACACCTAGTTCGTATCCTAAATTTATATATTACCTGGTACAAAATTGGGTTTGTGTTTTCACCCAATCCATTCCCGGATTGTGTTTTCCTTCAGTTCACCAATTTTTTCCATTTTTTTTTCAAAAATTAAGATAATTCACCATATCCTCCTACATGAGGTTGATCTTGATTTGCTAGGGATTCGCAATGGATTCAAATTTTTTTGCAAGGATATTTCAGGTCCGACACTTTATGCATAACCCTGATACACACACAATATTACTTTTGGATGGAGGATTATAACTTAGATCCTATTTATTTCATATGTAAATATTGATATTAAATACTCTTCCTTCCATGTTAGATAATACTATCTATCTCTTTTTAGCTTGCATCCTTATCTATTTTAAACATAATTAAATATCATTCCTTTATTATTATTTATTTTATATTCATTTTTAATATCTTATAGCATTTAGCAAAGTTTTTGATTGGATTATTGTTTACACCATATGTACAATTCACATGAAAATTCATAATGGATTAAATATGTCCATTCTTTTATAGAGATACTTAAATTCAAACTAGGTCGTTGATCTAGATAAGTAATTTTACTTACATTTTTTTATTTCCTTTTATTCTTAGACCTAATCTAGGATCTCATATAAACATGATACAATCACTTTATATTCTTTGTGAGTAAAATATTAACTATTTTTATGTCAAATATATTTATGAATATAGAGGTCATAGAGGTGGAGGAACCACAGTGTCAGAGGAACCATGAGTGATGACAAAATATGATTATTGGTAAGGGTTTTGATTAAATTTTATAGGCGGTGGCAAAACCATGATGGTAGAGGAACCACAAATGATTGCAAAACCATGGTGGTTGTCGACAATATCCTTGAGGTGGAAACTATAGTAGAGGAACCATAGGTAGTGGCTATTAGTAATATCCTTATGGTGGGTACTACAATGAAGGAACCATAACTAGTAGTTTTTGGATTGGATGGAGACCTTTGGGGCTAGTAACCTTCAAGGTGAAAAGGATCGAATGGAGATATCTAGGACCAATAACCCTTAAGACAAGTAGGATCATATGGAGATCTATAAGGTCAATAAATATCAAGGTGACCCTTTGATCATGTCTAGTCATGGTGCTAGAAGTGCTACAATGGATTCTTCTAAGCATCATTTGTATTTAATGATTTCCTCTTGAGAGGTGTGTTGAAGGGTTCAAATGGCGAGAAAGGTGATTCAATTGTGGATATCCCTATTTTGAGAGAGATAGTAAGTATGATCTAGGTAGATCAATTGAAATATAATAAAATTTCTAACTTTGTTGGAAAGGAAAAGAAGATTTTCATTCCTTCGATAAGTGATGAGAATGTGTTGGTACTAAAAATTCTAGATAATATTTTAGATAGAGCCCACAACAGATTGAGTAATAGTTTGATTGGTAAATTTATTGGATAGAGACCATCTATAGATAAAATTAAGAAATGGGCTAACCACAGGTGGAAAGTAAAGGGAATGTGGACTTCTTAGCTTTTACAAGAGGTTTATTTTTACCTTCATTTTCTATTGTGGAATACATAAATTGAATTTTTTTGGGTTTCCCATGGTTTATGGGATGATCTAGATTATTCTTGAGGAAATGGGCTCTTGGGTTCAATTCAGCATCTAAAAACATTGAGGTTCCTCCCATTTGGGTTAAATTTCTAGTGTTGCCCCTTAAGTTCTGGGAAAATAAAATTTTAGAAGCTATTGGCAACTACATTGGCAACTTTCTATTTTTGGATTTTTCTACTAAGGAGAGGAGGAATATGGTCTTTGCTATAATTTGTGTGCTAGTTGGAGCGATCAAATCTCTACCAAGCTCTTTTAAATTGATGTCAAGTACAGGTACATGTACATAGGATATTTATTATGAAAATAATCCTTTTTGATGTTAGATATGTAGCAAAATAGTTCACTTGACAAAAAAATGTCACATTAGTAAAGATTATGGAAATAATCTAGAGTAGAAAGGAAGGGTAAGGCCATTTGGAAAGTGAAATAGACTAACAAAAATTTGGAGGACATTGAACAAACCCCCAGGGTTAAGCCATAGTAGTCCCCCAAATATGCAATAAAATACAAATGTATCTTCAGTTTTAACATTTTGTGAGAATGGAGAAGAAAACAAAAGAGTCATAGATCATTTGGGTATAATGCCTGTAGAATGTAATGAAGTTGTATAGGACCTATAGATTATGCTTTCTACATTAACACTGCTACTGGAGATAGATAATGTGAATATGGTGAAGGTGAGGCATGAAGAGCCAATGTAACTTTAAGTAAAAGAATATGTGAATATGGTGAAGGTAGAGCAGGAAGGACCAAACTAGTCCTACGAAGGACCAATTTGTTCCCATGTTGATATGGAGACTATCCCTTCTACTTTACCATTGATCCTGGAGAAAGAAAATGTAACTATGGTGAAGATTGGGTAGAAAGGTCCAAATTATTCCCATGAGAAATATAAATTAGAGATTGATAGTCATGATACTATAGAGGAATATACTATTGAGAAAGGTCCATCCTATGTTACTTCAAATGTAAGTGTAACTAAAAGAATAGAGCATAAAATAGATACAACACAAAGAAAGATAAATTACCCAAAATTGCTTTTCTTTATTGATTTCTTGATACAATATTTACAAATGAATTTTGAATTACCCTAAATAGAATGGTGGTAATGTTATAATTCTCTCTCTATGTTGATACAATGATTATGATACTGGAATGAGGGTCTTCCAAATATTCATAGGAACTCTTGCTCTTCGTTATACAACTATAGCTCCAAGGTTGAGTGGGATTTTGTATCGAACAAATACGGTACCACTCCAGCTACAAAAGCTTCTCAATAGTACCTATCTCTACACACATAAAAACCAAAGAGGGTCAGTAGCACCTACCAACCAATGATAAAGAAATGATGTTGTAAAACCCTAAATGAATAATCATGCGATATAGAAAACAAAAGCAAATAAACCAGAAATTCTTATAATAAATATGTTACTGATCATGTTTTCTATTCTATGAAACCGTAGGAGCACTATGGTGAATTGGTAACCATGGGTACACGGTTTTGAAATTGCAGATGCAAGGTTTTAACTATAAAACCACAGACCAATAGTTTGGATTGAATGGTAGAAATACCTAAAAATAGGACCTCTAGACTTGAAATTGAGCTTCTTCTTGGGATGTGTGCATATGTCTAGTCCTATTCTAGTAGCTTAGTAGTATCAGTATTCCACACTCTTTTTTTGATGGGTTGAGGGTGCCTTTATAGGCCCCTTAGGATTTTGAATGGAAATGGGAGGTGGTAAGCTTGTATTACCAAGTAGTAGTTCTACGCAACCAAATGGATGGGGTAGTTACAGTGAGTCACCCAGTGTGTCTCACTTAATTAGGGTGATGTGGCTGCAAGTGGAGTGGTGTGTGGGATTATACCCCATGTGAATTGAAAAGGGGGATAATAATGGATGAGATGTGGCAATGATATTGGGTGAGGTGGCTAGGACACATGCCTAGTGGGTAGGCAAGGTATCCTAGGCTAATTTTCCAGATTTAGTAAATTTTAAAAATAGGATAATGTGTAGGGTCTTATATCCCTAAGTTTGAACTTAGGCATATAACTTTATTATGTAGGATTTTGTGGTGGGGTGGAAAATGTGGTGTTGTGAGTGACCAAATTTTGGTGTCTACAGATGCCCCTTTTTGTATTGCATTGTGTGCAACACGATGCAATGCAAAAACCAATGATACCTAGTTTTATTTGAATGGAGAAATGGACTCAAATATTCTTGATGCAAAGAATGAATGACTTGAATTTTTTTTGGAAATTTTTTATTTGTTTTCTTATATCCTCAATTGGTGAATGGGTAAAATATGAAACCCACAAGCCAATTGACCAAGTTTGGATGATGAAACGAGGTGGTTATTTATTTATGTGGATGTGATGCAAATGTATGTCATTTTGATCAACTTGATACCCCAAGTTTGGGATTGTTTGTATTTTTACAAATTTACCTTTGGTTCAACAAAATGAAAAATGTGGTGGTAAAATCATTAACCACATTTGTGAGATTGTGAGTCCCACTATTGTTATTCACTTATGTGTATCGAAGCTAGTGCACTGGAACCTTGATATTTGAGTGATTTCTAATTATACCAAAATTGATTTGATTGTTTTTCACTTTGATCCAACAAAAGGGGTTGAAGGATAAACTTGTGCTAATCTATGTTGAACACGACCAATCCCAAATATTTAGGGACCTAGCTGATTTAATGCCGTAATAATTTGATGTTGAATGTGTGAATGAGTATCCTTATGGTTAGTTACCCATCCTACTAGATTGCATTGATTTCTAGTCGCTGCAACTACTAGGTATATAGGGTAGTTCACTAGATACAAGGTTTACTAAATGATTTGATGATGACGATGTTATGAAAATAGGTGATATGATGTATGCAAAAAAAAAATTGAAACCGCTAGTGTGCGATTCATTTTATTTTGGACCGCGGGCCTATGTTGTGTACTATGAATCACACATCTATGGTTTTGTGCACTTCACAAAATGTGGATGTGAATTTTACACCACAAACCATGGGTGCACTATTTTCACTGCAAAAAGCAGCTATATATAGGGTTCCAAGTCATTTTAATTCATTATTCTTTTTCCAGCTAGATTTGGCTTTGTGTTGAGAGAGATGAGTGAAATGGAGGTTGGTGAGGGAAGTGGAATTGGTACAGATGTGGGTGCTGCAGGTGGTGGCTTGGCTGGAGTGGAAGTTTTTGTTTGATATGCTTAGGTAGGTGCTTGAAGCCCTTAGTGTAGGGTTTTATTTGTATGCATGTTTGTTTGTTTGTTTGCTATACTCTTTTTTTTGAATCATTAAGAGGTGCTGGAAAAACTTTTTTTTTTGGATTTTCTTGAATTGTGCAATGTTGTGTTATTTTTTTATTTATTTTTTACTACCACGGATGGGGTAGGTTGATTTTTGTTTTTTTTTTTGAACAAAGCTTATAATTTTGACATGTTTATTTTGTGTGTATGATGAAATGTAATGTAGTCTAGAATGCATGTTTTTGTTTTGTTTTTGTGGGTTTTTTTTTTTTTTTTACTACCATGCATGGGGTAGGTTGAAATTTTCTTTTTTGGAACAAATCTTGTAATTTTGACATGTTTTTTTTGTGTGTGTGATAAAATGCAATGTAGTCTAGAATGCATGTTTTTTTTTTTTTACTACTGTGCATGGGATAGGGAAATTTTTATTTTTTTGTGTTAAATGTAATGTGTTGTTTTTTTGTTTATTTTTACTACCATGCATGGGGTAGGTTTTTTTTTTTGAATGTTTTTAATTTTAATATGCATATTTTTTGTGTTCAATGTAATGTAAAATGCATTTTTTTTATTTATTTTTGTTTTGGATGCACTCATGTTGCTTTGTTTGTTTGTGTCGTAGTTTAAGCTACTTACCACCAGACATAGATGACATCACACTATTTATAAAGTGCAAAAGGTGCTAACAACATATGATCTGCAGTTTCCTGAGGTTGTGGGTTTGGATGGGTGTGAGAGGATAGAGACATTCTGAGAAGATGAGGCACTTTTATCTGCACTCATTGAGATATGGTACCTAGACAGGGGTTCTTTTTAGCTCCTAATAGGGGATATTACTATTAATTTAGAGGATGTGTATCACATTTTTTGAGTTCATATCCAAATTCCACCAGTGAGGGGAGGGTCACGACAAGCAGGAAGTACTCAGAACCATATATGGTGAGCTTTGGGATGCAAACTGTAGTAAAGGGGTATCCCCTACCTTGAATTATTCAAGGGCGAGAGGCTAGTTGTAATTTTGACATTCTTGATGTACATATTAAGAAAAATGGTGTTTCCTAATAGCATGGGACTCAAGGATCCCATGGAACTAGGTTATAATTTTACTTTAGATGATGCCAAATCCATAGAGATTGGCATGGGCTCCTACTTTCTTGTGTTAGGTTTATAGTGAGCTGTATGAGGTAAAGAGGCAGAGTGAAAGGGCCTTATCTATAGTTTACTGCTCTAGAGTTTGTTGTGGGAGTATATCAATGTGCATCATCCTAAAGGGTTACCTTATGCATGCAATATTCTCCTTCCTCATGCTTTTCAATGATGGCTTAGTGATGAATCCTCTCCTATTCATCCTTCTATTTATGATGTTGTTTATAAGGATATCCTCAGTAGGTTGACTAGGGATGGCATCTGTTGACATCCATGGAAGGGCCTGATATGTGGGAGGGATGTTGTAGAGCATGGAATATGTACATCATGGCATGTTGATATGTAGATCCTATATTTTTAAGTCTAAAAGGCATCACCTTGTAAAATATACCCTAAGGTGTTGTAAATGGTGTCTTGTGTTGGTCCTCAACATTAATTTGAATTTGATTGTATCTTGAGAAATAGTCCATTAGCAAAAGCATTTCATGACCTACGTAGGATTCTACTAATTGATCGATGTTAAGTAGAGGAAAATCATCCTTGGGGTATGCTTTGTTTAGATTGCAAAAATTAGTGTATATGTGTACCCTCCAATTCAAATTATGAATGGGTACCATGTTAGAGAGCAAACCTGGATAATCAATTGAGACTATGAAATTAATGTCTAGTAGTTTTTGTAGCTCTTATTTGACAATTAATGCAATAGTTGAATGAAGTTTAATAAGATTTTAATTGAAAGGTTTAGCATCTAAAGACAAAGTAAGGTTTTGGACCACCAAGTTGGGGTTAATGCCAGGCATATCTTTGTATGACAACACAAAAATATCCTTCTTTCTTATCAAGACGTTGATCATACGTTCTTTCTCCTCTATGGATAAATTTTTTGCAATTTTGAAAATTTGAGGATTGTTCACATATTTGCTAAGGTTCACATCGATAGACTCTTTGATCAGCATATGGGAACCTTCCTCTAGTTTATGTGGAGTTGGGATGAGATGGATATCATCCTCCATATGCTCAAATGGCTCATAGATGTCCCCCTCTACTTCGATTTGAACAACCATGACAAAGGATGGTGAAGGTTGTTGTGGAATGAAAGTATTTGAAACTCGTAGTAACTCTTCAGATAGGATGAACTTAGTGATCGATGGTGGGGATGAAATCCTATCCATGGTGATAAGGCTAGCATCGACTTGAATCGACTTTGCAAAATAATATGGGTTACATAATGCGGAAAACTAGTCAACATAAATCACATTGACTTAGTGGATATGATGTGGATGTGATTCAAGAGGTGATGACTCAATATATCTAGATTGCAACTGACCTAAGGTTGGTGAATTGTGGTGCTACGGGAGAGACCAAGGTTATGGTGGAGGATTTTTCTCAGGGCGCTCATGCTCTTTGTTGAAGTGAAATATGGTTTGATCTATGGGGAAAATTTATGTATACCACTCATATTTATTGATGGGTTCAACAGGAACCACATCATATTGGGTACCATCAAATATTCAAATGATCCAATGTAGATTTGCTTCCATTTGTAAGAATTCACCAAAATATTCATAGGATATATAATCTCTTAAATTTTTATTAGAGATGTAATCATTTGACATGTAATTAATTGTGAATGTGTGTAATACAATCTCTAGAAAGGCCTCATGTAGATGAGATACAAATTAAAGGTCTAGATACTCATCCTTAGTATCATCACAATCCTCACACTCCTCGATCTTCTCTCTCTCTTCTTCATACTCAAGAGTGAGTCATTGGAAGCTTTGGTTGAAGGAATATTCTAAGGTAGAAGGTATATATCCTAGAATAGAGTGGTCATGTTTTTCTTTGTTTTCAGGCCCAATAATGTGATGGGGACCCTACTCATGTCGTCCTAGTCCATATTACTTCCACTTGACCCTGCAAAAATATCGTAAAAAGAATTTTGGGTTGGATAAATAAGCTAAATTTTAATTAAATTTTTGTAATGATTCCACACCAGGAGGAGGTGGATTAGATGAAGAATCCACTCTCCCATATATAAAATTAATCCCATCTAATTGGGAACCCATTCTGTACATTACACCTATGGCGAAAGGTGGATCACATGGGTGACCATAGTCTCTGACTCACTCAATAGGTGGTGTAACTGTGACACTCTTAGTGATGTACTCACTAATACTTGGATTGGAAAGATGTACTACAAATTGGAATGGTTGGGATGGTGATCGATCAATGGATGAGGAAGGTGCTTCTGGGTTGGCTTGTAGTTCAAGAGGAGGTGATGGCTCATCTCAGATAGGTGACCCTATTTGTGAGACTAAGGGTAGTGATGTTTGGGATGGATGAGATTGGATGGTATTGTTAGTTTATGGGCTGGGTTCAGCTGTGAATATGAATGGTGTTTATGAAGTAGATGGTATGATTGATGGATTTGATGATTGGTTAGCGGGATGATTAGTGTGATGGAAAAATGGAATGTAGTGGTTGAAGGTTGACTAGAGTTGATACTTTTAGATGCAAAAGTATGATAACTATCAATAATTCCTCTAGGATGGGGGATTTTTATTAAGTGATGTTAGTGGGAGAGGTTCGAATGATGAGTGGTTGGATGGATAGGTGGGTTTATGGATATAACGGCTCATAACCATTTGATATTAGGTTGTAGTATTTAAGAGGCTCTATTTTTGTTGGGATGCAATGTAATTTACCTTCATGTACATGTTTTAGGCATTGGTGCAATATTTGAGGTACACATTTCATCTCCATGATCTAGGGGTATACAATAAGTATGTTGTACTACATCACCTCCTCCAAGATGTGGAAGAGGACATGTATAGTTTTCACCCCATGGTGATAGGAAGAACCATGTTCCCCATAGTTGAGCATAAGGCATAATTAAAGGCTCTTAAGGTAATGGTGGATAATGTAATGTGGGATGGTGGTATGTTAAATTTTTTTATGGTAGGGATGGTAATGAGGTTTATGGAGGAGTCGATGTCAATAAGGAATCTATTGAATGGCTTCCTAAAAATATGAGCATTATATGTAATGGAGGATCCAGTAAATCTGATGAAACTTTCTTCTCCTCAAAGTCATAAAATGCTATCGAGGGTTCCATGCACTTTTATACACTCTCCACAAAGGAGTTGAAAGCATTGGAATATTTTGATTATACTTGGATGGATTTTAGGATTTCCATAGATACTTCTCAATTTTTGTTGTATCAACCCATAGATTGATAGTTTTATTGATGCCATTTTTAAAGTTTGGATTAACCGACTGCCTAGGTTGATAGTTGGATGAGATGGATTTCTTGGATTATGAAATGGTGACGATGAAATTGATGGCCCTAGTTGTATGGGAACACTTGGTTATGTTGCAGGAGCTTGGGTTGTATGATTTTCTTGTTTCTACCCATGGGTGACCACATTGATAGCTTCTACAAAACCTTGGTGTAGTTGAGACATGTAATTGACTTGGTTGGGAGGAACTTTAAAATTTGATGCTTCCATCATTTATTGATTTTCCTCATGGTGGGGAAAAGGTTTCTGATATATACCAACGTTCTTATTGGATTGACCTAGTGGATTGTCAACTTTGATCTTTTCTACTTCCAATAAGTCTTGCACAATACCCTTAAACCCATGGCAATTTTTGATGTAATGTCCTTTATTTCTATGATAGATGTAGTATAAGTGCTCTCTATAGCCTTTTGATTTCGGCTTACTAGGGTCATCAAGTTTAATCTCTAGTAATGTGAAGATTTGTGCCACATACAACTTTTGAAATACATATGAGTAGGGCTCTTATACTAAGGTGTAATTTCACCTAGACCTAAAGTGATGCTACTACCTCTCTGTAGGTTGCATTTGGTTTTGCACCTATTATGGGGGTGGAACCACTTGATAAATCAATTGTTGCATTTGCTGTTATTGTTGTTGGGGTTATTGGATCTAAACTTGGACTTATCTATTTGACTGTGAAGGTTGGTCCAAGACTATCTGATTAACCTGAGTAGCCTTGTACTATCCATGGTTATTCCCCTTTTGGTTCTTGTTTTGCCACTCTTTTTTCTTAGGCTTGATCTTGCCCTCTTGGATTTTTATCTCTTCCATCACTTTGGCCTAGGTGAGTGCCTCATCGAATGTCTTATACTAGTACAATTGTAGTAACAAAAATATGGGCTTGAAACAACTCTTCATAAAAATTCATGTTATTTTTGACATGGGAAGGGAGAAAGGCAACTTGATCATAACTACCCTCTAATGGTTTCTAAAGTCATGGATCGATTCATCATCATATTTTTTTAGACTAAGTATATCGATCAATGTGGTTTTATTTTAGATATTTAAGGTGAATCACTCTAGGAATTGGTCACAAGCTGTACAAAAGTTTAGACACTCTGATGCATTAAGTGGTTGTAGCAATATTAGGCTTCTCCCCCAAGTATTTGAGGAAAGGTGTGTAGCATGAGTGAGTAATTTTTTATGATACTAAAAAATATGTTTACAAATCTTGTAACATGATCTTGAGGGTCCACAACCCCCTTAAAAGTATCAAGCTTTGGCATATAATTTTTTTTTTAATAATATGATGCAAGCATCGAGTCATGGATAAATTGACTGAGTAGAATCCTTAATGTTGGCTTCAGATATTGCAAAACTAGGGTTTGCATGGCAAGGCTATCAATCTAGTTTTGCAGGAACTAGAACTTTAGATCATCCATAGGGTAAAAACCTTGGTTTGCTTGATACTGCTGGTACTGAGGTGCATTGTAAGTGGATTACGGATGATGGGAGATGCTAGGCTAAAATGTATGATGATACGATGGCTGATAAATTTTTTAAAATAGATTACGTGATGGAGACATTATGACATGTTGACTTGATGTGCTAGCATACATTTGATGTGATGGATTAGTTTCTATGGTAGTGTTTGAGGTGTGCAATAACCAATATGGATATTGTATAAAGGTATGTATTTGGTGAGAGGTGTATGGTAGGTTATGATCAATCCTCTGCAAATGCTTATTACAGTTACGATTAACACTATGATTAGTATTATTTAAAATCATTTGTTGTAGCTGCAATAAATCCTATTGCATGGTAAGTGCAGATGGTGTGGGTACAACCATATATTATGTGGTTGTGTACGTTGGTTGTGAGACAACCATGGTAGTGTATGTGAGCGGAGGATAGGTATCAAAAGGCATTTCCACCAAATAAGGGGAAATATGAATTATAGGACCCATAGGGGTAGTAGAAAACATTGATGCAAGGATTTGCAAAGAAACCTAAGTTATTGTTTTGTAAATGTGATTGGTGCAAGTGATGTTTTTTTAAGGTAATATGAGGGGTTTTTGGATAGAGTATGATGGGTGGCTATTTAGGGTAGTTGCAGTCAACTCAAAACATGAATTTGTAAAGACTTATCCAGACTACTGCGGGTATGCAAATATGGACTCTTGATACAAATATGGTATGGTACGATATGGTATGGTAAGTGATTATAAAAATGTAAAAACCATTCTAACTACACTCAAGTACATCCTAATAGCATCCATGTACACAAGTATGACATGACCATCCATGGGTGTGGGTGACTCACTCCTATGAGTCTTGGGAATAATGGTATGGGTAGCCCTATGCATAACATCTATGTCTAAAATGGGGGCACTACTATAGGGCCCTAAATTTAGGCTTTGGGACATAGGAGGAGGTATACTACCTTGCCCTACCACCAAAGTGTTAGGGACCTCACTAGATTGAAACACCATAGGGGAAGATAACTGACTCTAGATTAGTGCTAACTTTTTAGCCTAACCATGGGTTGTTACCATACGCTAATATGTAATGATATGTAAAATAAAAATACAAGTCTATGTAGGTGGAATGAATGTACCATGCAATACAACACCCAAAGCAAATAAACAAGAAAGGTTTTTGTTCCTAAGTTTGTGCAAGTTTTTTTTTTTGAAATTTTTTGTTTTTTTTTTAGTTTTTAGAGTTTTGAAAAATAAACATATGTGTGCAAAATATTTTTCCCTAAAATGAATCTAAGATTTCACGTGTATACTCACAGATCGACAACCAATGATGAAGTTTTATCGTGTAAACCCACTAAAGTATGGATATGAATCCCATACCAAATTAGGGAGCATAGGTTCTACCAGTCCTCACCCAATACTCACTTGGTCAATGTTATACCTTCCAAAGAAAAATACATGTAGATTTTCCAAGCTACATTTGATCTTGGAACCAGTCTTGGCCAAAAATAGGGTAATAATGTTGGTGCTCTGGTGATGAAATATAAACATAGTGGTGATGAAATCTAGTTGTTTACTAATATTTAATGTGAGTGTGTGAGGCTTGTTCAATTTATTGTGAAATGCAAAATTAATATGCTATTTTGTTATTATAACTAATGTAAAAATATAGGAAATGGAGAATAGCAAAAAAAATAGATTAGGAGCTAAAAGCTAATTATAGGCATGAATTTTGGTCGATTCTATTGTTAGGGGATAAATGCATGTCAGTGGTTGGTTCTGGTAAACCATGGATATGTGGTTTTCCAACCATAGGCATTCATTTAGGATATTCTAACTGTGGGTCCCCGAGTTCGATTGTGAAGAAAAAATGGACAAGTCAGGTCTAATACCTGAAAAATATGCCCAAGTTATTGCTAAGTAGGAAATGTAGCATGATCTATTCCTAATATGATAAATTTAGATCCTCTTGTTTTTTTATTATTCATATGGATGCAAAGATAATTTAATTTACCCTAACACCTAAATGTAAATAATGGCATACAGGCCTTTAATCTACCTAAATGCATACTAAAAATAGAAACAAAGATAAAAGAAACATGACATAGGGATACAAACCTATGTTTCTTTCATTGTTATATCTAGTTGTAAACCACAAATTCATAGTTCCATAGTGTAGTCACAGCGTGTGAGCATTTATCCAAATATAAAATCATAGGTATGCGGTTCTATATTCTAAACCATAGACTCATGTTTCTAGAAATCCTTCACCGTAGGTGCATGGTTTCCTAGGCCTAAAACCATGGGTTTTTGGTTTCACAATAATAGGTTCAAATGCAATAGTCCTTGAATCTAACAACTCGAGATCGAATCCTTGCGTGCTTCAAACTCTTGAAACCTATAGATACAAAAAATACTAATCAATAATTAATAAAAAGCAAGGCTAAACAAAATGGAACCCTTAGGGGGTCCCACTTTGATCACCATTTATACAACTAAAATAATAGAGCATGAAATAGATACAAAACAAACAAAGATAAATTACCCAAAATTACTTTTCTTCATTGATTTTTTGATAAAATGTTTACAAATGAATTTTGAATTACACCAAACAAAATGGTGGTAATGTTACAATTTTCTCTTTGTATTGACATAATGATTATGATACTAGAACGGGGGTCTTCTAAATCTTCACAGGAACTCTTGCTCTTCATTCTCCAACTACATCTCCAAGGTTGAGTGGGCTTTGATATCCAATAAAAATGGGACCACTCCAGATACAACAACTTCTCAATAGTACTTATCTCTAAACATATAAAAACAATAATGGGTCAGTAGCACCTACCAACAAATGATAAATAAATGATGTTGTAAAACACTAACTAAATAATAATGCAATATAGAAAACAAAAGCAAATAAACCAAAAACCCTTGCAACAAGGATGTTATTGATTGTGTTTTATATTTTGCAAACTCGTGAGAGCATGATGGTGAACTATTAATCGTGGGAGTATGATGGTGAAACCACAAACATGTAATTCTGATTATGAAACTACGGACCAACGATTTGAGCTGAATGGCAAAAATAACTCAAAATAGGACCACTAGACTTGAAATTAGGCTTCTCCTCAAGATGCATGCAAATGTCTAGTCCTATTTTGGTAGCCTAGTGGTATCAACATTCAAATATATTTGTTTTGTGGGGTTATGGTGCCTTTATAGTCCCATTAGGTTTTTGGAGGCAAATGGGAGGTGGTAATCTTGGATTGCCAAGTGGAAGTTCTAGAATGCCAAATAAAGGGGGTAGTTATAGTGAGTCACCTAATGTGCCTCACTTAACTAGGGTGATGTGGCTATAATTGGAGTGGTGTGTGGGATTTTACCCCATGTGAATGGAAAAAGGGGACAAGAATGGATGAGATGTGGCAAGGATGTTGGGTGAGGTGGCTAGGACACATGTCTAGTGGGTAGGCAGGGCATCCTAGGATAATTTTCCAAATTTAATAAATCTATAGAATAGTATAATATGCACTGTATTATATACCTAAGTTTAAAATTAGGTATATAACTTGATTATGTAGGATTTTATGGTGGGGTGGCAAATGTGGTGTTGCGATTGACCAAATTTTTGTGTCTATAGTAAGAATTACTAGGAGTTATCGTAAAGCCACTAACCTAAGTCAAGAAGTATCTTGCAAAGTAGGTAGGAAGTCTCTCAAGGATAAAATGTACTAGGAAGTAGAAGAAGCTAAATGTATGGGGTCTTAACATACTATTAAGGAAATTATTACAGGTGTGAAAAACCCTACACCTTGGAACTAATGAAACTCCTAAGCTAGAATGTTAGGTGCATGAAATACCTTAGCAAATATAGGTTGGTTTAGGACATTGTATGTTCTTGCCAACTATATTTATAGTTTCTCTAAGAAACTAAAGTGAATATTACAAATTGGCTAAAATTTCATAAAAGGGATTTGGTAAAATGTTGACACCTTTCAATATAAAGCTAAAGGGGCCTCTAGAGGGATTATATATCTTTGGAATTCCAATATTTATGAGGTAGACCTACTATATAAAAGTGAATATCATATCACAATACTTCTCAAAGCTAAATCTTCTAAATTTTCCTTTGTGATTATCAATATCTATACCCCTAACTCAAGAAAATCCCATAGAAAACTAAGGATTTATTTAAGGAAAATAGGTAAGTAGTTCAAAGGTTTAAAATTTATTGTGGTAGGTGATTTTAACACCCTCTTATATCTAGGTGAGAATTATACGGGTGTGGCTAAGTTCTCAAAAAACATGTAGGATCTACGGAAGATTTTAGTTGATGGTGATCTATTTGATGTGAATTTAGAGGGTAATAGGTTTACTTGAATGAGTAGATGCTTTAGAAAAAACTTGATTTAGGTTTGGTTGGATAGAGTTCTTATTTCAAAGGATTGGTTCTAAAAACACTTCATGTTTATTATGACATATCTTCCTAAATATGGATCTGATCATAATCGTCTACTTTTTTGGTGTAGCGTAGAAGATCAAAAGCATAATGACCCTTTCAAGTTTGAATTTATGTAGCTACACCACCTAGATTTTTATAAATAAATGGAAAAATAGTGGAGTATTACATCCCAGGATAATAAGATGTAAATTCTTGCAAACAAGCTTAAAACTATGAAGAAAGAAGTCAATAAGTGGAATAGGGAGGTATTTGGAAATATATTTCAAAATAAGAAAGCTATTCAATTAGATTTGGATATGTTAGAAGAAGATATTAATAGGTTGCGTATGAACCAAACCCAATTACAAAGAGAAAATAAGCTTAATATTGAACTACACACCATAATAGCAAAGGAAGAAATATATTGGAGGCAAAAGTCTAGGATCTAGTGGTTGCAGGAAGGTGATAGGAATTATATGTTTTTCCATGTCTCCACTATCAAAAACAAAATTTCTACTTGCGTTGATGAAATTATAAAGGATGATGACTAGGTTATTATAGAGAGCAAATAAATTGAGTTTGTGGCTATGGAATTCTATCAAAATATTCTAGCTAAAGAGATGACTAATCACATTCCTAGGTTGTATCCAAGGAGACCAATGCTCACTTCTAAAGGTATTGAGGAAGAAGAGGTAAGAATAGCCATTTTATTCCTTAGTAGAGACAAAGTTCTAGGTCTATATGGGTTCCAAGTAGATATTTTTCAAATATTTTGGGATATTTTTAAATTTGATATTATTGAAGTAGTGATGTAATCTTTAAATTCGGGTCAGATCCTAAAGGAGTTTAACAATACCTTCCTTGTTCTAGTTCCTAAGAAGAAAGGGTTAAAAACCTTCAAATATTTTATACCAATAAGTCTTTGCAATGCTATTTAAAATATTATATCTAAATTTATAGCCCTCGGATTGAAGATCTTCCTCCCCTCCATTATCTCTGATAAGAAAGGAGGCTTTGTTAAGGGTAATTTTTTTTCGTATAAGATTATATACCTTCTTGAATCCATGTATTCTATCAATATTGGTGAACAAAAATGCATGTTCCTAAAGTTAGACACGAGCAAGGCTTATGATAGAGTTTCAAGGAGTTTTTTTATAAATTTTTGGATGCCTTTGGTTTTTGTAGATAATGGATAATATGGGTTGGAATATTTTATAATATTACATGGTATTTTGTTCTAGTCCATAATAAACCAGTAGGTTATTTAGTAGTATTAGACATATTAGACAAGGTGACCCCCTCTCTCCTTATATTTTCATTATTATAGCTAAAACACTTAAAAGATACCTCAATGCTACCAAGGCTTCTAGCCATATGGGGGTCTTAAACTAGCTTATAATATTGAGGGTATTACTCATTTTAAATTTTTGGATGATATCATTTTAATTGGTAATCGTACTATGGTAGAGATAATTGAATTTATAAAAATATTAGACTCCTATGAGTGTACCTATAACAAAAATATCAATTTGCACAAGAGTGATATCTTCTTAATTAACACTAAAGTTTCTCTCCATAGAAGTATGGCTAGAGTGATAGGGTATATTGTGTCAATCCTACCTTTTTCTTACCTTGGAATTCCTGTGTTCATGGTAACTTGCAAGGTACCTCTTTGAAATTGTTTGGTTGATAGGTTTAAATCCAAAATTATAGGATGGAAAGGTAATATCTTGTCTCAAGCAGGTAAAATATTGTTCGTTAGGAGTGTTATACAGGCTATCCTCATTTATCTTCTCCTTTTTTAAGATCCCTACTAAATTTTCTAAAATCATAGAAGGAATTCAAAAACATTTCTTATGGTTAGGATTTGAAGAGAGGAGGAGGATTCCTCTTGTAGCTTGAGAAAAAATATACCATCAAAAGAAGTATGGTGGTATTTATCTAAGAAGACTCAACCTAGTTAGTAGTGCTATGGTAGTCAATTTGGGATAGATATTTTTAAGGGATGGTCAAATTCTTTGGTCAAGTATTCTTAAAGAAAAATATCTTGATAACTAGGAGGATACCAGATTTCTCACAATTCAATACCCCTATCACAACATTTCTTTATGGAACCACTTGGTGGAGGCTAGGGAGGCCTTGAGGAAGGTTTAAAATTACATGTGAAAGATGAGTCCTCTATAAGTTTATAGGAATATGCCTAGTTAGATGACAAAATTTTAGCCAAAAATGATATTTTCTCTAATATGAAATAGGATATAGAAGATAGATATGGTAAAAATGATTGTGACTACATGATTTTATTGGATAACTAGTCGAGCTAGAAAGATATAGAGGTAGACCTTGAGAATTTGGATGCTTAAAACCTCCCTAAATCTAAACTAAATGTTTATTGATTAGGTTTTATGGAGAAAAAAAACTTTGTGGTTTAGAGAAGAACTAATAATGGTGAATTCAATGTAAATACAACCTATAATATTTTGAATCCTACTATAGATAATGGTTTTTCTTGGAATAGAATTTGGGGTAAGAGAGATATTCCTAAAATAGAGATTTTTCTTTGGAAAACAATCCAAAATAAGATCCTAACAGTGGATAATCTTAAGAAGAGAGGTTTGTAGTTACCTAAGAGATACAATTTATTTGAAAAGGAAAAATAATCAATGGAACATATCTTCTTGGAATGTTCCTACGTTCTAAATATTATATAGCTCCTCACCAATAGGATGTGCATCTCTTGGGTGATGCCTTCTAATATGGTTTTGTTATTACAATAGTGAGAGAACCCCTTCTTCATACCTCATCTTAATGTAATTTAGAACCCGATTTTATTTCATTTTGTGTGGGGAGTATGGTTAGAGAGGAACGAGAGAATTTTTTGAAGTATTACCCATTTTTTAGAGAATGTTAAATCTATCAAGTACATTATCAATCCAAAGAATACTACAGAGACTATGATAGCTATGGCATAGAATTTGAACCCATTAGTGGTGGAGAGGCAAATACTTAGGTTATAACTGATGTAAAATGGTAACCACCCTGTGATGAATGATTGAAGTTAAATTTTTATGAGGCATGCAAAGGCAACCCAGGTAAGGCTAGAGCAAGAGCAATTTTAATGGATAATCAAGGCAGATTGGTGGAGGTAGCTTCCAAGTCTTTGGAAATTACTACTAGTCATAAAGCTAAAGTTAATGCTTTACATCTAGGTGCAAATATAGATAAGGATCTAGGTGCTAAAATAGTTATATTTGAAGGAGACTCCTTGAATATTATTAATCTTTTGAAAAATGATGGAGAAGCTAATTGACAAATTTATTACATTATGCAATATATTAGAGATATTGTAAAGTATTTTGAATAAGTTGAATTTGTTCATGTCTTTAGAGAAGGTAACAAACCAACAAACTGGTTTGCAAAATTTTGTGCCATTAAATAAGAGGATAGTAGATGGATCCCCCCATGGGGGGTCCATGAGGAAGTAGAAAAGTTAACGAAGGAGGATTGTAGCTAATTGGGGTCTAGGATGGATAATGTTTATCTTATGTCTAGGGGATTTTTGGCTACTTGTCCTTGGTAGTTGTGCAGTTGATGGGTTAAATTTATGTTGTACAAGGGTTCAGGCCCTTTCAAAATCTTGTTTTACCCTAATAAAAAAATATGTTTCTTAAATAATTAGGTGTTCCTAATAAAATTTCAATAATCTAATTTATGATATTATATATACTATCCACTTGGTTTATGATCCTATATGTTAACATTGGATAAAGAATATTATTGCTAGGATGCATTTTATTTTAAAAAATTATTCATAGGGTTAAAATTTTATTATTATATATAGCTTAAACTAGATAATTCACAAATATTATAATAAATTTCATGTATTGGTCACTTTAACTAGATTATGGAGGTTATTATCATGGTTATGGGTGAGATTCCATTAAGGAGGTACATGGAGTAATATCTTCTCTTAATAATTTTTTGTTTATTTTAAGGGACGATGTTAAAATGTGTTCATATTTCACATATTATCTTATATGAAGAATATATAATGTAATATAGAATGTATACACCTTGCAAAGGTGATCCACCTATTAGATTATCTAAATGTACTAAGTTAGTTTAACAATTATTAGGATCCATTGTATTCTATTATAGGAGCATAAATATTCTTTGTCCCAATATTTTTTATACTAGATATAAATATTTTCATATGTTAATAATAATTGTTTCTAACGAGACATTTTTTATGGATTATATAGGATTGAAATAGGCCCTACATGTACTACATCATGACCACATAGTGGTATCATAACATCTTCGCAATTATGCTTATATTAGTCAACAATTCAAACCTTGGTCACCTCCTTGAAATTCAAAGAATTTAATAGTGAAGCTAACGTTATTTAATGTTTATATGGAAATCAATGCTATATTGTTATGTTCCTTTAATATTTTTTATGCCACTCTACATATTGCATACATGTCTCATGTATTTTTATGTATAATAATACCATTTTGGTTATACAACTAATTTTATTATGCTAGTATAAAGACTCCAATATATATTGGTTAGAGATCATCTTATATATTAACAATAGTATTTTGTGGCCAACTAAACCTTTTGTATTTTTATACAATTCTTTTTTATTTTCTATAATATCCTCCATATTATTTTCTACATGGCACAAAATTTATTTTATTCTTCTTAAAATATTTTAAATTTATACACAATAACATCTATTTTTTTGCACATTACTATTACATTTAAAGTTATATATCATGGTTTTTTAAAATACATTATTTTATTTTTCATAATGATACTTTATCTTCAAAACATGTTTTAATATGTTTCTTAAAATGAAAATAAACGTTTACATTTTAAACATGAATAAACAATATATTAATGTTTCAAAGCATTTTTAATTTTTTCACATTTTTATAATTTTAATATCAAAATTTAGTCATGATTTATTATATACATTAGAAAATAAAACAGTTTGTTTTAAATAAGTTATTAAATGGAAATAACATTGGATTTAATGTTTGCTAAAAAAAAATAGAAATGAACTTGTCTTCCAAATTTAGAATTGAATGAATTTTTCATAATATCCAAAGTAATTTTTATATAAGTATTTCAATGTGAAATATTGTAGTAAATTTTGCTAACATAAAATATATTTAAAAATATAAATTTTTATACAATTAAATTGTGTAAATAAAACATTTTAATTAATTATATCATCAATAAATGTTATAAAGATTTTTTTTTTGTTATAATAATAATGAATTAGGAGAAATTTTAGTGGTTTCTATATTATGCAATATAATAAAATTACTAGTACTCGTACTTCTAACAATGTAAATGAATTAAACAATATGTAAGTTAAAGCATTATATGAGTAGCAGGGATTTAATATATATATATATATATATATATATATATAGATTATTTTTATAATAATATAATTAATTTAATTTATATTTTATAAAATTTATTTTTTAAATTATTGTGTGTTTTCTTATATTATTATATACCCCATATATATATATAAAAGAAAAAAACAATATCTTGGTAAAAGAAATTAAATTAATATTTGGCAAGGAAAAAAACCTTAATAAGAGAAGGAAGCAAGCTTTAAATTTGTTTTTTTATTTAAATATAAAAATATATTTATTTTTTTATTTATATTAATTAAATAAATTTAAAAAATTATCTAGGTAAAAGAAATACAATTAATGTTTGAAGAAGAACGCCTGGAATTTGGTATCGACGTCTTCAAAAGAGGGACTGATTTAAAAAAAGAAAATATTATAATCTTACTTTAAAATTATATATATTATATTATTATTAAATTTTAAATCAAATATTATTAAAACAAAATAATACAAAACCAACCAAAAATTATATACTATTAAATTTTTTAAATACTTGTACAGTACATGGAAAACAGGTTAACTAATCATATAAAAAAAATCAGAAACAAAGTTTTTAAAAGCTAAATATTTCTAAATAGATGTGAAATTGCAGGTCTCACCGGAGTAGCAAAAGAAATGTATTATATTAAAGAATTATTACAGTATATTTTATAAATAAAAAAGAAATTGTGTAGTTAATGTTATGAAATTAAGTAAATAACTATTATTAATCAAAATTGTAACAAACACAATCACCTTACGAAACAAAATGAAATGATTATATAATAAAAACTCTGCAACTGAGCGTAAGCACAACAACCACCAACTTGCTAACAGAATGAAATAATTATATAATTATATAATAAGAACTACAGATAAGAGTAGACCACAAGCACAACAGCAAATAAAAAGAATCCCCACAATACCGAAGATCCGTTACTTCGATTTAGCCACCACTAAGACCTACTCTCACCCAGCATTCACATAAGAAGACTTTGGCAACTTTGGTGTCGGTCCCTACCTCTGATCGGAAAAAGAAGTGCCGGAACATCTTACAGCAATCTCCGGAGGAGAGAGGAACGGGGCGCACCTTTTGAAATTGCCGGTGTTAGCGTTGATAGAGGGCAAACACAGCATGTCGGAATACTCAAAAGCATGTGAATGTTTAGCATAAAACAGTTCGTACAGTGGGAGATTACGCGGCAACGTCGCGATAAAGGGAGGAAAATCAAGAAAATGTCCGCGCATAAGCCGAAGTGGGATGAATTCCCTGGATGTGACGCATACAAGTGGCTAAACACGCAGTAAATGTTATCAACACGACTGTTTTTTAGGGTAGCTATCGAAGTAATTTTTTAAATAAAAATTTTCAATTGTAACCGTAGCTATCAAATTACTATACTACTTCTTGACTTTAGAAGGATGGTAATCTAAACAAAAAGATTTTTAGCTTTACTACAAGTTGAACCTCAAAGTGACGTCCTAATCCGGCGAATATTCCGCGGACAACTGCAACGTGGTATCGCCTTCATTCATGAAGCAAGAAATGGGTAGCTTGAAGGACACCCCACCTTTCGGGAGTGGTCCTCTTCCACTTACAATATCCGCACATTTAAAAAATGTAAAGGGGCACTAAAATTCAAGGATGTTATAATAGTTGTAATTTTCTACAAGGATATTATAATTTTCGTCCTATAAATGAAATAGGTTGTTGGTTGATGTTTAATTAGAGTGTTTGTTAGTTGAATGTTATAAAGGTTAATATTTTATTAATTTTCTTTTATTTAAATAAAAGATTTTAAATTTATTAATACAACATTCAACAATATTATTAATTTTTTTATTATTTTATCAGCAAAATAGGTTCAAATTTCTAAGTCATGTTAATGGTCTCCATATAAAGTTTATTTATAAAAAATTATTTTTATATACAATGTATCTGACATTTAATATTGAAGGTGCAAAATATATATATCAAATAAAATAAAATAAAAATTAATTAAATATATTTTTATTTATGTAATATAAATTTTTAAAATTATTTATCCTTTTATAAGATTCGGTGTAGTATTATATCAGAATAAAAATATTTTTAAGTGTAGTCTTAAAACCCGTGGTCCTTTTCACTCTTAGTCTAAGGACAAGATAATTTCAACCTATCTTTTTACATTGGGTCAACAATAATGATAAGAAATAGGTTTGATGAGAATAGTTCTTGTGGTTTGAACTCTGTATTTTTTAAATTAACTTTTCTATGTAAACAAACAAAAAAACAAAAATATCACTTATATTATCTTAATGATAATAACGATACAGATTAAGAAATGTTAAAGGGTACGTATACCATCATTTTGGTTCTATGTAACTGTTGGAATGACATTTTGTTTGTCTGACACGTATACCCTGATTAATTCCAATGTTTGAAGGGACCTAGACTGTCATTCAATTTCTATGTGACTGGTGGACACTGCCAAATTACAGGTATGATCTATATATATGAAGAATAGGTAGTGTTTCGCTATTATATTATTATATTCTTTGAGATTCGAGTTCTATTTGGATTGTCGTATTTCTGTTATTATTAAAACAGATAAGAAAGAAGTGAAAACATACCTACACCAAGGGTCTCTCTTTTTATTTTATAAAATAAGTAAAATTGATATAAAATAATTTTATAGTACTTTTTATATTTTAATATTTAAAGTTTATATAAGAATAGATGATAAACTTTTTAAGGTTATAATCTGATTTTAGTATTTTTATTAGATTATAAATTAAGTATATATAAATGTTATGTGTGGTTTTTATTTTGAACATTTTTATAAAAAAATAACATTATATTGTTATCAATTCAATTAAATTATTAAAAAAAAAATTATCTTTTTATCAAAGATATTTTTATTTGTCTTCTTATAAAAAATATTCTTTATCTTTCTCACTCTCACTTGATTAGTTGATTTCTAGGGTTTTAATTTTTGCTAGTGACACCTCATATCCTAATATTTTTTTTTTTAGAAAACACACATAATATTCCAAGATTTTATTTTCATCATCACTTTTTTATTTTTATTTGTGGGTTTAGCTTCACTTCTTATTAAGACTTGCAATACTTTAATTTTTCTTTCCCGTATCAATATCCCTCTAAGTTTTTTTTTTTTTTTTCTATTTGGGTCTTCCTCTCTTATTAATAATTAACACCAAAACTGTCATCTTCATTAATCCATTTAGTTTTTTTATATTGTTCATAATAAGAGTTATCATCCGTAAGTTTTTCTTGCTCTACAAAATTTGAAGTGCAAGGGATAACCTAAAAATTCCTTTCTTTGTTATGCTTCCTTAGAAACCATTAAGTGAAAGGATGCTCCTCCATATTAATTACCTCCCAAAGTGGCTCTAGAAACCTAAATTACTATTGATATCTTCCATCCTCATTTCTTTATTATTTCTTGAAACCCTAAAGTGAAAGTAATAACCTCTATAGTGCTTACAATTCTATTGTAATGAGAATATTTTATATTAGATGATCAAAATGATGGCGATTTATCTAGAATATAAATAACTTTTTTTTCCTCTTTCTGCCTCTTATTTTTTATTTTCCTCTATATTTTTCTTTGAATCTTTTACTCCTTTTGCATTTGAACTTGCACATTGTACTTATTCATCGCTTGTACGATGATGATGTTGTAGCTAGGATTTGTTTACCTCTTTTTTAGAAGTAAAATATCCTTGTTCTATTCTAACTTCTACCATAATATGATCTTCTTTCTTAATTTTGAAGATTATTTCATGACCACATTTTGTTGCCTTTCTCTCTCTATAATTTGATCTTTGCAATCTATTTCCATGAATCTAACCTCAATATTTATGGCATCAAAATACAATATTTTCATAATCCACTTATTTATCGAATTCCTTCAATTCAAATTTAATATTAATAAACTATGTAAAAGGTTCTGAAATATACACAGCATCACATATTTGGGTATGTACAACATGCTTTCACTTCTTAATGGTTGGTACCTCCTACATTAATTCCCCTAAGGTATTGATACTATTTTTCAAAACATCCTTATTGATAAGATGATATGGAAGTCCAAAAAACCTAATCTACACTAGAATGTTTTTAGTAGTTTTTGCATCGATAGATAAATATTACTCCATGGTCTTAAATATAGAGCATATCTCCCCTAAACCATGGATCACCACCCATTATTTTTGAAACACATGAAAACATGCAATATCACTAGCTGCTTTGAATTGATTTAAAAGGCTTTATAGTAATATCCATTTTATATATTTTGCCTCAAGAGGTTATAAAATAGGTATTATCCATAAAAAGTCATTTTTAATGGATGTGTACGCAGTTGCAAATGTTTTCCTAACTCCCTCGATGTAGGTGGGCTTCCTATGCATGAGCTATCATTGGTTGGATATATTCTTTGTACCTATTGCACCTGTAAAATATGGTTAGAGTATTTGGGGATTTGCCTTGGTCAAACCCCATGTTTATATAGATAAAAGACACTAAAAATAAGTTTAAAATATAATAAAAACTATACAAACTGAAGTAAAACTCATCTAAACAATATACTTACCTATTTTATAGCCTGTGTTATTGGAACTCAGGTTCGCACATGGGTGTGTGAAGAAAAATGTTCACACATGGGTATGTGAACCTTCCTGTTCTTTTTTAAATTTACAAAAATTGATGGAAATTATCTCCTGGTCCAGCTGCTTCTTTGAACTTTTGTCAAGTCACCTTCAGAAATTATTTTCTTTATCGATAGTTTGTTAATATCACAAAGAGAATGGTAGATTTGATGGAGATTGTTATGCTAGATGGATTATGGATGATGTTGATGCATTTTTGGATGGCTAGAATAATTTCTATGGTTTTTTGGTGAGCTAGAGTGGATATATATAAAATGGTGAAAGTGGCTTTCTATTTATAGAATTTGCCAAGATTATGGGAGGGGTTAAGGTGTCCTTGTGTGGTGGTCCGTATGAGGTGTGCATTGTGAGATGATCATTATTATGTGTCCCCTAAGGTGTCCTCAGAGGTGGCATACCTCATAAGTGAATTTGGGTGAGAGAATATCTCCCCCATCTACATACCTTAATGAGCTAGAGGAAAGTCTCCAAATGAAATTTATTGAATTTAAGGTGGAAAGTTTTCGAATTTAAAATTATTATATTTGTACAAAAGCATCCAATTTTCATTTATGGCCTAGGAGAGTGTGATAATGGAGGAAATATATGGATGATAGGTGGAAAGACTAGGCTAGGTTAGACTAGGCTAGTCAAAGTAGACTAGGTGAGGTAGAAGTCTTAGCTTAAATCATGATTAGACTTAATTAAGCATGTGTTTAACCATAAAGTAATTTTTGACCAAAAATATTGACTTTTGACCATAAAGTGCTTTTTGACCATGGTGAAGATTTCAATATTAGTTCAGTTATGGTGGAGGTCACATGAGGATCCACGATTAAGTATAGGAGGGAGCTTAGCTAGACCAAGGAGTCTAATGAATATGAATAGTTCTTTTGATGAATGGATAGTATTTTGAAGTCAATTTATGTAATTTTCATGTGTTTTTGCAAATTGATCAGCTATAATGATGAAGAAAGTGATAATGGATAACTTTTGGGTGTCTACATTTTTACCTTTTTATATTATACTGTGTGAAAATATGATTTAGTATAAAAATTGATGATATGGATTGATGGATGATTTGGAAGGTAAAGAATTTGTGATTGATGACTTGTGGGTGATTGTGAGAGAGATGTATTGATAAAAAAATGATTTGTAATTGAGTATGACACTTTGTAGCATCGTAATGATTACTTTTGAGGGAAGATGTAGGATTACCTTATTTTATGATCAATGTGATATATCCCAATTGTGGAAGGAACAAATGCCTTTGCAAATTTTTGCCTTTGATAGATTGATGAGTTTTTTTTTTACAATATTTGACAAACCATTTAAGTCATAAGGTAGAGATTAATAAGGTGCTTCATTCAAAAGTGGTCTTATGACTACCACTTTGATGAAGGTAATCCATGAGATATCTACAATCATAGGTATTTTAGTTTTATCAAGTATTTGTTTGTTTTGAACTAGAATTTTGATTGAGAAGAGAAATTTTACTTTTGTTTATCCTAGCAAATGAGGACTTGAGAAAATATTTAGCAAAAAAATTCTTAGGCAAATGGTGTATCTATAATTAGATGTTTGATTGTTTGATCACATACAAAGTAGCATTTGAATTTGTTGAATTACGACCCCCTCAAGCGATGAATTAATTATGGAGGAGATGAAAAGCGATAATGAGTCGATTAAAAATTATGAATATGATGGTGAGAATGATGAAAAATGCAAATGGAGGGGAATACAAGACCATAGCCATGCATAATGTGAGAATTTGAATACAAAATGGTAGGTTTACACATGGGTGTGTGAACAAAAACGTTTGCACATGCTTATGCAAACTTACCAAAAATAGTGTATTTAAGCACAAAATTACCATGGTGGGGTCATTTTGTGCGATGTGGAGTGAGAAGAGAGAGGTGAGAAATATTTCTCAAAGTAAAGCACTATCATATTATGAAATAGAACATGAGCAATGGTGAGTGGACAAGCGAGCATGAGTGCAGGTTAGAGTGTAACAACAGTAAGTGCATTTTCGTGTGGTGACGTTCACAAAAATAAGGCTTTAAAAAGGAATCATAGGGAATAAATTTGTAGTGAAATGAAATTGTGAAAGTGCATGAAAATTGAAAAAGGACATGGAAATGTGTGCAACTATGTGTGTTTGTTAAAAATTCATGTACAAAGTGATATTTTGGCCAAATGGGTACATGAATCTGCTTCTTGTTTTCAAGTTTGACTTTTTTCCACGAAACATGTGCATGGAAGAATGTGTGTTTTTGGCAATGTTTACATGTTTGCATGAGAAATGATTGCATGGGCTTGATGTATGTGCAAATGGGTATTTATTTTTGTAATTTTTTGACCCTATACTTACAATTCTATTGTAATGAGAATATTTTATATTAGATGAGAAAAATGATGGTGATTTATCTAGAATATAAATAACCTTTTTTTCCTCTTTCTGCCTCTTATTTTTTATTTTCCTCTATATTTTTCTTTGAATCTTTTACTCCTTTTGCATTTGAACTTGCAAATTGTACTTATTCATCGCTTGTACGATGGCCTTTTTCAAGTGATGTTGTAGCTAGGATTTTTTTACCTTTTTTTTTAGAAGTAAAATATCCTTGTTCTATTCTAACTTCTACCATAATATGATCTTTCTTCATTTTGAATATTATTTCATGACCACATTTTGTTCCCTCTCTCTCTATAATTTTCTCTTTGCAATATCTTTACATGCATCTAACCTCAATATTTATGGCATCAAAATACAATATTTTCATAATCCACTTGTTTATTGAATTCCTTCAATTTGAATTTAATATTAATAAACTATGAAAAAAGTTTTGAAATATCCATAACATCACATATTTGAGTATGTATAAAATGCTTTCACTCCTTAATGGTTGGTACCTCCTACATTAATTCCCCTAAGGTATTGATACTATTCTTCAAAACATCCTTATTGATAAGATGATATGGAAGTCCAAAACACCTAATCTACACTAGAAATTTTTAGTAGTTTTTGCATCCATAGATAAATATTACTCCATGGTATTAAATATACAGCATCTCTCCCCTAAACAATGGATCACCACCCATTATTTTTGAAACACATGAAAACATGCAATATCACTAACCACTTTGAATTGATTTAAAATAATTTATAGTAATATCCCTTTTACAGATTTTGCCTCAAGAGGTTATAAAATAGGTCTTCTCCATAAAAATTCCTTTTTAATGTAAGTGTGGGCAGTTGCAAATGTTTTCTTATATCCCTTGATGTAGGTGGGATTCCTATGCATGAGCTATCATTGGTTGGATCTATTATTTGAACCTATTGCACCTGCAAAATATGGTTAGAGCATTTGGGGATTTGCCTTGGTCAAACCCCATATTTATATAGATAAAAGACACTAAAAATAAGCTTAAAATATGATAAAAACTATACAAACAGAAGTAAACCTCATCTAAAAAATATACTTACCTATTTTCTAGCCTATGTTTTATTGGAACTCAGGTTCACACATGGGTGTGTGAAGCAAAATGTTCATGCATGGGTGTGTGAACCTTCATGTTCTTTCTTGAATCTACAAAATTTGATGGAAATTATCTCCTGGTGCAGTTGCTTCTTTGAACTTTTGTCAAGTCACCTTCAAAAATTATTTTCTTTATCAGTAGTTTGTTAATATCACAAAGAGAATGGTAGATTTTATGGATATTGTTATGCTATATGGATGATGGATGATGTTGATGCATTTTTGGATGCCTAGAGTAATTTCTATGGATTTTTTGTGAGCTAGAGTGGATATATATAAAATGGTGAAAGTGACTTTCTATTTATAGAATTTTCCAAGGTTATGGGAGGAGTTAAGGTGTCCTTTTGAGGTGGTACCTATGAGGTGTGCATTGTGAGATGATCATTATTAGGTGTCCCCTAATGTGTCCTCAGAGGTGGCATACCTCATAAGTGAATTTGGGTGAGAGAATCTCTCACCCATCTACATGCCTTAATGACCTAGAGGAAAGTCTCCAAATGACATTTATTGAATTTGAGGTGGAAAGCTTTTGAATTTTAAATTTTTATATTTGTACAAAAGCATCCATTTTTCATTTATGGCCCAGTAGAGTGTGATATGGAGGAAATATCTGGATGATAGGTGGAAATACTAGGCTAGGTTAGGCTAGGCTAGTCAAAGTAGACTATGTGAGATGGAGAGGCTAGGCTAGTCAAAGTAGACTTGGTGGGGTAGAAGGCTTAGCTTAAATCATGATTAGACTTAATTAAGCATGTGTTAAGCCATAAAGTAAGTTTTGACCAAAAATATTGACTTTTGACCATAAAGTGCTTTTTGACCATGGTGAAGATTTCAATCTTAGTTGAGTTATGGTGGAGGTCACATGAGGACCCACGATTAATTATAGGAGGGAAAATAGCTAGACTAAGGAGGCTAATGAATATGAATAGTGCTTTTTATGAATGGATAGTTTTTTGAAGTCAATTTATGTAATTTTCATGCATTTTTGTAAATTGATCAGCTACGATGATGAAGAAAGTGATAATGGATAACTTTTGCATGTCCACATTTTCCCATTTTTATATTATATTTTGTGAAAATACGATTCAGTATAAAAATTGATGATATGGATTGATGGATGATTTGGAAGGTAAAGAATTTGTGATTTGATGACTTGTGGGTGATTGCGAGAGACATGCATTGATAAAAAATGATTTTTAATTGAGTATGACACTTTGTAGCATCGTAACAATTACCTTCGAGGGAAGATGTAGGATTACCTTATTTTATGATCAATGTGAGATATTCAAATTGTGGAAGGAACAAATACCTTTGCAATTTTTTGCTTTTGATAGATTGATGAGTTTTTTTTTATAATATTTGACAAACCATTGAAGCCATTAGGTAGATATTAATCAGGTGCTTCATTCAAAAGTGGTCTTATGACTACCACTTTGAATAAGGTAATCCATGAGATATCTACAATCATAGGTATTTTAGTTTTATCAAGTATTTGTTTGTTTTGAATTGGAATTTTGATTGAGAAGAGAAATTTTACTTTTGTTTCTCTTAGCAAATGAGGACATGAGAAAATCTTTAGCAAAAAAATTCTTAGGCAAATGTTGTATATGCAATTAGATGTTTGATTGTTTGATCACATGCAAATTAGCATTTGAATTTATTGAATGATGACCCCCTCAAGCGATGAATTAATGATGGAGGAGATGAAAAGTGATAATGAGTCGATTAAAAATGATGAAAATGATGGTGAGAATGATGAAAAGTGCAAATGGAGGGGTATACAAGACCATAGCCATGCATAATGTGAGAATTTAAATACAAAATGGTATATTTACACATGGGTGTGTGAACCAAAAATTTTGCACATGCTTATGCGAGCCTACCAAAAATAGTGTATTTAAGCACCAAATTACCATGGTGGGGTTATTTTGTGCGATGTGGAGTGTGGTGAGAAAGATTTCTAAAAGCAAAGCACTATCATATTGTGAAATGGAACATGAGAAATGGTGAGTGGACAAGCGAGAATGAGTGCAGGTTAGAGTGTAACAATAGTAAGTGCATTTTTATTGTGGTGATGTTCACAAAAATAAGGCTTTAAAAATGAATCATAGGGAATAAATTTGTAGTGAAATGAAATTGTGAAAGTGCATGAAAATTAAAAAAGGACATGGAAATGTGTGCAACTATGTGTGTTTGTTGAAAATTCATGTACAAAGTGATATTTTGGCCAAATGGGTACATGAATATGCTTTTTGTTTTCAAGTTTGACTTTTTGCCTCGAAACATGTGCATGGAAAAATGTGTGTTCTTGGAAATGTTTACATGTTTGCATGAGATATGATTGCATGGGCTTGATGTATGTGCAAATGGGTACTCATTTTTGTAATTTTTTGACCCTGTTGATTTTTTTCTCGTTTTGCATGATTTTGCATGTGTCTGCATTTGAGCATATTTTTATGCATTTTTGTTAAAATAATTTTATACAATTGTGTAGTTTGGTGAAATGGGTTTTCAAAAATACCCTCATATTGAATATTACACATCGTTTTATGAACCAAAATTTTCATGTGTGGGTGTGCAAACAAAAAGGTTTGCACATGGGTGTGCAAAGTTGTTTTTGAAATGTATGTTTATAGGTGGATGAATGGTACATTGATGAGAAATTTACATGTTGAAATGGATGGATATAAGTGAAAAGATACAGTTGTAAAATCAAATTCAATCGTTAAGAGAAAATTTGCAAATGTGTGGGTGGCAAAGGATAGTCCTTGGCTAGGTGATGTTAGATTCTATGGTTTGTGGGAGACACAAAATGTGCATGCTAACCAAACATATGTTTCAACATGTGTGAGAGGTCGATTATGGATAGGAATACCTTTCATTTCCTAATATAGAAAATTACTATCACATTAGAGGATATGTATCACATCTATCGGTTGCTGATAGAGGGTGTCACAATGAATGTGATAGGGATATCTACGTGAGATGTGATATTACAAACATATTTTAAATATAGATAGGGTGAGGTGAAGTATGGTGATGATGTGGACTATGAGAAGTGTTGGATGAAAAATTTGTTGTCCAACTAACATACAATGGTGATGTTGTTGGTGGTGAGTTACGCACTACTAGATACTTTCGAGGTAAAATTATTTTGGAATATGATGGGAGTAGTGTGTGACATGGTGGAGCAGAAGTGATTTTTTCTTAGGTTCTTGCATTGCTTCCATAGGCCTTTAGATAGTTGCATATCATTACGAGGATAGATTGTTTAGGGCTAACATTCAGTCCATTACTGTAGGTGTAAGTATTGGAGCATATCATGGTAGAATAGCTAGTGAGGCTACCATACAAGGCACATATATATGGGTAGTCATGTACCCTATGTGATGAGATGGCAGATTAACATGGAGATACAAATTAAGAGAGATCATGAGGGTGATGAGCAGTACTACAGAGGGCTATTAGATGGACTAACAATAGATCACATCACTTGCAGGCCATGGTGAGAAGCACCTAATTTTCTAGAGGATGGGGAGTACTTGTGTAAGGTGAGATAGGGCCAGTGGATGATTGGACAATATGGGACATATGTGGAGTACTTCCCCTTCTTGAGAAGATGCAATAATTTGGTTTGCAATGGGAATGAATAGATTCACCAATGGCCATCTAGAGGATGAAGAGACTATGATCGATTGTGCCTCCATTGGATATTGAGTGAGATGATGAGATAGTTATCCTAGATGTGGATAACACTGGGATAACTCTAGAGTATGACACCTAGTGGGTGCTACAAAGGTGGAAGCTAGGAGTGGGGTTGATAGAAAGATAGGGCAAGGTGGTATGTGGGGTGCCTGTAAGAGCAATGATGGCATCACCAAATGATGATGGTGTAGGAACAAGGTCACCAAGTATAGGAGGGTTTCTAGAGTCACTAGATCCTAGGGAGGAGGAGGATTTAGATAGTTTACTCTAATAGATGTGATAGTGGCAAGGAAATGTGGTATGCTCATCGCATGAAGATGTTGGAGAGTGGATGAGTGGGGGACCGCCAATAGAGGAAGTGGTACTAATGGAGGGGATGCCCTTGGATGAGACAATGGCATCTATGGGTGAGGAACCAAATATAGGAGATAGGGAACGTATGATGGAGGTGCCACAAATGGGTTAGATGCCTCATATGGATGAGGTGATAATACAATAATAGCTAAAGTTTGAATTTTTATTGGTCTACATGAGATGATATGATTCAAGAGCATCTAGTGGTGTAAGAGTGATCTTGCATCACCCAAAAAAAAAAGTTGTAATTGTTTAATTGTGTAAAAATAGTAAAATTAGTTTAACTTGCAGGAGATTTTTGGAGGTCTTAGAGGTCAAATTTGAGGATTTTTGGCTAGACATGAGCCTTGGAACGAAGAGCCAAGGTTCACATCGCTTAGCGCATTTCATGCCATTTCTAAAAACATGCTGTAATAGTCAATCGGGTCAAAAAGTGCGAAGTTATGACCTCAAAAAGTTGCCCCAAAAATTCAAATTTGAATTTTAATGGTTTTAGGTTGGAAAAAGGGAAAACAGGGTATTTGAGGAAATTTTTGAAATTGTTAAGGGGTCTTTTCTCTTGTATCCTTATTTTTTAGCAAAAAGTAATGAAAGGTTTGATTCTCTGACTTGTTCAAAGGAAAAATACCAATGTATCATTTGTTTGGTGTTGCTTGTGTAACGTGATCTACACCAAGTGGTATCAGAGCAAGAGTTCCTAAGTGTGTAAATAGATCATCGTACATGAGGCAGTTTACACCAGGATCTATGGTTAAGGTTTGTGAGAGAAGTGAGTAGAATGCCTCCATGAAGAAACTATGATGGTGGGAGAAATATGGTTCCAGAGAAAGATTTCAGAGCTTTGTAGAGGCAAGTTCAGGCTCTGCAAAGAGGAGTTGCATAGAGGGTTTGAAACAAAGAGAGAAGAAGGTAGTGAAGATGAAGATGAAGAAGAAGAGGACCAGTTTAATGAAGAAGAAGAGACAATAGATCCTGCACAATCTAGGTTATATAGAGCCATAGCTCAGATTGGAAAGAGATTGAATATGGAGATTTCTACATATTATGGCAATCTTGATCCAGAGGAGTTGATTGACTTGATCAATGATTTGGAAGAATACTTTGAGTATGAGGAAGGTTGAAGATCCTGATAGGGTCATGTTTACTAAGACCAAGCTGAAGGGTCATGCTAGCATATGGTGGAAGGGAGTGTAGCTAGATAGAAATAAAAGAGAAAAAGAAAGGATAACAAAATGGAAGTGAATGTTGGAGAATTTGAAGAGGAAGCTCATTCCAGGTGACTACGACTTGGATCTGCTAAAGAAAATGCAAGGTTTGAGGCAATCAAGTAATTCTTTCAAATTATACATAGAGGAGTTTTATAAAATTGTAATAAGGATAAGCCATTCAGAGGCCAAAAAGGAGAAGGTAGCATGTTATATTAATGGGTTACGAGCAAGTATTCAAGAGGAGTTAAGTCTAGTCAGGATGACCACCATAGAGGATGCTTACCATTTTGCCCTAAGGGTTGAAGAGAATTTGAACATAAGTTTTAAGAGTAAGAAAAGAGGAAGAGGTCATGGTGGAATAACTTGTGGAAGAACAAATGGAGGACGAAATGAATATTATAAGAAGAATGGAGAAGCTAGCAGTAGTTAATACCAAAATGGAGATAATGCTTACTGCCTCTATGATCAAAACAATGGTTACTAGAGAGGAAGATGAAGGTTTGGATGATGGTTTGGAAGAGGATGATTTCATGGAACCTGTTTCCACTATGGCAAAGAAGGAAATCAAGCATACGAGTGTCCACAACACCAAGAGAGGAAAAATATGAGACCTGAAGGTAATTCCTGAGCTGCGATCGTTGATGAAGGTGCTGAATCTAAGAAATCTAAAGAAGCATAAAGAGGATAAGTGCTAATCACAAGGAGAGCCTTGTTGAATGAGGAGAGAGACCCAGATCAAAGGAAGAGCTTATTTCGCACAAGGTGTAAATGTGCAGGTAAGATTTGTAATATTATCATAGACAATGGTAGCATATATAACCTTATTTTAGAAGGAATGGTTACCAAATTACAATTAGAGAGGAAGAGACACCCGCATCCATATCGGATTGTGTGGTTACAAAAGGACCATAGGGCTTTGGTCAGTGAGCAATGCTTGGTAAAATTTAATATTGGGAATTATCGTGATGAGGTCCTGTGTGACATCCTACCTATGGATGCTTGTCATTTTTTTTTGGGAAGGCCATGGTAGTTTGATCGGTGTGCATTGCATGATGGTCATGCCAACACTTACTCCTTGACAAAGAATGGAGTGTGCCATAAGCTAAAGCCCTTGAAGGAGGTGGACAAAAAGGTATGTAGCAGTGCCAGAATTTGTTTAGTTGAAGGGAGAAGGTTTTTAGATGGTTTGAAGCATGAGAATATCCCAATAGAAGTCTTAGGTATGTTAGAAGAATTTCTAGATATTATATCAAAAAATGTGCCTGAGGGTTTACCACCAATGGGGAATATCAGTCACCATATATATTTGGTACCGGGATCTAGTTTACCCAATAAGGCAGCCCATATAATGACTCATGTAGAAAGTGATGAGCTAAACAAGTAAGTCCAAGATTTGTTGAAAAAGGGACTGATTCGAGAGAGCTTGAGTCCATGTGCAGTACCTGCAGTACTAGCACAAAAGAAATATGGAGAGTGGAGAATGTGTACAGACTCTCGAGCTATTAACAAGATCACCATAAAATACAGATTTCCATTACCAAGGATGGATGACATTATGGACTGTTTGAGTGGAGCCAAGTATTTCACAAATATTGACCTAAAGAGTGGGTACCATCATATTCATGTCAGAGAAAGATATGAGTGGAAGACAACCTTCAAGACCAGAGAGGGTTTGTATGAGTGGTTGGTCATGCCATTTGGGCTAACCAATGCACCAAGCACATTCATGCAACTGATGAATGAGGTATTGAAGGATTTTTTAGGAAAATTTGTCATTGTCTATTTGGATGACATTTTAATATTTAGCAGCACCCTAGAAGAGCACATGATGCATATCAGAAGGGTTTTTGAGAAGCTGAGGGAGGAGCAGTTGTTGATAATTTGAAGAAGTGTAGTTTTGTGAAGAAGGAGAGTGTATCTAGGATTTGCCATCTCAGTCAAAGGTCTAAAAATGCACCCAAAAAAGGTTAGGGCTATCATTGAATGGCCTACTCCAAGAAGCATAACTGAGGTAAGATCATTTCATGGTCTAATTTTTTTTTACAGAAAATTCATTAGAAATTTCAACAGTATTTGTGCACCCCTTATGGAAAAAATGAGAGGGGATAAGAAAGAATTTAAGTGGACCTTAGGAGTAGATAAGAGCTTTGATATGTTGAAGAAGAAGGTCACAAAATTATAAATTCTAAATTGAGTTGAGAAAGTGATTGAGCTTTGAGTTGAATTTGAAGCATATTGAGTCTCTAACAATTCTCCTTATGTTTTTAAGAGAGTGATTAAAAGTAATTGAGCGTATTTGAGGTGTCTTTGAGGAGACTTGTGGACTAAATCTTGTATGATATTTTGTGGAAGCTTACAATACAGATTGGGATAAGTTCTTGAGAGGAATTATTGAGAAGATTTGAACAAGTTCTAGAGATGACTTGTAGAGCATATTTGAACAAAAACTGTGTGGACTTGTTCAATATATTTGAGCAATTTTTATGTGGACTTGTTGAGCAGGTTGGACAAGTTCTATGTAGACTTGTTGAGCATATTTGAGCAAGTTCTATGTGTAATTTTTGAGCATATTTGAGCAAGTTCTATGTGGACTTGTTGAGAATATTGGACAAGTTCTGTGTGGAATTTTTGAGTAGATTTGAGCAAGTTCTGTGTGGACTTGTTGAGAAAATTTAAGAAAGTTTTGTATGGACTTGTTGAGAAGATTTGCAAAAAAAATTTGGTGTATATTTGAGTACAGATTTGTGCCAGACCAGAGATAGAGATTGAGAAGATTTATGCTAGACCAAAGAATTATGTTTAGTGTAGATTTGAGACATAACTTTGGAGGTGATAGAACATAGAGGATAGTAGTCTCCATTGAATAGAGATCCATCAGCCATGGTAGTGAGCATAGGTCTTCTGAGTAGGTACAAAATTCTTTAGTGGAGAGAGATCCACAAGCCAATGCAATATAGGGAGTAGTCTTCAAGAGGATCACCAACCAAAGTAAAGGAGAAGGAGTTGTCCTATGGATAGAACTTGATTTAGGAGATAGATATATCCTCTATACAAAGGTCCATAAATATTGTAATAAGGAAGGATTCCCAACATATTGATTAAGAAAAATTTAGTGAATTTTTTTTTCCATGGAATAGCCAACATTGGGAAAACCACATAAAATTGGTGTCTCATGTGTGTGTGATGTTTTACACTCTGCTTTAGTTTCTACTATTGATATTGCCATTGATAAATTGCATAATATTGATTGTGATAAGAAAAGTAAAAAGTGGTCTTATACTTTTCATCCCCCCTCTCAGTATAAGCTTGTGTTCTTCAATTGGTATTAGAGTTGATTCCTTTAGAAAAGGTTTAAGAGCTTGAAGGAATATCTTACAAGAACACAAATGGTAAATAAAGGAAAAAGTAGAACCAGAAGACACAAGAAGAAAAGAAAACACATGAAAATGAAAGAAAATGAAGATGAATTCAATATTTTTTTGGGGAAGGAAGAATAGAAATAGATTCAAGAGATGAATAAAGCAATGAAAAAATAACCAGGTTGATAAATTTTTGTACCATATGTAGGAATACAGGTCACCATGCATCTTATTGTCCACAAGAAGATGAAGGATGCTTTTTTTATGGTCAACTTGCTCATGATGTAGGTTATTGCAATGGTTTTAGTAGCAATGAAGATGAAGATGATACTTTTAATATTAGAAGAAAATAATTCTATTGAAGACCAAATAAAAGAGAGAAATATATAAAAAGAAAAGGAGGAAGCTAATATTTGTGAACTTGTTAAGTTGAAAAATGAGAACATAGAATTTAAGGCTCAAATACAAGAGGATGATAAATGTAATACAAAGCTTCTACAAGATCTTTGACTTGAAATATAAGATTGATGAGGTAAGTAAAGTTGAAAAAGGTATGGTTGAACAATCAAAGGTAAAATAAATAGAATGTGAAAGACTTATGGTTGCTCTTGAAGAATTAAAAAGGGAGAACTCGGTATTAAGGGTTCAACATCAAGAAGATGAGAAAGCAAAATTAAATTTCTATAGGAACTCACCAACTTCAAAATCAAGGTTGAAGAGGTAAGAAAAATTGAAGAAGGTATGGCCAAAAAGTTAAAGATAAAATATCTAGAGTGTGAAATATTAGAGCATGATATAGTTTCACTAAGGGTGGAAGTAAAAGGATCTAAGGACAAACTGCACAAGTTTGAGGAAAATCCAAATATTTTGGATAAGATTATCAATGCACAAAAATCATCAGTCACCAAAATAGAATTTAGTTCTAAATAAGAACAAAGGAACAAGAAGCAGAAAAAGGAGATTCAAAATCAAACACCAAAAAATAAGAAGCATCAAAAGAAGTAAAAGAGAGAGTGAGACTTCTAAGGATATGCTGGACGATAGAAATTTCAACAAGGAAAGGAACAATACAAATAAGTAATAGACCAATGGGGTCTAGGAAAAATTGCTTCAATGGAAAAAAAAATTCATGTCATAGATTTGGGCACATAGCTTCACAGTTCTAGACACATGAAAGACATGAATATGGGAACAAATAAATTTTCCATGGGTATTGCTACTCATGTAATCAGTTTGGTCACAAGGCAATGAATTGTAGGGTTCATGACAGAAGAGGATATGGCTTCACTAAGAGAAATCCTAAGACATTTACAAAATCTCAAAGGAAAAATAACGTTAAGTGTTATAAGTGCAATAATGATGGTCACACAACAAAGTGGTGTAGATAGACATTCCAGAATTAGGAAATAACAGGAATAAGAATATGGATATGAACATGAAAAAGAACATGGATATGAACAAGAAGAGGAATAGGAATAGGAACAAGAACATGGATGTGAATGTAGACAAGGACAAGAACATGGACAAGGAAATAAATAGTCAGAGGAATCAGAAGGATCGAATAAGAAGGAAAGAGGATAAAGGTAAAGAACGATGCTTTCTGAGAGTAGAAATACTCCCACCTCAAGAGGAGGTGGGAGAGGGGCTAATATAAGAGGATCATTCTGAATTGAGTTGAGAAAGTGATTGATATTTGAATTGAATTTGAAGCATATTGAGTCTCTAACAATTCTCCTTATATTTCTAAGAGAGTGATTGAAAGTAATTGAGAAGATTTGAGGCAAGTATTTGAGGAGACTTGTGGATTGATTATTGTGTGAGATTTTATGGAATCCTACAATATAGATTTGGATAAGTTCTTGAGAGGACTTATTGAGCATATTTTAACAAGTTCTATAGAGGACTTGTAGAACAAATTTGAACAAAAATTGTGTGGACTTGTTCAATAGATTTGAGCAAGTTCTGTGTGGACTTGTTGAGCATATTGGACAATTTTTGTGTGGGCTTGTCAAGCAGATTTGAGCAAGTTCTATTTGAATGTTTTGAGCATATTTGAGCAAGTTCTGTGTGGACTTGTTGAGAGGATTGAAATTTTTTTGTGTGGACTTGTTGAGTAGATTTAAGCAAGTTCTGTGTGGACTTGTTGAGAAAATTTGAGTATAGATTTTGGTGCATATTTGAGGATATATTTGTGCCAGACTAGAGATAGATATTTATCATATTTGTGCTAGACTGAAGGATTGTATTTAGTGTAGATTTGAGATATATATTTGGAGGTGACAGAGCAGAGTGGATAGTAGTCTTCGATGGATAGAGATCCATCGTAAAGGGAAGTGAGGATAGGTCTTATGAGTGGGAATAAGAGTCTTTAGTGGAGAGATATCCACAAGCCAATGCATAGAGGTAGTAGTCTTCAATAGGATCACCAACTAGAGCAGAGGAGAAGGAGTTCTCCTATGGATAGAGGTCCACAAAAATTGATTTATGGGATTGGTATATCCTTTGGGCAGAGGTCCATAAAAATTGTAATAGATAAGTATTCCAAGATATTGATTGAGAAAAATTTAGTGAAATATTTTCTTCGTGGAGTAGCCCACATTGGGTGAACTGCGTAAAATTAGTGTCTCATGTTTGTGTGATTTTTTGTGCACTTCTTTGGTTTCTGCTATTTATATTACCATTGATATATTGCATAATATTGATTGTGATAAGAAAAGTAAAATTTATCTTATACTTTTCACCCCCCCTTAGTATAAGCTTGTGTTCTTCAATTACATCAAAGGATGCCATCGTGGTTGCATTTATAAAGAATTTCTCCTAGCAATGAATAATGAATTCCCCTTTGTTTGAATGCTCATTTATGAGTGTGTGGTAAATCTAAAGAAAATACCTAATGTGATAGAATACTTGACATGGTGAAAAGAAAGGATTAAGAGGTTTAACAATTCATGCCATTAGTATGAGAATATGTGAAGTGCATTATGGAAGGAGGGCTAACTTCCCTAGAGAAGAATGTAAAAGGAGAACTCCCCTAGTCGTTGAAGTGGATTGAAGAGGGAATGTAATCCCATAATCATGAAAGTGAGTATATGGGGGAAGTAAACCCCCACCCCTCGAGCGACTAAGAATTGGTTGAAGTGGGTGAGCCATAATGATGGTATTCAAGAAGTAGATGCTAGATGGTATTGCCATAAAAATTAATGTAAGATACCCCAAATTTTAAAGGGATGAATATCTTTGAAAATTTATCTTTGACAAGCTTTAAAGTTTGGTTTGATTTTATCAGCTAGTCAACCATAGATGGTTCCTACTCATAATTGCTTTAGTGGGTGCATTGGTGGTCTAGATATAGTATACACACGAGTCCCCCCTACATCAAAATGCGTGTTATCTACCAAATGTTGATTGGATTGGATTTTTAATTGAGAAGAGAGATTTTTCTTCATGTTTTCCCAATTAAATGAGGTCTAATGATAGTCTCGTGCAAAGTTATTGGATAAATATCATTTTCAAAATTGAGTATTTGGATATTGATCATGCACATGGTAGATTTTGTGTGTGGAATATCTACCCCTTCAATCCATGAATGGGCAATGGATAAGTCAAGAAATGATGATAATGTGATTGAAAGGAGGAAAATACCCCTAATTATAGAATATAGATTATAAGGAGGAGAAATCCTCTGGTTGTAGAATATGAATCAGAAGGAGAAGTCCCCCAATTGAAGAAGATGATTTGGAAGGAGGAGAATTCCCCTATTTGTAGAAGATGAATTGAAATGAGGAGATGTCCCCTATTTGTAGAAGATGAATTGAAAGGAAAATAAGTCCTCTAGTTGTAAAAAATATCAAAAAATATGAAATTAAAAGATGAGAAGGTGTAGAAAATACGAAATGTTAGCACAAATCACAAGATCCATGTAGAAGATGAAAAATTTAATTAGAAAATTCAGGTTTGCACATCGATGTGTGAACCCAAATATTAGTACACCCTTGTGCAAACCTAACTATATGACCCATTTACAATATTTTTACAATTTGGAGACCAAAAAATGTCAAAATTAGGTAAAAATTGTATCATGGAAATATCTTTTCAATCTCGATTCAATGATGGTATTTTCGATAAATATAGATATTATTTGACAAGTGAAAATTTGGCTTAAATATGACCCTTCTTTTGAATCTTATGAATGCTCAATTTTAGGAATTTTAAAATGCAAAATTGGCATGATTGATTAAAAGGGTGATGGAGGAATATGATGACCTTTTTGGAAGTGATGAATCACTCGACAAGAATGTCATTGGATTTCCTTGTATGTCATGATCAATGTAGGATGCCCCAAATTTGAAATGGATAAATGTCTTTGAAACTTTACCTTTGACAAGCATTGAAGCTTGGTTTGATTTTTTTGGATAGTCAACCATAGATGGGTCCTATCCATGATTGCTTGAGTGGGTACATTGATAACCCTAATATAGCATACACACATGAGCCCTCCTACATTCAATGGCATGTAACATACCAAATATTGGTTGGGTTGGAGTTTTGATTGAGAGGAGAAATTTTACTTTGTGTTTAACCCAAAAAATGAGGGTTGATGATAGTATTAGAAAAAGTTTTTGGAGAAACATCATTTCCACTATTGAGTGTTTAATTATTAATCATGTGCAAGGATAATTTTTTTTAAATGATGGTTTACCTATTCAAATGACGAATTCATGGTTACAAGGCAAAAAATTGTGATGGTGATTGAAAATATTAAAAAATGAGAGGTGAGAATATGATGTAAATGTGATTTGATGGTATAAAATGCTATAGCCGTGCAAAAAATGAAGGATTTAACTAAAAATTTTAGGTTCACACATGGGTGTGTGAACAAAAATATTTGCACATACCTATGTGAATATGACTATTTGGTGCAGGTACAGTGCTTTTCCAATTTAGGAGATCAAATGGTGTTATAATTGGATAAAACATATACCATAGAAAAATACTTTTTAGCCCAATAAAATAGTGGTAGTTTTAGGAAATTTGGAGATAATTTTATGAAGGAAAAGTTGGGTTAAAGATGAGTCTTCTTTTGAAAGTGAGGAAAGCACAATTTCAAGCCTTTTGAAGGATAAAATTGGTAAGGTTGGTTAGAGAGTCAATGGATGATGATGATGGAGTAGAAGAAAATAAAACTTAGAGAAGTGAGGAATATGGAGTAGAGTAAGGGAAAGAATGAATATGGAGGGATGATGGTGACAAAGAAAAAGAAAATATTATTCTATTGGAGAAGGTTGTGTTAGAGGCCGTGAATTACGAGTCACAATATTGGTATGACTAACATATTGATAAGAAGCATGACCATGGACATGATGAACTTGTCGAGGCATGGATGTAGATACTGAAGTACCAATGTGTGATGGTAGTGGCACTAAATAGGGTAATAGATTTTTAGATGTAACCCAATTCTCATTGGAGTATACAATATGATTGTTTCATTGTATTATGTCCTCATATATCATGTTGTGGACTAGTTGTTTGAAAATATGATAGGTATTGAGATCATACCCTTGTTGCGATGATAAAAAAAGGTTTGTGCTCATTGTACCCTTTGTATTTTAGATTATTTGTGTAGACACCAAAACAGCACCAATCCGATTATGTGACTGCAAACACTGATCGCTTTGACAAACACAGCCCCCATGGCAGCCCTCAGAGGTCAAACTGTGGTCTTAACCACTTTCATAGCAATTTTGTGAGGTCAAGATGCAATTTGGCACACTTAGACACTTTGCCTAGTAATCGTCTCACCCAGGGATGATTGCTAAATTGAAATCATCTCACCCAGGGATGATTTCTAAAATCGTCTCACCTAGGGATGATTGCAAACTTGAAATCGTCTCACCCAAGGATGATTTTTGAAATCATCCCTGGGTGAGACGATTTCCAAGTTTAACGGGAAAAAAGACAAATGAGGCCAAGTGGCAGCCCAGAACAGTCAGTTGATGACTCCTGCCTCGCACGCGTGTGTGAGTGGGCAAATAGGCCATTTGAGGACTATCACAAGGGTAGTTATGAAAGCCCAAGTCAATGGAGGACTCCCCTCCCTCATGGGAAGACAAGACTGCCACATGGCGCCTATGACCAACACATGGCATTTGTGCTTCCCTCCCAAAAGAGACCCCTTGGGTCTATAAAAGGTGAGACTTTTCTCACCAAAGATATACAGGTTGAAGGAGTTTTCAAGCAACGAAGTGCTGCCGAGTTGAAGACCCACTTGCACCCCTTTTGGTTCACCTTCTCGCATCCACCAATCTCTTTTGCAAGGGAGGTTGTTGGGTGGTTTTTGGAAGCTTGAACCTGACCCAAATCCAACACATGGACACCTAAACCAACCAATTCGCCGACCCCCCAATCCTAAGAGGTTTTGGGCCCATCCCTAGTGGATTGGCACCGGAATCAAGTGCCAACGGTGGGAGGCCCACTTGGGCACCCCCGCACTTTCTAGGTTTTAGAGCATTCTAGATTACTTTTTCAGGTTGCATTTTGTGTTATTATGTTTGGTTAACTCACAGCTGCAATTTCGTAACTTTTGGTTAGATTCTAGTATGTTTTGTGTCGCTTTGTTGTTTCATTGACTTGTAGGTGGCGAGATCAAATTCCCGAGGGTAGAGGCCAAATTGGGAGAATCCGACCATCTGGGTCATCCCAAAATGGCCCCAATTACATAACCCCCTTGTTTGTAGGCATTTTGCAGTTCTCAGGTTGGCTTCTTCAACATAGAAGAATTCGTCCCACCCAGGGATGAATTGCAGTCAGAGATCGTCCTACCGAGGGACGAATTCCGGAATTCGTCCCACCCAGGGATGAATTGCAGTCAAAAATCGTCCCACCCAGGGACGATTTCCAGTTGAAGGCAGATTGGCCAGCTGTCTCAGTGGCAATGGCCTTCTGGTAACATTTTCTGTCTTCTGTCAAGTTTTTAGGCTGTTTAGAATCATTTTGTTTACTATTTTAGATAAATGTTTGCATGCATCTTTTGATGATTTTAGAAGAATGAACACTTTTCACTTGCAGCAGGTGCTACTGACATATTCGTTGTTTCTTTGTTCGCAGGAGGAGCAGCAGAGGTAAGGACTCATCAGCGTAAGCGGCGGCATCGTCTTGGCCCGTCCATTCAAATGTGGGCACGCGAAAAGAGGAAGACTAAGTCACATATTGTAACAAATACGAATTTAATGCTCCTAGCCCCCAAAAAGGGAGGAGATGTCTATGTAACCGAGGATAAGATATTTGAATAAAGAGGGCTATGATTTCTTTACATATTTTCTTTCATTTTCAAATTGTCTCCTTTCTTCATTTTTGTGCATAGGATTAAAGTGTTACATTTCGTCTTATGTTGCATAATTAGTGCTCCCTCTGCCTAGAATCTCGTGCTTTCAGTGGCGATCACGGTGGGACCTGTCCCATATTTTTAAAATCATAGAAAACTGATCAAAGTTTTGTGTTTGTGCTTGACAGGTACATTTTTTTGTTGCAGACTGCTATTCGTCTCTGGCAGGGACGAATTCTATTCTGAAATTCATCTGACCCTAGGATGAATTCAAATTCATCTCTGGGAGGGACAAATTTTGTTCTGCAATTCGTCTCCCAGAGGGACGAATTCCTGCCTACAGATTTTCAAAGAAGAAATTCAGAAGCAACTGGAGCAGGCAGAGAAGAGGTAGGGATTTTTATAATCTCTGTTAAAATTTTTGTTTCTGTTTCTGTTTCTTTGACTGTTTTCATTTTTATCCTGCATTGCATAGGAAAATTCATTTATGCTTGTTTCATTTTTGTTAAATAAAATGAATCCCACACACTTCACGCAACAATTTTAAACCAAGGAGCTGGTCGTAAGACCCCAGCCCTTGAGAAAGACCAACGGTGGGTTCATCACCACCTTGGCTTAGCTTTGCATCCATTTCCTGATTGTCAACTGTTGTTAGGCGTAAATCCTGATGAAGACAGACCGAGTGTCACTGGGGTGATTCCCATGCGCGCGAGGATAAGTTTTCTATGGTAGGTGCCATTAACAGGACAATCCCCCTTTCGTACCGCCTATGTACCACGTACCTTCTGCTCTCACGTACCTATAGTCTCCCTCTCATAAGGGCGGGTATATAGAGAGGTTGGTATATCGGCCTGGTTGGTATATTGAAGGGGCTACCATTTTGGGAGTTATATGAGCCATCATAATGCATTTAAATGATCTTCAAAACCTACAAAAACAAAACAAAACATCAAAATGCACTAAACTAGTTTAGGACACACCATTTAATCCTTAAAAGAGATAATCACGGTTTTGTGAATGTGTGTGCTTAATTCTGCTTAGTGTAGACAAAAAAAAAATCATAAATGAGATAAAAACTTATTTAGATAGCATAGAAGCACCGCAATGGTGTACACCCGCAATCAAGCCCAATCAAGGGCAGAAGCTCCGAAAGGTACACAAAAAGCGAGGCACAAGTCGCCTTCACTTCAGATCCCGAGGATTTGGTCATACTGCCTTATAGGTCTAACCTACAAAAGAATCCAATTCAGAATCCTCGGTGGGGTATGCCTATTCAAAGCAGCCCCTTTCGGGAAGATGCCTTACATGTAGACCTTGACATAAATAGAGAATAACCTCTTGAAGTTAGGCATGAGTGGCCACCGTGCGATGAAGCGCTAGACAGGCACATCATCCATTTGGAGGGGCAACCTGGATATGGCGTCCCTTATTTACCTATCATCAGAACAGAGACCAAATTTGGAGCGTAGGGCTCCTTACATAGGGCAACCTAACTCCGCCCACCCCCTTTACACCCATGAAAGGGAGTACGAGGAAATCCATCGCATTCCTCGAGGGAAAAAAACAACGTGGGAACCTTGCGTTTCCGCACCAGCGGGATATCATGATCACCCCTTGAGGCCAGAACCTCGAGCACATACCACTTACCTCGACAGAGGGAAGCGACCCATTGAAACCTTAGACCAGCAAACTCGAGGTAAACACATAGAAGAAACATTCGAACCTCCTGAGCAAAATAGGGTAGACCAAATTGACCCAGTTGTCACCAGATATACTGCCCGTCAAGCCCAAATCATGTGGCTTAAACAAAGTCATCAGGAGATAGAGTATCGACACCACTTGGATAGAGAGCGCATGCAACGCGAAGCGAATGAGTTACGCTATGAAATACCTGAGATGGGGCCAACCCCTCACATACAAAGAGTTGAATAGTATGAGAGGCGTAATCCGTTGGTGTAGGATAGGTCTCCACGACCTCATCAAGCTCTGCCTCCAAGACCTCATAGATTCGAGAGGGAGGCAACTCCCCGAAACAATGATGGGTACCTTCAACAAGAGCTTGATCAGGGTCATAGGTTTCACCCAGAGAATCCTCAAGAATTTTATGAGGAGTATGAACCAGAAGAGGAATATGTTGAAACTCCCCATCAAGGCAGGAAGGATGCCATTCGGCCACCCCTCCATAGGCCTTCAGTTTACCGTAACTTGCAACAAGAGCGAACAAGAGAGGAAGAAATAAAATTTTTTGATGCATACCAAGCACTATTGGAGCGTTTGGAGTCTGTGGAGACAAAATCTGCTGGGCATCAAAAACCCACATTACGTCTACTTCGTAGTAATCCAGTGCATCCCTCAGTGCCTACACCTCTTTACCCCGAACACTTCAAGTTGCCTCAATTGGCAGTTTTTAAAGGTGAAGAGGATGCACAGGAAAACGTTACACGATTTCTAAGCCAATGCTTCGACATCCAAGATAATGACGCATTGTTGCTTAGAACATTCATAACCACATTCACAGGCCCTGCCTCGGATTGGTTCACACAACTACTCAAACACAGCATAAGCAATTTAGATCAATTAGTAGACGCGTTTCTTGAACGCTTTGCCTTCAACACAAGGAAGAAGGCATCACTAAGTGACTTAGCGAGCCTCAAGCAATTTGAAGAGGAAACAATGGCAGCGTACGAGAATATATGGAGAGCTTTCCTTTCTAGGTTACCCTACCATCCTCCTATGTCTGATCTCACGTAGATGTTCGCAAAAAGTTGCTTAAAATCAATCTCTGGTCTATTGTTACTGCGACAATATGACAGCTTAGAAGAATCTTTGGCGCAAGCCAGAGTCATAGAAGAGATTAAGATAGGTGAAGGCGCAATTGTCAAGCCTAAGAAGAAAGAGTGGAATAAAACCACTAAAACTGGGACAACACAACCACAACACGCTGCAGTCAACCAAGTTGCGATAAATGTTCCCGCGCCTGTGCAAGAAACGCAGCCTCAAAAGGCTAACTACCAGGCAGTGCCTCCTGCTTATGAAAGAGATAATAGAAGACAAGAGAAAAATTACCCACATCACCCTAGGAAAAATTTCACCCCATATGCAGAGTCTAAGGACTCCTTATTTGATCGCTTGTCAGCGGCAAATTTAGTCACTCTGCTGAAAATCCAAATTATAGACCCTAACATTCCCAAGCCTAGGGGATACAGAGAGGAATTGTATTGTAGATTCCATAGGCGCAGAGGACATGACTTGAATGGGTGCTGGAAATTCAAAGACCTAGTCCAGGATTTGATCGACAATAGAACATTGGTTGTGGACAACCCCATCGCACCAAAAAACTAGCAAATGGGGGTATTCAAGGACCCCTTGCCAGCCCATGAGGCACAAAAAAAACCACTCCAGATTAATGAGGTGCGACAAGATCTTCCCACACAGGGATTTGTAGGAATGATTAGCATAGTAACAAGGAACAGAAGGTACCCGACATCTGCCCTTGAGGTAGCTACGAAGGAAGTTCTGGCAACATCGCATCCTCAACAACGCCCAACGCAGTTACCTCCGCCTAGACCTGAGGTCACGATACGAACCAAACTCACGTAGAGTTTGCGGACCACGTCGGCTAGACTTTCCATGTACGAGCTTATTCAACAATCATCTCCCCATAGAGAAGCTCTTATGGACATTTTAAAAGCCATTGAATTACAACCCCACGAGGCAAATTCTTTCAACACCTTCGTGGGACATGTGAAACAATGTACGGAGCCGGTCATCACATTTAGAGAATATGAGGTCAAAACGATATCAAATGACATGGCAGATCCACCCTTGCACGTTATCATGTGGATCAACGAGATTCCGTACAAGAGAGTGCTGATAGATACTGGCTCGTCCAATAACATCATAACCACTGCAGCCTTAAAACATTTGAAGCTGCCAGCCTCTCACATCACAACCTCCATGTACACACTATGAGCTTTTAATGATGCAATATGCTCGACAGTCGGCACAGTCGTTCTGCCAGTCCAGGTAGGACAAAAGTCAATACCTACACTATGCCATGTGCTGGAAGGTGAAATGGCTTATAATATACTGCTAGGGCGGCCTTGGATCAGGGATATGAAACGTGTCCCTTCGATCGCCCACCAGTGCTTGAAGTATGCTTATGAAGGATAAATACATGTAGTCCCAATGTACTTAGAGCCCTTCAAGTATTGCAATGCGGTACAATTCATACCTCAATCGACCCTCCCTTCAACGCATTTGGATTTCCAATTAAATTCATCTAAACAAGGTCCAATACCGCAGGCACCACCGGTGGCCAACAAGGCAAAATCCCGACCGGGTGAGACTTCATCATCGGCTATTTCATCATCAATGCCACTTATCATGGCCCAACAGAAGGACAAGGGAAAAAAATCATGGAAGAGGTTAAGCCCTTAGAAGAAAGGTTGCCCATAATTTCAACAATAACAACAGAGGAAGCACCCAACGCAACGGAAACCAAGATTCCTGAACCACCAAACATGGAATGGACTCAGGAAGGACTACCGTTTCCTCCCACCCAATCATCAACAATCACTGTTGAAATGGCCAGTACGAGCACTGGGGGAATACTTAGTGCAAAATGTTGTGGCAACCCCCACACTGGAGTTAGTACAAGACATGGGAAGACCTCGCCTTCCCATTGGAACAATCATCCCTCTAGGCTACCCATCGAACCAGACAAATTTTGTGTATGGGGGCTTTGATCATGGTCTTGAACCATGCCAACAAAAGGAAACAGATGAAGAGCCTTTTGTTGAAAACATCAATTATCTGTCAAACCCAGAATTTGCCCTAAAATATCTCGGCTAATGCAATTGGCATGGATACGGGCTCGGCAGATATGAGCAAGGGATGCGTATCCTTTTCCAACCAAGATATTAGATGCCATATGACAAGTCAGGGGTAGGGTTCAACCATCCCCTGCCATTAGACATCTTGGTTGAAAATATGCAAGGACTAGAAATAGGCAACAAGGGGGGATTGGCATTGGGTCCTTATGCCAATCCGAATACATAATACACATTGGGAGACTAACTCCCATGGTCAACAAACACCCCTGGCAGCAACAGTAATCCCTCTTCTTTGCTAGAGAGAGGCGAAAGTTCAGATATTAATCCTCAAAGAGAACATCAATAGCTGCCAGACATCTTTCTGAAACTATTCCCCTTAGAGGTTCCAGATGAAATAACACAGTCTCAAGAGAATCATGTCCCTCCACTAAGAGTGGAACAACCGCAATGGGACCAGATTAATTCACTGGAACAGGAAGAGTCCTCAACGTCGCAAGCAACAGAAGCTGAAGAGAATGAACAATTTTGGATCTATGAAAGTGATTCAGAAGATGAGACTGAGATGATCTATCTCAGACATGTGCGACAAAATCACCGCACTCTAACTCATGAATATCTAATGGGACAGATGGGTATACTTTTAGGACATGAATGGCACGTAGACCCAGCGAGGTGGGACCAAGTGTTAGACCTATGGCTCCAAATTCAAGATGAGCATCGTCCACCTCGAGATCCCATCATGATAGCAGTGCCGAGGCAAGACCCTGCCTTCCTTTTCACACATAGAGATGAATTCGCACCTAGAGAGGATCCATTCATGCCCGTTCTCGTAGAGCCAGATCCAGAGTATAAGGAGCATCTAGAAGAAAAAATTTATCACACCCGCGGTTCTGGAGACCAAATTCATTCCATCCACATGATCTCCATTGATTTGACCACACCCATCCGCAATCCGACCGATCCATCATGGTCATTGCATCTAGACATGGATGCCATCGACTGGGATCATGTCAATTCACCATTGTCACCATCAGAGTACTGGCCTTTCGGTGAAATGCTTCATTTTACCCCAAGGACAACTCAAGATATTTTTCAAGCTGAAGAGGGACCCGAGGTTCCAAATGCAGATCTTAACTCAGCTGATGATATCCATTTAATCCCAACTCCACATCAGTTGGAGGACGGATCCCACATGTCAGTCGAGGAGACGACTGACGTAGACATCGGCACAGATCAAATGAATCCACGAATTTTCAAGCTGGGGGTAAGCCTTTCCCCCGAAGAGCAAGCCGATTACATTGCCATTCTTAAAGAAAATAAGGAGGTTTTTGCATGGTCATACAAAGATATGCCAGGGCTAGACCCGCAGCTAGTCATGCACAATTTAACGCTTGATCCAAAAATCAAGCCTGTAAAGCAAAAACTAAGAAAGATGCACCCAACAGTGGCCTTGATGGTCAAAGACGAATTGCAAAAGTTGTTGGATGCACAATTTTTCATCTGCGTGGATTATCCGCCATGGTTGTCCAACATGGTTCCCATCAAGAAGCCCGACGGGAGGATTCGCATATGCACCGACTTTCGAGACCTAAACAAAGCGAGTCCTAAGGATGATTTCCCCTTTCCAAGCATCGATGCATTGGTAGATGCTACAGTAGGTCACGAAATGCTCTCCCTAATGGACGGTTTCTCAGGATACAATCAAATTCATATCAATCCTGAAGACCAACTCAAAACGGCATTCACAACGCCTTGGGGGACATTTTTCTATAAGGTCATGCCTTTTGGCCTTAAAAATGCTGGTGCTACATACCAACATGCTATGACGTATATCTTCCACGATTACATGCACAAAACTTTGGAAGATTACATGGATGATTTGTTAGCCAAGTCTCTCTTGCGCTCAGATCATCTCGGTGACTTAAGCAAGATTCTCGATCGCCTCATAGAGCATAAGGTCAGATTGAATCCCAAGAAGTGCGTGTTCGGCATCACATCCGGAAAACTCTTGGGTTTTATAGTCTCAAAGAGAGGCATCGAAGTGGACCCAAAAAAAGTCAAGGAAATCCTTGAAATGGCTCCCCCAACCACTATCAAGCAGCTCAGAAGTCTACAAGGAAATGTCACGTCAATTAAATGCTTCATAGCGCAATTATCTGACAAATGCCGACCCATGAATAAATTATTGCACAAGGGGGTCACATTTCATTGGGATGACGAGTGCCAATCAGCCTTTGACGAAATCAAACAGTACTTGGCTTTGCCGCCAGTATTGGCACCACCTAGACCAGGTGTGCCATTCTACTTATACATATCAGCTACTGAGGTGGCACTGGGTGCAATGCTAGCCTAGAAGAATGAACTTCACAAAGAACAAGCTACTTACTATCTTAGCCGCACCCTAGTCAGTTACGAACTTAACTATGCATACATTGAGAAACTCTGCTTGGCAGTGGTGTTTGCTACCAAGAGGCTACGCCACTACATGCTGAGCAACACTACGTATGTTGTGTCTAAGGAGAATCCATTGTGATACATGATGAGTCGTACTTATCATAGTAGTCGCACGGTGAAATGGATCATGTTGTTGATGAAATTTGACATTGAGTTTATTGGGAAAAAATCTATAAAAGGACAGGTCATAGCCGATCAACTAGCAGAGGCTCCTCTTGAAGACGATCAGCCTCTAGTCATAGAACTACCCGATGATGGGGTCTTCCATGTCTCAAAATTGCCATATTTTGATGAGCCTGAGTCTCAAGCCGACATAACCTTATTTTTTGATGGTTCTAAATGCGAGCAAGGGGGTGGCGCAGGAATTGTATTCTTCACACCGTACGGTGCTCCAATGCCCCTGTCATTTAAATTAAACTTCCAGTGCACCAACAACAATGCAGAATATGAATCCTTGCTCCTAGGTATTCAGACAACAATCGCCATGAACATCAAAATATTGAACATCTTTGGCGATTCACTGTTAATCGTCAGTCAAGTCAAAGGGGTATATCAATGCAAATGCCCAGTTCTAAAGGCCTATAAAGCCCTCTTGGACAAATTCCTGGCAAAAATTGAGTGGTATGACATCGAGGCACTCCCTCGATCATCGAATCATTTTGCGGACACAATGGCCTCCTTGGGGTCATTAATCCCGCAAGACCTTTTCGAAGATATAACAACCATTCAGGTCAAAACCTTATCGCAACCCACGATGGAGCACACAAGCTCAGACTTGACGCCAAGAGTCCACATGATCTAGATCGAACCATATTTGGATAAGTTATTTCGAATCCGAGACTGTTTGAAATGTGCCAACTGGGGGTCTTTGTTTTCCCCCACTCCCATTAATAGCAACACAATGCTATTCTTACAAGTTCTATCCCAATCAGCATTTGTTAGGGAAGAACTTCAAAAGGGATCAGTTGTTCATACTGTCGAGGTTTCTGATAAATAGGACTGGTATTTACCCATAAGAGACTACCTCAAGTTAGGTAATCTACCCTTTGGATTGACGCACACCGCAAAACTAACATTCAAATAGAAAGTGGTAAAATATGTCTTGATAGGAGACATTTTGTATCGTCGCAGCTATGACGGAATTCTTCTTCACTATCTGGACTAGCAAGATTCCACTTGGGCAGTCGCCCAAGTGAACAATGGTACATGTGGTGGCCACTTTAGCGGTATGGCCATCGCAAAGCGCATTCTTCGCATGGGCTATTATTGGCCATATTTAGATCGAAATTGTTGTGAGTATGTCAAGAGGTGCGTGAAATGTCAACATCATGCCAATTTAATGCACGCACCTTCCCAGGCCCTACAGACAGTCCAGTATGCTTGGCAATCTTCGCAGTGGGGCCTCGATCTAATCGAAAATATCTCCCCTACATCGTCAGGCCGTCACACGTTTATCATAACGGCCACAGAATATTTTACCAAATGGGTGGAAGTAATTCCGTTAACCTCTACGACAGGACCCCGCATTGCGGAGTTCATCTTGCATCACATCATATGTCGTTTTGGTATTCCATCCAAAATAATCGTGGATAATGGGCCATCATTCAAGAACAAAGACGTGCGTGCTTTAACCAAAAAGTACAAAATTCAGCACATCTTTTCAACACCCTATTATCCGCAAGCAAATGGGCAAGCAGAGGCGTCAAACAAAACGCTAGTCGCCATCCTTAAAAAGACCGTCACAGACAGTCATAAGGATTGGCACATACAAATCCCACTTGCCCTTTGGGCTTATCGCACTAGCATTCGGACGCCCACTGGGGCAACTCTATTTTCACTGGTGTATGGCTCAAAGGTAGTAATGCCTCTCGAGTTGGAAATTCCTTCCCTGTGCATATCAATGCAGGAGTTCATCGATGATAACACTGCACGGTAGGCCTGATTAGACCAACTTACGTTGCTTGAAGAACGACGCGTTAATGCTCTCGAGCACTTACGTATCTATCAAGAGCGGCTTAAGAAAGCTTACAACTTGAAAGTTCACCTAAGAGACTTTCGGGTTGGTGATTTGGTTCTGAATGAAAACCAACAAAACTCTAATTTTCCGTCCCATATGAGGGACAAATTCATGGCAAATTGGTTAGGTCCTTATGTCATTAATAGTAAAATAGGACCCGGGACGTACCGGCTAGCTTCTCTTGACGGTATCAAGGAAACAGAACCCTTGAATATCAGTCATTTGCGACCATTTCATATCTAAGAAATCCATATCCCAAAAAAAAAAAAAAAAAAACTCCAAGGATTATCGCAATCTCTTGGTCACCCAAAAAGCTCCAAGGATTATCGCAATCTCTTGGTCAATACAAAAAGCTCCAAGGATTAACGCAATCTCTTGGTCAACCCAAAAAGCTCCAAGGATTATCGCAATATCTTGGTCACCAAAAAGCTCCAAGGATTATCGCAATCTCTTGGTCAATACAAAAAGCTCCAAGGATTATCGCAATCTCTTGGTCAACCCAAAAAGCTCCAACGATTATTGCAATCGCTTGGTCAAAAAATCAAGAAATTCAAAAAACAAAACAACAAAAATCATCAAAAACAACAAATATTTGCATCTCAATTCTAGGCATACTCAAATTCATCAAAAAATTCATATTCTCGCACCTCATCTTCACCTTCACCAAAAAAAATCCATAAAAATTACAAAAATACATAGCTGCATTAAGCATTGCATCCATACATTGCATATTTGTAGTCATACAGGTCAAAGGCACCATAAGCTGCAATAGCTCTGATAGACCATCTTGTTTCGCATTGTCTCATGTTACAAAAACAACAAAAACACCAAGCATAACTTTTACCACACTACAGTCAGTGGTCTAGGAATGTACCAAGAGTTTCGATGATTCGGTCATCATTTTCCTCTTTAGCCATGTAGTGTATCAAGTCGAACAGATTTTACGAAGGTATAGTCATACTTGAAATACACCTTATTACGTAACATCCCAACACAAATCAAAACACTAAAATTCCCAAATTGTGTGAACGAAAGACGAAACCTGCAAAATAATCTAGGTCACCACAAGTGAAACTATTATCTTGCTCATACCCCTGTGCGAATGACCCCTAGAATGCTGAGAGTTGACAAAAGGACAAGCATCCTCCCTACCCAATTCCCTAAGAATCCCTAAAGTTCTCAACAGTTGCAAAACACAAAAAAATTGCAAAATGTCAAAACTCCAAATTTGACAAACTACAGTGCACACATCAAAAGGCACAAACAACAGTGATTTTCGTCACTCCATATCCCCAATCCCTTGCTCGAAAGAAAAACAAATCAAAATAAACAGTGATCTCATCACTACAATGAGCAAGTATCCCAATACAATTGAAGAAAATAAGGGAGTTGACCTTGAATCCCTGGAACTCTCAGCATTCTATAGGTCATAAGGCAAGCTTCAGTACCAATTTGGTTAATAGCCTATCGATAACAGAAGTAAACCTCCCGCATGACGATATATCTGTCACATTAACTTGCGTACAGATCAATGTTTGCATGTGGATGAGCTAGCTTATGGCATCCTGGATTACACAACAGATTAATCTTAGTACATACAACAAAGGAATTCGTGGAGCTAATTAGGTGATCCTCAGTACAGGTTTGGTTGAAATCCCATCTGGCACTGGCGGTATCCTAACAAATACCACTAAATGAACTCAATTGCACACACAAGGATGTGAAAAATAACTGGGTCAAAAACAAGTCCGATTCATACCTTGGTCAAAAAGTCTTGTAAGACAAAGTACAGTCATGGATGGTGAGTTAAAACTGACTGAATCTCAAAAAACCTTACATTCATTCCAAAACCATCTGTGCTACTTATCATCCTTATGATACCATCAAAAAATACAAAAAAAAAAGAAAAACCATGTAAATAAAGAGTTTCTTAAACAGCCTATAGTGCAATCATCACAAATGTCATTCATCCATTTCACCTCGCATATCACATAGATATCAAAAACATTTACATTCATCATAACATCTGCATTCATCAAAATAAATAAACATGCATAACAAAAATCACATCATCACATGTACAAAACCAAAAATAAAACCGGTATATATATATATATATCATCAAAAAGATGCCCGCAGGCTACAAAACAGGTCCTCAGACCCCGCAATCATATCCAAAAACCCAACCTAAGGTGTCGACCACCATGATCACGCAGGATCGGTGCAACGGGAACTACCCCCCGTGGTGTAGGTCCTACGGGACCCTGTAGGGCGGCTACTACTAGCCCCCGCATCATGCCTGCTACCACCCCCCTCATCTAATCGCCTGTGACGAGATGATGCTGACTGCTTAGTCAGACTATCCCTTGTCCGGTGCGAAGATCCACCGACCAAAGGCTCAGGTAGCCGCCCACCAAGGCAGATGACCTCCCTCTCCAAGTCTATCCGGTACAGACACCACTCTGCATCTTGTCGATGATAGATAGACAATGCATCATCGTGCTACGCCAAAACTCTATCTCGCTCTGCCAACTAAGCCCGCAGAAGATCCCTCTCCTACCGTGCATCCCCCAGCTCCCGCCTTGCATCCCCCAACTCTAGATCCCGCATCCGCAGCAGCTTTGTCAGTCGTGCAATCTCAACGCCTACATCCGACCCCACCTCCTCTGTATCTGTCGGATGCATAGGGCTCGCTCCTCCACATCTTGCATGTCCAGCTGCTCCAAAACACCCAAGTCCACATCCTCATCTCCCACATCCACCATGTCCGCATCATTCGGACCCCCCCAATCACCCCCTGCTGCCTCAGCATCCCCCACTGCCGCCTCTACGCCTCCCAGTGGCCCCTCTCCTCTCGAACGTCGCATTACCCACCACAAGTCATACTCAGTGGTAGTCCCGATGTCATCCACATCTGGGACCTTAATCACTGCATCGGACTCCTCACCCAATGGCGCGGTGATCGGTGGCTCCAGATCCCTCTCATCTCCCCATCGCTGATAGACCACGAGCTCACCAGGCAACCCCTGGCGCACCCCAAATTTTCGTGTAACCCGATGGTACAGAAAGAACTCATGCTCCATCCCGTGCTGCCCAGTCAACCACCGCTCCCTGCGTACCCGTTGGAGCCACTCTCCAGCCTCAGGATATGCTGGACAGTCCCGATAGGGACCCCAAAACACCTCCCCTGGAGTGAGCCGAGAAAATGCATCAGTGTAGTGCTCAACGGAACCTGCCCATCGCCGACTCTGCCCCTGCTCCACAGACCGCCACCACAAAACTGCATAACCAATCTCCTCATCCTCCATCACCGCCCGAGTCATCCACGGTAACCCGGTAGGCCTCTCAACAGCTATGTGCTGCCAACCCCAGCACTGCAACAAAAAATTGCAATTGACACCCTTTCGCTGTCGACAGCGGACCCCATACAGCTCCCCGTAGAGCCGTGCCAACAAAGTCTGTCCCCATCTCAGAATCAATGGTGCCTCTATCGAACACTCTACCAATCGCCACACCAAATCCAGCAGGTTCCACGGGAACCTCGCGCCTGACAAATCAGGGAGAAGAATGTTAGAAATTAGGCCCATCAAGAATGCATGCCTCACTCCTAACACCCCCCTCTCCTGCCACCAGCTAACCAAAATCCCTCTAGCCTGGTAATCCACCTCGGCTGTCTCCACTGGGTTTGCTACACCCAGCTACCCCCCATGCCCAAAACATCTCGTAAGTATAGCAGTCCACTGATCAAACGACGATGTCCTAATAGGCAGACCATCTATCGGAATCCGAAGCAATCGATAGACATCCTCAAGAGTCACAGTCATCTCCCCTGTCGGGATATGGAAAGTATTGGTCCGCGGATCCCAAAGCTTGATCAAGGCCGTCAGATAGGCCTGATCCAAAACCACAGGCTCCAGTCGAGCCACCTGCTTGAGCCCAAGGGCATCAAGCCATTCCCAGTCATCATCGGTCAATGCCAACCGCGCCTCAGTAAATGCAACGGGTACACGGTACCGGCTCCTAACAACCTGCAAAGCAAAAAAAATCAACACAAACACAACAAAAAAAAAAAATATATATAACAGATAAAATTTTCAGTTCTAGGGTTTCTAACCTTAACTGTTAAACAAAAACATCACAAAAAATCTTAAAGTTTTGAAAAGCGTCAACACAAAAACAATACATCAAATAAAAGCAAAATAAACTCTAGGAACACTTACAGTTTTCGCTTCGGCTCCACCGCTCGAACTAGTGTGTGCAATCATGATAGCAGAGAGAATTCCAGCAGCGCTTCGCTTCACAGAATTACCTCCTCCTCCCAGAGCTCCAAAATCGCAACAAAAAAATGACACAAATAAGCCCAAAATCAAGTTTTGGCCATTAAATAGGCCTTTTGCACTGGAATTCGTCCTTGACTGGGATGAGCGCTCTGATTAGTGCTCGTCCCACCCAGGGAAGAATTCTCCAGCTAGAATTCGTCCCACCCAGGGACGAATTCAGGCCACCACTGAAAAAAAATAAAAAAAATGACTAAAATAGACTAAAAACAGACAATAAAATTGCCCGACAGGATTGCTACTGCACCTGACAACAAGGGCATACAAAATTGATATTGGAGTCACAAATTGTCACTATCATACTCCCTAAGAAGGCTACCATAGCCGGACCGCTCCACGGGAAGACGAATTTTAGACAATTTCATCCCCAAACGACATCACAAAAGGGTCAAAACCCACTCAAAAATAGTACAAAATTCAACAAAAACAAACAACAAAAAACATTGCCGGACATAAGTGCTCTTGCACTTAACCTCTGGGCAAATAAAATCGATGGCGAGGTTCAAATTATCTCTCTCCTACTTCCCCAAGAAGGCTAACATAGCCGGACCGCTCCACGGGAAGTTAGGTTTTCGATGATTTCACCTCATTACGGCATCACCAAAAGGGTTAACGCCCACAAAAAACAGGTCCAAATGTTGGAAAAATTGCACACGCTTAACGGTAAACCCTTTAAAGGCACCCATGCACAAGTCATCTTGGGTCAAGCGACTCGTCGCTTCTCTCACAAAGGTCATCCCCTCATCGATTTGTCGTTTGAGGGGGTAGTCACACTTAGTCACCAACCAACAATCACACACCCAATTAAGGAAAATGACATGCATTCAAAGAATCATTGACAAAGACAATCACGCTCCGCTTGGGGCAGTAAACAAGAAACAATCAAATCAATCAAACACTTGGCATTTCATGAATCATGAACACAAGGTTCCCCCTGAGGATAAAAACACCCTTTGCCTGTTCATGACTGATCAATGTCTAAGTTCAAGTCACACCTCACCAAAATAGGTTAATACTTGAAATCAAATTCCTTAGCTCGTCAGAAGCAAGGATTCAAGAATGCATGCCCTTTCCATACTTGGGGCATCAAAAGTTGGTTAGGTTACCAAGAAACCCTAATCATTAGTGTTTTGGTTATCTATTTTTGCTCAGCACTGCATCACCCGTAGCGCTTCCCAAAAAGGGGCATCTATAGACACCAAAATAGCACCAATTCGATTATGTGACTGCAAACACTAATCGCTTTAACAAACACAGCCCCCAGGGCAGCCCTCAGATGTCAAACAGTGGTCTTAACCACTTTCATAGCAATTTTGTGAGGTCAAGATGCAATTTGGCACACTTAGACACTTTGCCTAGTAATCGTCTCACCCAGGGACGATTGCTAAATTGAAATCGTCTCACCCAGGGATGATTTCTGAAATCGTCTCACCCAGGGACGATTGCTAACTTGAAATCGTCTCACCCAGGGACGATTTTTGAAATCGTCCCTGGGTGAGACGATTTCCAAGTTTAATGGGCAAAAAGACAAATGAGGCCAAGTGGCAGCCCAGAACAGTCAGTTGATGACTCCTGCCTCACACGCATGTGTGAGTGGGCAAATAGGCCGTTTGAGGACTGTCACAAGGGCAGTTATGAAAGCCCAAGTCAATGGAGGACTCCCCTCCCTCATGGGAAGACAAGACTGCCACATGGCGCCTATGACCAACACATGGTATTTGTGCTTCCCTCCCAAAAGAGACCCCTTGGGTCTATAAAAGGTGAGACTTTTCTCACCAAAGATATACAGGTTGAAGGAGTTTTCAAGCAATGAAGTGCTGCCGAGTTGAAGACCCACTTGCACCCCTTTTGGTTCACCTTCTCACATCCACCAATCTCTTTTGCAAGGGAGGTTGTTGGGTGGTTTTTGGAAGCTTGAACCTGACCCAAATCCAACACATGGACACCTGAACCAACCAATTCGCCGACCCCCCAATCCTAAGAGGTTTTGGGCCCATCCCTAGTGGATTGGCACCGGAATCAAGTGCCAACGGTGGGAGGCCCACTTGGGAACCCCCGCACTTTCTAGGTTTTAGAGCATTCTAGATTACTTTTTCAGGTTGCATTTTGTGTTATTATGTTTGGTTAACTCACAACTGCAATTTCGTAACTTTTGGTCAGATTCTAGTATGTTTTGTGTCGCTTTGTTGTTTCATTGACTTGCAGGTGGCGAGATCAAATTCCCAAGGGTAGAGGCCAAATTGGGATAATTCGACCATCTGGGTCGTCCCAAAATGGCCCCAATTACATAACCCCCTTGTTTGCAGGCATTTTACAGGTCTCGGGAATCGACATTGGAGCAGCAGTAGGTCGGCTTCTTCAACACAGAAGAATTCATCCCACCCAGGGACGAATTGCAGTCAGAGATCGTCCCACCCAGGGAAGAATTCCGGAATTCTTCCCACCCAGGGACAAATTGCAGTTAGAAATCGTCCCACCCAGGGACAAATTCCAGTTGAATGCAGATTGGCCAGCTGTCTCAGTGGCAATGGCCTTCTGGTAACATTTTCTTTCTTCTGTCAAGTTTTTAGGCTGTTTAGAATCATTTTGTTTATTGTTTTAGATAAATGTTTGCATGCATATTTTGATGATTTTAGAAGAACGAACACTTTTCACTTGCAGTAGGTGCTACTGACATATTCATTGTTTCTTTGTTCGCAGGAGGAGCAGCAGAGGTAAGGACTCATCAGCGTAAGTGGCGGCATCATCTTGGCCCGTCCATTCAAATGTGGGCACGCGGAAAGAGGAAGACTAAGTCACATATTGTAACAAATACGAATTTAACGCTCCTAGCCCCCAAAAATGGAGGAGACGTCTATGTAACCGAGGATAAGATATTTGAATAAAGAGGGCTGTGATTTATTTACATATTTTCTTTCATTTTCAAATTGTCTCCTTTCTTCATTTTTGTGCATAGGATTAAAGCGTTACATTTTGTCTTATGTTGCATAATTAGTGCTCCCTCTGCCCGAAATCTCGTGCTTTCAATTTGAATCGATAATTTTGACCTCAGGGAGAGTTAAATGCCCTATGCGATGTAACTATTGGAATGTTTGAGATAGGGACTCATAAAGAGTAGTTGTAGGATGAGTAGAACATGGAGGATGTTGTGATCAAATGATTGGTAGTGATTTGTTGAATGCTTTCCTATATTATGGAGAAGACTACCTTTGAGAATGAGGGATTTGTGGAAGTGAAGGTATTATGGGACCTAACATATTGGATTATACATGGATGTATGATATTGAGAGTGGTTTAGGTGTAACTCAAGGGTGTTAAGATATGCTAAGATGTGTTGCATATCAATGGGAGGATATGGGGTGTGGAGATGAAATAGCATGAATGCTAGGTGTGGTGGATGGTAATGGATATGAGAAATAATATGAAGATAAATCAGGTAGAGAAGGTTGGAATGGGGGTCAATAAGGATGGGAAATACCAACTTGCTAGGTTATGTGAAATAAATATTGAGGTGAAGAAATAATAAGTGGGAGGAATGGTCCTTTATGGAGAGAAGAATGATAAGGATCATGATTATGCGAAGAGGTGAAAGTGGCCCTCACATAAGAACTCACGAGAAAATAAGGATAAACTTGATTTTTCAAATCATGATCATAGAACGAAATCCTGGTGATCAATGTATGAGGTAAAGATGAGTTGTGTGAAGAAGCAGAAAGAGTGAGAATGGGTAGAAGTGACTTCCTCTAAATTATCTAATGAATTGGCTAGAGAATAAGGGAGCACATGAGAGTCTTGCATGATTAGGCACAAATTTTATGTTATGGGGACATGATTTAGGACTAATATTTTGAGTTAAAAGTGATGGAATGAAGCTAGAAGAGTAAGACAAGTGAAAATATTTCTTTCATGAGTGCTATGAAAGGTTTTGGATTTGTTTGTGTTTGAAAATTTAGGTTCAAACATGGGTGTGTGAATCAAATTTTTGCATGTGAATGTGTGAATCCAGATAAAATAGGTATATTGGGTGAATTTTGATTGTTACAGACTGTGATAGACCAAAGAATGTGTTTAGGTCCTATTTGTGCTTGAAAACATAGGTTCGCAAAGGGGTGTGTGAATCAAAATGTTTACACATGACTATGTGAATTTGGAGAAAATACGCAAACTGGATGAAGTTTGATAGTTGCAAACTATGATAAACTATAAAGTGTGTTTTAGGTTTTTTTTGGTGATTTTGTGGCTAGTTTTGTAACCCAAAAGTTCTTAGATACCAAAAAAGTTAACATAGAACAATAAATAAAGTTATTGTGTTTGTTTTTGTGTGTTTTTATGTTGATATTAAATATAAAACCAAACAATAGGTGTGAGGTATGGATACTAGAATGGTATGTTGAAGCAAATGGTATGACCACACCCAAAAGTGTGTAGTAAACCATGATGCAACAATAGGCAAATGATGACTATATGGAAGGCACAACAAAAAAATATCCAAAGTGGAGAACTCAAAAACATCTTAAAAAAAGAGGTAGTATTATCTAAGATCTTCTACCATAATACCCATGCTTTTGCTTCACCCTCGGATGGGCTTAGTCAAGAACGATAGTTACTAGTTTACCAATTATACTAAGCCTTGTAATAAAAGGTGTTTAATCCTAACCCACTTTGAGGGTCTCTCAAGAGTAGGGGATAATATGGTGATGAAGTCCAAAAAACCACTCCTAGGGATTAATATGGCCACTAGGGGTTGAGCTAGTCGAAGCAGATGATCTCCAATGTCACCAGTCTCAAGTGGGGATTGGTGATGAATTCTAATCTTGTCACCATGAATGCAATGTGAGTGTGTGGTAGTTGAGTTGAATCTAGTGTGTTTGAAAAGTAAATCTATGCTAAATACATTTTTGAATAAAATGATAGACTTAATATAATATGTGTTTTTGAAATAAAGCTAGATTAAGTGTTTTTTGGAAGGGAAATGACTTATGCTAGTGCTTTTTGAAAATAAATTGTACCTAATTGAATGCTTTTGAAGTGAAACAAAACCTAATTAAATGATTTTGTAAACAAAATGCACCTAATTGAACAATTTGGAAAAGAAACAAAACCTAATAGAATGCTTTTGTAAATAAATTGCACCTAATTAAATGCATTTGGAATAAAATCTAAAAGGTGTCCTCACAAAATTAAATATATTCTATTGTGTTTTGAAAGAAATGCACAAACTCAATATAAATGCAATTGAAATGAAATTTAAGCTAGGATGCTTTCTTACAAAATCAAATATACCCTAACGCATTTTGAAATAAAATGTAAGCTAACCTATTGCTTTTAGAAATTATTGTGCCTAATGAAGCAAATGTGATAACAAATTAGCCTTTTCAAATGACAAAACAAGCAGTTTCTAAGGATAATACCTAGTACCATGTACTATGGAAGAGTTTTTATATCTTTGTATCCCTAAATTTTATAGTTTTGGTAGGTTCGCACACCCATGTGCAAACCTAGTTGGTCTAATGGATTCATACACCCATGTATGAATGTTTTCTTTCTAGAGTTTCTACATAGGTTTGGGGTCTGCACAATAGGTTCTGGGGTTCCTCCTACTCTTGAGTTAATTTCCTGCATAGAAAAGGAAAAAATGAGTTTTTGTTGCTTCAAAAACCTATTGCAAAACTTCTAGAATGAAAGTTGCAAAATCAATTTAAACTAAGGAAGAGCATAAAATCTAAATACTAGCACCAAAAGTACAAGGAATTATTTCTCCTTGCATACACCATGGCGAGAGGTAGTTGAGGTCTAGGTATGAGGGATAGCAATCCCCATGAAAAAGAGGATTTTAACCCCCTCAATGTACCTTTCTATTTGATGTGGTTGTGTGGAAATAAGTACCTCATTATTGGGGACCAATTTCAAAGGTAGTTTGAAATGTTTGTACATTAGGGTATGAACATAACTGGACCTAGAGATTCGTACATGCATGTGCAAAACTATTGTAGTGGCCTAAAATTTTGTAGGCAAGAACCTAAAGTGTATCTGATGACTTGGGTGGACTCAGTTTTGGATATTCAATTATTGAAACACAATATAATGGTTCAAATTGATCTGTTAGGTAGAAAATAAGTTAAGCATAAGCAATAACTTAGTGGGGGTCCCTCTAGGCATGGCAGAATAAAATACATGAAAACATGCAATATCACTAACCAATTTGAATTTATTTAAAAGGCTTTACATAATATCCCTTTTATATATTTTGTCTCAAGAGTCTACAAAATGGGTCTTCTCCATGAGAAGCCCTTTTTAATGAAACTCTAGGTAGTTGTGAATATTTTCTTGTATCCCTCGATGTAAGTGGCCTTCATGTATGTGATCCACCACTAGTATAATTTATTCTTTGTACCTTTTGGGCCTACAAAATATGGTTAGAGCATTTGCGAGCCTGCCTTGGTCAAACCCCATGTTTATATAGATAAAAGACACTAAAAATAAGGTTTAAATATGATAAAAACTATATAAAAAGAAGTAAAACTCATCTAATCAACATACTTACATATTTTTTGACCTCTATCTTACCAAAAATTAGGTTCGCACATGGGTTTGCACACAAAAATATTCTCACATGGGTGTGTAAACTTTCCATTCTTTCTTGAATCTATAAATGTTAATGGAAATGATCCCTTGATGTAGTTGCTTCTTTGATATTTTGTTAGTTCACCTTTACAAATCACTTTATTTATCGATAGCCTACCAATATCACAAAGAGAATGGTAGATTTGGTGGAGATTGTTCTGCTATATAGATGATGGATGATGTTGATGGATTTTTGGATGCCTAGAGTAATTTTTGTAGAGTTTTGGTGAGCTAGAGTATATATATATATATAAAATGGTAAAAGTGGCTTTCTATTTATAGAATTTACCAACGTTAGGAGAGGGGATAAAGTGTCCCTATGAGGTGTCCCCTATGAGGTGTGCATTGTGAGGAGACCATTATGAGGTGTCCCTTGCGGTTTCCTCAGAGGTGGCATGCCTTATAAGTGAATTTGGGTGAGATAATATTTCACCCATCTACATGTTTTAATGACTTGGAGGAAAGTCTACAAATTGCATTTATTGAATTTGAGGAATTTTGAATATAAAATTGATTTATTTGTGTAAAATTCTCCATTTTCCATTTATTGCCTAGGAGAGTGTGATATGGAGAAATATCCGTAGAGAGGTAGGAAGGGTGGGCTAGGCTAGGCTAGGTTAATAAAAGTAGACTAGGTGAGGTAGACAAACTAGGTTAGTCAAAGTAGACTAGGTGAGGTGGAAGGCTTAGCTTAAATCATGATTAGACTTAATTCAGCATATGTTTAGCCATAAACCAATTTTTGATAAAAAAAAAATAACTTTTGATCATAAAGTGATTTTTGACCATGGTGAATATTTTAACCTTAGTTGAGTTATGGTGAAGGTCACATGAGGACCCATGGTTAAATGTAGAAAATATTTTAGCTAGCCTAATGGGACTAATAAATATGAATAGTACTTTTTATGAATGAATAGTTTTTTGAAGCCAATTCAAGAAATTTTCATGGATTTTGCAAATTGATCAGCTACGATGATGAAGAAAGTGAAAATGTATGAATTTTGGGTATCTACAATTTGTCCATAATTTTTGAAATTTAAAATATGACAAGGAAAAGTTCTTTTGAAAGGAAATTCATGGAGTAATTGAATTCAAACCCCACTTTCACTTTATCCAGTTTCTCTAAACACATTGGTGAATAGCCATAGAACATACATATTAACACTTTGCCATTGTGAACAATTATCTGACACTTTGTCATCTTTGATAATAAATTTTTTTGTAACATATACTTCTTGTATTGGGCTTACCATATATTCATTCTTCCTATTATCTCTAGCTTGGGCGTCCATACTTCTAGCTAGGACATCAGTAGTTCACATTAAGAATTTAAAATATGAGTTTCCTTCCATGTTACCTAGCCTTTCTTAATATGATTTTTTTTTGTATTTTCTCAAAAATATAAAATAATAAAATGTGAGGCTTACTCTTAAATTACACTTGCTCAAAAAATTGATTATAAAATATCTTTATACTAAGATAATATTAAAATTAATATAAAAAAAAATCTTATAAAGTACATAATTTTTTTTTTTATAGTGATAGTATGATTAAAAGCAATCTTAGACCATAACTTTTCTATAACCTATTCTCTATTTTCCTTGATATCAAATTTCTAATAATTTTTAGATAATCCCCTTAGACCATAACTTTTTTATAACCTCTATCATATAATTATTGTAATTCTAAAAACAAGTTTTGGATTCTACCATATGGTTGATTTGAATTCCATAATCCTCTACATAAGCCCATAAATTTTATCCTTTATCATTTCTAATCACTTTACCCCCTCCTGCTCTTCCTAGATTTCCTTTGGTTGTCCCATTAAGGTTAAGGATTATTCAATATTTTCTTGATTTCATCCATCTTGTGTTCAATTTTTTTTTTAATTGAGTCCATGATGCATATTTTGGATTGTTTTACCTTATGTCCTTTAACAATCATTATTTCTTCTCTTTTGTCATAACCTTTCACCTCTAAGAGAAATGATATATTATTTTTAATAGTTGCTTTGATTCTTTTAAAGATATAAAATTTGAAGAACATGTTCTTATACGGATATGGGAGTGAACATTATAAAATAAAACTTGAAGCTTTTTAATCCAAATGATAACATGAGCAGTGTTAAAGCAGTAAACATCACACAAAGCATAACACACATGAGAGACATAATTTAATGTGGTTCACCCAATGTGGGCTACTCCATGGAGAAAATATTCCTTATAATTTTTTCTCAAATAAATTCTCTTGAAAATCCCTTCCCTACAATGTTTATGGATATCTGTCCAAAGGATAAACCAATACCCTAATCAAAGTTCGTGGATCTCTATCCACATGAGACACCAATCTCCTAACTCTACTCTAGTTGGTGATCCTCTAGAAGATATCTACCTCCACTACCCTTAGCAAATGGACCTCTATCCATAGAAGACACTTGTCCTCCCTACTTTAGCTGGAGACCTATGTCCTTAACTCTATCACCTCCAAAGCTTGCTCTTAGTTTTGTCCCAAATCTGTACTAACATAGTCCATCAATTTATCATAAATATATCTTCAATATTTGTCTATGATCTAGCACAAACCTATCCTCAAATTTACACCAAACTCTATCCTCTGATCTATCCTCAGATCTATCATGAATATCTAATTTCAAATATTTCCTCAATCTATATTGTAAGCTTCCACAAAAGCTCACACAAATCTATCCACAAGTCTTCTCAAATACTTATCTCAAATATATTCAACAAGTCAACACTAAAACTTGTCCAATCTCATAGAAACATAAAGAGAATTGTTAGAGACTCAATATATTTCATACTCATCAATACTCAACCTCTTTCTCAAATCAATTTAGAATATAGAATAATTTATTTCATATAACTTGAGCTATCACTTCACACATCCACTTGACTAGGCTCAACCAAATCTACTCAACCAATCACTCAATGAAACAATCCTTACTTACAAACCCTAGTCCAAGCATATGAACACTAAAAATATTTCCAACAATTCTTATCAACCTATCTCACATAACAATGATACTCATGATCTTTACAAACCCTAGTTCAAGTTCTTCACTTAATCAATCACTTCAATAACAATGCTTATAAACCAATCTCACATATAGCTCAACAACTCAATAAGGAAACCTAAATAAATTCTTTTCACTCCAAACTTTTTTTTCAAAAAATAATCAATCAACTCAACTATGGAAGAATGTGCCCATACATTTTCTTGATGAAGAATAGTATTTAAAACTTGTATCAAGTATAACCACTTTTATTACCAAAAACCAAGGTTAGATGACAAAAATGTTATTCTAACTCTTCTTCAATACAAAAGTTAGCACTTAATTACTCCTTATAATCTCCAACTTGAAATAAATAATATTCAACATTCTTCAATTTCAAAATATAAAATTCAACATTCCTTATAACTCCTTAGCCTCTAGAATTCCAACTCAAAAATTAAAGCTTTGTACTTCCTTTTAACTCCACTAATAACTTACACACCAAATAACATGCAAAGTACATTAATTAAAATTACTTTAGAAAAATAAAAATATTATTTTTCTCTTTAAATTTTTGTAGGCCAAGACAACCAAATTAAAGCACATACCTCAATGCACTCAAAAGGGCCATGGTGGGATTTGAACCCTTATTAGTTCTCCCCCAAGTGCTTTCACAGTGCTAACACCCATCGCTTGGGCTACATGGCTCCAAAATAGCCAAAAGGTACTTCGATGCCCTTACCTTCTACCCACGTTTGGTGCATAAGACAAAATACTTGTCCTTCTTCTCAAAAATCATGTGCACGGGTTTCAAACCAACCTCAAATTCCACAACAGTGTCTTATGCAACCCTTGGCTGCCAACCAAACTACAAGCATTTCATGTTGATTTCGAAGGATGCCCAACTTTGTCTCTTTCCCTTGCTCGATTAGCACATGCAAAATTTCCTTCTATTTTCACGAGTCAACACAAGTCACATGGATAATTTCAAATGCCAATATTTTGGTATATTTATACATAGGGTGTTGCTTCCTTCAATGCACATTTCGAACTTCCAATTCGAATTAGATTTAGAAATTTAAAATTAAATATTAAAAAAAAATTAACTTAACTTTAGCATCCAACATTAATAAATTAAAGTTTTAATCAATAATTAAAATACCTAATTTAAATTATATTTGTAGTAAATTTAATTTTAAATAATAAATAAATATTTAAATTAACCTTAGCACTTATCAATATTTAAATTATTAAAATTTTAATAAGGGATTAAAATATTTTAATTTAAATTAACATGTGGGTCTTTTGAACCTTGTCCCTGATCTCCTTTAATTTGATCTTGGTGCCAAAAATAATAATAAAATTTTATTATTTAATTTGACTTCTCCTTCTTGGATATTCATTCTCCGAGCTTTCCTAAAGTCCTCAAAGATGACAAATATTGCTCAACAATGCTTTTGACATCAATGACAATAACATTCCTCAAAATTTTGAACAAACTCCATATTTCATCTTATTCCTAAATATTTGTTTTTTTTTTTCCACCATATACCTCATATATAGTGTGGGAGGATTAGGTTCCATAATCTCATCAAGTTCTCACTTACAAAGGGACCTCTCCATTTGTTAAACAAATCTCTAAAGATTTGTTGTATGCTCCACTTAAATGAAATAGAATTTATTATAACATAGAAAAATTTGTTCGAGATCTTGTAATGGTCGAATAAATAGTCTATTAAATCAGCTTCCTTGTGGCACAAAGAACAAATATTCAGATTTTGGAACACTCTTTTGCATAAATTATCCATTATTAAAATATTATTCTAAATTTATAACAAAAGAAAGAAAGCATTCTTTGACACAAAATCATGGGATCAAAACTTCTTTACTAGATAAGATCCTCCTCTATGGAGAGTATGAGCTTCATAGGCTGATTTGAATAACAAGATTTCTTTTTGGAGAATGGATCCATAGCAACGAATCCTCATTTTTTATTTGGGAGATGTGAAATCTTCCAATCAACTAATTTAAATTCACGAGACCATATTGAATATGAGTTTCATTAGAATATAAAGTAAGGTATTTCCATTTCTTTCTACCATGAATACATTCCATATAATCCTTGATTTTTTTCCATATTTAGTTGCCAGTAGTGCCTACGACTCCTAATTTTTTTATTTATTTATCAAAGGTTTCTAAAGGATCCAAGAGTCTTCCCAAAAGAAAATGTTTCCCTTCTCCTACCTACCATCTTATATTGCTCCTTAGAAAACTTCTCATTTTTAGTACTGCATTCCATATGGCTAATCCTCTAGGATAAATTGTACTTCTAAGAAAGGGAATATGACTTTTTGAGTACGTTGCTTTCATAATCTTCTTCCAATATATACTTCATTTTGTGCAAAGTCTCAATTTATTTTTTGATATTAAATCTTTATTAAAGAACAGTAAATTTTTTAGGCCTAACCCTTCATGTTTACTCCGAGTGCAAAATCTAGCCTAAGAGGAAGTCTTTACTTGTCTTTAGCTCCAGTCCATAAGAATATTTTAAATATATTCTACATCTTCCTTATTACCTTTGAGGGAATTTTAAATAGAGACATATAATAAATAAGCATACTTTGTACGTTTGGTTGTCAACTTCCTCTGGATCGGAGACCAAATTTTCTTCTTCACGCATCTTTAAAAATTTGACATGATGACATAGCAGGGTATATGGATGGAATATTTTCTATATTACAACCAATTTTTGTTACAATCCTCAATTGTAACTATCTCTGATCACAGAATAATTGGTATATTTCAAGAGCACATACTATTTTTATGAGACATAAAAACAAATGAATTATATCATCATAACATTGCATTTTTAATATTTTATCTACGTCTATATATTCTCTTAAAAAGTTATGTATAATATTTATAAATATTATACAATATAATATTATTTAGTAAAAAAAAGTTGCCTTGCGACATTTTCATTCCTTAAAATAAGCCAGGATAACTAAATACTGTATAATTTCAAATACATCCTCGTTGAAATGCCCTAAATGTCACCACGCGGATATTAATGAAAAAGGTCGCTCAGAAGAAGACAACATGACATTTTTTCCTTTGGAGATAGGAAAGAAGAAAAAGAGCGATACCAAAAAGATCAATTTCAAAATAAACTTATCATTTAGAAGACTTAGATTTGTAAAATTACTATCAATAATAACCTTATAGCTCTATTGAGAAAACTAGCTGCAATATAAATAACGTCCGACATATCTGATACTGGTAGAAAGTAGAGATGACGTCCGAAGATGCCCATAGAATTTACTCCTATACACCGTTCGAAAATTCCGGTATTTAATTTAAGCATAAACAGGAGGCAGAGTAATTGACTATGAAAAATTACATATCCCTTCTTGAAAACAGGCAAAGCTTTGTTGCCTCTAAACTAACACAAATACAAATAGTAAGCTATCAACCTAGATCTGAATCAAATTGACATTAACGTCCTTAATTTTCAATTACCAACATAAGAAATCATCACAGAGGCGTATGGACCCCTGCGAGTCCCATTATAGGGGAAATTCACTTCCCATCCATTGTTGAGGCGTATGGACCCCTGCGAGTCCCATTACAGGGGAAAATCACTTCCCATCCATTGTTGCGGTTCCGTATCACAAAGAATGTCAGTGTATACCACACAATCTTCGTAGTTAAACGAATAGCAATGCGACAGAAAGGGCTCCATGAGGTCCACATTATGAGGTAAAGGCTTCTCAAACAAATCATTCCAAAAGCTTCGACTATAATTTTCGTCCAGCGTCGGACTTGGAGGTATGCCTAATTCCAAATCTTTCGCACTTGCAAGATAATCATATGAACTGATACGATCCCCAGTTTCCTCTGCGCAATCCCCGTCCTCGCCGGATATGCCATCTTTCTTGATCTCATCATTTCTACCGCCATCGTGGATTTCGGAGGTGCGTCTCATTTCTTCCTCGAGATTTTTCATCACGTGCAATACCATTTCATCGTGGACCGTGTTGAGAGCAGGAGTATCATCCGTGCAAAACAATTCCGACAATAGGCCATGGTAAAACCGCTTCTGAGGATTCCGATCTTCCTCATAATCAGGACTATGACCGTCGCCCATTTCGAGAAAATCTTCTTTGTAACGTTTATGCTTCAGCGGTGGCACAGAGCCAGCGGCTTTTTCTTCCATGACTGGTTAAATTCCCAGTCTGGTTTCAGGAATTCGACAATATCTGCTGTATGCCAGATCCGAATTCAAGACGGGTGTGGTGCGACAAGAAGGGGTTAATTGCGTTTATATACATGTTTTGCATAAAATTACTGTAACGATGATTCAGATGAGAAAGGTAAAGGTTACTATCAAGGGAGTTTCATGGATTACGCGGAGCTGTCGCTATGAAGGAAAGAAAATCAACAAAAATTGCAGCGCGTAAGGCGGAGTGGTGTAAGTTCGCTGGATGTGACAGCAATCTTTGATTAAAGCAGCGAGAGAATCTAAACAACTATCGAAGTGAGGTTTGAATCAGACGCAGCCCGCGGCCACCTCCAACGCGGCATTGCCTTTATTCGTGAAACGCGTGTCGTAAATGACACGGGACATTATGAAGTGTTGATTTGGCACAAAAATATCTGCACATTGAAAAGACATTTGCACGCCGACTAAAATTCTAGTGGATGCCGTATCGTTCGTAACTTTCATTGCTCGGAAGTACTAATGTTTCGGTAGTATATAGTCCTAATTTTGTTGAGTGTTTGTTAATTAATTCTTTGTTACCGATGATTTCTTATAAGGAATTATATTAATATGATGAGATAAAACTTATAATGATTATAAAAAATTTAACTACTTTTTTATATAATTAAAAAACTTTTTCGTAATTTAGGTGTTGTAGGTGAGTTGGAGACGAGAGGGCAATCCTCCAAGGGAGGTCCCAGGTTTGAATCTCCACCCTACCTAAAAGTTGAATTGGGTACCCAAAATTTAATTGATAATGTTGGTGCAGGCAGGGTTGGGTACCCAAAATCTAATTGATAATGTTGGTGCGGTCAGGGTCAGGTGCGACTCTTTGGTGACTTTGACGGTCTAGAACCCCTGTTCTTGGTCTCTGACCCTCTTGGATGATTTGGTGGTGTAGAACCCCTGTGCTTGGTCTTTCAGACCAAGGTGGCTACAAGAGGATTTTCATTTAAAAAAAAAAAACTTTTTCATTGCTAACAAAAAATAATTTGACGTTTGTTTTCCTAGGGGAATCGGCTAATTTGAAATATCTTAAAAACTGTAAATACATAAGAAAAAAATTCCTTTTAGGAATTTTCACTGTATATAGATTTAGTTTTTATTAAGAAGATATTTAAATTTAAATTTTGGATAGTTTGTTTGCTTGATTTGAATTTTTTGAGTGTGTGTTATATCCATGATGAAGATATGAATGTGCATGTTGGTTCCTTTTTTGTTAAATCAATAATAAGGAGGTGGAATAGGTTTGGTGGACCCTTAATCTTAGACTTCTCAGTTACTAAAAATAATATGGTTGATCATTTATTAAAAATGGTGTGGTTGTGATCAATACAACCAAAAAATATGTACATACTTAAATGATGCATGTTTATTTAATTAATTATATACATCTAATTTGTTGTTTTTACTGTACTTTTTTCTTGTGATTTTTCTCTTTCATTTATAAATGTTAATACTTATGGTCATAAGCTCTTAGGATAGTCTAAAAAATGTTTTTAATATTTATTAATTTGAAATTGATGCTTCTTAATAATTGAGATACATGGACAATTTTAATATTTAAAATATTAATAAAATAATAAGAAAGCCATTACCTATGATATGCAAATGTATAATTTTTTTTTTTTAAATGTTGAATTCTTGTTTTAAATGAAATTTTTGCTCTTACTAATTAATGTCATAGTCAAGATAATCCTCTACTTCCTGAAAGGAGTTCTAAAAACACATGAAATCTATCTAGGAAGATGAAGCTTGAATTAAAATTTTGAAATTAGGTTTTAGAGGGAATGCATTTGATATTTTTCTTCCTTAAATATGCATAAACATATTTGCATTATGACACTAATTACTCATAAAGGTGGTTTTTTAAAATCTTTATTGTTTTTATTAATACTTTTTATACACATTTATTATAGGGATTGAACCTAGATTACATTATCGATAATGCAAGTGACGTCCTTACCCGTAGATCACACTTACAAGGATTTAATTTCCATCTTGAAAAACCTCGAAGAACTTCCCTTCTTAAACCTAATTTTTCATGTATTTAAAAAAATTATCACTTATAAAATTGAAAAAGTGATATGGTGCAAAACAGAAGAGATAAATATGGTTTAAAACACATAACTATATCCCATTAACTTCTTTTTGCAAATTTAACTACTTTAAAGGTTATATCTATTTAGTATTTGATAGAAGTTGAAACTAATAAAGCTTTTTAAGTATTAATTATGACCATGTTTATTTTAACTTAAACTATATTTTTAACTCTAAATGCCTCATTTCCAAAAAAATAATACCATCAAAAGAGAGTTTTCAAACAAAACACCACTTATAATAAAATTACAAATATTTAATGATATTAATATTTTTATCATAAATTAAATTTGTTAAGGTATTTATTGTATTAAATATTTTGTAAAATTTTATGAACATTTTTAGAAAAAATATTTGAACATCTTGCTAAAAATTCATGACACATTATATTTGACTTACCAAATTAATTTTTTTATTATTTTGAACATCATAAAAGTGTATATCATATTGTATATAGCATTTATGTTTATAATTTTTTATTCAAAATTTGTATTCATATAATTTTTTAAAAAATGATTGTATTGAAAAACTAATCATGAAAGTAACAAGGATTTTGTATAAAAATACTAAAAGGAGAGAAATAATTTTAGATTCCCATTCATATGGAAATTTTGGAGTGCAACCATATGCATGCATTAAAATAGACTTTGATTGGCCACTTCCCTACTTTATTCATCATGTGGGTTGTAAGTATGAGTATTTTAAAATCTCCCCTATGTGCATAAACATGATGCATGCTTTCACTATCTTGACGGTTATTTTTTAAAGACTATATTAAGAGGACACAATGTAATCATTAATATACTAAAAATTCCTCTCTATATATATGCATTTTTTTAAATATTTCAGTCATAGGTCATCCACATGGATATGGATATTGTTACTCTAAAATTTTAAAATATTAATATTATTTAGAAGATATTGCTATATTTGAGGCTTTAATAGAGGACATTATAGCTTTTGAGTAACAAACAAAAAATATCCTAAACTACTTCAAACTATTCTTTCCAATTTCTCTTTATAGTATTAAATGCTAAGATTGATATGTTACATTGTTTTTATATTTATGAAGAATTATAGAAAACTAATCCCTTGTAGTTCACTTTTAGGTTGGTCTAAGAAACTATGTTGATATTTATTTTGAATAAGCTCATGCAAAAACAACTTCAAAACCTTAGATGAATACGATGGAGCAGCCTATGTTCAAGGAGCTAATAAATTCAAAGAAATATATGATTGCTTATAAATTATATAGATTACAAGATTTCTAAAATAAAATTTATCTTATTACAACCCATAATATTAATATAAGGTAATATATAATAATGGTTTTTTTAATTCTTTTTTAAATATTAGGGAATATTCATATTAGATTGTACATGTCATTGTATACTCAACTTATGGGGTGTCCTATTATTATTTAGATTAGATTGTATATTTAGGTTCAATAGGTACATGACTAAGCATCATCATATTCTTTTTTACAATAATCACCTGCATAGTAAAGAGTGGATTGTTATTGTTTATGATTCATAATTAAAATTTTATGTTATGGTACCACCATTATTGGTGGCACCAAATTTGGTGAATTCATTCATGTTCCTATATATAAAAATAGTCTCATCCTTATTAATTACATTTTATCATAAAAAATGTTTAATATTGACTAGATTCATGGATTTCTAAGAATAAGATTTCATGTTACTTATATTAACATGCTTAAATAAGACATGTAATATATAAACTATATTGTGTTATGATCATGATTAAGATAAAAGCTATTAGTAAGACTAACATCATTGGTAAAAATACCATTTTTTATTGCTTCAAGGACATCATTCATGATAACATAGTTGATGGTTTTCCATTGAGAATGATATTTATGATTTTGTGAGAATGTGTGTTGGATAATATAATTGAGATTCCTTTTCTAATGATTAGGCATAAATTTTAACCTGTCCATTGGAGTTGATCCAAAGTGATACTTTTATTTTATGGTTATTTTTTTTTAATTAATTTGAAAAACTTGTATTAAAATAAAGATCATTTACAAGTTCAGATGAGATTTTTTCCAAACCTTAGCCAAAGAGAACACATGTTTAAAACAATAAAATAAGATTTGCATTGGATCTAAATCTCTTAAACCATATTTCTACAATGAATGTTCACCTATTTACAACTATAAAAGAAGATCTACATTGAAGCACAAATATCCTATACAATATTTCTGGAAAGGTTATCCATATTAGCTAAGCACTAGATTTGCTCACCACCCTGCTTAATCATATCATCCTCAATAGCTATGTCATTGTACCACTGAACCCCTACCTCCTTCTCAGTGCCCATATTACCCAGGAAGTCTACCACTTTATTTGGATCTCTACTCACATAAAATAGAATCACATAATATAATTCCCTCCATAATTCTTTAATTTAAGTGATAAGAATCCTCAACCTCCATATTTTCAAAGTAAAGTTCCTCATGCAATATAGAGCTCCAGCCATTATTTGAGAATCTGATTCTAGGATTATACTCTTGTGACCTTGTTTTACTGCCCAAATAGAAGCAAATTTGATAGCTAAGGCTTTTGCTTAATTATTTGTGGCTCTTCCCAAGCCTTTAAGTTCCTAATGGAGCATTGTTCCAACATGATTCTGGTAAACCACTCCAATTCCAACTCTACCCGAATTACCTTTTGTAGCTCCATCATTATTAATTTTAATCCAACCTTCTACGGGTGGTTTCCATCTAGCTCTGGCCAACCCCTCTTACACTTCAAATTCCTTCTCCATTACCCTAATAACAAATTGAGTTTCCTCTTTAGCATAGACTATCACAATTTCTATGACTTTAGTCCAAATGACCTACAAAACTCCATCTAAAGAAGAAAAAGTTTCTCTAAAAATTATAGCATTTCTCTCCAACCACACTTACCACCAAATAAAGTTTAATCCAAGATCCCAATCAATACAAAGATATTTAGACATAAATATACCCCTCTTCCATATTTCCCAAATATTAATCTGATTCAAGTCACCATTAACTTGAATTTTATAATATAAAAACCATCTCTCCCAAATCTAGCATGTGAATGAGCACACAAACATCAAGTGATCAGTTTTTTCCTCACTCTTGTAGTATAAAACACAAATATATGGACCAATGATTCCCCTACATCTGAGATTATCAAAATTAAGAATTCCATTATGCATGAACTGCCAGGCAAATAAGTTTACTTTTGGCCAACCCTTGGACTGCCATATATTTCTCCAATCCTCAACCTAATATGTATGAGGAGGAGGCTCTAGAAGGATCTTATCATATCCATCCTTCACCGTATAGACACCAAGGCCACCATAACCCCAAGCTAATTCATCCTCCTCATCTCTACCCGTGAGAAATATTTCTACCAAGATTTTAGTCATGATGGGTGTCAAATATGGAGGGAATGAAATTGGCCACTCATCCAACTTCTTAAAATGCTTAAACTTATAATCCCCCAGCTGACTAGTGTTGAAATAACATTCAAATTGGACCCACCCCCTGGTTTATATGGCTATTTTTATTAGTAGCAGTTTAGGAAATTTAACAATGATAGGTGGGTATTGATCTCATGAATTCATCCAAAATTGTGTCTTCTCCCCTCTCTCCACTTTTAAAAATAATTCATATTTTACTACCTGATACCCTAACTTGAGAGCCTACCACACTAAGGATTTATTACCATCCAAAGCGAAATGACCCACCTCATTTGGGTTTACCTGTCCCAAATATTTACTAGTTAAGATTCTACTAAATAAAGAAGTTGGTTGGGAAATCCATCTCTAGTAAAGCTTTACAGCCAAAGCTTTATTATTTAACTTTGATCTTCTCAGTCGCAAACCTCATTTTACCTTTGGTTGGGTTATTTTATCCCAATCTACTAAGGCCCATTTCCTCTCTCCTTTTACTCCTTCCCATAAAAATTTTCTATCTGTCTCTTCCAACTCTTTCCATATGTTATATGGGATAGTAAGGATAGAAAAATTATAAATTGACATGGCCTGAATGAATGAATATAAAAAGTTAATCTACCCCCATACCTTAACCATTTATGAGACCAATGATTAAATATTTAATTTATACATTTCAGAAGTTTCCTACAAATATCTATTTTTAATTTTTTAAAATGCAAAGGGACCCCCAAGTATACCACTGGGAGAGAAGTCCTTGTGAATCCCAAGATCTCTAAAATTTTGTCCTAAAGCATTTGATCAATATTTAAAAATATCACTTTAGATTTTTTATCATTGATGACTTGGTTTGTAGCCCTAAGCTAGACATTAAGTGTATCTCTAATCATTCTTGGTTCCTTGAAGCTGACCACTCCCACCAATCCTGTATCATCCACAAACTGTAGGTGAGTCAAAAATTCCTCACCCACCTTGATACCTGTTAGCAAACCTTGTTGTCTTCTCCTCAAGATGAGTCTACCCAATCCTTCAACCAATATGAGAAAAATATAGGGAGAGCAAGGATCTCCTTGACGAAGGCCTCGAGTAACTCCAAATGGTTGTGAGGGAAGACCCTTGATTAACACTGAGTATGTCGGAGTAGAAACACAACTCTAACAAAGGCTACCATCATCTCTAACAAGAAGCTCCACTCCACCATATCATAATACTTTGACATATATAATTTTATGAACATTCCTCTATTACCAGATGTTTGCATTGAAAGGATTGCCTCCTGAGCTAGAACCACACCATCCAAGATCTGCCTATGCTCTATAAAACCTCCTTGATCTGAGGAGATAATGCTATGTAAAATAGGGTTTAGTTGTTTAGCCATTACCTTTGTGATTATTTTATATATATCATTGCATAAGGTAATAGATCTATAATATGAAATATGTACCCCTCCTCCCCTTTTGGAATTAAGGTAATGAAAGTATGATTTAATTCTTTAAGAATTATTTTACTACCTTTGGAATCCTCTATAACAACCATTACATCCTCCTCCAAGTTATCCCAAAAGGCCTGAAAAAATTCAATTGGAAAGCCATATGGCTCTGGTGTTTTTTCGATGCTCATTCCAAAGACTACATTTTTTAGTTCCTTTCTATCAATGGGTTTAAGTAGGACCTGATTTTCTTATTCATAGATAACAAAGGGTATGCCAACAATAACTTCTTTTTGAGCCTCTTCATATTGCACCATACTTTCCTTAAATAGTTTAGAAAAATAATTCATTGAATGGAAATGCATACCTAGAATTGTATCAAAGGAGTGTTCATTCTCATATTGAAGAGCTTCCATGTTTTTCATATGTCTCCTAGCACAAGCAGACCAATGGAAAAATTTGGTATTTTTATCATCTTCTAGTAACCAAGTGGTTCTTGCTCTCTATTTCTAGTCTCCTCTTGGTTGTTAATGTCCTCAACCGCTTTATGCAATGCATCATCCTCTTCTTTGATATGCTCTGTAATTGTTCCTTCCTTAAAGTGTTTTTTAACCCCATCCCATTTGGCCACCAATGGAGCTCTTTGGACCTAGAAGTCTGTTTTGTTACCTCGTCTCCATTGTTTTAGTTGATCTTTGACATAATGAAGTTGTTTGTGGAATTTAGACATTATTGTCCCATATGCTGGGCGGCCTTCTTCCCATCATTATGGAATTTTATTTCGAAGTTCCTCTTTTTATAACCAAAATTTTTCAAATTTAAATGGTTTGTGATGCTGTACTGTATTGATCCATCCTTCCAAAAAAATAGGAAAGTGATCTGAAAGTAGACCCTCCAAAATCACAAATTTTATATTCCATTTTACAAATGCCTCCTATGAAATCAAAAAATGGTCTAACTTCACCTTCATGCTATGTTGATCCCTCATCTTATTAGTCCAAGTATAGTTGATTCCAAGGCATTTAATATCCACTAAGTGTAATTCTTGGACATGGGTAATCATAAGTCGATCCCCTGGGTTCAAAATTGGGGTCCCCCATTCTTGATATCTAGAGGATAATTTAGCATTAAAATCTGCAGCAATAATCTAGTCTAAATATTCCCTTAAGACCCTCATGTTATGCACAAATTTCCATTGATGCATCTGACCATCTAGGTTTTGAGCCCCATAAAAATTTGTGATTAAAACATGTTCAGTTGTCACATTATTTCTAAAATATGATGTGAGAAAACCCCTCCAAGATATATGTTCTATTGTAGTCCATTCAAGAGAGTTCCAAATAGTAACTATCCCCCCTAAGACCCCTTAGGCAACCAATTCCATATAACCAGCACCCCTCAAAAGTGTGTTAACTATTTTACACATAAGATCGAACGATATTTTTGTCTCCTAGATAAGAAAAAAAATTGTTTTACATTTTTATAAGAGTCTTCGAACAACATATTGATTGGTTCTGCTATTTAAATCCCTAACATTCCATGATTGTATAATCATTGGTTACCTTGAAAGCAATACAAATATATTGGCCTCACCAATATTCCAGTGATTAGTTTGTATCCTTGAACTGTTATCAATTCCTTATTTGATTTTCCACCCGAGTTATCCCTATAGTTTTTCTTTCTCTGTTCTTTTTTTCTATGCCCATGATGACATCCTTAATTATTGGTTGCTCTTGGTTATGCACTATAAATGCCCCTACAATATCTGACTGCAGTAACTCACTATACTCAATTATCTGCTCTATGATGGGGGGGATGAAATAGGAGCTTGAACATGGTTGTTATTATTTTTATTATTTCCATCCACTCCTTTTATGAATTATTCTTATTCTTGATCTATTAGTGTGTTAAAGATATTATACCTATTAGAGGGCTTGATTTGGGTTTTCTCTTTACCATATTTTTTCTTTTGCCTTCTCCTTCTTTTGGGTTGTTCAAAACCATCTCCTTATGCTTATTTACCCTGAGAAATATTGGTTTGTTCTTTGTTTATTGTTGACTTACCCTCCTTAGGAATATTTAACATTCCTAGAGGAGCCTCCATTTTTATGTTTATATTATTTGGACAAGATCGGGCCAAATGCCCATATTTGTGGCAAAATTTGCATCTGAAAGGCAATACCTCATAATCTAGTTGTTGAATCTAAGATAGTCCTACAATTTTGAGTTCCACCTCTACCGGTAGAGGCTAGCTAAGATCCATTTCCACACATAATATTGCATAAATAGTTGTGTTTCCTTCTATTGTGTCTTTGGAAACACCCAAATGTCTTCCAAGGGAATTACTAATAATTTCCAATACTTGCTCACTCGAAAACTTCATTGAAAGTGCATACAAATGGATCCAAACTAGTACAACAATGGTTTTAATTCGAGGATCAAATCCCATTATCCAAGGTTGAACAAATAATCCTATTGGATAATGATTCCTATTTTCTAATTCGAAAGCCCTATTTCTATCGATAAGTGAAAAAAATATAACAATAAAATATTCATTCCTAATAAACCACAGAGAATACTCACCAAGAGGCTCCTAGTTTTATCAGACCCAAGAATGCAAAAAATTTAGGGTAGGGCGAATACCCATGAATTTATAGATCAAATCATTATTATCTCTATATAAAACTATTTCTTCAACCATCCTTTGCTCAATGAAAATCTTTGGCCTTCATTGTGACTGTGGCAAGCATCCATTAACTCGTTGAGATATTGATCTATTTCCAGTAGCCGTAAAGATCAATTTTATTGTAGTTTTTGTGCTTATTCAGTATTTTATGGAGATTTATCCTTTAAAAAATATTCAAAAGAACTATATCTCTCTAGAAAAGGATCCGAAAGTGTCCCCATTGGGTCCTCCCAGGGTAGCAATCTTATCATCAAATCACAGTACCCAGAAATCTCTTCGGCTATCCAACTGATGCCCTAGTTTTCTCTTCCAGAGCTCCCCTATTGAAAAAAAATTATTTTATGGTTATTAAACCTTATTATAACTAATCATTATTATCTTTTATTTATTAATGATTTTACAAAGTTTAATTGGGTATATACCATTTAATATGAGGATGAGACATTTTTTAAATTAAAAGTTTTTAAAGAATTAGACAAAAAATCAAATCTCTATGGATTGGTTGTTCAGGAGAATATATCAAAGATATTTTGAAGTAGATTATGAAATCTCATGGTGTCTTCTAAAATTTGAATATTTGGTATAGAATTTAAGAAAATTGCATAGATAGGTTAATAATAAGGTTAATGTGAAAGTAAAACATTAAATAAACTGTATATGGAAACTAAATATTAAAATTTGGATATAGATAATATATTATGTGGAATATATCATTAATATGACTACTTATGCTATCAAGGGTATGACATCATTTAAAATATGTTTAAGAGATAAGTACTCAATTTTATACTTTATATTGTTTAGAATAATTTCGTACGATCACATTCCTATTGAGTTATGAAGTAATGTAGTGACAAATTCCTTTGCACATATTTGTGTCATTTAACAAGGAGCTAAAAACATATTATCTATTTGATCTTGCTAGTAACAGAGATATATAGTTTGGTGATACATCTCCTTTCACTTATGTGTCGTTATCATCATGTTATTATTGGATTTTACTCAATTTACTTCTTTGAGATCTGTGTTTGGCCTATCTTCAAATTAGTTATTTGAATTACATATATATTGGTCCCCATATTTAAAAAAAAAAATTGGGTAAGGAGATTCATATCCAATTCTAATATTCTATTAGTTGATGTCCCTATAACATTAAGTATGAGTGAGATCCTCCATTTCATTATACTACTTCTAGATAATAATATTAGCATGTTGTGTCTCCTCTACTTATATATTTCCATTTTCTAAAATAAAAGGGACTATCGTATAGATTAGAAAACCCATTCTATTGTAAAAATATCATTAAGAACCCCAATACCTCATGCATCAATTGGGGGCATATGAAATGTTGGGTGTCCAACTAGTTTTTTTTTTAGGCAAAGGAATTTATTAACCAATATTTATCCATACAAATAGAATATGGTTCTCTCATGAAGAATCAATATTAGAATTTTGTCCTTTTGCATAAGCAAAATAACATTGTTATTTACAATTACATTTTTAAGATAAATTATGGTGGTAAGGATTTAAGGCTTATCTTCTTGTAGCTTTTATAAAAATTAGCATACTATGATTTTGTAAAATTTTAATTATATTATCTTAGGTCCAAAAATTTAGGATCTTGAGTAGCCTTAAATATAAGAACAGTTAATTTATTAAATGGCCAAAATCAATGAACATAATATTCAAATAAAATAACACTAACATGAATAAAATGGATAGTATCATTCATGAAATAACATGAAGAAAAATTACAGTAGAATTTCTCAAAATATGGATACAACAATATTATTAGTGCTTGAATGTGATATTCAATAATCAATGATTTATACAATACAAGGAGCTTTATATCCATTTAAAAAGGTAACCCTTTAATACTTGACTATTGCACTTTTCATATATCCAAGATATGTAACCTCTCCTATTCCAAGCATAAGATAAATTTTTCATGTTCTTTGGCTTCTCCTCTTGCAACTTGTATACATGTATCTTGACTTTCTATTTACTTGTACACTTTACTATATGATACTTTCACACCCCAATATTCAAACTTGCACACCTCTACATGCACACTTACACTATGATACTTGCATACTTTATCACTCTACACACTTCCATACATAAATGCATGATACTTGGGCATATACTGAACATAGAAATATACATAAAGGGAAATATAAAACACATTCCTAAATTGTAGACTCAAATTATATATTAATATTTACATTGTACCATAGGTACCATGGGGGTATATTTTCATGTAAAAAATAATATAAATTCTCCAACATCCCCCTATATTACATTATTTGGTTATTGAAGACTTTAGTCTTCAATTTATGATTATGGAAATCTTACATTGTGCTTGATAGTTTGTTTGATATCCTTCTTCTTCTTCTTCTTATTTATTTGACTCTGAATCTTCTTCTTGGATTGTGCTTTATGGTTTTGACCATAATCTTGATGTTGTCTTATAAATACTAAATATGCACTTACTTAATCATAATAAATTTATAAATTTGATAAGATTTTAATGATATATGCTAAATGTATTTGATTAGATTATTTTGCATCTTGAAATATATGATATAACTCACTTGTATTATGACCAATGTCCTTTATCACTAATTTTTCTTTTATATATTTAATCAAATCTTCTTGATTTCAACTTTTATCTTTATAGAATTCAAGTGTTAGTAATACCATATACATTACATTACCTATATCTATAGGTATTAGAATATCACATTTGTAATTTTCATGTGCTTGAGCAAGCTTTGAGTGTAGATAATACAAAAATATTCTAAAATTTTCATCCATTACTTCTTTTCAAATAAATCTCATTGTTTTCTTATTCTTCAATCAATTATTATATGCCAATTTTCAAGACTTCCAATATTTCCTTTCTTTTTATAGCCTTCAAATTATTTTCTTCCATGATAATTCCTTTGAAGTTGAAATCCTTATTACTCCAAATTTTAATTCAAACAAATATTTTTAATCTTCAAATTTACAATTTTAATTCCTTATGCAAAAAAAATGTCCAAATTCTTCAATCAAATTTGAAATTCAATTTAAATTGATGTACAAAACCATGTCTCCCAAATTGAAAATAAACAATCTATAAAATTTACAAATTATTTAAATCAAATTTTAAAATTTTAAAATTTCTCTTGGAAGTAGAGATCCTTATATCTCCAAAATTTAATAATCAATTTCAATTTTCATTTTTTTAAAACCAATTTTTTGAAATCAATTTGCAAATATACAATTTCTAGAAATTTTAATTCTTCAAAATTACTTTTGGATTTGAATTCCTTTTGACTCCCTAATTAACCAATAAATGTTTTTCCTCTTTTCAAAAACTTTTAAAGTCAAATTACTTTTCAATCCAATTATATTAATGTCAATATTAACTTTAATATAAAACAAATAATTATATTACAAAAATTTAAAAATATGTGTTGCCCTCATAAACATGAAATATAAATGTAATATATAATATGTACCTTGGTGCATGCTGATTTCCACATTGTAATCATGGATATTGGCAATGAACATTCAAAATAGAATTTGGAAATGGATTATACCCATTGATTTTGTTGATTCCTAGAATAAGTGTAATATCTAGTAAGCATTATGCTCAATCCTTAGACCTAACATCTTCTACAACTCCTTGTAGTTTTGTATCACCCTCGAATTTTAGATTTGTAAGTGTTATTCTTCATAGGCCTTGTATTACTACTTCAAACTACTCTATGCTCTTTGGTTTGCAAATATGTTCTAGCTCAATGCTCATATTTTTACCTATTATCAACCTCTAATTTACAAAGATATTTTACTCAATATTGCTATTAGTACATATGCAATAGATATATATACTCGAAACTTCGGCTCTCATTCTCTTCCATCGATCCCTAAGTATTTTAATTGCTTAAAATTTAATTAGGTTGTAGCAACTTCTATATTCACCATAATGAACTAATGTTATGTGAAACATTTCAATTTGCTTATCCCACATTGGTCTCTTCACACAATATCCTTACCAAGGTGATACAGGTTTTACTTATTACTTTATCTAAAGGCAATATCCTTTACTTTCCTTTATCATTCAAAAATTATTTTTGACCTTCTTGGTGGCTACTACCTCCAATATCAGTTGTGCTCAACATCTTCAATAACAATTCATTGTAGACTTAGTGTTTTTGATTGCACTAAATCTCTTTTGACTTCTCCTTTTCTTGTCTTTGGATGTCCTCTAATCGCATGTCTTTGATGGTGCTTAATATCTATGTTCTCTTGGAATATATCTTGTAGTCCCTTATGCTCTAGGCATAAAATTGTTAGATAATATCTAACTTATTTGGCTTATTTGACCTCTCTATTATCTTTTTTGGTTGTTTCTATCTAACTAAAAATATCAAATATTATCAAGGTAATATAATACCCATGATTTGGCCTATATTTCCTTCACATGAATCTTTCAAATCTAATATTAGAAACTACTTTTAACAACTCTGATACCATTGTTGGCGTTTTAGCTAAGTTATCTCAGAATCCAATATTTAGGATCTTGAGTAGTCTTAAATATAGGAGAAATCAATATATTAAATGGACAAAACCAATGAATATAACATTCATATAAAATAACAATAGTATAAATAAAATGGCCAATATCATTCATGAAATAACATGAATAAAACTCATAGTAGAATTGCTCAAAATGTATACATACAAGCTTCAATATTATTAATGCTTGAATATGATATTCCATGATTAATGATTAATACAATACATGGATCTTTGTATCAATTATATAATCTTAGAAAGGTGAATCTTCAATACTTGACTATTGCAGTCCTCACATATCCAGGAGATGTAACCTTTCCAATTCCATGTATAATTCAAATATTCCATGTCCTTTGGCATCTCATATTGCTACTTGTATACATGACTCTTGAATTTATATTTACTTTCAAACTAGGCTAAATGATACTTGCACACTCCTATATGCACACTTGCACACTATACTAAATGATACTTGTGTACCTCTACATGCACTCTTGCACTATGATACTTGCACACTTTCTCACTCTATATACTTGTACACGATTACATGATACTTGTGCATATACTACACATAGACACGTGCATAAAGGGAAATATAAAACATAATCCTAAGCTATATACTCAAACCCTATAATAATATTTACATTTTACCATAGGTACCATGGGGGTATATTTACATGTACCAAATAAAGTAGTATTCTCTAGCAAATTTAAGAATTGTCCTTATTACCAATATGTACTTCATTTGGATAATCCATTATATTGCTACTTTTGGTAAATGAGAGTTAAACAAAAGTGTGTTAAGAATTATATTCTAGATAATTATATTTATGAGTAAATCTATATATAGCACCTAATAGGCTTACTCATAATGGCACAACACCTATAGTTTACTATCTCAAAAAGTCCTTGTATAGGCTTAAGCAAGCATTATAAACATTGTATGAGAAAATTCATACTTTTTCTCAACTATGAATTTTCGTAAATTCATTTAGATTATGGTATTTATTTCAAGAATCAATATGATCAAATGCTTATTGATATAGTACATACTAATGACCTAATCGTTATATGGAGTTCTTCCTCCATGATCTAGAAATTGAAACTACAACTTTAGGAGTCATTTAACGTGACATAATTGGACCTACTTTATTTTTTGAGAATTCATCTCATACATACAAAAAAACGCATAAAATATTTCTTTTTGATGAAGAATTACAAACTAGATCCCAACTACAATTTTAGGAATCATTTAACATGATATAATTGAACCTACTTTATTTTTTGTGAATTCATCTCTCTCTCTCTCTAACACACACACACACACATATACAAAATATTAATTTTTGGATGGAGGATTATAAGCTAGATCCCAACTATAACTTTAGGAGTCATTTGACATGACATAATTAGACCTAATTTATTTTTCACACACACACATTAAATATTACTTTTGGATGGAGGATTATAAGCCAAATCCCAACTACAACTCTAGGAGTCATTTGACATGACATAATTGGACCTACTTTATTTTTTGAGAATTCATCTCTCTCTCACACACACAAAAAAAATACTTTTGGATAGAGGATTATAAGCGAGATCCTATTTGCTTCACATGTAAATATTGAGGTTAAATAGTCTTCCTTCCTTCATGTACTTTTTTCTCCATGATCTAGTAATTAAAACTTCAACTTTAAGAGTCATTTGACATGACATAATTGGACCTAATTTTTTATTTTAGAATTCATATATGTCATGCAAACACGAGCACACATGCACAAACACACGAGCATGCACATGTACACATTTGCACACACATATAATATTACTTTTGAATAGAGGATTACAAGTCAAATCCTATTTGCTTCACCACCACATAGAAAAGGATATTTAAGGGTAGTTTTTAACCGCCCTTAAATACCTTTAAAGGTAGTTATTCATTTGCTATAGATAAGGGCATCATAAAAAATTTGTGTCATACGACGATGGTTAAAAACTATCATCTTAGGATCTAAAAGTGTGGTATAAAACTACCCTCTTAGACCTAAGAGGGCAATTTTAAATTACCATCTTAGGACCTCCCCTAAGAGGGTGGTTTTAAAATGACCTCTTAGGACTTCCCCTAAGAGGGTGATTTTAAACTACCTTCTTAGGACCTCTCCTAAGAGGGTGGTTTAAAAATGCCCTCTTAGGTCTATGAAGGCAGTTTAAAATTTTCCTCTTAAGGCCTCCTATAAAAGGGTGATTTTAAACCACTCTCTTAGATCTAAGAGGGTGGTTTAAAATTACCCTCTTAGGGCATCCCCTAAGAGTGTGATTTTAAACCTCCCTCTTAGGTCTAAGAGGGTGGTTTAAAATCGCCCTCTTAGGGCCTCACGTAAAAAAATATCTTAGTTGGCTTACTCGATGACTTCAAAATAAGAGGCCATCAAGTCAAAGTTGTTGTATAGGATTGGATATTTATTTATGTATTTATTTATTCTAGAAAGGGAACAACCAAAATCACATATTTTACACAAAATGAGATCAAACTCCTAAAACAAATATCATATTAGCATATTTTTCCATAACTATTAAGTGTAAATAACAGTCTTGAAATTTTAGATATCCTATTAACATATTTTTTATTCTCATCATGGAAATTTGAAAGAGATATCTTATTAACTCATCATAGAAATCTAAATTCAAACCATGTGTAAATGTGTTCAACGAAGAAAAAACAAGATCATCTTAATAATTATTATTTTTTCACGTCAAAAACTATACAAGGTTGTACATTAATCAAGGTTTTCATTCATTCTATATTTTCACAGTATGAAGTCAAGGACATAATTTTCACACTATGAAGTCAAGAACATAATCATAACATTTCTATGATAATTCTTGTCTCTTGTTTCTTTTGCAAGGTGTTATCTATATCTTCCATTCCTTTTATTTTAAAGGGCCATAGAATGAATGCAATATTAGAAAAAAATATGCAGATAGTACATGGTTATTCAAATTATTGGGTCATTTAAATTTATAGTTTTGCTTGATTAGATGCCAGAGATGTCATTCCCATGGAGAACAACCTAAGGATAATTTTTTAATAGAAATTCCAAGGTCAAGATGTTTTGATAAAAACTATATGGATTGTTTACCAGTATGTCCATCCTTATTATAGCTAGAATCCCTATTTGTATAGTTAGAGGGTTATCATTCATATTTTTACCAGCCTTTTAGAGGAGGAATGAAATGGAATCATTTAAAGCTTCAACAATGCATTCATTTTTTATAGTTTATTTATTTTTGTAAGACAATAAAGACATTTTTTTAGAGTCTCCAACAACAAAGGTACAAAATTGGAGACTAAAAATGAAAAGAAAAAATAAATTCTTCCCACTCCTAATCTAGTTACAAAACATCTCATTCTAATTGTTCTCCCTCTTTAACGCTATTCCTCAAACATGAAGCTAGGCTTGCAAAAATTTACGGTAGTTTAATTATCCCACATATGGAGACTTATTTGGTGGTAAAACTTAGCAATAAATTCATCACATCTCCTATGCACAGCTCTTGCAAAAATTACACAACAATCCTAAATCGATCAAAAGAGTAACAATTATAATATTACACAAGACCATCAAAAAATTAGGATTTGAAGATAAAGAAATTTTAATATGGATTAATATAAACACAAAGGAAGGAAAGCAATCCAAACGTAGCATGTTTTCTTGGATTGGTCGGGTCTATAATAGATACAACAATGTTGCACATATGACACCCAAATAATACATTACATTGGAGATAAAGTAATGCATCAATTTTTTTGGATCTGATTCTTGGCCATTTCCCCCTCTCTTAAGTGCTTTGATAGCCACTAGTTCTCAAATATTACGTAGGGTATTGCACTCTACATATAGCTAATAACATAGATGTTTTGTAGAGATATAAATGGGAGAGAGTGCTCCATACTATACGCAAAGTCTAGCTTAAAGTCTATAGACAATCAAAGAATGATCCACCAATATATCTAAATAGGATACATATTTATATAAAGTAATTAGTATTGAGATAGTCAACTTAGAAATGAATTCTGACATGATTTTTCCATTGGATACCCTTCTTGTGGGAATAACATGTTCAAAACATCTTCCATAAGGAGAAAAGTTGGTAAATATTATTGTTAGATATAATCATTATTTCTTGTGTCACCATAAGAGTCTATGAACATAGCAAGAACTTTTTGTGCCTCTATAGTCAACATAAATTCACCATATGCCTGCATTACTATGACAATTGAACTAAGCCTAGCAATGGCCAAAAGTAAAAACTTCAAATTTAATTTCATTCTAGTCTAGGTGTAGTAATCCTTGAAACTTTTCCCACCAAGATCGATTGTGGGTCTTGAAAAACCTTTCAAACAAAATACAATACATAACAAGATGAACCCTGTCAAGCATAGATTTCTATTAAATTTAGATCAGAAATCAAATTACTCTTAGATAAAACTGGTTTAAAAGCAAACATTTTATCTAATTAAAATTAGGACTCCTAACATTTTTTTCAAACATTCTTAAAAGTTTTTTTAATAAAAAGGCCATAATATTTGATTTTTTGCTTTATAAAATAAAGCATACCACATACATACATATATTGCCTCATGAGTAACCACATCCTCCATGGACATGGAAAAATATATGTTGTAACAATTTCATAAGCCAAACTTATATGATAGTAGCAACAGGCATGCTTCTTAAAACCACATTTTTTAATCCTTGAAAAGCAAAAAAAAATACCCAAGCCAACTTCACCCTTTAGTCATACAAACCTACATGCTCTATGTTTTAGGTGGTATTTTTTCTACAATAGATAGAGCATGCAATCCACTTGAAATTTATCTTTCATCCCTAAAACATAAAGACACAATACAAACATAAAGAATCTTATAAAATCTTGGTCTACTGGATTTAATTTAGATCTTAAGCAACGTGCGAGAGATAGTAGTGGTGTAGATCTTTCCATTTTATCATATTATAAGGGAAAGTAAACTAATAATTATATGGAGGCCCTTCCTATTCGTTTTGCTTTGGAAAAAGGTTATGCTCTAGGATGATGAAAGATAAGCTATGAGTCAAAATCTGAGATTATTATTAATTTGTTGAAGACTCATAATATTTCTAATGTTCATTGGTAGCTGGTGTTAGTGGATTGGTAGATCATTAAAATTTATCGACATCTGGAGTTTATTTCCTTTGTCCATATTTCTAAGGAATGGAATGGTGTGGTTGATTTATTGGCAAAATGGGATTTTGAGTTTTAGAAAGACTAGAATGTTAGGAAATGAGATCAGATCTCATTGTATTGTTATCATCATCTTGCTAATTTACTTGTTGCGAATATGCCTGGTTGAGGTTGTTGTTTGTTGGGTGTATTTTGGTCGGGTTCTCAATGGTTTTGGGGGTCTCTTTCTCCTAGCCCTTGTAAGGGTTATTATTTTGGAATTCTCTATTTCTTGTATGGTTTTATTAACTCACTAAATTTTTACCAACATATTAAAAATCAATCCAATTTACAAAGAATCAATGAAAGATAATCAAGTTTGATAATATACTAATTCACCTAGGCTATATAGACAATGGAAGGTTGCATATTTATTTATACTTTTCAATAACAAAAAAAATATGTGTGACACTAATGGGGGACTAAAATCAGAAAAATATAAAAGAAAACATAAGCCATATTTTATAGGAAAGTAGATCACCATACCCTAAGTTGATATAAATTAACAATCATGAACAAATTATTAAAACAAAGAACTAATGATCACCGCATAATCAAAATTCAATAAAATTAACTTGAATTTCCTTTGAATAAACACCTAAAATACTTTCAGCCTTCAATAGTGAGTCCAAATTTTTATTACAAAAATATTTAGGTATCTCAAATGCTAGATAATACTTTTAGTATATGCACTGACCATATTTGCCTATCCAAGTGGGAAACTTTATCTTTTCTCAACAACTATACTATGACAGGCCTATCTCACCTCTTATGCTTAAGAAAAATCCTAATGAGACAAGTAATTAAGTCATTTTTTTTATCCAATTATAGTAGTCTAAAATTAAAAGGCTTCTATGCAAGTGAAATATGGAGACAAAAAAATATATCCAAGAGAATTTGAACAAAATACTAGCATTCATGAACAAATAAATATTAGAAAATCATAAAGTTAAAACATTTTTGTATAGAATTATGTGCATGACAAAATTACCTAAAAATCATCTTAATTGACCTAAAATAGATAGATGTGATGGATTCTAATATGCAATGGAACTACTTCAGATAAATTGAAATGGTATTCTTCCGTGCAAAGTCATATTTCAAGTTGATGAACTAGAAGCAATATTGATAGTAGCAACAAGCATAATTCTTAATATCATATTTTTTTAATCCTTGAAAAGGTAAAAAAACCTACCCAAGGCAGCTTCACCATCTAGTCACACAAACCTACATGCTCTCTATTTCAGGTGGCATTTTTACTACAATAGAAAAAATGTAAATAAATACACAATACAAACATAAATAATCTTATAAAATTAATTTTATAGTGGGGTATTACCCTTTCAAATATTCTTTGTTTAGGTCTAATATTATTTAACTTTTGATTGCATTTATATGATTTATAAAGACTGTATGTGTAGGTAATGTAACATAACTAGTTAAATAAAAAATATTGCAAATGCTTACAGTTCATTATAATTTGATAATCAATGAAAATAATTTCCATTTAAATCCAATATTTTCCTTATCATATTATACTTTATTAGGAATCAACTAAGGCAAATAAAAAGAAGAAGAGATGACCTTTAGCTAAAGTAACCTTCTATTTGATTAAATGGTTCATTAATATTCTATTTAATCAAATGTATTATTAATTTATTTCAGCCAAAGAGAATTTCCCAATCTATGAAATCCACATTTAAGCAAGTGGAATAAGATTTTATTTCAGTTTAAAATAAATATTTATTTCAACCTCTCAAAATCAAGCAACAAGTCTTTATTTTTCTATTTAATATAAATATATTTCATCTTCTTCAAACCAACAACAACAATATTTCCTTTTATCCAATATAATTATATTTCATCTTCTTTAAACATGCAACAATGATATTTTTTTTTATTTAATATAAATATATTTCATCTTCTTTAAACCATAACAATGATTTTTCAGTTACTATGGGGTCAGTCCTTCTAATCTATCAAAGGGGGATTTTAAAAATAAAATTATTAGAAACATTCTTTCATTTGATTAAAAATCAAGGCACATTCATCAATTTCACCTATAAATTTATGATAAAGCTTAATTTTTAAAATAATCCTTGGAAGTATAAAAAATAATAGGCTTAAAATTGTAGGTCTCTATGTAATCTAGCCTAGTCAAGTTGTGCATGAATGCCTAGTTCAACCTTTTTTTTTTGTGTGGAAAACATCCCAAAAGGGATGCCAATTTTGGGTAAGACCCAAGGAGGTAGGGGTATCTCTTTTGCTAAAATCTCCCAGGGCTCACACTTGGCCTACCACCTTTGACATACTCAAGGAGCAAACCTGAAACAATAAAAAAGAACACACAAACACAAACACACAAGAAGATTAAAAAAAAATTCTCCTTGAGTGTGTCAAAAAGATAGAGCACAACCAAACACACACATAATAAGATAAAAAATCATAATAAGAACCACATAGAAAAACACAAGAACAACACAAAAAAAACAAATAAATAAACATGACAAAAACAATAGAAAGATACAAAGACAACCAAAACAAACATGAAAAACAAAAACAACCAAAACCATAAAAAATAATATAATAAAATAAAAACAAAAAAAACAACCAAAAATAGACAAAAAAAATAAAAGCATAGAAAAAACTCACACACTAAAACAAAAAAACACCAATTAACACAAAAAAACAGAAACACAAGAATAAGAAAAATAAAAACACTAGAACAATATAAAAAAAACACAAAACAATAAAAACACAATAACAACAAAAACCCAATAACAACAAAAACAATACAAAAAATAAAAAACAAAACACACACACACACACACCTCAAAAAACTAAACTACCTAGATCGAACCAAAGAGAAGCAAAAATAAAGCAAGATGAAACTAGCTACTTCTAGAACTAGAGCCATCCAAAGAAATGATAGACATAAGAGCTTCCCTAATTTATGAAGCCCAAAATCTAGGAGGGTGGCCATAGCAAGTAAGATCACCTTTATCTAAAGCCCAATTAAATAAATCATCATAACTCTTGTTCTAATCTCTGACCACATGATTGTAATCAACTTTCAAAAACCCCATTTGGATTAACTGAATCTTCTAAATAACTATTTTTATTCTCCAATCAACCTTATGATTCTTAGAAGGAGTCTTCAAAATATTAATCATGAGTTGAGATTCATACTCAAATAGCACTTTTTCGAATCCAACCTTAGTAGCCTCTAAGGATACCATACCCCTAAGTAAGGTTATTGGAAATAATACCCAAATTCTCAACAAAAGTAAAAACCAAGGAGCCATTTGAAATTCTACCAATTTCTCCTACACTAGATTTTCCAGGGTTTCATCCAGAGGCTCTATCAGTATTGAATCTTCCAAAATTATTAGGAGGAGGTTGCCAATTCCTTGTTTTATCCATATTACAATTGCTTACATTCCATTTAATATGGTTTCCCATAGAGGAGTTAATATTCAATCTTTGCATCACTTGATCCCATATTTGGTGAGAGTTTTGGGGGTGATTAAGGAGTTTTTGGACTAATTCAACTAAGTTGGCAATGATATTTTGCCAAATATAGTGAATTTCCTTCCTATCTTGATTAAAATTTTGATTGTTCCTTTTATTCTAGATATTCCAAATAAGAATGGTAGAACCCATCCAAACGAACTACCTAATAAAATGATCAACACCCTCTTGTTTAGGTCAATCCCTCCGTTGTTCAAAAGTAAAAAAAATTCGACCATTGTAAGCCAATTAAAGTGGCCATTCTAATCCATAGCTTAGAAGCTAAAGTACACTCAATAAAAATATGACTGAGATTTTCTACATTCTTTCCACACATTTCACATCTAAAAGGGCCATGGAAACCATGCTTCATATGTTGCTCACCAGTAAGCACCCTATGATGCAATAAAAGCCAAGTGAAGAACCTCACCTTAGGCCAGATATTTTGAGCCCATAACTAAGAAAAGATGTCAGATTATTGGTTGGGATTATTAGGGCATAATGTCAAATAACCTTGAGCGACTGAATACTCACCCTTAGTAGTGTTGTTCCATCCAAAACAATATTTTTCATGGGACCAAGAGAGAGATATCATATGAAGGATACCTTGGATAGCTTGTCTTTACCTTTTTTGGATTTGAATAGGCCAATCCTCAATAGGGATCCAATATTTATGAACCTTTGAATTACCAGTATGGTATCGATAATAATTAGCCAACTTTATCCAGTTATCTCGATGAAGCTCCTCCATACAGGGCCTCCAATCAGTAAACTAAGTTATCAAAGGCTTGTGACCATCACAAGAATATATCCAAAAAATTACCTATTTACCATTGTGAGTTATCCAAAATAATTTTTTTTTCATCAAATCCTCACCAGTCTTAAAAACTGCTAAAATGGGAGAACCTTTGGTAGGCAATTGATAGCAAACAAGGTCTTCAAGACTTTTGTTCTCAACATATTTAGCACGGATATTACTAGCCCAAAGAGCATTGGGGTTATGCAACACCCCCAAATATAATTTAGCAACTAAAGCTTTGTTTTTATTAATAGAAGACCAGAATCCTAACCTCCCTTCATTCTTAGGAAGACATAAAGTGTCCCATTTCACCAAGGTCCATTTTCTTTTCTCCTTAGTACCACTCCAAAGGAATCGATGTCTTATTTTATCCAGTTATTGAAAAATAGCCTTTGGGATATTCAACATAGAAGAAACATAAATAGGAATAAGCTTGAAGGACTAATTTTACCAAGGTGATTCTACCCCTAGAAGAAAGCCACTTATTAGTCCACTTTCCAATTTTCTTCTTGAATTTGTCCAACAACCAATTCTAATTTATTTTTTTCTACCTTTAAATATTTATGGGAATACCTAAATAAGCGATTTTAAGGGAGGTCTTCTTATATATTAATTTATCCAAGACCATGGATTCTTGTCTAGAAAAGTAGTGAAAGAAAATAACTTTAGATTTGTCTTCATTGATCAATTGCCCAATAGCCTTAAAAAAATATGTAATGATTTTCTTCATATTAGAAGCTTCTTTAATTGTATTTTTACCTAAAATAGTAGAGTCATCAACAAATTGAATATGGGAGATAGGTCTAGCTCCATGAGCAATGGTAAATCCCTCAAGTGTTTTGTTTTCTATCTTTTTGGTTATACTCCTACATAAGCATTCAGCAAGAATGATGAATAAATAAGGGGATAATGGGTCACCTTGCCTAATACCTCTAGAATTTGTGAATGAATGAGAAGGCTTGCTATTGATAAGAACTAAGTAGGAAACTGAAGAGATACATTCCATAATCCAATCCATACAATCTTGAGAGAAACCAAATTGTCTCAAAACTTTGATAAGGAAGTGCCAATCCACTCTATCATAAGATTTGGATAAGTCTAACCGAATGAACATGGAAGGAGTTTTTTTCATATCCATGGAATGGATGTCTTCCTGAGCAAGAACTATCTCATATACTATTTGATGCCCTTCCGTATAACCTCCTTGTTTTGGGGAAATAATCCTATGCAAAAGAGGCTTCAACCTTTATGCAATTATCTTAGTAATGACTTTGAGAAGAACATTACATAAAGCAATAGGTCTAAAAGCTGACATATGATCAATATATTGAGCTTTTGGAACAAGAGTAATATAATTTTTATTGATAACATTTAAAATTTCTTTGGCTTCCTAGATTCTTCCACTACCTCTAATAAGTCATCTTGAAGGATATCCCATAACTCTTGGTAAAACTCAATGGGAAAACCATCAGGACCTGGGGTTTTCCATTTTTGTATTTTAAAAACTACCTATTGAAGCTCATTGATAGTAATAGGAGAAATCAACGTAGAGTTCTTCTTAAAAGTTATAACATAAGGGATTGCTTGAAGAGCATTTTGTTGAGAAGCTTAGTTAGGAGGAGTAGCGGTAAAAATATTGGAAAATTAAATAGAGTTCATGCCATCCCAAGTGTAGACAACATCTCCAAAATATGATTTCAAGGAAGAAATAAATTTGTGAGATCTTCGATATAGAATAGATTTGTGGAAGAAATTTGTGTTTCAATCTCCTTCTTTGAGCCATTGAATTCTAGATTTTTTCTTCCATAGGAGTTCTTCTCTTTTTTTCCATTCCTCTAACTGAGTTGTGAGTTTAATTTCATATGCACTTCTACTCTCTGTGATGCCATATAAATGGATTTTTTTATTCAAATTTTCAATTTGAGAAATAACTTCATATTTCTTTTATGAACATCCCCAAACTCCTTCCAGTTCTAGGTCTTTATTTTGGATTTAATGTATTACCGTCTTTTGGAAAAATAGAACATCTTAGTCCCATACCTAGGCTTACCTTCCTTCCTCCATTGTTGTACACAAGGTCTAAAGGAACAATCTCTAAGACACATTAATTGAAAATGAAAAGGAGAGAAACTCACATTGGTCTTCCACATTTCCACCATGACTGGCCAGTGTTCCAAACTAGCATTGTTAAGAGTCTTCACTTTAAGAATGTGACCATGGATTAAGATATTTTTAGAGAGAAAAAAACTATCCAATCTCTCTATAATACAAGCTAAGAATTTTTTTCTGTTATACAAGGTCATAAGGCCATTATCTAGTTGGATGTCCACAAGATGGAGTTTTACAATATATTCACTCATGAGGTCAGTGCTTCTAGACAAATTTCTATTTCTCCCATTATCTCATATAGATAGAGGATGGTATTGAAATATCCTCTTATTAAGATCCAGGATTTAGGAAAATCAGAGATAATATAAGTTATATCCTTCCACTATCATATTTTTTCCTCCAAAGCACTTGGAGCATAAACAACAATGTAGAGAATAATTTGGTTGGAATTTCTACTTTGAATAGCTATAGCCAAAAGACCCCAATTACCAACCATATGGTGAATAACTATCTCTTTTGGGTCCCAATGACAAGCAATGCCACCAGAAGTCCCCTGGGAACTAAGGGAAACCACTTTTTCAACTGGCCAAATTTTACTAGCAATTGATTCCATATCCTCTATTGACGTCTTCTTTTCTTGAAGGAAAACAAGATGTGGATGATTTATCTGAATCATTATTCTAATTTTATTTTGTTTTGGAAGACTCCTTTTGAGTCCTCTAATATTCCAAGTGATGATATGCATTAATACTAGGGCTAAAAAGGTTGTGAAGGGCATTAATATTACCTTCTCTACAATATTTTCACCTTCTTTTACCATATGATATTGATTGGTCTTGCGACCAACCTTTTGATTAAAATCCATATTTAGTTTTTTCTATACTTCATGACTTACTCCAATTGAATCTGAGATGGCTTCTAACCTTGAAGAATGCTCATACACAACCAAAGTGTTACTAGAGGGTTCAACAGAGTCTATATTGGGACCTGTATTATTTGAAGTTTTGACATTTAAAATATTATTTTTCTTGTGTAAATTTTCTCCTTTTTTCTATTGAAAACCTTTGATTTGTTGGTTTATCTCTGATTTTTTCTCTTCATATTTAAATTGTGTTTCTAATATTTTTGTTTTCATTATTTCCTCTTCCTCACTTGGGACATCATTCATGGAAAGAATTTCAAACATATTAGCATATGACTTTGATTGATCCTTCATAACTATTTTTTTTTTAATGTTCTTCATCTTATGCATTTGGAAATCTACTAAGTTTATATCTTCTTTCTTTTTATTAGGAATTTTATTTGAACAAGCACTAGCCAAATGACCATATTCATGTTAAATTCTACAACGAAAAGGAATGTTCTCATAGTCCAATACTTTCTCCCAAGTTTCTTTCCCAAATTGTAATGTGATATTTTTAGGTAAGGGTTAGTCAAAATCCATTAAAACACAAATCCAAGCATAAATAATATGTTCAAAATTTTAAGTACAATCAACAGTCATCATAAAAGTTCCTAAAGAGTTTCCAATTGAAGAAAAAATAGTAGGATTCCAAAATTTAATAGAGAGGCCAAAAAGTCTAACCCACATGGGAGCTATAGAAGGCATCTCTTCTTCAAATTTAAATTTAGTATGTCAGGGCTTCATGAAAATCCATTATCTTACAAATAAATAGGGACCCCCTTGAAATTTTTCTCTCTATCTTCATTATTAGAAAATAGAACAAGAAAATAACCATTTGGATGAATAGATATTTTTAACTCACCTTTAGTTTTCCAAATTTTTGCAGCCCAAACTTTGAAAGTAGATAGGCTTTGATGAAAACCTATGAACTGATAAATGATGAAAACCCATTAACCGATAAATTATTCCTCTTTTTTCTATATCTTCAATGACATTCTAAATGTTATCCATATCAAGCTTAACAATAGGATTTCAATCTATTGCTTTAAGACATCTTGAATCCATTTTCCTGGGATCAATCCTAGGCATTCATAGAGGTTTATGGGAAGCCCTAATATTAATATTAGCATTGGGATGAGGCTATCCACCATGGAGGGCATCCCTAAAATTCATTTTTGGGGTTGAGTCCTCGAAATTCTTACCCTTGACAAGGGTTTTCATAGGATATTTTGTAGACACCAAAATAGCACCAATCCGATTACATGACTGCAAACACTGACCGCTTTGACAAACACAGCCCCCAGGGCAGTCCTCAGAGGTCAAACAATGGTCCTAACCACTTTCATAGCAATTTTGTAAGGTCAAAAGGGCAATTTGGCACATTTAAGCACTTTGTTCAGAATCTGTCTCACCCAGAGACGGATTCAAATCTGTCTCACCCAGAGACGAATTCAAAATTAGAATCTACCTCACCCAGAGACAAATTCTAAATTCGTAACTGGTAGGGACGAATTCTGAGTTTAACAGGCAAAAGGAAGAATGGTGCCAAGTGGCAGCCAGGGACAGTTAGTTAATGACTCCTACCTCGCACGAGTGTGTGGGTGAACATATGGGCCGTTAGAGGACTGTCACAAGGGCAGTTATGAAAGCCCAAGTCATGGAGGACTCCCCTCACTCATGGTAAGACTAGACTTCCACATGGCACCTATGACCAACACGTGGCGCCTATGCTTCCCTCTCAAAAAAGACCCCATGGGTCTATAAAAGGTGGAACTTTTCTCACCCAAAATATACAGGTTGAAGGATATTTCAAGAAACGAAGTGCTATCGAGTTGAAGACCCACTTGCATCCCTTTTGGTTCACCTTATCGCATCCACCAATATCTTTTGCAAGGGAGGTTGTTGGGTGGCTTTTGGAAGCTTGAACCTGACCCAAATCCAACACATGGACACCTGAACCAACCAATTCACCGACCCCCCAATCCTAAGAGGTTTTGGGCCCATCCCTAGTGGATTGGTGCCGAAATCAAGTGCCAACGGTGGGAGGCCCACTTGGGCACCCCCGCACTTTCTAAGTTTTAGAGCATTCTAGATTACTTTTTCAGGTTGCATTTTTTGTTATCATGTTTGGTTAACTCATAGCTACAAGTTCGTAACTTTTGATCAGATTCTAGTATGTTTTGTGTCGCTTTGTTGTTTCACTGACTTGCAGGTGGCGAGATCAAATTCCTAAGGGTAGAGGCCAAATTGGGAGAATCCGACCATCTGGGTCGTCCCAAAATGGACCCAATTACATAACCCCCTTGTTTGCAAGCATTTTACATGTCTCGAGAATCAACATTGGAGCATCAGTAGGTCGGCTTTTTCAACACAGAAGAATTCATCCCACCCAGGGACAAATTGCAGTCAGAATTCGTCCTGCCCAGGGATGAATTCCAGTTGAAGGCAGATTGGCCACTTGTCTCGATGGCAATGGCCTTCCGGTAACTTTTTCTGTCTTCTCGTCAAGATTTCAAGCCATTTGAACTCACTGTATTTACTGTTTCAGGAAAATGTTTACATGCATATTTCGTTAATTTTAGAGAACGAACACTTTCCATTTGTGGCAGGTGCTACTGACATCTTGGTTGTTTCTTTGTTCGCAGGAGAAGCAGCAGAGGTGAAAAACTCATCAAAATCAGCGACGGCATCATCTTGGCCCGTCCATTTCAATCGTGGGCATGCAGAAAGAGGAACATTAAGTGATTGTAATCAAATTCTTTTAGCGCTCCTAGCCCCTGAAAAGGGAGGAGGCGTCATTGTAACAGAGATCAAGAAATTTTAATGAAAGGGTTGTGTTTTCTCCATCTGCTTGTATCTCATTTACATGTGTCTCTTTCTTTTCGTGCATTTTACATTTCTATGACTTAAGCGCATTTGATTTTGGTTGCATCGCAATTAGTGTTTCCTTCGCCCGAAATATCGTGCTTTCAGCCACTGCTACTCCACATCCTGCATATCTGGCAGATCTAGAACACTCAGGTCTACAGCCTCATCACCCACATCAACCATGTCCACGTCATCCAATGGAGCCCCCAATCACCCCCTATTGCCTCAGCATCCTCCACTGCCACCTTCGTGCCTCCTAGTGGCCCCTCTCATCTCCATCACCGTAAAACCCACCACGAGTCATACTCGATGGTAGTCCCGACGTCATCCATGTCCAGGACACCAATCACTGCATCGAACTCCTCACCCAATGGCGCAGTGACCGGTGGCTCTAACCCCCTCTCATCTCCATGCCTTCGATAGACCACGGGCTCACTAGGCAACCCCTGGCAAACCCCAAACTGTTGTGTAACCCAGCCATACGAAAAGAACTCATGCTTCATCCCGTGTCGCCCAGTCAACCACCGCTCCCTACATACCCATCAGAGCCACTCTCCAGCCTCAGGCCAGGCTGGAAAGTCTCGATAGGGATGCCAAAACACCTCCCCTGGAGTGAGCCGATAAAAGGCATCAGTGTAGTGCTCAATGGCACCTGACCATCACCGACTCTGCCCCTGCTCCGTAGACCGCCGCCATAAAATTGCATAACCAATATTCTCATCCTCCATCATCGCCCGAGTCATCCACGGTAACCCGTTAGGCCTCTCAACAGCTATGTGCTGCCAACCCCAGCACTGCAACAAAAAATTGCAACTGACACCCTTCTGCTGTCGACAGTGGACCCCATACAACTCCCCGTAGAGTTGTGCCAACAAATTTTGTCCCCATATCAGAATCAACGGTGCCTCTATTGGGCACTCTGCCAACTGCCACACCAAATCTAGCAGGTTCCATGGGAACCTCATGCCTGATGAATTAGGGAGAAGAATGTTAGAAATGAGGCCCATCAAGAATGCGTGCCTCACTCCCTAACACCCCCCTCTCCTGCCACCAGCTAACCAAAATCCCACCAGCCTGGAAATCCACCTTGGCTGTCTCCACTGGGTTTGCTACACCCAGCTGCCCCCCATGCCCAAAACATCTCATAAGTATAGCAGTCCACTGATCAAACGGCGATGTCCTAATAGGCAAACCATCTATCGAAATCCGAAGCAGCCAATAGACGTCCTCAAGAGTCACAGTCATCTCCCCTATCGGGAGATGAAAAGTATTGGTCCGCGGATCCCAAAGCTTGATCAGGGCCATCAGATAGGCCTGATCCAGGACCATAGGCTCCAGTCGAGCCACCTGCTTGAGCCCAAAGGCATCAAGCCATTCCCAGTCATCATCGGTCAATGCCAACCACGCCTTAGTAAAAGCAGCGGGTACACGGTACTGGCTCCTAACAACCTGCAAAGAAAAAAAACAACACAAACACAAAAAAAATTAAATAAATAAAAAATAATAACAAATCAAATTTTTAGTTCTAGGGTTTCTAACCTTAACTGTTAAACAAAAACATCACAAAAAATCTTCAAGTTTTGAAAAGCGTCAACACAAAAACAATCATCAAATAAAAGCAAAAATAAATTCTAGGGACACTTACAGGTTTCGCTTCGGCTCCGCCGCTCGAACCAGTTTGTGCACTCATGATGGCAGAGAGAATTCCAATAGTGCTTTGCTTCGCAGAATTACCTCCTCCTCCCAGAGCTCCAAAATCGCAAGAAAAAAATGACACAAATGAGCCCAAAATCAAGTTTTGGCCATTAAATAGGCCTTTTGCACTGGAATTCATCCTTGAGTGGGACGAGCACTTTGATTAGCACTTTTACCACCCAGGGATGAATTATCCAGCTGGAATTCATCCCACCCAAGGACGAATTTAGGCTAGCACTTCAAAAAAATAAAAAAATGACTAAAAATGCACTAAAAACTGACAATAAAATTGCCCGACAGGAGTGCTACTGCACCTGACAAAAAGGGCATAAAAAATCGACATTGGAGTCACAAATTGTCACTATCATACTCCCTAAGAAGGCTACCATAGCTGGAACGCTCCACAAAAAATGGATTTTCGACAATTGCATCTCCAAATGCGTCACAAAAAAAACAACAAAAATAGTACAAAATTCAACAAAAACAAACAGCAATAAACATTTCCGGACACAAGTGCTCTTGCACTTAACCTCTGGGCAAATAAAATTGATATCAGGGTTCAAATTATCACTCTCCTACTTCCCCAAGAAGGCTATAATAGCCGGACCGCTCCATGGGAAGTTAGATTTTCGATGATTTCACCTCATTACGACATCACCAAAAGGGTTAACACCCACCAAAAACAAGTCCAAATGTTGGAAAAATTGCACACGCTTAACGGTAAACCCTCTAAATGCACCCTTGCACAAGTCATCTTGGTTCAAGTGACTCGTCGCTTTGCTCATGAAGGTCATTCCCTCATCGATTCGTCACTTGAGGTGGTAGTCACACTTAGTCACCAATCAACAATCACACACCCAATTAAGGAAAACGACATGCATTCAAAGAATCATTGACAAAGACAAACACGCTCCTACTTGGGACAGTAAACAAGCAACAATCAAATAAATCAAACACTTGGCATTTCATGAATCATGAACACAAGGTTCCCCCTGAGGATAAAACGCCCTTCGCCTATTCATGACTGATCAATGTCTAAGTTCAAGTCACACCTCACCAAAATAGGTTAATACTTGAAATCAAATTCCTTAGCTCGTCAGAAGCAAGGATTCAAGAATGCATGCCCTTTCCATGCTTGAGGCATCAAAAGTTGGTTAGGTTACCAAGGAACCCTAATCATTAGTGCTTTGGTTATCTATTTTTGCTCGAAGACTCGCGTCACCTACGGCGCTTCCCAAAAAGGGGCATCCGTAGACACCAAAATAGCACCAATCCGATTACGTGACTCGCAAACACTGATCGCTTTGACAAACACAGCCCCCAGGGCAGCCCTCAGAGGTCAAACAGTGGTCCTAACCACTTTCATAGCAATTTTGTAAGGTCAAAAGGGCAATTTGGCACATTTAAGCACTTTGCTCAGAATCTGTCTCACCCAGAGACAGATTCAAATCTGTCTCACCCAGAGACGAATTCAAAATTAGAATCGGTATCACCCAGAGACAGATTCTGAATTCGTAACTGGTAGGGACAAATTCTGAGTTTAATGGGCAAAAGGAAGAATGGTGCCAAGTGGCAGCCAGGGACAGTCAGTTAATGACTCCTACCTCACACGCGTGTGTGGGTGAACATATGGGCCGTTAGAGGACTGTCACAAGGGTAGTTATGAAAGCCCAAGTCATGGAGGACTCCCCTCCCTCATGGGAAGACTAGACTACCACATGGCACCTATGACCAACACGTGGTGCCTATGCTTCCCTCTCAAAAAATACCCCATGGGTCTATAAAAGGTGGTACTTTTCTCACCCAAAATATACAGGTTGAAGGAGATTTCAAGCAACGAAGTGCTGCCGAGTTGAAGACCCACTTGCATCCCTTTTGGTTCACCTTCTCACATCCACCAATATCTTTTGCAAGGGAGGTTTTTGGGTGGATTTTGGAAGCTTGAACCTGACCCAAATCCAACACATGGACACCTGAACCAACCAATTCGTCGACCCCCCAATCCTAAGAGGTTTTGGGCCCATCCCTAGTGGATTGGCGCTGGAATCAAGTGCCAACGGTGGGAGGCCCACTTGGGCACCCCCGCACTTTCTAAGTTTTAGAGAATTCTAGATTACTTTTTCAGGTTGCATTTTGTGTTATCATGTTTTCTTAACTCATAGCTGCAAGTTCATAACTTTTGATCAGATTCTAGTATGTTTTGTGTCGCTTTGTTGTTTCACTAACTTGCAGGTGGCGAGATCAAATTCCCGAGGGTAGAGGCCAAATTGGGATAATCCGACCATCTGGGTCATCCCAAAATGGCCCCAATTACATAACCCCCTTGTTTGCAGGCATTTTGTAGGTCTCGAGAATCGACATTGGAGCAGCAGCAGGTCGGCTTCTTCAACACAAAAGAATTCGTCCCACCCAGGGACGAATTGCAGTAAGAATTCATCCTGCCCAGGGATGAATTCTAGTTGAAGGCAGATTTGCCAGCTGTCTCAGTGGCAATGGCCTTCTGGTAACTTTTTCTATCTTCTGTCAAGATTTCAATCCATTTGGACTCACTGTATTTACCATTTCAGGCAAATGTTTACATGCATATTTCGTTAATTTTAGAGAACGAACACTTTCCATTTGCTGCAGGTGCTACTGACATCTTGGTTTTTTCTTTGTTCGCAGGAGAAGCAGCAAAGGTGAAGAACTCATCGACATCAGTGACAGCATCATCTTGGCCCGTACATTTCAATCGTGGGCACGCGGAAAGAGGAACATTAAGTGATTGTAATCAAATTCTTTTAGCGCTCCTAGCCCCTAAAAAGGGAGGAGGCATCATTGTAACAGAGATCAAGAAATTTTAATGAAAGGGTTGTGTTTTCTCCATCTGCTTGTATCTCATTTACATGTGTCTCTTTCGTTTCGTGCATTTTACATTTCTAGGACTTAAGCGCATTTGATTTTGGCTGCATCGCAATTAGTGTTTCCTTCACCCAAAATCTCATGCTTTCATATTTATTTTGTGGATGCACCTCAGTACTAAAACCACTTGATATCTAAGCTTTTTTTATTAGTTGCTTGAAACTTATTTCATGATATTTTTAATCCTTGCCCTAAACGTCGTGGAAAGGTATGATTTTGAATTTTATTTTATGCAGTAAATTGGAAGTCGTTGTCACTCAAGTTCATAATATGATCTATTGAAATATAGATTTCTAACCCATACTGGATCCCATGCACCATATACTACTAATATATTGAGTCGAAACCACAAAAATATTTACTGCTAGGTCTCGAAGGTCCCAAAAACCAAAATCTAGAGCTTCTTGCACTCAACCCAGATGAAACCCTCACACGACTGCTTGCTAGAAATATTCTTCACACTTAGGGATGTGCTAGGATCTATGTTGATCCAAATGATATAAATATTAGTGGAGAAATCCTAAGGTTTTTTAGGCATCTAGCCTCAAAATTTTAGCTCAATTTGAATCTGGATGAGTGAAATATGGCTGAAACAAGTTCGACAGTTTGGTTAGTCATAAAAAAATCCCTACAAATATGTGTTCTCTGGGACTTTCCTAGTTCAAGCTTTTCAACATTAAAAATTTAAATATATTTATCTCACAAATTAATATCATAATCATTATTTTTAGCAACTATCTTCTCTCATTTGCATAACAAATATGTTTTCTCTCATTTGCATCAGCTTTTAGTTTGGTAGCTTTGATGGACTTAGGATATCAATAGTTAATAAGAGGGGACACAGGACCCATGAGAAACTAAGGTAAAAATATCACAATAACAACAAATAATACCTATTATGCCTAGACCCATAGTATCATTTGTAGATAACAATAGAGAAGTATCAATATTACCTCATGTAAACCTGGGGACAACATTCTTCTCTTCATATTCTATAAAAATAGTTATATTAAAAATCCTACACGAGGGCAAAAAGCCTTGGAAGTATGCACCACAGTCTTGTGAGGAACATATATAAAGGTCAACATAAATAAAAAAATAGATAAAAACAACCTAAAAACATTAGAGAACTTCATGCAACTCAGATATTTTTAATTTATTTTCTCTATTCTAATGATGTGATTTTTAATTCTGGGGTGGTTTTATATGCATAACCCTTACTTTCCTATTTTGATTATTCTATTGGTTAAAAAGACCTAAAATATTTAGCAAAACTTTTTTCTAGGGAACTTTCTTGCTATTTACTTTTAAGGAACTATCTTAGGATTCATTTCTCACACGATGTTTATTTTTATTTTAAAGTGAGACCTCCCTAAGACGACAATTTAAAACCGCACTCTTAGGGTGACCCTAAAAGGACCGTTATCCTAAGAGGATGGTTTAAACTGCCCTCTTAGGGTCTATTAGAGTGGTTTTTTACCACTATAAAAAAACCTCCTTATTTTGGCCACCCTTAAAAGTCTTTTTGGTGTAGTGCACGTGTAAATATTGAGGTCAAATACTCTTCCTTCCATGTTATATAATACTATCTAACTATTTTTAGCTTGTAGCCTTCACTATTTTAAACATAACTTAATATCATTCCTTCATTATTATTTATTTTATATACATATGTAGTATATTATAGTAGTTAGCAAAGTTTTTCGACTCGATTATTGTTTACACAAAAGGTACAATTCACATTGAAATTCATTCTAAAATATACATGTCCATTATTTTATAGGGATACTTGTAATATCTTATAGTAGTTAGTAAAATTCTTTAGTTGGATTATTATTTACACCATAGATACAATTCACATGGATATTCGTTATGGAATAAATATATCCATTATTTTATAGGGATACTTAAATTCAAACTAGTAATTTTACTTACATTTTTTTATTTCATTTTATTCTTAGACCTAATCTAGGATCTTCTATAAACATGATACAATCACTTTATCTTCTTCGTGAGTAAAATATTAATTATTTTTATGTCAACTATATTGATGAAGATGTTTCTTACATAATTAGGTATTCCTAAAAAATATCCTAATAATTTATTTTATGATATTAAATATACTATCCACTTGGTTTATGATCATATATCTTATCAATGGATAAATCATGTTAATGCTAGGATGTGTTTTATTTGAAAAAATTATTCATAGGATCAACTTTTATTATTATTATTATATAGCTTCAACTAACTAATTCATAAAAATTATTATAAAGTTCATGTATTGGTCACTTTCACTATATTATGGAGGTTATTATCATGGATATTGATGAGATTTCATTAAGGAGGTATGTTGAGTAATATCTTCTAGTTAGAATTCCCAAGAGTAGAACTACAAAGCATTACAATATTTGAACAAAATATAACGGATTGATTTATTCCAGGGATCAACTTTGTATAAATAGCAAAGTTGATCATTGAGAGTCATTGGATTACAACAGCTCATCATGTCTGATGAAGACATCATTGAGAGTTCACCTGACACATGGAGGAGTGTAAACTCAAGTGTGTTTATCCTAGTAGAACTTAAGAGAATATTACCTTATTATAACAACCCCCCTCCCTTAAGTGATAGTAGGGGTGGTTTGTACAAATGATTCTTGGCAACAAGGCTTGATTATGTAATCATATACAATGATTTATTTTTTTAAGATATGGTAAAAACCCAATGGTAAAATCCATCAATAAAAAAGGAAATAAGGAAGATGCTTGTCTTCAAATGGCAAATATTGTCCTCTTAAAATAATAAAAGGATGAGTCCCAGTAGTATGGGCTGATGAGGTGCTCATTTACAATATATAGATGGTGAAAAAATCCCTTGGGGAAAAACCATCTGTTACAAGAAAAATATCCAAGATAGAGGCATGTCTTCAAATGGCAAAGATTATCCTCTCAACACAAAAAAATAATGACTCCCAACAACTTGACCTAATTAGATACTCATGAACAACATATACCTTTGGAGAGATCATGAAAAAAACACAAGGGAAAAAACCATCCTCCAAAGAATACAATAGTAAAAGGATAGGTGGAAGATCTTTGTGTCAATGTAGTTGTATTACTCCAAGTTTCTCTCACAACTATATGTAACATGGAGAAGGAAATGACTTGGTAAAGATGTCTGAAATTTGCTCTTCAATTGGAATATAGTCCAAGTATATGTTCCTATTATGAATGTGCTATTGAATAAAATACATATGTATCTCAATGTGCTTGGTGCACTGATGCTCAACTGTATTTTGTGTAATGTGAATTATGCTCAGATTGTCATACCAAATAGTTATAGGTTTGTCATGGGATAAACCAAATTCCCTTAGAATTTGATGAATCCAAAGAGCTTCCTAACTTGCTAAAATTGTTGCCCTGTATTTTTCCTCTGTAGATGATAAGGCTACTGCTTGTTATTTTTTGCATAACCAGGATATTGGCGAAGAACCAAGATAAAATACATAGCCAGAAGTTGAACATCTATCTTCAACTGAACCTTCTTAATGTAAATTTGTGTAGCCAAATATTTCCATGTATTTTCCCCTATATAAGAGCCAAAATTGAGTAGTTCCTTGTAAATACCGGTGGATTATTCTTAATGCTTGTCAATGACTAAAGTGAGGTTGATGCGAGAATATAGATATGAGGTCAACAACATATAAGATATCTAGACGAATATGAGTAAGTGTAGACACCAAAACAACACCAATCCGATTATGTGACTGTAAACACCGATCTCTTTGACACACACAGCCCCCAGGGCAGCCCTTAGAGGTTAAACAGTGGTCCTAACCACTTTCATAGCAATTTTGTAAGGTCAAAAGGCAATTTGGCACATTTAGGCATTTTGCTCAGTATTCATCTCACCTAGGGATGAATTCTAACTGGGATTCGTCAAAACCCAAGGACGAATTCTAAATTCGTCTTTGGTCAGGATGAATTCCATGTTTAACAGGAAAAAAGAAGAATGCTTCCAAGTGGCAGCCGAGGATAGTCAATTATTGCCTCCTGCCGTGCATGTGCGTGTAGGTGGGTAGATTGGTAGTTAGAGGACTGTCACAAAGGCAGTCATGGAAGCCCAAGTCAGGTAGGAGTCTCCTCCCTCTTGAGAAGGCATGGCTACCACATGGCATCCCTGCATGCCCCTCCAAAGAGACCCCCTAGGTCTATAAAATGGTGGACTTTCCCACCCAAAAGAGGAAAATTTGGAGGCATTTTCAAGCAACGAAGTGCTGCCAAAGTAAACACCCTATTGCACCCTTTTTCGATTCATTTCTTCTACATCCTTAATATCTTTCGCAAGAGAGGTTAGTGGGTGGTTTTTGGAAGTGTGGATCCGGACCCAAACCCGAAATTTCACCATATCAATCTACCAATTTTCCGACACCCCATCCTAAGATATTTTGGGCCCATCCCAAGTGGATTGGTGCCAAAATTAAGTCCCAACGATGGGCGGCCCATTTGGGCACCCCACAATTTTTATTAGTTTCATTTTAATCTATTCTCTTATCACTTTTTTATCCTACATTACACTATATGTTGTTTAGATATTTTACAATCTTGATTTCAAAAAGACATTTATCAAATATTATCATGCTTTGTCGATTTTGTGGCCCTCACTAACTTGTAGGTATCAACATCGAATTCTCGTGGATAGAGGCCGAATTGGGAGAATCGGACCATCTAGGTCATCCCAAAATGGCCCCAATTACTTAACCCCTGTGTTTGCAGATCTTTTGGAGGTCCCGAGGTTCAACATTTAGACAACATCACTTTGGCTTTTCATCACAGGCTAATTCGTCCCACCCGGGGAAGAATTATAGCAAAATTTGTCCTGAACAGGGATGAATTTTAGTCGAACATAGATTGGCCAACTTTTTCAATGGCAGTGGCCCTCTGGTAATGTTTCCTGGTTCATGTTCAAATTGCAAGTCATTTGGAATCAGTTTAGTCATCATTTTCTCAGGTTCTATGCATGCATCTTTTATCGCTTTTAGAGAACAAGTGCTTCCTATTTGCAACAGGTGCTACTAACAATGTTGTTGTGTCTTTGAACATAGGATAAGCAGCGAGAAGCGAGGATTCATCAGCATAAGCGACGACAACACTTTGGCCTACCCATTTCAAACGTGGGCATGCGAAAGAAGGATTATTGATCACGATTGTAACCAAATCTATTTAACGCTCCTAACCCCTAAAAAGGGAGGAGGCAATTTTGTAACCGAGGTTAAAGAGTTAAATAAAAGGGCTGTGACTTCTCTAAATTCTTGTATCTCATTTCAAGCAATTTGCCTCTTTCGTTTAATGCACTTCACATTTTTAGGACTTAAGCGTTAGTTTGATTTTGAATGCATTGAAATAGTTTTCCTTTCAAAAACTTCTAGAATATCGTGCTTTCAGTGGTGATCATGGGGTTTTAAATTTGATAAGCTAATTTTTTATGCTTTTTGAGTTGTTCAGAGGTGAATATCTCCTAATGTATTTTGAGTTAGGACTTGAAACTTCATTTTTGTCTTATCTATGGTAAGAAGGATGTGCACCCCAATTTTGGGCCCCATCTGACTCATTTCAATTTTTAGGGTTTTTTAGAGAGACATCATCATGGTGCTCACCCACAGCCAAGCCCAATCACGGGCGAATGCTATGTGGAATATCCAAGGAGGCACAAGTCACCTTCAATATATCCCCAAGGATTTTGTCATACCACCTTGGTGGCCTGACACACAAGGTAGACCCCTCCACACCTTAATGGATAAGGACTATAGGGGCACCCCTTCTAGGAGCACTTCGGTTCAGCATAGCACCCAACACACACCCTTCCATGAGGGGTATATCCATAGGAGAGCTCCCTTAGATGCTCGCTATGAGTGGTCACCGTGTGATGAAGCGCTAGGTCAACATAGGGTTCAACAAGAGGAACCACATGATTACACTATCCCTCCTTCACCCCCTTTAGTTATCAGGACTACAAGGAAAAATCCAGAGCACAAGGCTCCTCAAGCGGGGCGAGCCAACTCTGCCCATCCATTTTTCACTTATGAAAGAGAGCATGAGGAAAACCCTTACCTTCCTCAAGAGCAATATACATCGTGGGAGCAAGATGCCTCTGCAAATGCTAGCTATTAGGATCACCTACTGAGGCCAGAGCCTCGGATAAATGCCACTACCTCCAATAGAGTCAGGCAACCTATAGAGATCTTAGATCACTACGACCGAGATAGATATCTAGGAGAGGCATCTAGGCCTTCTAGACATGAGGCGGTAGGACCAACTATCTTAGAATTTGTCAAGAATTTCGCACACCGGATGCAACTCATGCAACTTGAGCTAGAACGACAACAATTAGAGCAATGGTATCTTTTAAATAAAAAGCACCTTCATCACCAGAAGGATGAGTTGTTCCAACACACTATGTAGGAGAGGACTCCAACCCCTCACACGCATAAGACAAAACATTATGAGAGGCACAACCCTCGGGTGTGAGACAAGTCTTTGTGACCTCATCCAGCACCACCCCCAATGCTTGGTCACCCCAAAAGCTCCAAGGATTATCGTAATTGCTTGGTCATCCCAAAATCCCCAAGGATTATCGTAATCTCTTGGTCATCCCAAAATGCTCCAAGGATTATTGCAATCGCTTGGTCAATTCCAAAATGCTCCAAGGATCTCTTTAAATCACTTGGTCAACCCCAAAATGCTCCAAGGATTTCCACAATCGCTTGGTCAAAAATAAGAAAAGTCAAAATTCAAAAATCATCAAAAACAACAAAAAAATTTGCATCTCATTTCTAGGCATGCTCAAATTCATCAATAGAGAACTCTTCTCGCATCTCATTTTCATATTCACAAAAATCAATCCATCAAAAATACAAAAATACATAGCTACATTAAGCATTACATCCATACATTACATATTTGTGGTCGTACAGGTCAAAGACACCATAGACTATAATTATTATGCTAGTCCATATTGTTCCACACTTTCCCATTTTACAAAATAGCAAACAAATGCCATTTACTGCTTTTTACCACACCAAGAGTCAGTGGTCTTATAATGTATCAAGAGTTTTCATAATTCAGTCATCATTTTGCTCTTTAGCCACATAATGTATCGAGTCAGATAGATTTTATGAAGGTAGAGTTACACTTGAAATATGCCTTGTTACGTAGCATCCCAACACAAATTAAAACACATAAAAATTCCCAAGTTGTGTGAATGAAAGATGAAACCTGCATAGTAATCCAGGTCATCATAAGCGAAACGGTTATCTTGCTCATCCCCCTGTGCAAATGGTTCTAGAATGCTGAGAATTGATAAAAGGACGAGCTCTTCCCTATCCATTCACCTTAATAAACAATGGTTTTTACCACTACCAAATCCCAATCATAGTTGGTTCCCAAAGTTGTAAGGATTTGTACTACACGTCCCTGCCAAGGATGGGTAGTCATCCCCAAGACCTAAAAGGATCAATGCCATTCATGAAAAAAATTCCAATAAATCATCATCCTAACACTTTCCATTCACCTTTGGTCTCCAAGCTGTAAGGATTAGTACTATTCGCCCCTAACCAGGATGGGTAGTCATCCCCAAGGCCTAAAAGATCAATGCCCCTACTTCATAATCTCCATCATCCCCTTGGTCCCCAACATCATAAGGATTCATACTATCTGCCCCTAACTAGGATGGGTAGTCATCCCCAAGGCCAACAGGATCAAGGTCATTCACAAGCTCAAACTCACAACTATCAAAATACAAAATCAAGTAACAGTGGTTATCACCACTATTCAAAATCCTTGCTCAAAAAGAAAAATAAATAGAAAAATAAACAGTGATTTGCATCACTATATAGATGAGCAAGTCTCCCAAATCATTCAACCAACAAATAACCTAAACTTGAATCTTTGGAATTCTCAGCATTCGAAAACCATCTAGGTGATCCTCATTACAGGTTTGGTTGACAACCTATCTGACAATGGTGGTATCCTACCCGCATGACGATATGTCTATCACATTCGCTTTGCATATATGCAGACCAATGTTTTCATAAGGATGAGCTAGATTATGGTATCCTAGATAAAATCATAGATTAATCTAACTAAATACAACAAAGGAGTTAGTGGAGCTAGTTAGGTGATCCTTAGTACAGGTTCGTTTGAAAGCCCATCTGGCACTGGCGGTATCCTGACAAATACCACATAAATGAACTCAATTGCACACACAGGGATGTGAAATAGCTTGGTCAAAAACAAGTCCGATTCATACCTTGTTCAAAAGTCTTGTAAGATAAAGTGCAATCGTGGCTAGTGAGTTAAAACCGTCCGAGTCTCAGAAAATCTTAGCTACATTTCTAAACCAACTGCGCTACTTTTCATCTTTGCAATACCATCAAAAAATACAAAAAAGAGAAAAACCACATGTATACATACAAAGTCATGCATCACAACAATCACATAAAAACAAAATCACAAAGTCCTAAAAAGTCTATGGTGCCCTAACCAAACAACACAAATTTCATCCATCCATTTCATTTTGCATATCACATATAAATAAAAAACATTTGCATTCATCATAACATATGCATCCATAAAAATAAATAAACATGCATAATATCAAATCATCACATATGCATAACCACAATAAAGCCTATATATATATATATATATATATATATATATCATAAAAAAAAAAAATGCAACACAAATAAACAACAAATAACACTGCAAGACAAGAGTGCTCTTGCACGTAACCTTTTGGCATAGCAAAACTGATGTCGGGGTCTACATTGTTGCTATCCTACTCCCTAAGAAGGCTACCATAGCCGGACCGCTCCACGGGAAGACGGATTTTCGACAATTTCACCCCCAAACGACGTCCCAAACTGGGTCAAAACCCACTCAAAAACAATAAAACAACAAACCACCAAAAACAATAAAAATAACAAAAAAAAACAAAGAAAAAATGCAACACAAACAAATAGCAATAAGCATTGCTGGACACAAGTGCTCTTGCACTTAACCTCTTGGCATAGAAAATTGATGTTGGGGCTCAAATTGTCACTCTCCTACTTCCCCAAGAAGGCTACCATAGCCGGACCACTCCACGGGAAGACGGACTTTCGACATTTTCACCCCATTATGGCATCACCAAAAGGGTTAACACCCACCAAAAATAGGTCTAAATGTTGGAAAAATTGCACATGCTTAATGCTAAATCTTCGAAGGCACCCTTGCACAAGTCATCTTGGGTCAAGCAACTCGTCGCTTTTCTCACGAAGGTCATTCCCTCATCGATTCGTCGCTTTAGGGGGTAGTCACACTTAGTCACCAATCAACAAACACACACCCAATCAAGGCAATGACATGCATTCAAAGAATCATTGACAAAGACAATCACGCTCCTGCTTGGGGCAGCAAACAAGCAATAATCACAAATTGATCAAACACTTGGCATTCCTAAAGCATGAACACAAGGTTCCCCTATGGACAAAAGGTTACGCCCTTTGCCTAATCATGACTGATCAATGTCCAAGATCAAGTCACACGTCACCAAAAAAGGTTAATACTTGAAATCAAATTCCTTAGCTCGTCAGAAGCAAGGATTCAAGAATGCATGCCCTTTCCATCCTTAGGTCATCAAAAGTTGGTTAGGTTACCAAGAAACCCTAATCATTAGTGCTTTGGTTATCTATTTTTGCTCGGTGTTGTGCCATGCACAGTGCATACCAAAAAGGGGCATTTATAGACACCAAAATAGCACCAATCCGATTATGTGACTGGAAACACTAATCTCTTTGACACACACAAACCCCAGGGCAGCCCTTAGAGGTTAAACAATGGTCCTAACCACTTTCATAGCAATTTTTTAAGGTCAAAAGGCAATTTGGCACATTCAGGCACTTTGCTCAGTATTCGTCTCACCCAGGGATGAATTCTAACTGGGATTCGTCTCACCCAAGGACGAATTCTAAATTCATCTTTGGTCAGGACGAATTCTAGGTTTAATGAGCAAAAAGAAGAATGCCGCCAAGTGGCAGCCGAGGAGAGTCAATTATTGCCTCCTGCCTTGCATGTGCGTGTAGGTGGGTAGATTGGTAGTTAGAGGACTATCACAAATGCAGTCATCGAAGCCCAAGTCATGGAGGAGTCTCCTCCCTCTTGAGAAGGCATGGCCACCACATGGCATCACTGCATGCCCATCCAAAGAGGCCCCTTGGGTCTATAAAATGGTGGACTTTCCCACCCAAAAGAGGAAAAGTTGGAGGCATTTTCAAGCAATGAAGTGCTGCCAAAGTAAACACCCTATTGCACCCTTTTTCAATTCATTTCATCTACATCCTTAATATCTTTCGCAAGAGAGGTTAGTGGGTGGTTTTTGAAAGTGTGGATCTAGACCCAAACCCGCCATTTCACCATATCAATCTACCAATTTGTCGACACCCCATCCTAAGAGATTTTGGGCCCATCCCAAGTGGATTGGTGCCAAAATCAAGTTCCAACGGTGGGCGGCCCATTTGGGCACCCCACACTTTTTGTTAGTTTCATTTTAATCTATTATGTTATCACTTGTTTATCCTACATTACACTATATGTTGTTTAGATAGTTTACAATCTTGATTTCAAAAAGACATTTATCAAATATTATCATGCTTTGTCGATTTTGTGGCCCTCACTAACTTGCAGGTATCAACATCGAATTCTCGTGGATAGAGGCCAAATTGGGAGAATCAGACCATCTGGGTCATCCCAAAATGGCCCCAATTACTTAACCTCTGTGTTTACAGATCTTATAGAGGTCCCGAGGTTTGACATTTAGATGACATCACTTCAGTTTTTCATCATAGGCTAATTCGTCCCACCCGAGGATGAATTACAGCAGAATTTGTCCTGACTAGGGACAAATTTTAGTTGAACATAGATTGGCCAACTATTTCGATTGCAGTGGCCCTCTGGTAATGTTTCTTGGTTCATGTTCAAATTGCAAGTCATTTGGAATCAGTTTAATCATCATTTTCTCAGGTTCTATGCATGCATCTTTTATCGCTTTTAGAGAACAAGTGCTTCCTCTTTGCAACAGGTGCTACTAACAATGTCATTGTGTATTTGAACGCAAGATAAGCAGCAAGAAGCAAGGATTCATTAGCATAAGTGACGACAACACTTTGGCCCGCCCATTTCAAATGTGGGCATGCGGAAGAAGGATTATTGATCACAATTGTAACCAAATCTATTTAACGCTCGTAACCCCTAAAAAGGGAGGAGGTGATTTTGTAACCGAGGTTAAAGAGTTAAATAAAAGGGTTGTGACTTCTCTAAATTCTTGTATCTCATTTCAAGAAATTTGCCTCTTTCGTTTAATGCACTTCACATTTTTAGGACTTAAGCGTTAGTTTGATTTTGAATGCATCGAAATAGTTTTCCTTTCAAAAACTTCCGGAATCTCGTGCTTTCAGTAAGGTATAACAGATTCCCTACAAGCTGATGATATAGAGCTGCATCACATAGAGGGGATGAGTAGGAAGTACTTATATTTATGCCAGATTGAAAATGTGTAGGAGAAGGTTTGCAATATGACATTTTAAACCTCTGAAGAAGATCTAGAGTGTATTTTTATTGACATAATGCAATATCTGCATTTGATTAATTTTTTTGGATCCCAAGGAAATAATGAGCTAAACCTAGATTAGCCATATAATTTTTTTTAGAGTGGGAGTATTTTATAGTCTGATTGTGATTGAGGGTACTACTAGTGATTAAAATATCATCAACATATAAAACAAAAATGATGATTTTTCCCTCAACTCTCCAAATGTAGACTGTGTTATTAGACTCACAATGAGAAAACCTGCAAAAAGAAGGAAGGATTCCATATTTTCATACCAATCTCTAGGAGCTTGTTTGAGGCCATAGAGAGACTTGTTTAGCCTAAAAACAAGAGAGGAGTCTTGAGTAAAACCAGTAGGTTGTTCCATGTATATCTCTTCTTTTAAATCCTCATGTAAAAAAGCACTTTTTACATCTATTTGAAAGACAAACCACTTTTGGAAAGAAGCCAGAGCAATAACATGTCTTACTGAATCCATTTTAGCAACTAGAGCAAAGGTTTTAGTATAATAAATTCCTTAAATTTGAGAGAAACCTTTGACTACTATGTGAGCTTTGTGTTTCTAAATTTCTCCGTTAGGACCATACTTTGTTCTATAAATCCATTTAAAACAAACTAATTTCCTTACTTTAGGCAAGGGAACTAAATTCCAAGTTTTGTTTTTTATTAAGGAAGAGAATTAATTTTCCATAGAATCATCCCATTCTTTAATACCATTGCTTCTTTGAAGGACTGAGGATCAGAGGAAATAGAATAACAAACAAGACCAGTACCTGAGTTGGTTGGTATGGATGATGGAAGATTTTGTATGTAAAGAGTAGCTTTTTAACAATGGTGTGGGTCCATTTTGGCATAGTGGAATGAGTAGGAGTGGAAATATATTGAGTTGGAGTTACAGGTTCCTCATCTTGATTATCAATATCTAATTTAACCTCTAGAGTTGGTTCTTTATAATATTGAGGTTCTATTATAGGAGAAGGCTTAATGGAGGAAGAGGAGAGTTGAGGATATTTTTGAGGGAATATTTCATCAACTTGGACATTCCTATGAAAAAATACCTCATGAGTTGAGGGATCAAGATGCCTGTATGCTTTAATTTCCTCACAATAACCAAAAAAGATGAGATTTTTGCTTTTATTATCTAGATCCTTCATTTTTTTCTTTGGTATGTGTGCCCAAGTAGTACACCCAAAAATATTGAAGAAGGAAACATCTTGTTTTGAACCAGTCCATACTTCTTCAAGAGTTAAATGACCAAGATATTTATGAGGTGTACGGTTTTGAATATAATTGGCACAGTTCATAGCTTTTGCCCAAAATTTTTTTGGAAGATCTCTTGAATGGAGCATACAATTTTCCATTTCCTTTAATGTTCGAAAAATATTATTTTTGGAATTCAATTTTGTTGAGGATTATGGGAGATATAATGCTGATGAATGATGCCATAATTTGATATAAATATGGAGAACTTATTACTGTAATATTCCCCCCATTATCTCTGTGAAATTGCTTGACATTACAAGAGGCCTGATTTTCAACTAAGGATTTTAAGACTTTGAAGTGGGATAGAACATCACTTTTATATTTTAGGAAGTAGACCCAAGTTCTTCTATAAAAGTCATCAATAAAGGTTAGAGCATATATTTCTCCTTTGAAAGAAGGTTATGTAAAAGACATCAAGTAACTATGGATTACTTCTAGAGAACATAATTTTTTTAGAGAACTACTTGGGTTGAAAGGATCTTGATGTTGCTTTCCAAGAGCACATCCAAGAAAAAATCCATCAATATAAGAGACTTGAGGTAAACCTGTTAGCATTTCATGGGTGCTGAATTTCTTTCGGTAGTTGTAACTAAGATGACAAAACATTTCATGCCAAATTTTGCTTTCAATATTTCCATGAGCCACAAAATAGGAGGCTCCTTCTATATTTTTGAATCCTTTGAAGTAAAATAGGTGAGTGTTGTGATCAATATATCCTTTAGCTATGATATAATGGGTATCTTGAAAGTCTTTTAGCTCAACTCATGTTGGAGAGAAGAGAACAGTTTTCCCCTTTCCAAAAGTACAAATCTGATAGACAAAGAGGATATTTGTGGAAATGTTTGGAACATAGAAAAAATTAATGATAGAGCCACCATAAATTGGTGTATCACCCTTTCCTTTGAGTGGGATGAAGTAAGAGTCACCAAATTCTATGCTACAGGTTGAACATGAGGATATATAAGAGAATGACTCATTTGAAGTAGTCATGTGATGAGTTGATCTAGAATCTAGGACCTAGTGATTAGAATAATAATTGGAGGTTTTACCTTGAACATTAAGGGATTTTCCTATTTGCTTTTTATTGTCTATCTTTTGATCCTTTATAGTTGCCTCTAGTTTTTGTAATATTTTCTAGCATTTGTTTACAAAGTGACCATTCTTTTTATAGTGAGTACAAGTTATGGGATTCTTTTCCTTATTTTTGAATTTTTATTTAGAAGATGTGGAGGCTACTAAGGCTTTTGAGGAAGAGGAAGAAGAAGATATTTCATATCTTGCAAGTTTTGTTTCTTCCCTAGTTAGTCTATCACAAAACTCTTCTAAAGAGGGCATTTTAAAGGTTGCACCAAGAGCATATTTGGTAGATAGAAAGGTGGTAGCAAAGATTTGAAATACACCATTTAGTTTAGAAAGGATTAGATAAATGTATTCTTCTTCAGTATTAGTCTTCCCATTGCCTTTGTACAGAGTGATGACCTCTTTGAATTTGGTGAGGAAGTCAACAATATTGTTGAAGTCTTGAAGAGATAGAGTTGTTAATTCTGCTTCTAGTTGCATTTATCTTATTTGATCTACTTTCCCAAACAAGGTCTTTAGTTTACTCTAACTTTCATAAGGATTTTTATAATCTGTAATGTGAAACAACAAACTTTCATGCACATTAGATCTGATAATATCCATTATTTCATACATTTTCCCTTTGTCAACAAATATTTCATTTTCTTTTTTGAACTTTGGTTGTTTTTCTTCTAATAGGTATGTGAGCTCTTTCTAAGAAATGAGATTTAAAATTTTGGGTTTCCATGTATGGAAGTTGTGAGGAGTGAGAGGATCAATTGTATTAATTGAATTCATTTTGAATTTAACCCAAATGTTCCCCCTTTAACTTTAATTTAGAGAATGTAATGGATATTAGTCAACATAAGCCTGTAAAAAATACCAAATTGATCAAAAATACCCATCCTAACGAGAGGGAAACTATAAGTAATTTTAAGGTTATTTGATATTTATTGAGGTTAATGAGATAAAAATTCCAAATCTTTTAGGAAACACCAAATAACTCAATAAATACCCTCCCTAAAGAGAGGGAAACTATAAGTATTTTGAGTAAATTTGATATTTATTATGGTTAAGAGAACCAATATTCCAAGCCTATATATTTTCTTCTCAAATACCTGCCCTAACTAGAGGGAAACTATAATTATTTGATTAGATATGATACTTGGAACATAGGTGAATATAAACTAGGCCTGTATTGTTTACCAAATAACTCGCCCTTACTTAAGGGAAACTATAAGTTAAATAGTATGTACAATAAGGTGAGTGGTGATATGAATTATTTGTTCTTCTTAAAAAATACTCTTTGTCAACAATAATAAATTGAACACATAAAGATTTTTAATTGCTTAATGAAATAATAAAGAAAGAATAGATATATTTTATTTATTCTTTATTATGTAAGTATTGGATTGAATACCCTTTTATTTCATTTAAGTTGACTATATGTAACAAATTGATTCCAAAAAAGTTAATTAATATAGAGACTGTGTTGAAAGGAAATATTTTTCATTCACTAAAATATCTCTATAAAATATTAAATACATTTGGAAAATAGAGAATTTAAGTTGTTAATATAAAATTTTTCTTAATGAAATAAAGAAATAGTAAAAAAAAATTTAGTAATTTCTTTAATTAAGGATTTAACATTTAATCAAAACATTTTTAATATTAAGCAAGATATATAAACAAAATTAATATTAGAAACTTGAGAACGAAAGTAAATAAGGCAAAAAAATGCAAAAAATGCTGCAATGATACCCTCCCGAACTTAGTATAGATGCAAAATGCACCTATAAACCCCCCCCCCAAAAAAAAAAAAATTATTAAAAGTTTTACAATTCTCCTTTGATTTTTGGGCAAAGAAAAATCCGAAAAGGAAAGGGAATGAAATACTTTTTTTTTCTTGCTACAATATATATATATATATATATATATATATAACAAGAGGAAATAAGACCCTCTTGAGCACCGAAGGACAAACAGATATGACGAGATTCGAGTAGAATGCTTCTTAAAATATCAATATATTCAAATAATATAAAAAATTAATGAGGAAAATACTCGTTGAGAGATGTAGTCTCAAGGCGTGCCACAACAAAATGCTGGCCAAAGGCCACGTTCAAAAAATAAAATTACTAATGGTGGTCTAGGTAGGTAGACCAAGAGTCATTAATTGGTGACGCAGAGAGCAATCCTTACATTAATTAAAATTTATGAAGACAAAACGATTTGAGATTGTAAGATCAAAAAAATTAAATGCCCACCAAAAGTAAGGGCCTATGATTTTTCCCTTTCCTCCACGTTAGAAGATATGCAGTGAGGGCAAAAGGACACCGAACACTTATCCTTCTACATTATGAAATGCACAATGAAGGCTATTGAAATTCGAACGAGTTGGCATTTAAGCAAAAAAAATTTACACAATGGTGAAGTGGGAGGACAAATAAAAATAGGGGGCCTCTAATTTTTTTTTATTTATATTAGTTTTCTTCTTGATTTAAATGCAGTTATGGTTGTGTTCGAGAAGGAAAGAAATAATATAAATTAAAAAACACCTAGAATGGGATGCAACATTGCTTTAATTGTTTTAAAGCAAGTTGCGTTCATTAAGAAGGAGTATTTTTATAGAGGCAAAAAAATTCAATATGCATACACAAAGTAGTGAATAATTTTTTTTTAAAGATTTGCATCAATGGTAAAACAAAATTAGATAAACCAGTAGGTATTACCATAAGCAAATATCTTTTAAAAAAGTGCATATATGAGCATACTACAATATGAAAAAAAAACTCTTTCTTTTAAAAAAAAAAGAATAAGAGATTAAGAATTAGTTCGAGAAACCTCCTTCAAGAGAGAGTGCTAGAAGAATGTACCCTACTCTGATACCATGTTAGAAATCCTAATAGTAGAACTACAAAGTATTACAATATTTTAAGAAATAAAATAGAACTAATTGATTTATTCTAGGGATCAACTCTGTATAAATAGCAAAGTTGATCATTGAGTGTCGTTGGATTACAACAACTCATCAATTTTGATGAAGACACCACTGAGAGTTCACCTGACACACACATGGAGGAGTAGAAACTCAAGTGTGTCTATCCTAGTAGAACTTAAGAGAATATTCACTTATTCTAACACTTCTCTCCATATTTTTTATTTATATTAAGGGAGGATGTTAAAATGTGTTCATATTTCACATATTATCTTATATGAAGAATGTATGATGTAATATAGAATGTATACACCTTGCAAAGGTGATACATGCATTAGATTATTTAAATATACTATTTTAGTTTGATAATTACTAGGATTCATTGTATTCTATTATAGGAGCATAAATTTTCTTTGTCCTAATATTTTTTTATACTAGATATAAATATTTTCATATGTTAATAAAAAATATTTCTACGGAGACTTTTTTTATGGGTTATATATGATTGAAATAAGCTCTACATGTACTACATCATGATCACATAGTAGTGTCACAACATCTTGGAAACTATGTTTATATTGGTCAACAATTCAAACCTTGGTCACCTCCTTGAAAGTCAAGGAATTTAATAGTGAATCTAATGTTATTTGAAGTTTCCATGGAAATTAGTTCTATTTTATATAATTTCATTCTTGTTATGTTTCTTTAATATATTTTATGCCATTCTACATATTGCATACATGTCTCACATATCTCTATGTAAAATATTAGCATGTTGGTGATACATATAATTTTATTATGGTTGTATAAATAATCAAGTATACACTGGTTGGAGATCATATTATATATTAACAATAGTAATTTGTATCCAACTAAACCTTTTCTATTTTTATATAATTATTTTGATTTTGTATAATATCCTCCATATTGTTTTCTACATGGCACAAAAATTATTTTATTCTTCTTAAAGTGTTTTATCAGTTACTTAGTCTTGTTTCCCTTGATGTTGATAAAATTAATCAGATATGGTACACTCATTTATTTGAACCATATTTGGAATTCTAAACTTGAACCCAAGATTACATTTTTCTCTAGTCTCTTATTTATCAAGGGCTTCCTATGGGAGAGAGACTTAGTAGGGTTGGTCTTCCTAATCCTAATTGTTCAACTTTTAGTCATTTTGATACTTTCAAATATCCATTTTGGTTCTTCCATCTTGCTCATTCTACTTGATCCTAGATTCACTCATTGTTCAAGCCCTTTCATCCTGAACTTTTTATATGGAAAATGATTTTTTTTGGAGATAACAATTTTTGGCCTACCTATATCACTACTCTATGGAATTTATTCCATTCTATTATTTTATTTCAACTTTAGAAAGCTAGGAATGTTGTTTTATATTTTGGAGATTCAATTTCTAGTCAGTTTTCCTTGCATGAAAAGATTGCAGTATTTTTTGCTATTATTGTTAAAATCCATTCGTAGGATTCCAATTTGACTCATGAGTTGATGCATTTGATTAATATTATTAGGTTACTGTGTGAGGCTTTGTGCACTATCAATATGGCTTCACCTAACCTCCTACCTTAAGGTACCTTTGTTTCTTTGAGGTCTCAACGTAGCAAGTTGATGGTATGACATTTTCTAGCATCAAGTTGTTTTGTTAGTGCCCACAATAGGGCTCAGTATCCTCTTGGAGTGTATCCCTTTGTTTAGTTATTCTATTTATTCACCCTTTTATGGGTTGTTTTTTTTTTATCTCAAGTATCTAAGATGTTGATTGGTTGGGTCGCCTTGCACCTTGAGCTGTGAGTTTTCTAGCTCCATTTTTATTGCAACCTCTTTTACTTATTTATTGAATATAGTTCCAATAAAAATTTATACACAATAACATTTATTTTTATATTCATTTAATCATAATTACAAATTACTAAGACATTAATATTATTTTTGGTTACATAGGATATTTGGTCACAACCACACTAAGACATTAATAATTATATATCATGAATTTTTAAAATATATTATTTTATTTTTTTATAATGATACTTTATATTCAACACATGTTTTATTTTTTGATAATATTAAGCAATGGGCTTCAATAGGAATCCCCAAACCTGTTACAAAAATTCCACTGGGGAGAAATATCAAGAACAAATAAACCAAAAAGTTCCAAAAGGAGACTACAAATTGGTTGCACCAAAGGGCTAACCAACCAAGGGCTAGACCAAGAAGAGAACAACAATTACATCAAAGGCACAGCCAAAAAGCAACTCCAACAGGAGGAAGTCCACATCTAACTTGAAAATATTCGAATGACAAGAGGACCCAGGGTCAAAAACACCCAACCAAATTGGGAAACAATGCCAGCACTACCTAGCACGAGTGGACAAGAGAAAAATAAATTTGAAAATCCCAACCAAACTAGGGAACAATGCCAGCTAAGGAGCAACTAGGACAAAATTTTGAATTTGAAAAATCTGCTTAGCAACTACCAAAAATCATTGAAACCCGAGATCTAGTAGTTAAAACCATGCAACTCCTTCAAGAACTAACTAGTTTTGAAAAAACTAAAGCTAAGAATACTAGAAGCCCTGCCACACTAGGATGCACACCGACAGTTGCAAGAGACGAGTTCTGAAACCTCAAAAAACTAAATATAGTAATAAATACCACTCCTCCATAATAAGGGCCAAAACATAACCTTTGAAAACCACCCAATTGTTGGAACCTAAAATTGAGAAAACACCTATTACACTAGGAAGCATAGAAAAACACCCCAACCATTGGGGATATAGAGACAACCATCATGCTAAAATATAGGAATATGTAAAAGGAAACACATGATGAAGAAATAGGTATAATTCGACACCAAAAAACCCAAGTCCCCTGTAATCTAGCTTCACCTCTTGAAAATCAATGGCTAACAAAGACTTTAATAGGAGCCAAAAAAAGCTACCCAAATAATTGTTCACACAAACATGGATAAACAACATCAGGCCAAAGAAATGAAACAAATTAAGACCTTGCAGCCCATATTCACCTTTAGCATTAGGTGATATCGATAACAAAATAACCCTTAACAACAGAGCTCCTACATAGAAAAAAGGGAGCTATGGAACCTTCACCTCCATAGACTTGGAGGCCATGAAATAGGGTTTTAAGGGTTTCAAAATCCTACAAAACTAAATTCATAGGCAATTGAAGGCCTAGAAACCCCAATTCCAGTGTGTTCAAGTCCCACAGCCATGCAGAAAAATAAAACTCCAACCAAAAAAGAGGTCAAACAAAAACAAAATGGCCAACCATAACCCCTAGAAGAATCATTGGCAAGCCACTCATTACCCTCCAAAGAAGCACGATCTCGATACAAACCACCACCTAACAACCAGTTCACCAGAGAACTCACAAAACCCTAATCCAAGGCAAGCATTTACTGTAGAACCATAACCCAGAGAGCATAGGGTAAAAGCACCTCCATCACACTAGGCACCACCTGAGAAAAGCAGACAAGGGGGGGCTGGCAACAGGAGAATCCCATTCACACAAATTTGAAAAACACTAGGCTCTAAATCTAGGAGCAAAACCAACTCCTTTGCATTACACTTAGCAATAGGCCGTAATAATCCACCACTCCTTCCAGGAGGAGAAACCTTCGTTGGGCAGCAGAAGTAAGCTCGAGGTCCAGCAATAGCTCAAGCTCCTCCACGGTACTCTTGCCTGCATACCACATTCTATTATCTCTCGTTTAAATAAGATTTCTTACCACTAATAACATCAAATATTTTTTCATCTTTTAAACATATTTTGTCAATATATTATTGTTTAAAAGCATTTTTTATTTTTATTTTTTTATAACTTTAATATCAAAACCTACTTATCATTTCTTATATGCATTGCAAAATATAAGGGTTTGTTTTAAATATGTTATTAAAAGGAAATAACAGTGGAATTTAATGTCTCCCAAAATAATAGAAATGAACTTGTCTTCCTAATTCAAAACAGAACGAAATATTCATAGTATCGAAGGTAATGTCTATATAAAGATTTGAATGTGAAATATTGTAGTAAATTTTACAACATTGCTAACATTAAAGTATTTAAAAGTATGGATCCTTGTATAATTAAATTGTGTAAATAATATATATATTTAATTATGTTATGAGTAAATGTTATTAAAGATTAAATTATCTAAATAATATTTTTTTATTTATTATGTTACGAGTAAATGTTATTAAAGATTTTTTTTTTCAATAATAAAAAGAAAAATTAAAGGTTTATATATATATATATATATATATATATATATATATATATATATATATATATATATATATATATATATATATATATTTATTTGATAAATACTTCTTATACATATTTATATTAGGATTGAATTCGATCATATTATAATAATACAACTGTCATCCTTATCGATAAACCACACATACTAATGAGGTTTATATATTATAATAAAATTACTAGTACTCTACAATGTAAATGAATTAAAAAACATGCAAGTTAAAGCATTAGATGAATAATAGGGTTCTAACATATTTATGTATAAAATTTATATTCTAAAGAAAGAAATATTTTCATAATAACATAATTGATCAATTTTAATATTGTGAATGGTTGCATTTATAACACATGAAACCATTTCAATCATTTAAATATATATATTTAAAACAATAAATTTAATTTATGTTCTATAAAATTTATTTCCTAAAATATTGTAGGATTTCTTAATATCATTATATATCAAAAATTCAAATTTGTTTATTTATTTAAATATACAATATTATATATATATATATATATATTTATTTATATTAATTAAAAAAATTCAAGGTATAGGTTAATTGGTTAGGGTAAACTCAAGGGGTGGATGTCTAGAGTTTAAAACGATTGTGGCATTCATAGTGGTTATAGAGACGAGATTTAAGAATATTGTGACGAATAACACATAATACTACTGCGGACATTAAAAAACCACAACTTACCCAAATCTAACTATTATACCATGTAAAATTATATATATATATATATATATATATATATATATATATATATAATCTTCGTAAAAGAAATAAAATTAATGTTTGGCGAGAAGAAAATCCTTAATAAGGGAAGGAGGAGGCAAACCTGGAATTTGGTATACTCGTCTTCAAAAGAGGGGCTGAGTTTTAAATTTTTTATAATCTTAATTTTTTAAATTATTTATTAAATTTTAAATTAAATATTTTAAAAATAAAATAATATAAAATTACCCAAAAAATATATATATTTTATTAATATTTTGAATAAGGAAAACAGGTTAACTAAACATATAAACAAAATTCAGAAACAAAGTTTGTAAAAGCTAAATATTTCTAAATAGATGTCAAATTACAGGCCTAACCTGGGGAGCATAGAAATGTCGCAATAGAAAAGAATAGAATGGGATAAGTTTAAAAAATATTATATTAAAAAATTAATAAAATATATTTTTATAAATAAAAAAAGTGGTGTAGTTTAAAAAATGTTTAAAATTAAAAAACAATTAACAAAGTTGTAATAGTTAATCAGACAACCAACTTAACAGCTAATTTAAGTTGTAATAACTAATCAAAGCTGTAAGAGACAATCAAATGACTAACCGACCCTGAGTAACAGAACAAAATGATTACACTATAAAAATTGTACCTGAGTTTAAATCACAAAAGCAAGAACAACCAACTTATTAAGAAAACAAAATGTCTATTTGTTTATGTAGTTTACTGGCAAGAACGCCACTTACATTATTAAAGTTGAAAGTAAATCAAATGAACAACAAATAAAAAAGATCCCACGAGAATCCGTTAGTTGAATTTAACCACCGAACAACTTTAAACATCATCAGGAAACTTTGAACAACTTTGATGCTCGTCCCCACTTCTGATCGGATGTCCGCGTTAGCGTAAATAGAGGGCAAACACAGCTTGTCGGAATACTCTAAAGCATGTGAATGTTTAGCGTAAATAGAGGGCAAACACAGTTCGTACAGTGGGAGATTACACGGCAACGTCGCCATAAAGGGAGGAAAATCAAGAAAATGTCCGCGCATAAGCCGAAGTGGGATGAACCCTGAATGTGACGCATACAAGTGGGTAAACAAGGGGTAAATGTTATCTACAGTACTGTTTTTTAGGGTAGCTATCGAATGTAAATTTTAAATAAAAAAATTCAATTGTAATCGTAGCTATCAAATTACTATACTACTTCTTGACTTTTAGGAGGATGGTAATCTACACAAAAAGATTTTTGGCTTTACTACAAGTTGAACCTCAAAGTGACGTTCTAATCCGGCAAATATTCCGCGGACAACTGCAACGCGGTATCGCCTTCATTCAGGAAGCAAGGAATGGGTAGCTTGAAGGACACGCCACCTTTCGGGAGTGGTCCTCTTCCACTTACAATATCCGCACATTTAAAAAATGTAAAGGGGCACTAAAATTCAAGGATGTTATAATAGTTATAATTTAATAAGTTAAATGATAATAGTTGAATGTTTATTAGTTGTATGTTTAAAAGTTATTTATTTTAATTTATTTAAAAAAACTTAAAATTTGTAAAAAACATTTAACAATATTACTAATTTTTTATTATATTATTAAAACAAATTTATAAATTTATATATATAAATAAATATTTTTTTATATGATAATAGTTGAATGTTTTCTATGATTTGCAAGTGGTGAAGAGCCGGTACCGTGTGTCGACGATGTTTTCTGATGCTTGAGAGGCTTTGAATTTGGCTGATTGGGAGTGGCTTGATGCCCTTGGGCTCAAGCATGTGACTCAGCTAGAGCCGGTGGTGGGAGATCGGGCCTATTTGACAGCACTAATCAACTTGTGGGATCCACGTATGAATAAATTCCATCTCCCAACAGGGGAGATGACAGTGACCTTGGAGTACGTCTATCAGATTCTACAAATTTTGATAGATGGGCTACTGATCAGGACAATGCCATGTGATCAGTAGATAGCTATACTGACATGATGCTTCAAGCATGGGGAGGAGTTGGGTGTGGATAGCCCAGTGGAGAGGGCAGAGTGCGACTTCTAGATTGGTAGGATTTTGGTACAATGGTGGCTAGAGAGGGGCATGTTGGGAGTGAGGCATGTTGTACTAATGAGTCTCATTTCCAACATGCTTCTACTCGAATCATCAGGTGCACGGTTCCCTTGGAACCTACTGGAGGTGGTCTTTAGACTAGTTGAGTGTCCCATGGAGGCACCTATTATTATGAGATAGGGATAGACGCTACTAGCACAACTCTATGATGAGTTGTACGAGGTCCCCTACTGGAGGCAGAAGGGGATTGGATGCAGTTATCTATTGCAGTGCTGGTCTCGATAGCACATAGTTATGGAGAGGCCGATGGGGTTGCCATAGACTAATCGAGCAGAGATAGTAGACAGAGAGATCGGGTATGGGGCACTGTGGTGTCGGTCTGGGGAGTAGGGACAGAGTTAGCGATGGGCAGGTGTCATAGGGCACTATGTCGTTGCCTTTGCTTGGCCTGCTCAAGGGGAGGTTTTCTAGTGCCCCTACTGATACCGTCCAGCCTGGCCTGAGGCTGGAGAGTGGCTCTAGCGGGTTCATAGGGGGAGGTGGCTGATTGGGTGACACGAGACCAAGTAGGATTTCTTCTCATATGGCCGAGTGACACGATAGTTTGGGGTGCGCTAGGGGTTACCTAGTCAGCCCGTGATCTATCGACGTCGAGGGGATGAGAGGAATCTGGACTTACTGGTCATTGCATCACTGGATGAGGATTCAAATATAGTGATTGATGTCCCAGACATGGATGACATTGGGGTTACCACTGAGTATGACTAGTGGTGGACTTTACGACGATGGTGATGTGAGGGACCACTAGGAGGCACAGAGGCAGTTACGGCTGGTGGGGAGGGTGCAGAGGCATTAGGAGAGGATTGGGGGGCTCCACTAGAGGATGCGGACATGGTGGAGGTGGATGACGTGGGTGAGGATTTTGGGGTGCCGGATCAGCCAGAGATGTAGGACGTCCCAAAGCAATGGGAGCCGAAGCAACCTACCTTTTTGGAGATTCTGATGCCTCAGGCAGACTCGAGGGATATTGAGGTAGGTGATGGCAGATGGGAATATCGCACACTCACAGACTACAATTTCTCATTCATTAATCTAGAAAATGCATACAAAAATAGCCCACAGGCTTTACAATAACCAGCGCTCGGCTTGGTTTTCTCACTAACTACACTCCCAGTGCGTTCTCCAATCCACCACCACATTCTCTTACAATCCTGAGTTTTTATCAAGGTCTCAAACCTCTAGGCCATTAATGACCCTTCTGGAAAAATACATTAAATAAAACCTGCAAAATCGGCTTCCCCCACCAAGTCTTCAATTTTCCTTTCGTAATTGGCAACTACCCCGATCCGCCATGAAAACATGCATTTAAGAGACCCTTGACCTGCAACCTCCATTTTGTTAGACTATTTTTCTGAACTGCTATCTCTTTTTCTATGCGCATGGTCATCCGCGTGTTTATTTCTCATTTGTGTTCTACTGGTTGTAATATCATGACGTCACGATATCGCGACCATTCTGCCTTCCGTCTTGGTTTCTTTTTGTTTGTCGTGATATTGTGACCATTTCGCCTTCCACCTTGGTTTCTTTTTGCTTGTCATGATATCACGACGTCGCGATATCGCTTCCACCTTCCACCTTGGTTTCTTTTTGTTTGTCATGATATCGCGACGCCGTGATATCGCGACGTCGCGATATCGCAACCAGTCCACCTTCCACCCTTTGCTCTATTTTTATGTCATGATTTCATGACATCACGATATCGCGATGTCGCGATATCACGACCAACTTTTGCCTTGTTAAAATGGCCAACAAAACACTTAGAAAAATTTGGTTGATGCAAGATTGCCTTGCTACCGTCGAATGCTCCCGCATCAGAACCCCAGGGTAAATCAAGAAGTGACCTTCACTTCTATGATGTTCGGTCCATGAATTTTGTAACATCTCCAAACGTGCACCTGCCTCTACAGCCTGCTTAAACCCTGTCTCCTAGCAAAAAAAAAAATTGCCTTCTACCAGACAAATTTTGGCACTGCTACACACCTTCTCGTCCACTGCTTGTAATGGCTTTAATTTGTGGCGCACTCCATCTTTCGTTAATGATTACGTATTTGCACGACCATCATGCACTGCACTTCGATCAAACTGCCATGGCCTTCTTAACAGCAAATGGAAAGCATCCATAGGAAAAACATCACACAGGACCTCGTCCTGGTAGTTTCCAATATTGAACGTGACTAAGCACAATTCACGGACCCATGCTCTGTGGTCCTTTCGCAAACACGCAATTCGATATGGATGCGGGTGTCTCCTCCTTTCTAGCTATAACTTAGCAACCATCTCTTCAAAGACTAAGTTATCAGTACTTCCATTGTCTATAATAACATTATAGACTTTACTTGCACTTTTGCACCTCATGCGGAATAGGCTTCTCCTCTGCTCTGGTTTGTCTTCATCAATCAGCATGGCTCTCCTTGCGACCAAGACTTCTCCTCTCTCTACCTCCTCAGAATGTTCTGATTCAACATCTTCCTCTGCTACCACAGCTCTGGCAGGACCCTCAGGTCTCTTGTTCATCCTCTCGCGGTGCTGGGGACACTCGTATGCATGATGTCCCTCTTCTCCATAGTGGAAATAGGTTCCATGAAACACTCCTCTTCCATACCCACGTCCAGATCTACCTCTTCCTCTTGGGTAGCCATTGTTCTGAACTTGGGGTTTGTAATCATCACCTGCCTTCTGCTCTTGGCTGCTACTAGCTTCTTCTTTCTTCTCCTCTTTTCCCTCATATTTTCTTCCACCAATCTTTCCTCGATGCCCTCTTCCTCTTTGCTTGCTCTCAAACTTTCTATTCAGTTTCTCTTCAACCTTCAGAGCAAACTGGTAAGCATATTCAATGGTGCTCACCTGAACTAGGCTCAAATCTTCTTGGACACTGGATCTCAACCCATTGATATAACGGGCCACATTCTCCTTGCTTGCCTCTAAATGGCCAGTTCTGATGGAGATCTTATAAAACTCCTCTGTGTACTCTTGGACAGTTTTGTTCATCTGTCTCAAACTCTACATTTTTCTTAGCAGATCCAGTTCGTAATCACCTGGGATGAACTGCCTCTTCAGCTTCTCCACCATTCGTGCCCATTTTGTTATCCGTTTTTTTCCTCTTCTGTTCCGCTCCAGCTGTACTCCCTTCCACCATATGCTAGCATGACCCTTCAGCTTGGTCTTGGCAAATCTGTCCCTCTCAGGATCTTCAACTTCTTCATACTCAAAGTATTCTTCCAGATCGTTGATCCAGTCAATCAATTCCTTCGGATCTAGGTTCCCAGAATATGTGGAAACCTCCATCTTTGGCCTCTTCCCAATCTGGGATATGGCTTTGTACAGTATGGCTTGTGTAGGATCTACAACCTCTTCTTCTTCTTCAAACTGGTTTTCTTCTTCATCCACTTCGTCTTCACTACCTTCATCTCTTCTTGGCTTTGATCTTCTACGCCACTCTTCTTGCAAGGCTTGCACTTGCTTCTGCAAAACTCAAAAATCTGCTACTGTCGTCATGCCTCTCCCACCAATAGGGTTTCTTCTTGGAAGCATTCTGCTCACTCTCTCCCAAGCACTTCCACAGATCCTAGTGTAACTGCCTCATGTCCGGCGATCTATTACACACTCAGGAAATTTTGGCTCTGATAACACTGATGGCGGATGGGAAAATCGCACACTCACAGACTACAAATTCTCATTCATTAATCTAGAAAATGCATATAGAAACAGCCTGTAGGCTTTATAATAACCAGCACTCGGCTTGGTTTTCTCACTAACTACCTCCCAGTGTGTTCTCCAATCCACCACCACCTTCTCTTAAAATCCTGAGTTTTTATCAAGGTCTCGACCCTCTAGGCCATTAATGACCCTTCTGGAAAAATACATTAAACAAAACCTGCAAAATCAGCTTCCCTCGTCGAGTCTTCAATTTTCCTTCCATAATTGGCAACTACCCCGATCCGCCATGAAAACATGCATTTAAGAGACCCTTGACCTACAACCGCCATTTTGTCAGACTGTTCTTCTGAACTGCTATCTCTTTTTCTGTGCGCGTGGTCGTCCGCATGTTTATTTCTCATTTGTGTTCTTCTAGTTACGATATCGTGACTGGTCACGATATTGCGACCATTTTGCCTTCCGCCTTGGGTTCTTTTTTGTTTGTCGTGATATCACAATGTCGCGATATCACAACCATTTCACCTTCTATCTTGGTTTCTTTTTTTTTTTCGTGATATCGTGACGTTGCGATATCACGACGTCGCAATATCACGACGATTCTGCCTTTCGCCTTGGTTTATTTTTGCTTGTCGTGATATCACGATGTCGCGATATCGCGACCATTCTGCCTTTTGCCTTGGTTTCTTTTTGTTTGTTGCGATATCCCGACCAGTCTGCATTCCGCCCTTTGATCTATTTTTATGTCGTGATTTTGCGACGTCGCGATATCATGACTGACTTTTTCCAGGTTAAAATGGCCAACAAAACACAAAAAAATTTGGTTGATCCAATATTGCCTTGCTGCCATCGAATGCTCCTGCATCAGTAGGGTTATGTGCTGAGAATGCACGATTGAATGGGCTACTTCAGATATGGGATGAGGAGCTCATGGATGCACTGCGGGAGAGGGATCTCCTGCAAATGCAGCTGGTATAATGAGAGAACACATTGGCTACATACCATTGGTGAGATGGGGATACCTATGCTGTGGGGGAGAGGGATCTCCTATGGATGCAGCTGGCACAATGAAATGAGAATTTGGCTATGTATCGCCAGTGGGAGATGGACTTGGTGCAACATTGGTTGGAGCTGGAGGCAGATCTTAGCTACCTCAATGGGTAGGTCACTACGTTTAGCAAAGGCGGATCATCATGCCGCTTGAGAGGGAGTGATACGGAGCAGTCAACATCCTCTCGATGCGGGCGGCTATATGAGGGGGGCTATAGTAGGCATGATGCGAGGGCTAGCAGTAGCCTCCCTGAGGGGTCTCATAGGACCCACACCACAAGGGTAGTTCCCGTTGAACCTATCCTACATAATCATGGTGGCCGAAATCATAGGCTTGGGGGTTTTTGAGCTTTTGCATTATTGCGAGATCAGAGGACCGGTTTATTGTAGCCTGCGGGCATTTTTTATGATATATATACAGATGATGTTCTTTTTTATTATACACTTGTCATGATTTATTTTTTTCTATTTATGCACATTTATTTATGATGATGTATGCATGTTTTATTATGAATGCGATGTGTCTAATGATATAATGTATGCATATGGAATGAATGAAATGATTTGTTGGTAACTTGTCGATGGCACCATAAACTGTACAGGAGTTACTGGCTTTCTATATGATGTGATTGCTTTGTGGAATGACTTTTGCATGTGATAATTTTGTTTTTGTATTTTTCATATTATCTGATGGTGATGTACGTAATAAAATGTACCAATTGTTTTAAAATGTAGTTAAGCTTTTCTGAGATTTAGATATTTTAACTAACTATCCAAGACTGTACATTTATCTCGCAAGACTTTTGAACGAGGTATAAATTAGACTTGAGTTTGACCAAGTTATTTCACATCTCTATGTGTGCAATTGAGTTCGTTTATGTGGTATTTGTCAAGATACCACCAGTGCCAGATAGGCTGTCAACCAAACCTATATTGAGGATCACCTAATTAGCTCCACTAACATCGTTGTTGTATTTAGTAAGATTAATCCACGGGACAATGTAAGGTACCATAAGCTAGCTCATCCACATGCAAACATTGGTCTGCTCACACGGAAATCTAATGTGATAGACATATCATCATGGATTTAGGATACCGTCATTGCCAGGTAGGTTGTCCACCAAACCCGTAATGAGGATCACCTAGATGGTTTTCGAATGTTGAGAATTCCAAGGATTCAAGCTCAGGCATATTTTATTTGCTCAACGTGTTAGGATACTTGCTCGTATACATAGTGATGAAAATCACTGTTTATTTTTCTCTTTTGTTTTTCTTTTTGAGCAAGGGATTGGAATAGTGGTAATAACCACTGTTATTTGATTGTGCATTTTAGGTTGCAAAGTTGAGCTCATAGGTTTTGGGCTTGTGAATGGCATTGATCCTTTTGGTCTTGGGGATGACTACCCATCCTATTTAGGGACATGTAGTACAAATCCTTACAACTTTGGGAACCAAAGGGGATTAGGGATATTATGAGGTAAGGGCATTTATATTTTAGGCCTTGGGGATGACTACCCATCCTTGTCAGGGATGTGTAGTATGAATCCTTATGACATTGGAGACCAAAGGTGATTGAAGATGTTCGTGACGATGGTTTGTTGGAATTTTGCTTTTGAATGGCATTGATCATTTTAGGCCTTGGGGATGACTACCCATCCTTTTCAGGAGCATGTAGTACGAATCCCTACAACTTCGACGATCAACGGTGATTGGGATTTTTTCTAGTGGTGAAAACCACTGTTTATTAGGGGGAATTTATGGGGAAAATATTGTCCTTTTGTCAATTCTCATCACTCTTGAAACATTCACACAAGGGGATGAACAGGCTAACTTTTTGCTTATGGTATCCTAGACTACTTTGTAGTTCTCATCTTCCATTCACACAACTTGGGAATTATTTTATTTGTTTTAACTTGTGTAGGGGTGTTACATAACGAGGCATGATCCAAGTAAAACTTTCCCTTGTAAAATCCATTTAACTTTGTAGAGTTGTGGCTAGAAATTTAAATAAAGTTGAATGACGAAAACCCAACATACATTAGGAGACAACTGACTATGCTAAAAATGGGGATGGTGTTATTCTGGATGTATGTGTTTATAAAATGGATGGAAAGTGGAAAATGATAGAATTGTCGCGTAAGGACGGTCTATGGTGCTTGTGACATGTATGACCAGGAAATATGCAATGTATGGATGTGATGCCTAATGCAACTTATATTTTTGTATTTTGATTTTTACGAGTATGCATGGAATTGAGATGCAATTTTTTTGTTATTTTTTAGTTATTTTTTAGTTATTTTATTGTTTTTGTGTATTTGTGAATATTTTTTTTGACCAAGTGGTTATGGGAACCCTTGGAGCTTTTGGTTTGACCAAAGGGTTTAGGGATACCTTTGGGGCATTTTAGGTTGACCAAGCGATTGTGGGAATCCTTGGAGTTTTTGGTTTGACCAAAGGGTTTATGGACACATTTGGGGCATTTTAGATTGACCAAGAGATTGCGGAAATCCTTGGAGTGTTTGGTTTGACCAAAGGGTTTATGGATACCTTTGGGGTGTTTTAGGTTTGACCAAGCAATTATGGGAATCCTTGGAGCTTTTTGTTTGACCAAAGGGTTTATGGACATCTTTGGGGCATTTTAGGTTGACCAAGAGATTGCAGAAATCCTTGGAGCATTTGGTTTGACCAAAGGGTTTATGGATACCTTTGGGGTGTTTTAGGGTTGACCAAGCGATTGTGAGTATCCTTGGAGCTTTTGGTTTGACCAAAGGGTTTATGGACACCTTTGGGGCATTTTAGGTTGACCAAGAGATTGCAAAAATCCTTGGAGCATTTGGTTTGACCAAAGGGTTTATGGATACCTTTGGGGCATTTTAGGTTGACCAAGTGATTACAAAAATCCTTGGAGCTTTTGGTTTGACCAAAGGGTTTATGGATACCTTTGGGACATTTTAGGTTGACCAAGAGATTACGGAAATCCTTGGAGCGTTTGGTTTGACCAAATGGTTTATGTATAGCTTTGGGGCGTTTTAGGTTGACCAAGAGATTGTGGAAGTCCTTGGAGCATTTGGTTTGAGCAAAGGGATTATGGGATCCTTTGGGGCATTTTAGGTTGACCAAGTGATTACAGAAATCCTTAGAGCTTTTGGTTTGACCAAAGGGTTTATGGACACCTTTGGGGCATTTTGGGGTTGACCAAGCGATTGTGGGAATCCTTGGAGCGTTTGGGGTGGGCCATGGCTCTTTAAATGTGGAATGGCCTCAAATGACTGATGTTCAAGGGTTCTAGTTCCTTGATTCCTTCAAGAGAGGCGAGTCGGTATGTTCTAGGTCCTATTTTACTGTTGATGACATAAGGACCTAACCAATTTACAGTGAACTTGTCCCTTAGATGGGGCAACAAGTTAGAATTTTGTTGGTTCTCTTTTAAGACCAATTCACCAACCTGAAAGTCCCTCAGGTGAACCTTCATGTTGTATGCTTTCTTAAGTCGCTCTTGATAGATACACAAATGCTTGAGAGCATTGATGTGTCGTTCGTCGAGCAACGTAAGTTGGTCTAACCGGGCCTATCGTGCAGTGTCATCATCGATGAACTCTTGCATTGATATGCGTAGTGAAGGGATTTCCAACTCGAGAGGCATGATAGCCTCGGAGCCATACACCAATGAAAATGGAGTTGCCCCAGTGGGCGTCCGAATGCTAGTGGGATAAGCCCATAGGGCAAGTGGGATTTGAATGTGCTAATCCTTGTGACTATCTGTGATCATATTTTTGAGGAAAGCGACTAGTTTTTTGTTAGATGCCTATGCTTGCCCATTTGCCTACGGATAATAGGGTGTTGAAAAACTGTGCTGAGTTTTGTATTTTTTTGTCAAAGAACGCACATATTTATTCTTGAATGACGTCCTATTATCCGAGATAATCTTGGATGGAATACCAAAATGACATATGATGTTATGTAAAATAAACTCCGCAATGCGGGTTCCAATCATAGAGGTTAGCGAAATTGCTTCCACCCACTTGGTGAAGTACTCTATGGCCGTTATGATGAATGTGTGATGACTTGACGACACATGGGAGATCTTTTCAATTAGATGAAAGCCCAACTACGATAATGGCCAAGTCGATTGGATCGGCTGTAAGGCCTGAGAAGGTACATGTGTTAAATTAGCATGGTGTTGACACTTCACGCACTTCCTTACATATGTGCAACAATATCACTCTGAATATGGCCAATAATAGCCCATGCATAGGATGAACTTTGCGATGGCCATACCGCTAAAGTTGCCACTACATGTACCATCATGTTCTTGGGTGATCACCCAAGTGGACTTCTGCTGGTCCAAGCAATGAAGGAGGATCCCTTCATAACTACGATGGTACAAAATATCTCCTAGCAAGACATGCTTTGCCACTTTCTATTTAAATGATATTTTTGCAGCATGTGTCAATCCAAGTGGGAGGTTACCTAGCTTGAGGTAATACCTTATGGGTGTGTACCAATCTTGTTGATCAGAAACCACGATGGTATGAATGGCCAATCCCTCTTGAAGTTCATCCCTAGCAAAAGCTGAGCAGGAAATAACTTGTAAAAATAGCATTGTGTTGCTATTAAGAGGGGTCGAGGGGTCCCAATTGCCTTGAGTGAGATGATCGTGGATTCAAGAGAACCTATCCTGAGATGGTTTAATCTGGATCATGTGGATTCCTGGTGTTAGGTCAGAGCTTGCACGCTCCATCATGGATTGCAATAATGTTTTGACCTAAATGGTTGTCATCTCACCGGAAGGGTCTTACGGGATTAGTGACCCCAACGAGGCCATAGTGTCCACAAAATGATTCGATGATCGAGGGAGTGCCTCGATGTCATACCATTCAAGTTGTGCCAAAAATTTATCCACAAGGGCTTTGTAGGCCTGTAGAACTGGGCATTTACATTGGAATACCCCCTTTACTTGGTTGACAATTAATAGCAAATCACCAAAGTTGTTTAAGTGTTTGATGTTCATGGTGATTGTTGTTTGAAGACCTATCAACAAGGATTCGTATTTGGCATTGTTATTGGTGCACGGGAAATCTAATTTAAATGATAGAGGCATTGGAGCCCCTTGTGATGTGAAGAATACAATTTTTGTGCCACCCCCTTGCTCACATTTAGAACCATCGAAGAATAAGGTCATGTCGGCCTGTGACTCAGGCTCATTAGAATCTGGCAATTCTAAAACATGAAAGACCCCATCATCAAGTAGTTCTACGGTCTAAGGTTGATCCTCTTTAAGAGGAGCCTCTGCTAGTTGATCGACGATGACTTGACCTTTTATGGATTTATGTACAATGAATTCTATGTCAAACTCCATCAAAAACATGATCCATTTAGTCGTGTGGATACTATGATAAGTATGACTCATCATGTATCGCAATGGATTCTTCTTAGACACAATATACATCATATTGCTAAGCATGTAGTGGCATAGCTTTTTGGTAGCAAACACCACTGCCAAGCATATCTTCTTGATGTATGCATAGTTAAGTTCATAACTGACCAGGGTGTGGCTAAGATAGTATGTAGCCTGTTCTTTGTGTAGTTCATTTTTTTGGGGTAGCATGACACCCAATGCCACCTCAGTAGCTAAGATGTATAAGTAGAATGACACTCCTAGTCTAGGTGGTGCCAATACTAGCGGTGAAGCCAAGTATTGTTTGATGTCATCAAAGGCTGACTGACACTCGTCATCCCAGTGAAATGCTACCCCCTTGTGCAATAATTTATTCGTGGGTTGACACTTGTCAGATGGTTGTGCTATGAAGTGCTTGATTGACGCGACCTTTCCTTGCAGGCTTTTGAGCTACTTGATGGTAGTTGGGGGAAGCATTTTAAGGATTGCCTTGACTTTGTTTGGATCCACCTCGATTCCTCTCTTTGAGACTATGAAACCCAATATTTTTCCAGATGTGGCACCAAATACACACTTTTTGGGGTTTAGTCTGACTTTATGTTCAATGAGGCGATTGAGGATCTTGCTTAAGTCATTGAGATGATCGAGACATAAAAGAGATTTGGCCAACAAATCATCCATGTAATCTTCCAAAGTTTTATGCATGTGATAATGGAAGATGTATGGCATGGCACGTTGGTAGGTGGCGCCAGCATTTTTAAGGCCAAATAGCATGACCTTATAACAAAATGTCCCCCAAGGCATTGTGAACGTCATTTTTAGTTGGTCTTCGGGATTAATACAAATTTGATTGTATCCCGAGAAACCATCCATGAGGGAAAGCATTTCATGGCCCACTATAGCGTCTACCAATGCGTCGATGCTAGGCAAGGGGAAATCATCCTTGGGACTCACTTTGTTTAGATCTTGAAAATCGGTGCATATGCGAATCCTTCCATGAGGCTTCTTAATGGGTACCATGTTGGATAGCCATGGTGGGTAATCCACACAGATGACAAACTATGCATCCAACAACTTTTGTAATTTGTATTTGACCATTAAGGCCACTTTTGGGTGCATCTTACATAGTTTTTGCTTAACTGGCTTGACTGTCGGATCAAGCGTTAGATTATGCGTGACTAGCTACGAATCTAGCCCCGACATGTCTTTGTATGACCATGCAAAAAACTCCTTCTTATATTTGAGAAGGGCAATGTAGTCAACTTACTCTTCGGGGGATAGACTTACCCCCAACTTGATAATCTATGGATTCATTGGATCAGAGCTAATTTCTACATCAGTTGTCTCCTTGATCGACATGTGGGATCCGTCATTAAACTGGTACAGAGTTGGGATCAAGTGGATATCATTTGTTGAGTTTAGATCTGCATTGGGAACCTCGAGTTCCTCTTCAGCATGAAAGATATCCTGAGTTGGCCCTAGGGTGAAATGAAGCATCTCACTGAAAGGCCAGTACTCTGATGGGGATGGTGGTGAATTGATGTGATCCTAGTCTATGGTGTCTATGTCTAGATACAATGATAGTGTTGGATAATCCAGATTGTGGATGGGGGTGGTTAAGTCAATGGAGATCATGTTGATGAAATGATTTTGGTCTCCATTATCATGTGTGGTGACTCAAACATCCTAGGTAATATTTGTGCTTCGGATCTAGCTCAGTGGGTACTGGAACAAATGGATCGGCCCTATGTGCGAGGAGGAGGATAGGGTCAACCCTCGGCATTGATATCTCTATAGGGTGTCTGGGTGGTAGGTGTTCTCTATATCCCCAAAGTGGTGGATAAAACACTTGTTCCCACTACACTAGGTTTAGGTTCCACTCATGTCCTGGCCTTATGTTTAATTGTTCAAATATGTCATCAATATTCATGGGGTATTGTTGCTACATCTATCGCATATGATTGAGATAGGCCATCTCAGTATCATTTTCATAATTGCTATTAGATATCCAAAGGCCTTCATTGGCTTCGATAGCTATTTGTGACATGTGAGGCTCGTACTGCTCGAGCAAATTAATGTGGTCCCATTGGGGTTGTTCCGCTCTAGGTGGGGTGACATGATTCTCTTGAGGTGGTACTTTCTCACTTGGAGCAGCCAAAGGGAACATTGTCATGAAGATCTCCTGATAATCATCTATGGGTGTCACTTGTGAATTATTTCTATCAGAATCAAAAGGATCCCAAGGTGCTACCTCATACTCTGAATCATCTTCTGAAGACCCTTCTTGCTCTTGTCTATATACCTCTTGCAAGTGAGTCCTCAAACTTTCTCCCTTTTTGATCGAAGGGAAATGGTTGTTAAGGTCAACAAGGTTGGTGGTTAGCAATGGGAGATAATCCCCCAATGTATATGTTGTGTTAATATTGGCATATGGATCTAATGCTGACTCATCCTTGTTTCCTATCCCTAGGACTTGCATGTTCCCTACAAATATGTCGAGAGACAGGGGGTGGTTGAACCCTACTCCTGACTTGTCGTACGACATTTGATATCTTGGTTGGCAAAGAACACGCACTCCTTGCTCATACCTACCCAACCCATATCCATGCCAGTTACATTGGCCAATATATCTCAAAGCAAAGTCTGGGTTGGAAAAATAGTTCATGTCCTCATCAAAGGGCTCTTCATCTTCTTATTCTTGCATGTAAGGTTCAATGCCATTATCGAGGCCCCCATAAAAAAAGTTTGTCTTATTGGGTGGGTAGCCAAGAGGAACCACAGTGCTGATGGGGAGTCGAGGTCTCCCCATGTCCTGCATGGACTCAAGTGTAGGTGTTGTTACAATGTTTCTCACTAGATACTCCCCCAGGACCGTACTGGCCATTTCAACGATGATCATTGGCGGTTGAGGGGGAGTTAATGGGAGTTCTTCCTGAGTCCACTCCATGTCGGGTGAACTAGGTATCTCGACTTCCCTTCGGCTAGGAATATCTTTGGTAGAGATGGTTGAGACTGACGGTGGTGCCTCTTCTAGGGGTTTCTTCCCCTTGTCCTTCGATGTGGCCACCGTATGTGGCGTTGTTGGTGAAGGACCAGATGATGAAGATGGACCCAACTAGGGATTTTATGGACTTAACAATGGGGATGCATGTGGAATCGGACCTTGGTTAGATGGATTCAACTAAAAATCCAAATGTGTTGATGGAAGGGTCGACTGTGGCATTAGTTGCACCATATTTTAGTACTTGGAGGGCTCTAAATCCGCTGGGACTACATTCACCTGCACTTTGAATGTGTACTTTAGGTACTAATGAGCTATTGAAGGGACACACTTCATGTCGCTGATCCAAGGCCACCCCAACAAGATATTATAGGCCATATCACCTTCCAAGATGTGGCACAATGTATGAATAGTCTTTTGTCCCACTTGGATGGGTAGGAAAATAGTGCCAACCGTTGAGCATATCACATCATTGAATGCTCGTAGAGTGTAGGTGGAGGCCATGATGTGAGATGTTGGAAACTTTAGATGTTTCAATGCCGCTATTGTACTTATATTATTGGACAATCCAGTGTCCACCAACACCCTCTTATATGAAATCTCATTGACCCACACAATGATGTGCAAGGGTGGATTTGCCATATCACCAGTCATTGATTTCAACTCATCAAGAAATGTAGTCGACTTTATCTTTGGGGGATAGACTTACCCCCAGCTTGATAATCTGTGGATTCATTGGATCAGAGCCGATGTCTACATCAGTCATCTCCTCAACCAACATGTGGGATCCATCCTCCAACTAGTGTAGAGTTGGGATCAAGTGGATATCATTTGCTAAGTTTAGATCTACATTGGGAACCTCGGGTTCCTCTTTAGCATGAAAGATATCCTGAGTTGGCCCTGGGGTGAAATGAATCATCTCACTAAAAGGCCAGTACTCTAATGGGTATGGTGGTGAATTGATGTGATCCCAATCTATGGCGTCTATGTCTAGATACAACGACTGTGTTGGATCGACTGGATTGTGGATGGGGCGGTTAATTCAATGGAGATCATGTTAATGAAATTATTTTGGTCTCTATTACTATAGGTGTGGCGACTCGAACATCCTAGGTGATCTTTGTGATTTGAATCTAGCTCTATGGGTACTGGCACAAATGGATCGGCCCTATGTGTTGGGAGAAGGATAGGGTCTACCCTCAGCATTGATATCTCTATAGGATCTTTGGGTGGTAGGTTTTCTATATATGCCCAAAGTGGTGGATTCAACACTTGGTCCCACTGCACTGGGTTTAGGTGCAAATCATAGCCTAGCCTTATGTTTAATTTTTCAAATATGTCATCAATATTCAGGGGGTATTGTTGCTACATATACCACATATGATTGAGATATGCCATCTCAGTATCGTCTTCATAATCACTATCAGAGATCTAGAGGCCTTCATTGGCTTCGATAGCTATTTGTGACATGTGAGGCTTGTCCTACTCGAGCAAATTAATGTGGTCCCATCAGGGTTGTTCCGCTTTGGGTGGGGGGACCTGATTCTCTTGAGGTGGTACTTGCTCACTTGGAGTAGCCAAAGGGAACATTGTCATGAAGCTCTCCTGATAATCATCTATGGGTGTCACTTGTGAATGATTGCTATCAGACTCGAAATGATCCCAAGGCACTACCTCATACTCTAACTCGTCTTTTGAAGACCCTTATTGGTCTTGTCTATATCCCTCTTGCAAGTGAGTCCTCAAACTTTCTCCCTTTTTGACCAAAGGAAAATGGTTGTTAAGGTCGACAATGTTGGTGGTTAGTAATGGGAGATAATCCCCCAATGTATATGTTGTGTTAGGATTGGCATATGGATCTAATGCCGACCCATCCTTGTTTCCTATCCCTAGGCATTACATGTTCTCTACCAAGGTCTTGAGGGGTAGGGGGTGGTTGAACCCTACTCCTGACTTGTCGTACGACATTTGATATCTTGGTTGGCAAAGAACGTGCACTCCTTTCTCATACCTGCCCAACCCATATCCATACCAGTTACATTGGCCAAGATGTTGCAAGTGTAAATAGGGTCATCACAAAGGAGGATTAGAAAAAACTAGTTCTCTAGCCTCCAGTGTGAAAACTCCTTAAAAATTATTTGTCAGCATCTCCTAAAAAATATTTGTCGGCAATTTTTAATCCCCTAACTCCCTCCTACATTCCCTCTCCTTTTTTCCTCCACGTTTCCCTAACTCCCTTATCCCTCCATCTCATCTCCGTCCTCTTATTTCTCCGTACCTTCCTCCCCTTATCCCTCCATCTCCCTTCTATCTCTCCAACCACCTTCCTTATCCCTCCGACCTATTCGTACCCATCATCTCCTCCCTTCTCTATATATTATTTGATATGAATATTTTGTAAGGTTGACGGCGCCTCATTTAAAGTTTTAAAATTTTTTAATATTTTCTGCGTCTATTTTTTTTTGTCGCTTGCTGTGTTATTTTGACCTGCGCTCGATCCAATCACTGGTATTAGAGCCGACGCTGTGCCAGTTCGGGCACGGATCCTGAGGCACGCGACAGCCGAGGTTTGACCTACAGGGCACGGTTCTCGAGGTGGGCATAGTTTTTTGAGGCAGGCACAACAGTCGAGGAGGACGAGGATTGGATCAGATCTCAAGGTGGATCACTGGTCGACGTGACACGTGGCGACAGCAGAGCAGACGGGCAGCACGTGAATCGAGGCGACTGGCAGCAACTTGGCAGCAGGTGGTTTGTCGAGGTCGGCAGCTAAAATTTTGCCACGCGGTGGAAGGCAATTGGCCCACGTGGCAAGCAGTGATTTGTCGAGGTCGACGGAAAAATACGGTCGAAGATCGACTGCCCGAAGGCAGTCGACGTATATTCTACGGCTTCAGGGTTAAAAACCCCACCTGCGCGTTTGCGCAGCGCATGTGGGATAAAACCCACAATATTTTTTTTTAAAAACCCGTGGCCAACATTCATAACAAATAGCGCCGGCTCCCTTCGCTTCTCGTTCGAGGCGCTTGGCGTAGCGGACAAGTTGTTCGCTTGTTGTGAGGAAGTCCGGGGATCGAATCCCGCCGGGACATTAAAATTTTTTTTTGAAATCTTTGCCGTCGGGGAATATTAAAAGGGAGGTGCTCCCTTTCGTAGCCAGCAGAGCCGTGTGGTCGTGCGGCTAAGGAGTTCGCCTAGCCGAACGGAGGTCGCGGGGTCAAGTCGCGGCAAGGTAAAAAAATTTTTTAAAAATTTTATAAGGTTTTATTTTTTTATTTAAAGTTTTAAAAATTATTTAATAAATTTCAATTATATATTTATTTAATATTATCTTTTTAATAATAAATTTAAAAGATAATTTAAATAAAATATAAAAATTTATTAAATTTTTTTTTAAAAAAACTTTAGAAAAATTTTAAAGCCTTATTTAAAGAGATTTTTTGAAAAGGAGAATTAATCTGCCTGTGAAATGTTAGATGTTCCGGTCGGAGGGGTGCTATAATGCACTGCTTTCGATTTTGAAGAGAGAAACGCCAGAATCCTTTGATGCAAGGGTTCATCGATCAGGGCTTCATACTGTGTTTTGTCAGTTGGAGAATCAGGTGATAGCTCACCTGAGAAAGCCGGATTCAGGGTACGAGGCAGATTCAGAAGACAATATCTTCGGAAAGAGGATTGAAGAATCCGAGACCGTGCAATTTGTTTCGGACGTACAATCTGGTGCCAGTTACACACCAGGTGTACCAACAGCTGAATTGAGTGAGGGCTATACTCCACGCTCTCCAGAACCTGAATCAGAAGAAGAAGAGGAAGCAGAAGAGGAAGAAGAGGAAGAAGAAAAAGAAGAAGAGGACGAGGAAGAAGAAGAAGAAGAAGACGAAGAAGAAGCAGCAGAAGCAGATCCAGAGGAAGTGAAACCTGAGATCATCATCATTAGCAGCAGTTTCGAAGCAGAACATGAATGTACTAAGAAGGCGAGATTTGATTTAAATCATTAAATCATTCTGTACTGCTTTGTATTTCCAGTTTGCCTCAATAAAAGTTTGTTTTTTAGCAATGGCTGCAAACACTAGTCTACCAATCCCTGAATTTAATGGTAGTGACTATGAATACTGGTCTATAAAAATGAAGACTTTGTTGATAGGAAAAGGTCTTTGGGATGTAGTTGAAGAAGGTTATACAGAACCAACTGCTGCTGAATGGGCAGCATTTTCTAATGCTGATAAAAAGACAAGAAAAGAAGCACAAAAGAATAATGCTTTTGCCCTATATCACATTCATGCTGCCTTAGATAAAAGTATCTTCCCTAGGGTTGCATCTTATGTAATTGCACAAGATGCATGGAATGCCTTAAAAGAAAGCTATAGAGGAAGTGACCAAGTGAAGCAGGTAAAACTGCAAACCTTGAAACGAGATTTTGAGAATCTCAAGATGCAAGAGAATGAAAGAGTCGGAGATTACTGTGTGCGAGTGAAAGCAGTAGTCGACAAAATGGTCACACTAGGGGAGGATATTAAGCCAGAGATGATGGTGAAGAAAGTGTTGAGAACACTTCTTCCAAAATGGAATTCTGTTGCAATAATTATTGAAGAATCCAAAGACTTAACCACATTGTCTTTTGATGCATTAACTGGTTCACTTCTCTCACATGAAGAGAGGTTACAGGAAACTCCTACCACCAGCTATGGAGGAGATGACAAAGCTTTTGCCACACATGAAGGAAGAGGTAGAGGCCATGGCAGAGGTCAACAAAGAGGTAGAGGCAGGAATAATCAAAGAGGGGGAACTCCTAACAGAGGAGGATCATCCAACAGAGGTGGAAATCAGAATAGAGGAGGACAGCAGCAATATAGAGGGAAACAATCTGGCAAAGGAAAAGGAGGAGACAAATCAAAACAAGTTTGCTACAATTGTGGCAAACCTGGCCATTATGCTCGAGATTGTTGGTCAAAGACTTCGTAAGGAAGCAGCAGCAACCAGAGCAGTTAGTTTGGGAATTTTGGAGAAGAGGAAGAGTCCTCAAATCTCTTTCTTTCTTATGGCCAGACAGAGCAAAATATGAATGATACATGGATTTTGGACACTGGGTGTTCAAATCACATGAGTGGCAAAGAAGAACTCTTTGCTAAGTTAGACTCCTCATACAAATCCAGCATCCGGTTGGGAGATGACAAGTCATTGGCAGTTGAAGGCATTGGAGCCATGGAGGTTCCAACGAAAGAAGGCATCAAGCACGTAAGTGATATCTATTACACACCTCATCTTCAACACAATCTCTTAAGTGTTGGTCAAATGCTTGAAAAGAATTATAAGTTGATTTTTGATGAGGGTAAATGCACCATTTTTGACAAGAATAATAGTAATAGAATCATTACACAAGTGCCAATGTCGAAGAATAGATTATTCCCTTTGAAGTTTGGCCAGCCAGGAGGAAATAAGTTAGCAAATGTTGCAATTACCAATCCAAGTGTCCTATGGCACTTGAGATATGGTCATTTGAATTCAGCAAGTTTGAAATTGCTAACTTCACAAGCAATGGTAACTGGACTTCCCAAAGTTCAAGACAGTAAGGAAGTCTGTGAAGGGTGTGCCTTGGGCAAGCATGCCAGATCGAAATTTCCTCATGGACAAGCATGGAGGGCCAGCTATCCTCTTCAGTTGGTACATTCAGACATCTGTGGTCCGATGCAGACCAAGAGTCTAGGTAATCACTCTTACTTCCTACTTTTCATTGATGATTGCACAAGAATGTGTTGGATATATTTTTTGAAGCATAAGGATGAAGCATTTGCATGCTTTGTTGATTTTAAAGCAAAAGTTGAAAGTGAGAGTGGATATTCTATAAAATGTCTTAGATCAGATAGAGGAGGAGAATACTCCTCTAATCAGTTTTTGAATTTTTGTAAACATCATGGCATCAAGAGGCAGTTCACAACTGCCTACACTCCACAAAATGGTGTAGCAGAAAGAAAGAATCGCACCATTGTGGAGATGGCAAGATCAATGCTTCAGACAAAGCATTTGAGTAATGCATATTGGGGAGATGCAACAAGGACTAGTGTTCACATCTTGAACAGAAGTCCTACTTCAAGTTTGAAAGGGAAGACACCTTACCAAGCCTGGTATGGTAAGAAACCAAATGTGAAGTATTTCAGAGTATTTGGTTCATTGGCATATGCTCACATTCCTGATGAGCTGAGAAAGAAGTTGGATCCAAAGAGTCAGGCTTGCATTTTTGTAGGATACTGTGAAAACACAAAGGGTTATAGACTCTACAATCCTACAACTCGAAAGATAGTGATTTCAAGGGATGTGATTTTTGATGAAGGGGGAGAGTGGGGTAAGCCCCAAATATTCAGTGATGTTGAAGCCACTGATGTAGTAGCTCAACAGGTGCAACCACAGCTCCCACAGAAAGGAAAGCAGTCTCCGCCCACACATCCACCAAGTCCATCTTCTGATTCAACTGCTTCACCAAGTCCTTCTCCACAACGATCAGTAAGTTCCTCACCAATGGATATTGATGTTCCATCCAAAGGTAAGAGAACTTTACAATATCATCCATCATCTCAGATGTTGGATAAAAATTTTTCAAGAAGATATACTAGGAGTCAAGCTAGTGAAATGGAATCTGTTTTACACAGATTAGAAAGTATGCACTTGTATGGTGATGATGAATCCCAGCAAGAACCTAGGGGAGATCAAGTTAACTATGCTTTGTTAACTAGTGCACAGCTTGAACCTTCTAGTTATGAGAAGGCATGTACTCAGAAGATTTGGCAAGATGCCATGAAAGAGGAGATAACCTCTATAAAAAACAACGACACTTGGGAGCTCGTGAAGCTTCCGAAAGGAAAGAAATGTGTTGGCTGTAAATGGATCTTCAAGACCAAGTTTAATGCTGATGGAAGCATTGAGAAGCATAAGGCAAGATTAGTGGCAAAGGGTTTTACTCAGAAATATGGAATAGATTATGAAGAGACTTTTGCTCCTGTAGCCAGACAGGAGACAATTAGAACAGTTCTTGCCTTAGCTGCACATAAAGGATGGAAAGTCCAACACATGGATGTCAAGAGTGCATTTCTCAATGGTTACTTGACAGAAGAAGTGTATGTTGAGCAGCCACAGGGATTTGAAGTGCAAGGTAAGGAACACCTTGTTTACAGATTGAAGAAGGCACTCTATGGTCTCAAACAGGCACCAAGAGCTTGGTACTCACGCATTGATGGGTACTTCAAAGAATATGGGTTCACCAGGAGCAAAAATGAACCCACACTCTACTACCTAAAGCAAGGTAATGACATCCTCATAGTTTGCTTGTATGTGGATGATCTTATTTTTATGGGTAGTAATGAGAAAATGAATTTGGAGTTCAAACACTCCATGATGACTCAGTTTGAGATGAAGGATCTTGGTTTAATGCACTATTACCTTGGAATGGAGGTTCATCAGTCAGATACAGGGATCTTCATCTGTCAACATAAGTATGCTCAGGATATGATCAAGAAGTTTGCTATGGAGCATTGCAAACCAGTTGCAACTCCAGTTGGACATGGGATCCAATTAAGCAAAGATGATGGAGCACCAAAAGTTGACGTGACCACTTTCAGAAGCATGGTTGGGAGTTTGATGTTTCTCGCCAACACCAGACCAGATATTCAGTATGTTGTATCTCTTGTTTCTAGATTTATGTCTAACCCTCTGAGCTGCATTTGCAGGCAACTAAAAGAATTTTGAGATATGTGAAGGGTACATTGGATTTTGGAATCCAGTACAATAAATGTAACACTATCAAGCTTGTAGGCTTCAGTGATAGTGATTGGGGTAGCAATATTGATGACAGGAAGTCAACATCAGGAAACTGTTTTAGTCTTGGATCAGGACTAATAACTTGGAGTTCAAAAAAGCAGACAGTAGTAGCGCTATCTTCAATAGAAGCTGAGTATATAGCGGTTACTTATGCAAGTACTCAAGCCTTGTGGCTAAGGAAAGTACTAGAAGAGATTGGAGAACAGCAAAGTGGTCCGACCAGAATCTACTGCGACAACATCAGTGCCATTCAGTTGGCATATAATCCTGTCCACCATAGCAGAACGAAACATTTTGATATGAAGTACCACTTCATCAGAGATATGGTGGAACATGACATTGTTGAGCTTCAATATTGTCACACTTTGGAGAATGTTGCGGACATCTTCACCAAGGCAATGACTAAAGCTCAATTTGTAAAGCTGAGAGACTGTGTAGTCAGTCCTCTCAACTTTAAGGGGGAGAATGTTGCAAGTGTGAATAGGGGTTCATCACAAAGGAGGCTTAGAAAAATCTAGTTTCTAGCCTCAAGTGTGAAAACTCCTTAACTTATGGTTGTCGGCAATCTCCTAAAATATTTGTCGGCAATTTCTAATCCCCTAACTCCCTCCTATATTCCCTCTCTTTTTTCCTCCACGTTTCCCTAACTCCCTTATCCCTCCATCTCATCTCCATCCCCTTATTCCTCCATTACCTTCCTCCCCTTATCCCTCCTTCTCCCTTCTATCTCTCCAACCACCCACCTTATCCCTCCGACCTATTCTTACCCACCATCTCCTCCCTTCTCTATATATTATTTGATATGAATATTTTGTAAGGTTGACGGCGCCTCATTTAAAGTTTTAAAATTTTTTAATATTTTCTGCGTCTATTTTTTTTGTCGCTTGCTGTGTTATTTTGAACTGCGCTCGATCCAATCACACAAGATATCTCAAAGCAAAGTCTGGGTTGGATAAATAGTTCATGTCCTCATCAAAGGGCTCTTCATATTCTTATTCTTGCATGTAAGGGTCGATGCCATTATCGAGGCCCCCATAAACAAAGTTTGTCTGATTGGGTGGATAGCCGAGAGGAACCACAGTGCCAATGGGGAGTCGAGGTCTCCCCATGTCCTGCACGGACTCAAGTGTGGGTGTTACTACAATGTTTCTCACTAGATACTGCCCCAGGCCCGTACTAGCCATTTCAATGGTGATCATTGGCAGTTGAGGGGGAGCGAATGGGAGTTCTTCCTGAGTCCACTCCATGTAGGGTGAACTAGGCATCTCGGCTTCCCTTCGGCTAGGCATCTCTTCAATAGAGATGGTTGAGACTAACGGTGGTGCATATTCTAGGGTTTCTTCCCCTTGTCCTTCAGTGTGGCCACCATAGGTGGCATTGTTGGTGAAGTACCAGATGATGAAGATGGACCCGGATGGGGATTTGATGGACTTAATAATGGGGATGCATGTGGAATTGGACCCTGGTTAGATGGATTCAATTGAAAATCCAAATGTGTTGATGGAAGGGTCGACTGTGGTATTAGTTGCACCATATTGCAGTACTTGAAGGGCTCTAAATCTACTAAGACTACATGCACCTACCCTTCGAATGTGTTAGGGACACACTTCATGTCCCTGATCCAAGGCCAGCCCCAGAAAGATATTATACACCATCTCACCTTCCAAGATGTGGCACAACATATGAATAGTGTTTTGTCCCACTTGGATGGGAGGACAATAGTGCCAAGCATTGATTATATCACATCATTGAATGCTCACAGAGTGTAGGTGGAGGCCACGATGTGAGATGCTGGCAACTTTAGATGTTTCAATGCTGCTATTGTAATTATATTACTGGACAAGCCAGTGTCCACCAACACCCTCTTATACGGAATCTTGTTGACCTGCGCAATGACGTGTAGGGGTGGATCTACCATATCACCAATCATCAATTTTAGCTCTTCTTCTCTAAAGGTGATGATCGATTCTGTACATTGTTTTATGTGTCCCACAAAGTTTTTGAAAGAGTTTGCTTCGTGGGGCTACAGCTCGATGGCTTTTAATATCTCCACTAGAGCATCCCATTGGGGTATTGATTGTTGAATGAGCTCATAAATGGAGAGCCTAGCTGACGTGGTCCTTAGACTTTGTGTAAGTCTAGTCCAAATCATGGACACTGGTCTAGGTAGGGGAGGTTGTGTACGGTGCTGTTGAGGTTGTGACATCGATGGAACTTCTCTTGTGGTTGTCGTGGGGTTAGCTCCTGAGTGCCTCTTGTTCCTAGTCACTATGCTTATCATCCCTACATACCCCTGCATGGGGTAATTATGTGTTACCTCATTGACTTGAAGGTTATTTTCCTACGTATCATGGGCAGGTAGGGGGTCTTTGAAGACTCCCATCTGTTGGTTGTTTGGTGCTATGGGGTTGTCCACCGCCAACGTCTTGTTTTCTATTAGGTCTTGCACCAAGCCTTTAAACTTACAACATACATTAAGGTCATGTCCCTTCCATCTGTGGAACCTATAGTACAATTCTTCCCTATATCCCCTAGGCTTTGGTGCAATGGAGTATATGGGTATAATATCGAGTAAGTTGATCAAATTTTTTGCTAACAAGCGGTCAAACAGGGAGTCTCTGGACTCTATGTAAGGTGTGAATTGTCACCTAGGGCGATGTTGCTAATTTTGTTCTTGCATCTAATTTTCTCTATCATAACTGTTAAGGGGAACTACCTGATAGTTAGCATTTTGGGGTTGTGTTGCTTGTGCAGGCTTAGGGATGTTTATAGCAACCTGATTGACCGCAGTGGGTTTCTATTGCGTGGTCCCTATCTTTGTGTTTTTAGACCATTATTTCTTCTTTTTCTTGGCAATATTACCATCCTATATCTTGATCTCCTCAATGATTCTAGCTTGCACCAGGGCTTCCTTAAGAGTGGCATATTTTTACAACTGCAATAGCATGGAGATCGATCTCAAACAACTTTTTGAGAACATTTGGGTCAGATCAAACATGGGAGGGAGGTAGGGTAGCTTTGAAAGCAACGTCCTCCATTGATTCCCATAGGCCACCATGGTTTCTTGCTCATACTTCCTGAGGCTAGCTAGGACTCTTAGTGATGCCTTTTTATTAGTGTTGAAGGTGAAGCGTTCGAGGAACGCATCCACTAGCTGATCCAAGTTACTAATGTTGTGTTTTCACAACTGAGTGAACCAATCCAAGGTAGGGCCTACAAACATGGTTATAAATTTTCTTAGAAAAAAAAGCATCGTTGTCCTGAATGCCAAAGCATTGGCTCAGGAATCTAGTCACGTGCTCTTGGGTATCTTCCTCCCCTCTAAAGATTGCTAACTGAGGCAGTTTAAAGTGTTTAGGGTAAGGGTGTGTCGACACTGACGGATGCACAAGATGACTATGAAGTTGGCGTAAAGTGGGCTTTTGGGGCCCAAAAGTCTTGGTCTCCATAGACTCCAAGCATTCTAGCAGCAGTTTATATGCATCAAAATATTTAATCTCTTCCTCAGTTTGTTCCTGTTGCGGGTGATGGGGAACTTGAGGCCTATAGAGGGGGGTCGAATATCACCCCCTCTGCCTTGGTAGGGCATTTTCACCCGCTCTTCTTCTTTCTCATACTCCTCATAAACTTCTTGAGGAGTTCTCAGGCAAGACCCATGAGCATGGGTGGGCACCCATGGAAGGTATCCCTCATTGTTCCTGGGATTGGCCTCCTGCTTAGGTCTAGGGGGTCTCAGAGGTAGGACTTGGTAAGGTCTTAGAGAATTGTCTTGCACTAGGGAGTTATGCCTTTTTGCCCTCTATGTTCAAGGGGTTGTAACCCTCTCAGGCATAGTGTTGCAGAGCAGCTCATCTTTTTGGTGCTGGATGAGCTCTTTGCTAAGGAGATATAGATGCTCTAGCTATTGTTGGTCTTGCCTAAGCTACGTGATTTGTGCTTTGCGGGCGACATGTTTGGAAAATTCCAAGTTAATTTGTTCCACTGTCTTGTGTTTAGGAAGCCTAGATGCCTCTCCTATATGTCTATCTCGATCATGGTGATCCGAGATCCCTATGGGTTGCTTTCCTCTGTTGAGGTTAGCGACATTCACCCAAGGCTCTGGCCTTAGTGGGTGATCCTGATACATAGCAGGTGTGGAGGAGCATTGCTCTCGCACTGTGTATTTCTCTTGAGGAATGTAGTGGTCTTCCTCGTACCCCCTTTTGTATGTGTGAAAGGGGCAGGTAGAATTGGCTTACCCTGTTTGAAGAGCCTTGTGCTCTAGATTTGGCCTAGTGTTTCTGATAGTAATAAGGGGTAAAGGAGGGATGATGAAATCATGTGGCCCTTATTTATGGACCCTATGTTGTTCTAGCACTTCCTCGTGTGGTGGCCACTCATAACGAGTGTCTAAGGGAGCCCTCCCATCTATGTTGAGTGCCACGTGTATGGCTTCCTCCTGAAAGGGTCTATGCTGAGTGGGAGTGCCCCTCAAATGGGTGCCTCCATAGTCCCATTCTGTAATGGCATGATGTGGATTATCTTGTGGATTAGGCCACCAAGGTGGTATGACCAAGTCCTCAGGACTATATCGAAGGCGACTTGTCCCCCTTTGTAAACTTTTTGTAGCTCCTTCCCGTGATTGGGCTCGGCTACGGGTGTACACCATGTTGATGTTTACCTAAATATGTGTACATTTTTATCTTCTTTAGGATTTATTATGCTACACTAAACAAAATTGGAAACACATAATCAAAGCAATGATTATCTTGTTTATAGATTAAAAGTGTGCCCTAAATCTGGTTCAGTGTGTTTTGATGTTTGTTTTGAGAACCTTGTAAATAAATTTTTGTCTATGCAATATGAGGGATCTTATATCTCCCAAAAATGGTCACCCCTTCAATATACCACTGCCAGGACATTATACCAAACCTCTCTATATACCCACCCTTACGTGAGGGAGACTATAGGTACGCGAGAGCAGAACAGTACGTGGAAAATAGGCGGTATGGAATGGGAATCACTTTGTTTATGACACCTACCATAGAAGACTTATCCTCATGTGCTGGGAATCACCACAGATACACTTGGTTAGCTTTCATAAGGATTTACATCTAGCAACAGTCGTGATCAGGGTTATGTATGCAATATTTCAAGCCAAGGTGGTGATGAAATCCACCGTTGGTCTTGATCAAGGGTTGGGGTTTTACGACCAACTCCTTGGTGTTCAGATTATCTCATGATGTGTGAGGTTATTTTTATTTTGCATAAATGAAGAAAATAGGCATTAAAACTCTCCTATGCAAGCAAATAACCAGAAAACAAAAAACATAAAGCTAAAAATGATAGAAGGTGTTTAGGACCCCTACCTCTTCTCTGCCCAAATCGGATGCCTCTGAATTTTTGACTTCAAATTTCATAGAGAGCTATTCATCCCGAGGTGATACAAATAACATATCTGTATTCATCCCAGGGTAAGACTAATTCCTATTCATCTCAAGATGGCACAAATTCTAGCTCTATATTCATTACAGGATGGAATGAGCAACAGTCTAGTGCTTGAAATATTGATACCTGTAAGCAAAAACACACAACTTTTGATCAAAAAATTAATCTTAAAATTAAGGGACAGATGTCCCACTATGATTACCACTAAAATCACGAGGATACAAAAACAAAAACGGACGAAAATGCCAAGTGCAATGTATGCAAAAGCGAAACGTAACGCTAAGTCCTACGAACTGAAATGCATGAAAGGAGAGAAATGTAAACCAATTGAAACAAACTAGAAATCAAAAATTGAATATAGCCCCTTTTATTAATTTGCTTTAAAATCATGTTACAATACGTCTCCTCCCTTTTGGGGACTAGGAGCTTTAAGTAGAGCTCTATTACACCACTGATTGATATGCTTTCTTCCACGTGCCCACATGTAAAATGGGCAGACCAAACATCACCGCCACTTATGTGAATATGTATTTGATTCCTTGCTACTCCTATGGTGTTGAGATCCTACATTTAGATAAATAGAAAAGGATTAGTAGCACCTACGGATGGAGAGAAACATGCAATCCCCAAGGCCTGCGGTTAGTGTATGCATAACATGATTAAAATGATAACTGAAACATATCAAAATGAGCTGAAACTTTGAAAAAATCAATAAAACATTATGAAGAAGCCATTGCAAAAGGAATAGTCCAAAAATTTACACATATTTCTAATCGCTCCAGGGTGGGACGATTAGGACTGTCATAACCTTTCTGAAAGCCACCTCTCAAATTTCCAATCTTGAGGCCTCCAAATCACTTGCAAAGTTGATTTTAGGTAAAACAAGGTATTTTCGGATGACCCAGATGGTCAAAATTTTCCAATTCAGCCTCTATCACCTAGAATCTGATGATGCTATATTCATGTTAGTGAAATTGGGAAATAACAAAAGCATGATCAAAACTTGTCAGAATCATATGTAAACAACCTAGAATCATATGCAAAAAAAAAATTATGGAAATCTACCATCGATTTCTAATCACTTCATGGTGGGGCAATTAGACCTACGACAGTGCGGGGGGTGCTCGATGGCAGGACGCCCACTGTTTGGGACTTTGTTTTGACACAAATCCACTTGGTATGGGTCCAAAACATCTTATGGGGTTGTTTCAACAAATTTTGTAGGATATTGTGGCCAAATTTTTGGGTTTGGGTCTGGATTGTGCTTCCAATAATTGCCCAATAACCTCCCTTCCAAGAGAGAGATCAAGGATGTAAAAGCACAAACGATGGGTGAGGATATAATTTTGTAGCACTTCATTGCTCCAAAAACTCCTCTCCGTTTTATCTTTGGGGTGAGAAGACTCACCAATTTATAGACCTAGGGTCTCCCTCTTTGAATGTGCATGTGAGGGTGCCACTTGAGTTGCTTGTCCTATTTTGAGAGAAAATATTATTTCCTGATTTAGAGTCTCCTTGCATGAGGCCTCCAAAAATAAAGGCATGCATGACTGAAGTCTCTGTCTATGATTTGAAGTTGTTCCTCACAATTGCATATCTTGAAGTTGCAGTTAAGTGGCAGACCTGTCGAGGTATGACTTTTTGCCATTCAAACCTGCTATTCACCCCACCCTGGAGCGAATGCTGCTAATCGTCCCTGGGTGAGATGAATACCAGTTTATAATCATCCCAGGGTGGGACGAGTAGGGAGCAAAGTGCAAAAAAGGTGCCAAATTGATCTTTGACCTTCCAAACTACTGTGGGAGTGGTTAGGACCATTGTTTAACCTCTAGGGGATGCCTTGGGGGCTATGTGTGTCAATGCAATCAGTGTTTGCAGTCACATAATTGGATTGGTGCTATTTTGGTGTCTATAGAACTACAAAGCATTACAATATTTGAAGAAACAAAATAGAACTAATTGATTTATTCCAGGGATAAACTTTGTATAAATAGCAAAGTTGATCATTGAGAGCCGTTAGATTACAAAAACTCATCAAGTTTGATGAAGACACCACTGAAAGTTCACTTGACACATGGAGGATTATAAACTCAAGTGTGTCTATCCTAGTAGAACTTAAGAGAATATTCACTTATTCTAACACTTCTCTCCATATTTTTTTATTTATATTAAGGGAGGATGTTAAAATATGTTCATATTTCACATATTATCTTATATGAAGAATGTATGATGTAATAAAAAATGTATACACCTTGCAAAGGTGATCCATGCATTACATTATTTAAATATACTATGTTAGTTTGATAATTATTAGGATTCATTGTATTCTATTATAGGAGCATAAATTTTCTTTGTCCTAATCTTTGTTTATAATGGATATAAATATTTTTATATGTTAATAAAAATTATTTCTAAGGAGACTTTTTTTTATGGATTATATATGATTGAAATAGGCTCTACATGTACTACATCATGTTCACATAGTAGTGTCACAACATCTTGGCAACTATGTTTATATTGGTCAACAATTCAAACCTTGGTCACCTCCTTGAAATTCAAGGAATTTAATAGTGAAGCTAATGTTATTTGAATTTTCCATGGAAATTAGTGTTATTTTATATAATTTCTTTATTTTTATGTTTCTTTAATATATTTTATGCCACTCTACATATTGCATACATGTCTCATGTCTTTCTATGTAAAATATTACCACGTTGGTGATACTTATAATTTTATTATGGTAGTATAAATAATCAAGTATACATTGGTTGGATATAATCTTATATATTAACAATAGTAATTTGTGTCCAACTAAACCTTTCCTATTTTTGTATAATTATTTTAAATTTTTATAACATCCTCCATATTGTTTTCTACATTGCACACAATTTATTTTTTTATTCTTAAAGTGTTTTATCAGTCACTTAATCTTGTTTCCTCTAATGTTGATAAACTTAATGAGATATGGTAGACTCATTCTACCTCATATACTTAAACTGGTCATTTGAACCATATTTGGAAGTGTAAACTTGAACCCAAGATTACCTTTTTTCTCTAGTCTCTTATTTATCAAGGGCTTCCTATGGGAGAGATACTTAGTAGGGTTGGTCATCCTAATCCTAAGTGTTCAACTTGTGGTCATTTTGAGACTTTCAAATATCCATTTTGGTTCTTCCCTCTTTCTCATTCTACTTGGTCTTAGATTCACTCATTGTTCAAGCCCTTTCATCCTGAATTTTTAGATGGCAAATGATTTTTTTTGGAGATAACAATTGTTGGCCTATCTATATTACTACTCTATGGAATTTCTTCCATGCTATTATTTTATTTCAACTTTGGAAATCTAGGAATGTTGTTTTCTATTTTGGAGATTCAATTTCTAGTCAGTTTTCCTTGCATGAAAAGATTGTCGTATTTTTTGCTATTATTGTTAAAATTCATTCGTAGAATTCCAAGTTGACTCATGAGTTGACGCATTTGATAAATATTTTTAGGTTATGGTGGGAGGATTTTGTGCACTATCAATATGGCTTCACCTAACCTCCTTTTGCCTTAAGGTATCTTTGTTTCTTTGAGGTCTCAAAGTAGCAAGTTGACAAGATGACATCTTATAGCATCAAGTTTTTATTTTATTGCCCACAGTAGGGATTAGTATCCTCTTTAAGTGTCTCTATTTCTTTAGTTATTCTCTTTATTCACCATTTTAGGGGTTGGTTTTATTTTTGATCTCAAGTCTCTAAGATGTTGATTGGTTTGGTGGCCTTGCATCCCAAACTATGATTTTTCTAGATCCCTTTTTATTGTAACCTCTTTTACTTCTTTATTGAATATAATTTTTGGTTACAATAAAAATTTATACACAATAAAATTTATTTTTATATTCACTTAATCATAATTACACATTACTAAGACATGAATAGTTTTTTTGGTTACATAGGAGATTTGGTCACAACCACACAAAGACATTAATAATTATATATCATGAATTTTTAAAATATATTATTTTATTTCTTTATAATGATACTTTATATTCAAAACATGTTTTATTTTTTGGTAATATTAAGGATGGGGTTTTGACAAGAATCTACAAACTTGTTACAAAAACTCCACAAGGGATAAATATCAAGAACAAATAAACCAAAAAGCTCCAAAAGGAGACTACAAATTGGTTGCACCAAAGAGTTAACCAACCAAGGTCTAGCCCAAGAAGAGAAAACCAATTACATCAAAGGCATAGCCAAAAAGCAACTCCAAGAGGAGAAAGCCCACATTGAACCTAAAAATATCCAAAGGACAAGAGGACCTAGGGTAAAAAATACCCGACCAAATTGGGAAACAGTGCCAACACTACCTAGCACGAATGAACCAGAGAAAAATAAATTTGAAAAGCCCAACCAAAATAGGGAACAACACCAGCTAAGGAGCAAAAAATAGGACAAAAATTTTAATTTGAAAAGCCCGTTTAGCAACTACCAAAAATCACTAAAACTTGAGATCCAGTAGCTAAAACCATGCAACTCCTCCAAGGACCAACTAGTTTTGAAAAAACTAAAGCTAAGAATACTGGAAGACCTACCACACTAGGATGCACACCGATAGTCGACAGTTGTAAGATACGAGTTCTAAAACCACAAAAAACTAAATCCATTAATGAATACCACTCCTCCATAATGAGGGCAAAAATATCACCTCCAAAAACCACCCAGTTGTTGGAACCTGAATTTGAGAAAACAACTGTTGCACTAGGAAGCATAGAAAAAACATCCCAAACATTGGGAATCCAAAGACAACCATCATTCTAAAAGATAGGAAGATGCAAAAGGAAACACATCACCAGGAAATAGGTATAATTTGGCACCAAAAAACCTAGGTTTCCTATAATCTAGCTTCATCTTGTAAAAGCAACTGCTAACAAAGACTCTAATAGGAGCAAAAAAAACTACCCAAATAAGTGTTCACACAAACATGGATAAACAACATCAGGCCTAAGAAAGGAAACAAATCGGGACCGTGTAGTCCATATCCATGTTTAGTGTTTAATCCCAAGCGCATGTGATATCGATAACAAAATAACACTTAACAATAGAGCTCCCACACAAAAAAGGGAGCTATGGAACCTTCACCTCCATAGACTTGGAGGCCATGAAATAGGGTTTTAAGGGATACCTAGAACCTAAAACCTATGGAACTAAACTCATAGGTAATAGAAGACCTAAAATATCCAACTCTAATGCGTTCAAGTCCCATAACCATGCAAAAAAATAAAACTCCAACAAAGAAAGAGGTCAAATAACAGCAAAATGGCCAGCCATAACCCCTAGAAGAATCATTGAAAAGCCACTCATTACCCTCCAAAGAAACACGATCTCGATACAAACCACCACCTAACAACCAATTCACCAAAATAAGGGACTTACAAAACTCCAATCCAAGGCAAGCATTTACTAGAGCACCATAACCTTGAGAGCTAAGGGTAAAAACACCTCCATAAATCACACTAGGCACCACCTGAGAAAAGGAGACAAGGGGGCTAGAAACAGGGGAATCCCATTTGTACAAATTGGGAAAACACATAGGCTCAAAATCTAGGAGCAAAACTAGCTCCTTTGCATTACACTCGGTAACAGGTCGTAATGCTCCACCACTCCTAGGAGGAGAAACCTTCGCTGCCACAAGGATAGCAGAAGCAAGCTTGGGGTCCAGCAACAGCTCAAGCTCCTCCACCGCACTCTCGCCTACATACCACATCTTGTGTTCTCTCGTTTAAATAAGATTTTTTACCAGTCATAACATTAAATATTTTTTTATCTTTGAAACATGTTTTATCAATATATTATTTTTTAAAAGCTTTTTTTATTTTTGCTTATTTTTATAACTTTAATATCAAAACCTAGTTGTCATTTCTTATATACATTAAAAAATACAAGGGTTTGTTTTAAATATGTTATTAAATGGAAATAACAGTGGAATTTAATGTCTCCTAAAATAATAGAAATGAACTTGTCTTCCTAATTCAAAACTGAATGAAATATTCATAATAGCCAAGGTAATGTCTATATAAATATTTCAATGTGAAATATTGTAGTAAATTTTACATGAATCCTTATATAATTAAATTGTGTAAATAATATATATTTAATTATGTTATGAGTAAATGTTATTAAAAATTAAATTATTTAAATGATATATATTTATTATTATGTTATGAGTAAATGTTATTAAAGATGTTTTTTTCAATAATAAAAAGAAAATTTAAATATTTATATATATTTTTTTGATAAATACATTTTATACACATCTGTAGTGGGGATTGAATTCAGGTTGCATTATCAATAATGCAAATAGCATCCTTACCGATAAACCACTCATACTAATGAAGTCTATATATTATGTAATATAATAAAATTATAGTACTCATACTTCTAAATGAATTAAAAAATATGCAAGTTAAATCATTAGATGAGTAATAGGGTTTTAACATATTTATGTATAAAATGTATATTTTAAAAAACGAATTATTTTTGTAATAATAAAATTGATCAATTTTAATATTGTGAATGGTTGAATTATGACACATAAAATCATTTAAATAATTTAAATATATATTTAAAACAATAAATTTAATTTATGTTCCATAAAATTTATTTCTTAAAATATTGTAGGATTTCTTAATATCATTATATACCAAACATTCAAATTTATTTATTTATATATATACATTTATATATATTAATTAAAAATAAACCAAGGTGTAGGTCAATTGGTTAGGTTAAGTTCAAACAACCGCTTAAATACTCGTCATAATGAATACTCGTCCATTTCCTAGTTCTTCTAGCAACCGCTTAAAAGTTTAAAACAATTGTGACATTCATAATAGTTATAGAGGCGAACTATGACGAATAACACATCAATAAATAAATAAATAAATAAATAAATAAATAAATATATATATATATATATATATATATATATTTATATTTATATTATCTTCGTAAAAGGAAATAAAATTAATGTTTGGTCAGAAGAAAATCCTTGGGAAGGAGGCAAGCCTGGAATTTGGTATACACGTCTTCAAAAGAGGGGCTGAGTTTTAAATTTTTTATAATCTTAATTTTTAAAATTACTTATTATATTTTAAATTAAATATTTTAAATATAAAATAATATAAAATTAACCAAAAAAAATTATATACTATTAAGATTTTGAATAAGGAAAACAGGTTAACTAAACATATAAACAAAATTCAGAAACAAAGTTTGTAAAAGCTAAATATTTCTAAACAGATGTCAAATTACAGGCTTGATCGGGGAGAATAGAAATGTCGCAATAGAAAAGAATAGAATAGGATAGGATTAAAACGTATTATATTAAAAAAATAACAGAATACACTTTTATAAATAAAAAAGGTGTACTTAATGTTATCTACCAAAAAAATTGTTTTAAAAAAAAAAAGTTCCTGATAAACAGGTAGTAATTTTGTTAGATCTGTGAAAAACAGTGCTAGAAGTAGGAATAGGAAAGTGAAATCTGCCAATGAGTCTTAAATGCTTGAGTTGGAACGTTCGGGGATTGGAATCCCCTGAAAGGAAGTATTTTGTTAAATATTTGAAGCGATCTATTGGTAGGCTTGATTGTATGTGTCTTCAAGAGGTCAAAGCTAGCAGTTTTAATTTGCTTTTGGCTCTAAGGGTCATTTGGAAGGAAGCTTCTATTTTTATGACAAATCATCCTCATGGTCGAGGAGGTTCTGTTATTCTACTTTCTCCTTTTTGGGCATCCAAGGTGGTCAGCTCAGGTTGTTCTCCATGCAATAGAGCAGTCTGGGTAGTTTTTGAAAAATATACTCTTAAAATTGGTCTATGTTCTATATATGCTCCCAATGACCATATTGAACGTTGCATTTTATGGCAATGGTTAGTTTCTCTCCCTAATATCCCCTGGATTTTTTGTGGGGATTTTAATATGGTGGAACATCATTATGATAAATGTGGTGGATTAGGAGTTGATTGGAAAGGAGAAGAGCAACGCTTCTGGGGTAACTTTAAATCTCAGTTTAGATTAATTGATCCCTTAGAGGGTATGCAAGATCAACACAATGGGTTATGGTTCACTTGGTGTAATATGCAAAAAGGAGGCAACATGATTTATTCCCGATTAGACAGATTCTATGCCACTAATTCTTGGTTTCACTTTGATGGCATTGCCAATGGTTTGAGGGTTCAGATCCTTCCTCATACTTTATCCGATCATTTTCCTATCATTGCATGTTTAAGATTCCAAAAACAGGATTCACATCATAATAAATCTGCCTAGAAGTTTGTTTTAAACACTTCTCTCTTGGAATCCAGGGATTGCAATGAGGCTATATTCACTTTAAAAGAAGTTAATAAATGGTTGTATAGAAACAACACCTGTATTGAAATATGGAATATTAATATTGTTGGCTGGAAAAAGTTATTTTAGACCATTGGTCAAAAGCGTGCCTTTGATGCTAAAAAGTTGTATACTCAGTTACATAATAATCTAAATAATATTGAGTCAGCTTTGCAACATGACCCGAACAATATCTTCCTTCAAGAAGAATTAGTTATGATTAAAAATGAGATCAAGAGGTTTCAAGTGAAGAAAATTCAGGGGCAGCGTTCTCAAGCCAGACTTAACTGGCTTAAGGAAGGAGATAGGGGTTCAAAAATTTTCTTCCGTTATATTAAGGAAAAAGGGATTAAAGAGACTATTTCGGGGATATGGGATGGTAATTCTATTGTGTATGATGATAATGACATTATGAAAATATTTTTTCAGTTCTATAAAGAATTGTTTACCTCGGAAGAAAGTGCTGCTAGAATTAAGGATCGATTATACTGTTGCTCTCTTATTCCTAAAAAAAATTTTGAGCAGGATTCCTTGACTATAGGTGGTAGTATTACTAAAGAAGAAGTAATGAAGGCTATTCGAGCTATTCAAAATGATAAAGCACCAGGTATTGATGGGCTGCCTATAGAATTTTATAAGAAACATATTGACTGGATTGCAGAGGATCTACGTCAAGTCTATGAGGAGGCTTTGGCTAGTGGTTCTCTAGGTAAAGAAATCAATTCGGGTATTATTAGATTACTTCCAAAATATGGAGATAAAACTTTAGTCAAAAATTGGAGACCTATCACACTGCTTAATGTGTCTTATAAAATTCTAGCCAAGATCCTTGTGCTTCGCATTGCTAATTGTCTTCCCAGATTTATTAATTCTTCACAAACAGGCTTTGTGAAGGGCAGATACATATTGGAGAATCTTCTCACAGGATGGGAGGCAATGTATTGGTCCAAGCAAACAGGTCAAAATGCTAGAATGCTTCTTCTAGATTTTGAAAAGGCCTATGATAGAATTGAATGGAATTTTGTGCTTTCAGCTTTGGAAGCTTTTGGTTTTCCAGTGACTTTTTGCAAAATGGTTAAGGTTTTGTTATCAGATGTTGTAGCATATATTGAGATTAATGGTTTATTGTCTGAACCTATTCAATTACAGAGATCGATTAGGCAGGGTTGTCCCCTTGCCCCTTCTTTATTCATTATAGCCAGTGATGCTTTACATTATATTCTAAGAGACAGTTTATTAAGTCCTCCTGTCAAAGGTATTACTTTACCTAATGGCAAAGAATTGGTCAATCAACAGTTTGCAGATGATACTTCCATTTTTGTTCAACTTGTGGAATCAAATTTTGAATCTCTTTTTGCCAAGCTCCAATGCTTCTGTAATGCCTCTGGGGCAAAAATAGCTACTCATAAGTGTATTCTTCTGAGTTGGGATCAACTTGCTCCTCCTTGGTTATCTAAATTTGATATTCAATGGGGCAATTCTTCCAAGCAGGTTAGATACTTGGGAATACCTTTTGCCATAGATCCATGTTTAAAAGACATGTGGATATGGGTGAAAGAGAAATTTTTTGCTAAATTCAAAAAGTGGCATAATAAATTTTTGTCTAGTGCTGGTAAATTGCAGGTTTGTCAAAAAAAATTATCTTCTTATATAGTCTACTATGCTTCAGCTTGGTTTTTTTGCTCATATCAGATCAATGATATCCATAAACATATTAAGAACTTTCTGTGGGCTGGTAACACTCTTGGCACAAAAAGACATTGTGTTAAGTGGGACTGGTGTTCTGTTAACAAGCTGAAAGGTGGCCTTGGTCTTAAAAATCTATGGGTTCAAGGTTTGGATTTAGCTGTTAAATGGATTGTGTAGTGTTTTGAAGGTGATGAGCCATGGAAGGTTTTAATTAGAAAGAACATTTTGCAATCTGTTCCTAAAAAAGCTCGATCCTGGAAAGGCCTCCCCATGAGTGATATCCTGTTCGACAGTTTTTCTATTGCCCCTACTGGCTCACCTATTTTCAAATGTCTGTGGAAAGCTTGGGAAATGATAAGAGAGTATGTGGCTTATAATAGAGTTGACAATGTTATTTGTCTTCAGAGTTCTATTTGGTGGACTCTTAAATATAAGAATAAATTTTTGGCCCTTACTCAAGGATGTTCAGCCAAGAAATGGGCTGGTAAAGGTATTAATACTTTTGCTGATATTCTTGATCACGGAGTTATCAAGTCTTGGGAGTTTCTTAGTCACCAATATAATCTTCCACGTTCTCATTGGAGGACATATTGTTTACTAAGAGCTGCCTATGATCAGATTGTTGGCTGTGATATTTTACCAGATGATCACTCCTTGATCAAGGGTCTTCAGTGGAAGGATGGTACTAAACTATTCAGTACGAAGCCCAGACAGCTGTATAATATGTTGATGGATACCAATGATATTTTTGGTCATATCAGCAGAGTTTGGAATATGGACATTAATCCCTCTTCTGGTTCGAACATCTTGCATAATGTGTGGTCCACGTGTCTTGAGCCTAAGAAGGCTTGGTTTAGATGGTTGTTATTACTTCAGAGGCTCCCTGTCTCAGCTGATTGTCATTCTTATTTACTATGCTCTTTATGCAGACTTCATGATACTGTGGGGCACATATTTTTTGATTGTATGTATGCGAAAGAAATCTGGTTTATATTTTTTCAAGATATGTTGAGTTGTAACAATGATAGTACTGCTTTTCGGCATTATGTGATTTTTGGGTATGTGCCTAAAATGGGCAAATGTTTTAATGATTTTTGGATTTTGCTTTCTACGAAAATTTTATGGAACATATGGCTTTCGAGGAATAAGGAACTTTATCAGCATTTACCGAGATCTCTTACTGAGTCTCATAGGAGACTCATAGTTGTTTCTATCTCTCTACAGGTGGCGAAGACTATGTTTTGCTTCAGGGAAAGATTCAGTAATCTTCTTCAAGCTTTTCAAGATTTTCTTGCTTCAAACAGTTCGTCATCTACTTCAAGTTATTCCAGGATTGATAGATATGTTGATATGATTAGTTTTTGTACATATTTATTTCAGAAAAACATGATAAAGTTTAATATGTAATGTTGTTTGGGATATTGGGTAGTGTTGTTGTAGGTTGCGGGAGGTTTTTTTATACAGTTTTTTTGATGTAATTTTGTACTATTTTTTTATCATTAATATATGTGAAATATTTTCAATTCAAAAAAAAAAATAATAAATAATTAAAGTTATAATAGATAATCAAAGTTGTAACAGACAACTAACTTATCAATAAAACAACTAACAGGTATTCAAAGTTGTAATAGACAACTAACTTGCTAACAGAACAAAATAATTACATTATAAAAATTGTACTTGAGCTTTTATCACAAAAGCAACAACAACCAACTTGTTAACAAAACTAAATGATTACATAATAAAAACTGAACTTAGATCACAAAAACAATAACAACCAACTTGTTAACAAAACTAAATGTTACATAATAAAAACTGAGCTTAGATCACAAAAGCAACAACAACCAACTTGTTAAAGGAACTAAAAAATTACATAATAAATACTGAGCTTAGATCACAAAAGCAAGAACAACCAACTTGTTAATGGAACTAAATGATTACATAATAAATACTGAGCTTAGATCACAAAAGCAACAACAACCAACTTGTTAACAGAATTAAATGATTACATAATAAAAACTTAGCTTAAATCACAAAATCAACAACTTGTTAACATAATTAAATGATTACATAATAAAATCTTAGCTTAAATCACAAAATCAACAATTTGTTAACAAAACTAAATGATTACATAATAAAAATAAAAACTGAGCTTAGATCACAAAAGCAACAACCAACTTGTTAACAAAACTAAATGACTACATAATAAAAACTGAGCTTAGATCATAGAAACCACAACAACTAACTTGTTAACAGAACTAAATGATTAAAAAATAAAAACTAAAGTTGAAGGTAGGCCACAAGAGCAACAACAAATTAAAAAAAACCCATAATAACGAGGATCCATTACTTGAATTTAACCACTGAAACCGACGCTCACCCAATATTAACATCATCAGGAAACTTTGACAACTTTGATGTCCGTCCCCACTTCTGATCGGGTGTCCGCGTTAGCGTAAATAGAGGGCAAACACAGCTTGTCGGAATACTCTAAAGCATGTGAATGTTTCGCATAAAACAGTTCGTACAATGGGAGATTACGCGGCAACGTCGCGATAAAGGGAGGAAAATCAAGAAAATGTCCGCGCATAAGCCGAAGTGGGATGAATTCCCTGGATGTGACGCATACAAGTGGCTAAACACGCAATAAATTTTATCTACAGTACTGTTTTTTAAGGTAGCTATCGAAGTAAATTTTAAATAAAAAATTTCAATTGTAGTCGTAGCTATCAAATTACTATATTACTTCTTGACTTTAGAAGGATGGTAATCTAAACAAAAAGATTTTGAGCTTTACTACAAGTTGAACCTCAAAGTGACGTCCTAATCCGGCGAATTTTCCGCGGACAACTGCAACGCGGTATCGCCTTCATTCATGAAGCACTAAATGGGTAGCTTGAAGGACACGCCACCTTTCGGGAGTGGTCCTCTTCTACTTACAATATACGCACATTTAAAAAATGTAAAGGGGCACTAAAATTCAAGGATGTTATAACAGTTAGAATTTAATAAGTTAAATAATAATAGTTGAGTTTAATAAGTTAAACGATAATAGTTGAATGTTTGTTAGTTGTATTTTAAAAGTTATTAACTTTAATTTATTTAAAGGATTTAAAATTTAAAAAATAAACATTCAACATTATTACTAATTTCCTTATTATATTGTTAAAACAAATTTATTTATTTATATATAAAAATAAATATAAGATGTTGAAATAAAGGCTTTTCAAAATTTACCCGCAACGTACGTTCAAATTTCTAGGTCGAACGTTCGTGTTAATGTTCTCCAAAATTACAGACATATAGTATTTATTTACATAAATTTATGTTTATATGCAATGTATCTGACATTTAATATTGAAGGTGAAAGTATGTTATATATATACATACATTATTAAATAATAAAATACAAATTTATTAAAAATAATATAATTTATGAAAATATTTATTTTTTATAAGATTTGGTGAATATTATATTAATATTATAATAAAAATATTTGAGTTTTTTATTTATGGAGAAGAAAGTTACTTACTGTATGATGATACTCAAAATCCAAAGTTGTTGATTATATATATTATATTTGAAGGGATCTTAGACCATCATTTTGTTTCTATGCAACTGTTGGAAGACACCGCCAAATTCTGCCAAATTCCAAAGTCGAAGGGACCTAGACTATCATTAAATTTCTATGTGACTGGTGGTGGACACTGCCAAATTACAGGCATGATCTATATCTGTGAAGAATGGGTAGTGTTTCGCTATTCTATTCTTTGAGATTCCAGTTCTATTTGGATTGTTGTTATTATGATTTTATTTCTTTTATTATTCTTATAACTTGTGAAAATGTGCTACCATTATATGAAATGAACCAGCTATCTTTCAATTTAGATTTTTGTTATTATAATCTTATTTCTTTTATTATATTCTTCCCCATTCGGTTGTAACTATAGCTATTATTCCTATAACCCCATCCACTGTGAACATTTGCTACCATTATATGAAATGAATCATAAATCTTTTCACGAACAATGATTATCTCGGTTTATTCTTTCGGGCTATAGTTTGAAATATGTTAAGTACTTAACGGCATACCTACTGCATTATGTTTTAATAGGACTGTTATTCTTTAGAGTAGAATTATAAAGAATTATAGTCAAGAAATACACTTTATTAGTAGATTGTTTTGTTTTTAGAATCTTTCAATAATTTAACAAAACAAATCGAAAAAATAATATTTTTATAAAATAATGTTCTCAAACAAATTTATTAAAGAATTTTACATTTTAATTTCATTCACAATCCGTTAATAATCCAACAAAACAAACTATTCTTTACATTTTAATTTCATTCAGAATCCGTTAATAGTCCAACAAAACAAACTAACCCCCCAAGAAATAATTTTTTTTTGAAGTAATGTTCTCAACCAAAGTTTATTAAAGAATTTTTATAAGGTATTATGACAATTTGAGACCGTATCGCTGTAAAGACTCTCCATGCATAAGAATGAATGGCCAAAGCCATGTAGGTTCTAAGGTTCATCATTATATACTTCTACATTATAAAAGATTCATGTAGGTTCTAAGGTTCACCTTTATATACCTCCACACTATAAAAGATTTATAAATGATCTTCCCTCATATTTCTTACGTAAACAACTTGACCATAGTATTGGAATTATAAAATATCACGATTAAATTTAAAAAAAAATTAAGTGAAAAATTTATGGTTATGAAAATATAAAATATATTTAGTTACAAGATTGTTTTGGTTCTCATTTCCTCTCTTGGTTTCTTACAAAAGGCCAAAGTTGAAAAGGAAACGAAGTTTGTTTTGATATTAAATTTTTAAATAGTGTAGGAAGATAAGAAATAAGTGAAAACATACTTACACCGAGGGATGGCTGATACACAATGATCTTGCACATAAGATATTTAGTTTTTTGTTTAAAAAATAAGTAAAATTGATGTAAAATAATTTTATAGTATATTTTTTATTTTAATATTTAAATTTTATATAAGAATAGATGATAAAAATTTTAAGGTTGATAATTTGTTTTTATAATTTTTATTAGATTATAAATTAAGCATATATAAAAGTTATGTGCGGTTTTTATTTGCAATATTTTTATAAAAAAAAAAGTAAAACTATATTGTTATCAATTCAATTAAATCATATAAAACTTGTTTTTTATCAAAGATATTTTGTATTTGTTTTCTTATAAAAAATATTCTTTATCTTTTTCACTCTTACATGACTAGTTGCCTTCTAAGGTTTTTATTTTTCCTATTGGCACCTCATACCCTAATATTACCTTTCTAGGAAATACACATAATATTCCAAGATATGATTTTCATCATCACTTTTTAATTTTTATTTGTGGGTTTAGCTTCACTTCTTATTAAGACTTGCAATATTTAGTTTTGTTTTCCCATATCAATATCTCTCTAAGTTTTTTTTTTTGGTTTTCCTCTCTTATTAATCATTAACACCAAAAATTTCATCTTCATCAATCCTTTCAATTTTATATATTGTTCATAATAAGAGTTATCATCCACAATTTTTTCTTACGAAGTGCAAGGGATAACCTAAAAAGCATTTGTTAGTTATGTTTCCATAGAAACCTTTAAATTCAAGGATGCTCCTCTATATCAATTACCTCCCAAAGTGGCTTTAGAAACCTAAATTACTATTGATATATTTCATACTCATTTCTTTATTATGCCTTGAAACCCTAAAGTGAAAGTGATAACCTCTATAGTACTTTCAATTCTATTGCAAGGAGAATATTTTATATTATATGAGAAAAATGATGGTGATTTATCTAGAATAAAAATATCCTCTTTTGCCTCCTTTGTTTTAAAATTTTCCTCTATATTTTCATTTGCACATTTTATTCCTTTCGCATTTGAACTTGCATATTTACTTATTCATCGCTTGTACGATGGCCTTTGTGATGTTGTAGTTAGGATTTATTTACCTCTTTTTTTGAATTAAAATATCCTTGATCTATTATAACTTCTACCATACTACGATCCTCTTTCTTCATCTTGAAGATTATTTCATGACCACATTTTGTCATATCTCTCTCTTTATAATTTTCTCTTTGCAATTTCTTTCCATGCATTTAATCTCATAATATTTATGGCATCAAAATACAATATTTTTATAATTCACTTGTTTATCGAATTCCTTTAATTCATATTTAATATTAATAAACTATGGAAAAGGTTTTACAACATAAATAGCATCACATATTTGGGTATGTACAACATGCTTTCACTCCTTAATGGTTGGTCCCTCCTACATTAATTCCCCTAATGTATTAAAACTATTATTCAAAACATCCTTATTGATAAGATGATATGGAATTCCAAAATACCTAACCTACACTAGAATATTTTTAGTAGTTTTTGCATTGATAGAGAAATATTACTCCATGGTCTTAAATATAGAGCATCTCCCCCCTTAAACCATGGATCACAAACCATTATTTTTTAAACACATGAAAATATGTGATATCACTAACTCCTTTGAATTTATTTAAAAGGATTTACAATAATATCCCTTTTACTATTTTTTTCTCAGGAGACTACAAAATGGGTATTCTCCATTAGAAGCTCTTTTTCATGGAAGTGTAGGTAGTTGTGAATATTTTCTTGTATCCCTCTATGTAGGTGCAATTATTGTGCATGAGCCATCATTGGTTGGATCTATTCTTTGTACTTGTTATACCTCCAAAATATGGTTAGAGTGTTTGGGGGTTCACCCTGGTCAAACCCCATGTTTATAAAGATAGAAGACACTAAAAATAACTTTAAAATATGATAAAAACTATATAAACTTAAGTAAAACTCATATAAACAACATACTTACCTATTTTATAGCCTATGTGTTGTCAAAAATCAAGTTTGCAAATAGGTGTGTAAACCAAAATATTCATACATGAGTGCGTAAACCTTCATTTTCTTCTTGAGGAAATGATCTCTTGGTGCAGTTGCATCTTTGATCTTTTGTCAAGTCACCTTCAAAAATCACTTTTTTTATTGGTAGCTTGTTAATATCACAAAGAGAATGGTAGATTTAATGGATATTTCTATGCTATATGGATGATGGATGATGTTGATGGATGTTTATATGGTTAGATTAAATTTTATAGAGTTTTGTTGAGATAGAGTGGATATATATAAAATGGTGAAAGTGGTTTTGTATTTACAGAATTTGCCATGGTTAGGGGAGGGGCTGAGATATCATTGTGAGGTGTTCCCTATGAGGTGTGCATTGTGAGGTGACCATTATGAGGTGTACCCTAAGGTGTATTCAAAGGTGGCATATCTTATAAGTGAATTTGGGTGAAAGAATCTCTCACCCATATACATATCTTAATTACCTAGAGGAAAGTCTCCAAATGGTATTTATTAAATTTGAGGTAGAAAGATTTTGAATTTAGTTTATTATTTATTTATACAAAAGTCTCCATTTCCTATTTATTGACCAGGATATTGAGAGATAGATGAAATATCTAGATGATAGGTGGAAAGGCTAGACTAGGCTAGGCTAGTTAAAGTAGACCAGGTGAAATAGATAGGCTAGGCTAGTCAAAGTATATTAGGTGAGGTGAAAATCTTAGCTTAAATCATGATTAGACTTAATTAAGCATGTGTTTAGCCATAAAGTAAGTTTTGACCAAAAATATTGACTTTTGACCATAAAGTACTTTTTGACCAAGGTAAAGATTTCAACTTTAGTTGAGTTATGGTGGAGGTCACATGAGGACCCAAGGTTAAGCATAGAAAGGAGCTTAGCTAGACCAATGGGGCTAATAAATATGACTAGTACTTTTGATGATTGAATAGTGTATTGAAGCTAATTTATGTAATTTTTATGGGTTTTACAAATTGGTCAGCTACGATGATGAAGAGAGTGATAATGTACGACTTTTGGGTGTCTACATTTTACCCTTGTTTCTACTGTATTGTGTGAAAACATGATTCATTACAAAAATTGATTATATAGACTGACAAATGATTTGGAAGGCAAATTATTTGTGATTGATAACTTGTGGATGATTGCAAGAGAGAGGTATTGATAAAAAAATATTTGTGATTGAGTACAATACTTTGCAGCATCATAATGATTGCTTTTGAGGGAAGATGTAGGATTACCTTGTTCTATGACCAATGTGATATGTTATAATTGTGGAAAGAATAAATACCTTTGCAAATTTTTGCTTTTGATTGATTGATGAGTTTTTTTTTATAATATTTAACAAACCATTGGAGCTATAAGGTGGAGCTTAGTTAGGTGCTTCATTCAAAAATGGTCTTATGACTACCATTTTGGATAAGATAATCCATGAGCTATGTACAGTCACAGGCGTTTGAGGTTTATCAAGTATTTGTTTGTTTTGAATTAGAATTTTGATTGAGAAGAGAAATTTTGCTTTTTCTTTTTCTAGCAAATGAGGACTGAGATAATCTTTAGAAAAAACATTCTTAGGTAAATTTTGTATTTGTAATTATATGTTTAGTTGTTTGATCATATGTAACGTAACATTTGAATTTGTTGAATGATGACTCCCTCAAGTAATGAATGGGCAATGGAGGAGATGAAAAACGATGACGAGTAATTTGAAAATGATGAAAATAATGGTGAGAATGATGAAAATTACAAATGGGGGCTATGCAAGGTCATAGCCATGCATAATGTGAGAATTTGAACACAAAATGGTAGGTTTGCACATGGGTGTGTGAACCAAAATTTTTGCATGTACTTGTGTGAACCTATCGAAAATGACGTATTTGAGCATAAAATTGTTGTGGTGGGGTCATTTTGCATGATGTGGAATGAGGATAGAGTGGTGAGAAATATTTCTCAAAGTAAAGCACTATCGGATTACGAAACGAAAAGCAAGCAATGATGAGTGGAAAAGTAAGTATGAGTGCAGGTCAGAGCATACCAATGATAAGTACACTTTTTCTTGCGATGATGTTTATGAAAATGAGGCTTCAAAAATGAATCCTAAGGAACAAATTTATAGTGAAATGAAACTATGAAAGTGCATGAGTATGGAAATGCATGCAACTATGTGTGTTGAAAATTCATGTACAAAGTGGTATTTTAGCCAAATGGGTACTCGAATCTGCATTTTGTTCTCAATTTTAACTTTTTGACTTGAAATATGTGCATGGAAGAATGTGTGTTTTTCGTCATGTTTTCATGTTTGCATGAGAAATGATTGCATGGGATTGATGTATGTGTAAATGGGTACTCTTTTTTGTAATTTGTTGATCCTATTAATTTTTTTCTCATTTTGCATGATTGTACATGTGTGTGCATTTGAGCATGTTTTGATATGTTGTTTTTCAAATATTTTTGTACAACTATGTTGTTTGTTTGAAATGGATATTCAAAAATACCCTCAGCTCCAAGTTTGCACATGGGTCTATGAACCAAAATGGTTGCATGTTGGTGTGACAATAAAAAGGTTTGCATGTGGCTTTGCAATTTTTTTTTGAAATGTATATTTATAGGTGGATGGATAATACATTGATGAGAAATTTACATGTTGAAATGGATGTATGTAGGTGAAAAATGTACAACTATGACATCGAATTCAGTCATTGAGAGAAAAATTTCAAAATGTGTGGGTGGCAGAGGATAGCACTTGGTTAGGTGATGCTATATGGTATGTTTTATGGGAGATGTAGAGTGTGCATGCCAACCAGGCATATGTTTTAACATTTTGTGAGAGGTAGAATTCAGATAGAAATAATATTTCATGTCTCGATAGGGAAAATGACTATCACATTGGAGGATGTGTATCACATCTATCAAATGCTAATAGAGGGTGTCATAATGAGGGCAAAAAAGAGAGCTATGTGAGATATTATATTACAAAGAGCTTTCAAATAAATATGGGGTGAGGTGAAGTATGATGGTGGTGTGGACTATGAGAAGTATTGGATGGACAAGATGTTGTTCAACCACCATACGATGGTGATTTTATTGGTGGTGCATCATGCACTACCAAATAATTCAAAGGTGAAATTCCCTTGGAATATGATGGGAGTAGTCTACAACATGGTGGAGCAGAAGGTGGTGTTTGCTTGGGCACCTACATCCATAGGTCTTTAGATAGTTGTATTCCATTGTGAGGATAGATCTATTAGGGGTGAGCTTCAAATTGTTATTGCAACTATAGGCATGGGATCATATCACAATAGGGAATCCAATTATGCTACCATAAAATGTGCATAGATTTATGGGTAGTGATGTGCCCTATGTGCTGAGATAGTAGACTAACATGAATATGTAAATTAAGAGATATCTTGAGGATGATGAGTCACATTATAGAGGGTTGTTATATGGACTAACAATAGATAACATCACTTAGAGATCATGGAAAGGAGCACATAAGTAGCCAGAGGATGGGGAGCAATTGTGTAACGTGATATGGAGCCAATGGATGATTGGACAATATGGGACATAGGTGGAGTACTTAACCTTCTTGAGATTGATGCAGTAATTTATTTTATGATAGGGATGACCAAATCTACCAATGGTCATCTAGAGGATGAAGGGATATCAGGAGTTGTGATTTATTGTACCTCCCTTGGATATTGAGAAAGATGATGAGATAGTTATTCTATATGTGGATAACATTGGGATGAATCTAGAGTATGACACTTGGTGGGTGCTACAAAGGTGGAAGGCAAGAGTGAGTGTGATAGATATATGGGATGAGTTTGCAGGTTGGCTACCTACAAGAGCAATAATGATATCATGAGATGATGATGATGCAGGTGTAGGATCACCATGTGTGGGAGGGGTACCAAGATAACTAGATCCTAGGGAGGAGGAAGAGGATTTAGATATCTTACTTTGATGGGTGCGACACTAGTGAGGGAATGTGGCAAGATCATTGCATGGAGATGTTGAATATTGGATGAGTCAGGTACTACTAGTAGAGGAGTTGGTACCAATGAAGTGGATGCCCTTACATTAGGTGATGGCATCGATGGGTGAGGCACAAAATATAGGAGATAAGAAACCGATGAGGGAGGTTCCATAGATGGGTGAGATAACTCAGATGAATGGGGTGGCAACACCATAGTATTTAGAGTTTAACTTTTTTATTAGTCTATGTGAGATAATAGTGGCATAGGTGAGGTAACGCTCCTGCCAGAGTCCATGTGAGATTTGGAGGGATGTAGGAATGAGAGAGAGATGGAGTGGACTACATAGTAGGATGTGTTGATAGTAGAGAGGGACACTACCAGAGTAGAGATGCAGATGGTGGATGAGAGACTAGAGGTTGCATTGGTAGAGGTGAGGTATATTATGGATGAGGTGATATGGGTTGTGGATGAGAGATATTATAGTGAGACAACAAGATGAGGTGATATTAGAGGTGGATCAACTAATAGCTGAGAGGTATGCTATTGTGAAAGAGCAGGATGATGTTAGAGTTGTGAGGAATGAAATGATTAATATGGTCTATCAATAATAGTAGTAGCTTTACAAGGCTAGGGAGTAGGTGGAATCTAAGAGGGCTATCCAATTGGAGAGTGTGGAGTGATTATAGTGGAAGGTAAAGGAGATGAAGGTTGTAGAGGATTGAGTTATGGCCAAAATTGAGGACCTGCAAGAGAGGATGAAATAGTCATAACGGGATGTGGAGGTGGTAAGGGTAGAGAAGGAGCATAATAGATTTGAGGTAGCAAGTTTGCAAGGAGAGGTGCAACGTTTACAGTGAAAAAACATAGATATTTTAGAAATCTATTCACAGGAAGATGTGAAGAGGGTGAAATTTGAGGAAGATTTGATTATGTGTAGGTTCTCACTAGCAGTGTATTCAAAGTCACACTCATGATCAAGATTGCATACATATACATGATAAAGTTAATGGAGTACTCCCTTTGTGGTTCATATGAGTCAGAGGATGAAAAATCCAACAACCTCACAAGAGGAGGAGCATGCCTTAGATCTGAGTAGATTAGTGATAAAATTAGGTGCTGAGGACGTATCGATAGCTCAGGAGAGGAGTGGAGAGACTCCTAGCTAGCAACATGGTTTATGGATCTTTTTTTTTGTGGCCAAGTGACCATAAATTTTTGTATGAGCAACATATACGTGCTATGTACATGTGATGAGGTACCCGAAGGGGTACACATTTTTTATAGTCTGATGATATTTTTTGTTATATATATATACATGACATTCTTTAGTGTTATATCTTATTGCATTTTCATGTATGTTATGTTGCTTTTGTGTACATGCATAAGAATGATATGAATGTATGAATGTAGCATAAATATGTAATAAATGCATTATCATTTAGATTATAAAGATCATAAATGATAAAATGATAATGAAAATGAGTGAGCCATGAACATATAACCCATGAGAGACAAACAAACATGTAATGCATAATGTGAAAATAAAACGTAAATGTCTATAAGAAGTATACATGTGGTGGATATGGATGTAACAAATGGATTCAAAACTGATATGAGTATGCTATAGATGAGTATTCAGTTGGATGTAAAAAATACTAAACAAGGTACTTTTATTATAGCAAAATAAGTGATAGTGTGAAGAGAGTCAAACATGATAGTTTGAGAATTCAAACCCATTGAATAATTGAGAGAGATTCTTCAAAAGTATCAACTTGCTTGGTTAAGGATAAGTCAATCATTGACCAGTGTGTGTAAAGTGATGTTCATGTAACCATTTTGAAAGAGGATAATTTCAATTGATTGTTAACTTAGCTTGTAAGCTAACTCATCCACAAGCACATAGTGGTTTGTATAAATTCACTAATGTGATAGACATGTCACCACTTGTAATCTATACACCACTACTAGGTATGTGTCTAGAGCCTAGTTTTGGTGATGGAGATCACCCCATGATTTTTTATTGACCTAAGGACCTCAAGGATTCAATATTATTGGTGGTACCATTTTTGTAGTGCTCTTTTTGGGCTTTGATTTTGTTTTTACCTATTTATTTTATATCTTATGCTTTTTTCAATCTTCATGTTTTATCTAGATCATGCAAATGATACGATGAATGGGGTGACTTTCACTAGGTGGCCAATATATGTGCAATATTGCTTGTCATATTCTTAAATTTTTCTTAATGTGTAATATGTGTAATTTGATCCATAAAATAACTTAAGTCAGCCAAGGGAAGATTTGAAGTGCTTTAGAAATTGCCAACTTTAGATCGTGGTTTGATTGACTTAACTGTAAATGGTTAAATCATGCAAAGATTTCAATGATCTAGACTCATGAAAATGGGTTTGTAAATCAAAACTATCATGCTAACAAGTGTGTATTTAATTCTTTAGATGTACTATTTACAATGAATATGTATAGACGTGCATATGGACAAAATTTATATGAATGTAAAGATGTATGAAGAATGAGAGATGTGACATATAATGACAATGTAATGAGCAATGACTAGGTGCTGAAAATGTGTGAACATACAATGAGCAATGCAATGAATAACATGATTTTACTATGCATGGAGTATGAAAATACTATATGAAATTGCCCCAATATGATTTCCAAATAGAAGGGAAAATGGAAATAATGGAGAAAGTTGATACGAGGAGATGAGTGTAAGAATAAATGGGAAATATTTCAGGGTACTAATGTGATTGATGAAGTAAGACTGTGGTGCCATAAATGAGTGTGAATATGGATATGATGTAAGAAAATATAATAAAGAAAATAATAGAAGAATATAAATAAAGAAAGAAAAGGAAATTTATCAAAGGTATGTAGCCACTCAAAGTGTGACCATACAACATTGACAAGTAACAAGAAAGAGGGGAAGAAATAAGGAATATAAGATCAAATCAAAGGTATGTATCTGATCGAAGTGTGACCATACATAAATTATTGAAGAGGAAGGATACAAATAAGAGAAGAAAGAGAAGATAAGCATAATAGAATGATGCAATTTGACATACATTGTGAATGGATAGTTTTGTTGTTTTGTTTTGTTTTGGTGTTTGCATTTTTGTATTTAAATAAATGGTTTGTACAAAGAATGGTGAGCCATTTTGAAAGTGATTAGGCATAAAATACCTAGAGATGAATGATATTGATGGGTTCAAGGTCAGAAAGACCTTCAATATTGGTAATATGACATGCCCTAGAAATGAATTTGTGTGTAACGATGTAAAGGCCTAGCCAATTAGGCATAAATTTATCATGAAGATGGTATTGTTGGCTAGTGATCTATTAGTTATCTTTGAGGACTATATATTCAATTTGAAATTCTCGTTGATGTACCTTACTAATATAGGTGCATCATATATGGTCTTTGTAAATGCATATGTGTTCAATAACATGAATGTGATGTTCATACAAGAGTGTTAACTAGTCTAATATTGCTTAATGAGCAATATAATCATCGATAAATTCTTGCATTAATGCACAATTATGAGAAGATCGAGGTCGAGGGGTAGTAGATTTAAAAAATTTTATTTCCCTAGTTGCAGTTTGAATGTTCATTCTAAATACCCAAAGTTTTAAGGGAATTGGGTGATTCCAATTATGATATGATCCTATAATGGGTTTATACAAATAATGGTGCACATGGTTTAATGGATAAGTTTAGTTGAATTCCTCACATAGTACACAAACACTCTTGGTCTTGAAAAGTATAACATTATCATAGATGATCATGAAGGAAATGTCAAAGCGGTAGGTGATGTGTGAAGTAATGAAGCTGAAAATTTTAGGACCTATTGTTTGGATGAAATAAGTGTCTTGAACCTAGTTTGTAAAGTAATCCATAGTAGTAATGATATAGTTGTGATTGTTGTATGAGGTTGGTATGATTGTTTTGATAAAATACAAACCTCATTGAAAATAAAAGGCCACATAAATTGAATTTTTTGGAGTGCTTAATATGGTAAAAAGTGTATTATTAACATGGTGTTGCCATTTGATATACTTCTAAATATATTCACAACCACTATGCTCTAGTGTAGGCAAATACTAACCCATGTGTGAGATTATTCACAATGACATGTTGGATTTCATGTGGTTTGAGATAATTTCAAAAGATTCCATCATGGTTGCATTTATAAATAATATCTTCTAACAATGAATAATGGATTCCTTTTTTTTAATGCTCATTGATGTGTGTGGGAAAAATCTGAAGAAAAATACCTAATATAATAGAATCCTTGACATGGTAAAAATTAAGGATTATGAGGTTCGTCCATTCATACAATTAGTATGAGAAGACGATAAAGTGTTATATGGAAGAAGGGCTAGATCCTCTAAAGTATAATGTAATAAGATAGAAGGAGAACTCCCCCAGGCATTGAAGTGGATTAAAGAGGTAATGTGATCTCCTAATCATGAAAGTGAGTAGACAAGGGAAGGAACACCCCCTCCCAAGTGATGAAGAATTGGTTGAAGTGGATGAGCCATAATGATGGTATTAAAGAAGTAGATACTATATGGTCTTTCCATCATAATTAATGTAAGATGCTCAGATTTGAAAGGGATGAATATCCTTAGAACTTTACCTTTGACAAGATTTGAATTTTGGTTTGATTTGGTTAGCCATTCAACCATAGATGGATCCTACTCATGATTGCTTTAGTGGGTGCATTTGTGTCCTAGAGATAGTATACACACATGATTCCCCTACATTCGATGGCATGTAGCATACCAAATGTTGATTGGATTAGATTTTTTATTGAGAAGAGAAATTTTGCTTCATGTTTACCCTAGGAAATGAGGGTTGGTAATAGTCTGAAGCAAAGTTCTTGGATAAACATCATTTAAAAAATTGAGTATTTATATATTTATCATGCGTAAGGTAGATTTTATGTGTGTAATATCTACTCAAAGTTATGAATGGGCAATGAAGAAGACAAGAAATGATGATAATATGATTTAAAGGAGGAATATACCCATAATTGTAGATGTTGGATTGTAAGAAGGAGAAGTCCCCTAGTTGTAGAAGATGAGTTGGAAAGAGAAGTCCCTCAATTCAAGAAGATGAGTTGGAAGGAGAAAAAGTACCCACGTCATAGAAGATGAATTGAAAGGAAAAGTCCCCTGGTTGTAAAAAATGGAGAAAAATATGGAAATGAAAGGTGAGAAGGTGTAGAAAATATGAAATGTTAGCACAAATGGAAAGATCCACGTAGAAGGTGACAAATGCAATTGGAAAAGTCAGGTTTGCACACCATGCACACCTAACTATATGACCCATGTGCAATATTTTTGCAATTTAAGAGATCAAACAATATTAAAATTATGTAAAATTTATACTATGGAAATATCTTTTCAATATTGATCCAACAGTAGTAGTTTTTAGAAAATTGGAGATGATTTGATAAGTGAAAAGTTGGGTTAAATATACCCTTATTTTGAAAGTAAAAATCGGTATGACTGGTTAGAAGGGTGATGGAGGAATATGATGACTTTTTTGGAAGTGATGTGTCACTTGATAAGAATATCATTGGATGAGCATGTGGTGGTTAGATATAATGAGTATTGCAGACACCAAAACAGCACCAATCCGATTATGTGACTGAAAACACTGATCGCTTTGACAAACACAGCCCCTAGGGCAGCCCTCAGAGGTCAAACAGTGGTCTTAACCACTTTCATAGCAATTTTGTGAGGTCAAGAAGCAATTTGGCACACTTAGACACTTTTCCTAGTAATCGTCTCACCAAGGGGACGATTGCTAACTTGAAATCGTCTCACCCAGGGACGATTTCTGAAATCGTCTCCGATAAGGACGATTTCCAAGTTTAACGGGCAAAAAGACAAATGAGGCCAAGTGGCAGCCCAGAACAGTCAGTTGATGACTCTTGCCTCGCACGCATGTGTGAGTGGACAAATAGGCCATTTGAGGACTGTCACAAGGGCGATTATGAAAGCCCAAGTCAATGGAGGACTCCCCTCCCTCATGGGAAGACAAGACTGCCACATGGTGCCTATGACCAACACATGGCATTTGTGCTTCCCTCCCAAAAGAGACCCCATGGGTCTATAAAAGGTGGGACTTTTCTCACCCAAGAAATACAAGGTTGAAGGAGTTTTCAAGCAACGAAGTGCTGCTCGAGTTGAAGACCCACTTGCATCCCTTTTGGTTCACCTTCCCACATCCACCAATCTCTTTTGCAAGGGAGGTTGTTGGGTGGCTTTTGGAAGCTTGAATCGGACCTAAATCCAACACATGGACACCTGAATCAACCAATTCGCCGACCCCCCCAATCCTAAGAGGTTTTGGGCCCATCCCTAGTGGATTGGCGCTGGAATCAAGTGCCAACGGTGGGAGGCCCACTTGGGCATCCCCGCACTTTTCTTAAGTTTTATTTCAGAAGCATTCTAGTTTATTTTCTCATGCTGCATATTGTGTTTTCTGTTTGGTGAATTCATAGCTGCAATTTCGTAACCTTTGATTAGATTCTAGTATGTTTTGTGTCGTTTTGTAGTTTCACTAACTTGCAGGAGGCGATATCAAATTCTCGAGGGTAGAGGCCAAATTGGGAGAATCCGACCATCTGGGTCGTCCCAAAATGGCCCCAATTACATAACCCCTCTGTCTCGTAGGTGTTTTGGAGACCTCGGGAGTTGACATTGGAGCGTGTCAGTTCGGCTTCCCCAACATAGAAGAAATCGTCCCACCCAGGGACGATTTACAGTCAGAAATCGTCCTACCCAGGGATGATTTCCAGTTGAAAGCATATTGGCCGACTGTCTCAGTGGCAATGGCCTGTTGGTAACATTTTCTATCTTCTGGCAAGTTTTCAGGCTGTTTAGAATCATTTTGTTTATTGTTTTAGATAAATGTTTGCATGCATCTTTTGATGATTTTAGAAGAACGAACACTTTTCACTTGCAGCAGGTGCTACTGACATCTTGGTTGTTTCTTTGTTCGCAGGAGAAGCAGCGGAGGTGAAGAACTCATCGACATCAATGGCGGCATCATCTTGGCCCGCCCATTGCAATCGTGGGCACGCGAAAAGAGGAACATTGAGTGATTGTAATCGAATTCTTTTAACGCTCCTAGCCCCCGAAAAGGGAGGAGACGTCATTGTAACAAAGATCAAGGGATATTAATGAAAGGGCTGTGTTTTCTCCATTTGCTTGTGTCTCTTCCAATGCGTTTCTTTTCCATTTCATGCACTTTACATTTCTAGGACTTAAGCGCATTTGATTTTGGTTGCATCGCAATTAGTGTTTCCTTTGCCCAGAATCTCGTGCTTTCAGTGGCGATCACGGTGGGACCTGTTCCCTATTTTTAAGATCATAGAAAACTAATCGGGTTTTTGTGTTTTGTGTTTTACAGGTACATTTTTTTTTTGCAGACTGTTAACCGTCTCTAATTGTTACGATTACTTTATCGGAAATCGTCTCACCCTGAGACGATTTTAAAATCGTCTCGCCGGGGACGATTTCTGTTCCGTAAATCGTCTCACCGGGGGACGATTTTCTGTCTGTAGATTTTCGGAGCATAAATTCAGAGGCAACTGGAGCAGGCAGAGAAGAGGTAGGGATTTTATCATCTCTGTTAAATTTTCTGTTTCTATTTTCTGTTTCTTTGACTGTTTTCATTTTATCCTGCATACTTAGGGAAAATCATTCATGCTTGTTTCATTTTTGCTAAATAAAATGAACCTCACACACTCCACGTAACAATTTTAAACCAAGGAGCTGGTCGTAAGACCCCAGCCCTTTATCAAGACCATTGGTGGATTTCATCACCACCTTGGCTTGATTTGCATCCATTTCTCGATTGTCAACTCTTGTTAGGCGTAAATCCTGACGAAGACAGATCGAGTGTCACTGGGGTGATTCCCATGTGCGTGAGGATAAGTTTTCTATGGTAGGTGCCATTAACAGGACAATCCCCCTTTCGTACCGCCTACGTACCACATGCCTTCTGCTCTCACGTACCTATAGTCTCCCTCTCATAAGGGCGGGTATATAGAGAGGTTGGTATATCGGCCCGGTTGGTATATTGAAGGGGCTACCATTTTGGGAGTTATATGAGCCGTCATAATGCATTTAAACGATCTTCAAAACCTACAAAAACAAAACAAAACACCAAAATGCACTAAACCAGTTTAGGGCACACCAATAATCCTTAAAAGAGATAATCACGGTTTTGTGAATGTGTGTGCTTAATTCTGCTTAGTGTAGACAAAAAAAAATCATAAACGAGATAAAAACTTATTTAGATAGCATAGAAGCACCGCAATGGTGTACACCCGCAGTCAAGCCCAATCAAGGGCAGAAGCTCCGGAAGGTACACAAGAAGCAGGCACAAGTCGCCTTCGCTTCAGTCCTGAGGATTTGGTCATACCGCCTTATAGGTCTAACCTACAAAAGAATCCAATTCAGAATCCTCGGTGGGGTATGCCTATTCAAAGTAGCCCCTTTCGGGAAGATGCCTTACATGTAGACCTTGACATAAATAGAGAATCACCTCTTGAAGTTAGGCATGAGTGGCCACCGCGCGATGAAGCGCTAGACAGGCACACCGTCCATTTGGAGGGGCAACGTGGATATGGCGTCCCTTCTTTACCTATCATCAGAACAGAGAGACCAAATCCGGAGCGCAGGGCTCCTTACATAGGGCGACCTAACTCCGCCCACCCCCTTCACACCCGTGAAAGGGAGTACGAGGAAAGCCATCGCATTCCTCGAGGGCAACAAACAACGTGGGAACCTTGCATTTCCGCACCAGCAAGATATCATGATCACCCCTTGAGGCCAGAACCTCGAGCACATACCGCTTACCTCGACAGAGGGAAGCGACCCATTGAAACCTTAGATCAACAAACTCGAGGTAAACACATAGGAGAAACATTCGAACCTCCTGAGAAAAATAGGGTAGACCAAATTGACCCAGATGTCACCAGATATACCACCCGTCAAGCCCAAACCATGCGGCTTAAACCAAGTTATCAGGAAATAGAGTATCGACACCGCTTGGATAGAGAACGCATGCAACGCGAAGCGGATGAGTTACGCTATGAAATACCTGAGAGGGGGCCAACCCCTCGCATCCAAAGAGCTAAAAAGTATGAGAGGCATAATCCGTTGGTGCAGGACAAGTCTCCACGACCTCGTCAAGCTCTGCCTCCAAGACCTCATAGATTCGAGAGGGAGGCAACTCCCCGAAACAATGATGGGTACCTTCAGCAAGAGCTTGATCAGGGTCATAGGTTTCGCCTAGAGACTCCTCAAGAATTTTATGAGGAGTATGAACCAGAAGAGGAATATGTTGAAACTCCCCATCAAGGCAGGAGGGATGCCATTCGGCCACCCCTCCATAGGCCTCCAGTTTATCGTAACTTGCAACAAGAGCGAACAAGAGAGGAAGAAATAAAATCTTCCGATGCATACCAAGCGCTATTGGAGCGTTTGGAGTCTGTGGAGACAAAAGCTGCTGGGCATCAAAAACCCACATTACGTCTACTCCGTAGTAATCCGGTGCATCCCTCAGTGCCTACACCTCTTTACCCCGAACACTTCAAGTTGCCTCAATTGGCAATTTTTAAAGGTGAAGAGGACGCACAGGAACACGTTACATGATTTCTAAGCCAATGCTTCGGCATCCAAGATAATGACGCATTGTTGCTTAGAACATTCATAACCACATTCGTAGGCCCTGCCTCGGATTGGTTCACACAATCGCCCAAACACAAAGATAAGCAATTTAGATCAATTAGTAGACGCGTTTCTTGAACGCTTTGCCTTCAACACAAGGAAGAAGGCATCACTAAGTGATTTAGCGAGCCTCAAGCAATTTGAAGAGGAAACAATGGCAGCGTACGGGAATCGATGGAGAGCTTTGCTTTCTAGGTTACCCTACCATCCTCCTATGTCTGATCTCACGTAGATGTTCGCAAAAAGTTGCTTAAAATCAATCTCTGGTCTATTGTTGCTGCGACAATACGACAACTTAGAAGAAGCTTTGGCGCAAGCCAGAGTCATAGAAGAGATTAAGATAGGCGAAGGCGCAATTGCCAAGCCTAAGAAGAAAGAGTGGAATAAAACCACTAAAACCGGGACAACGCAACCACAACACGCTGCAGTCAACCAAGTTGCGATAAATGTTCCTGCGCTTGTGCAAGAGACGTAGCCTCAAAAGGCTAACTACCGAGCAAGTGCCTCCCCGCTTATGAAAGAGATAATAGAAGATAGGAGAAAAATTACCCGCGTCGCCCTAGGCAAAATTTCACCCCATATGCGGAGTCTAGGGACTCCTTATTTGACCGCTTGTCAACGGCAAATTTAGTCACTCTACCGGAAATCCAAATTATAGACCCTAACATTCCCAAGCCTAGGGGGTACAGAGAGGAATTGTATTGTAGATTCCATAGGCGTAGAGGACATGACTTGAATGGGTGCTGGAAATTCAAAGACCTAGTCCAGGATTTGATCGACAACAGAACATTGGTTGTGGACAACCCCATCGCACCAAACAACCAACAAATGGGGGTATTCAAGGACCCCTTGCCAGCCCACGAGGCATAGACAAAACCACTCCAGATTAACGAGGTGCGACAAGATCTTCCCACACAGGGATTTGTGGGAATGATTAGCATAGTAACAAGGAACAGAAGGTACCCGACAGCTGCCCCTGAGGTAGCTACGAGGGAAGTTCCGAAACATCGCATCCTCAACAACGCCCAACGCAGTTACCTCCGCCTAGACCTGAGGTCACGATACGAACCAAACTCACGCAGAGTTTGCGGACCACGTCGGCTAGGCTGTCCATCTACGAGCTTATTCAACAATCAGATCCCCATAGAGAAGCTCTTATGGACATTTTAAAAGCCATTGAATTACAACCCCACGAGGCAAATTCTTTCAACGCCTTCGTGGGACATGTGAAACAATGTACGGAGCCGGTCATCACATTCAGAGAAGATGAGGTCAAAACGATATCAAATGACATGGCAGATCCACCCCTGCACGTTATCGCGCGGGTCAACGGGATTTCGTACAAGAGAGTGCTGATAGATACTGGCTCGTCCAATAACATCATAACCACTGCAGCCTTAAAGCATTTGAAGCTGCCAGCCTCTCACATCATAGCCTCCACGTACACACTGTGAGCTTTTAATGATGCAATATGCTCGACAGTCGACACAGTCGTTCTGCCAGTCCAGGTAGGACAAAAGTCAATACCTACACTGTGCCATGTGTTGGAAGGTGAAATGGCTTATAATATACTGCTAGGGCGGCCTTGGATCAGGGACATGAAGTGTGTCCCTTCGATCGCCCACCAATGCTTAAAGTATGCTTATGAAGGGGAAATACATGTAGTCCCAATGGACTTAGAGCCCTTCAAGTATTGCAATGCGGTACAATTCATACCTCAATCGACCCTCCCTTCAACGCATTTGGATTTCCAATTAAATCCATCTAAACAGGGTCCAATACCGCAGGCACCACTGGTGGCCAACAAGACAAAATCCCAGCCAGGTGAGACTTCATCACCTGCTCCTTCATCATCAACGCCACCTATCATGGCCCAATAGAAGGACAAGGGAAAACAAATCATGGAAGAGGTTAAGCCTCTAGAAGAAAGGTTGCCCACAATCTCAACGATATCAACAGAGGAAACACCCAACACAATAGAAACCAAGACTCCTGAACAACCAAACATGGAATGGACTCAGGAAGGACTACCGTTTCCTCCCACCCAATCATCAACAATCACTGTTGAAATGGCCAGTACGGGCCTGGGGGAGTACTTAGTGCAAAACATTGTGGCAACCCCCACATTGGAGTCAGTACAGGACATGGGAAGACCTCGCCTTCCCATAGGGACAATTGTTCCTCTAGGCTACCCACCGAACCAGACAAATTTTGTGTATGGGGGCCTTGATCATGGTCTTGAACCATGCCAACAAAAGGAAACAGACGAAGAACCTTTTGTTGAAAACATCAATTATCTATCAAACCCAAAATTTGCCCTAAAATATCTAGGCCAATGCAATTGGCATGGATACGGGCTAGGCAGATATGAGCAAGGGATGCGGATCCTTTGCCAACCAAGATATCAGATGCCATATGACAAGTCAGGGGTAGGGTTCAACCATCCCCTGCCATTAGACATCTTGGTTGAAAATATGCAAGGCCTAGAAATAGGCAACAAGGGGGGATTGGCACTAGACCCTTATGCCAATCCAAATACAGAATACACACTGGGAGACTACCTCCCATGGTCAACAAACACCCCTGGAAACAACAATAATCCCTCTCCTTTGCTAGAGAGAGGTGAAAGTTCGGATAGTAATCCTCAAAGAGAACATCAATGGCTGCCGGACATCTTTCTGAAGCTGTTCCCCTTAGAGGTTCCAGATGAAACAATACAATACCAAGAGAATCAGGTCCCTCCACCAAGAGTGGAACAATCGCAATGGGACCAGATTAATTCACTGGAACAAGAAGAGTCCTCAACGTCGCAAGCAACAGATGCTGAAGAGGATGAACAATTTTGGATCTATGAAAGTGATTCAGAAGATGAAACTGAAATGGACTATCTCAGACATGCGCGACGACATCACCGCGCTCTAACTCATGAAGATCTAATGGGACAGATGGGCATACTGCTGGGGCATGAATGGCATGTAGACCCAGCGAGGTGGGACCAAGTGTTGGATCCATGGCTCCAAATTCAAGATGAGCATCGTCCACCTCGAGATCCCATCATGACAGTAGTGCCGAGGGAAGACCCCGCCCTCCTTTTCACAAAATTCGCACCTAGGGAGGATCCATTCGTGCCTGTTCCCGTAGAGCCAGATCCAGAGTATAGGGAGCATCTAGAAGAAACAAGTTATCACACCCGTGGTTCTGGAGACCAAATTCATTCCATCCACATGATCTCCATTGATTTGACCGCACCCATCCGCAATCCGACCGATCCATCATGGTCATTGCATCTAGACATGGATGCCATCGACTGGGATCGCGTCAATTCACCATTGTCACCATCAGAGTATCGGCATTTCGGTGAAATGCTTCATTTTACCCCAAGGACAACTCGGGATATTTTTCAAGCTGAAGAGGGACCCGAGGTTCCAAACGCAGATCTTAACTCAGCTGATGATATCCATTTAATCCCAACTCCACATCATTTGGAGGACGGATCCCACATGTCAATCGAGGAGACGACTGACGTAGACATCGGCACAGATCCAATGAATCCATGGATTCTCAAGCTGGGGGTAAGCCTTTCCCCCGAAGAGCAAGCCGATTACATTGCCCTTCTTAAAGAAAAGAAGGAGGTTTTTGCATGGTCGTACAAGGATATGCCAGGACTAGACCCGCAGCTAGTCATGCACAATTTAACGCTTGATCCGAAAATCAAGCCTGTAAAGCAAAAACTAAGAAAGATGCACCCAACAGTGGCCTTGATGGTCAAAGACGAATTGCAAAAGTTGTTGGATGCACAATTTGTCATCTACGTGGATTATCCGCCATGGTTGTCCAACATGGTTCCCGTCAAGAAGCCCGACGGGAGGATTCGCATATGCACCGACTTTCGAGACCTAAACAAAGCGAGTCCTAAGGATGATTTTCCCTTGCCAAGCATCGACGCATTGGTAGACGCTACAGCAGGTCACGAAATGCTCTCCCTAATGGACGGTTTCTCAAGATACAATCAAATTCGTATCAATCCTGAAGACCAACTCAAAACGGCATTCACAACGCCTTGGGGGACATTTTGCTATAAGGTCATGCCTTTTGGCCTTAAAAACGCTGGCGCTACATACCAACGTGCTATGACTTATATCTTCCATGATTACATGCACAAAACTTTGGAAGATTACATGGATGATTTGTTAGCCAAGTCTCTCTTGCGCTCAGATCATCTCGGTGACTTAAGCAAGATTCTCGATCGCCTCATAGAGCATAAGGTCGACTGAATCCCAAGAAGTGCGTGTTCGGCGTCACATCTGGAAAACTCTTGGGTTTTATAGTCTCAAAGAGAGGCATCGAAGTGGACCCAAACAAAGTCAAGGCAATCCTTGAAATGGCTCCCCCAACCACTATCAAGCAGCTTAGAAGTCTGCAAGGAAAGGTCGCGTCGATTAAACGCTTCATAGCGCAATTATCTGACAAATGCCGACCAATGAACAAATTATTGCACAAGGGGGTCACATTTCATTGGGATGACGAGTGCCGATCAACCTTTGATGAAATCAAACAATACTTGGCTTCGCCGCCAGTATTGGCACCACCTAGACCAGGAGTGCCATTCTACTTATACATCTCACCTCATCGAGGTGGCATCGGGAGCCATGCTAGCCCGGAAGAATGAACTTCACAAAGAATAGGCTACTTACTATCTTAGCCGCACCCCGGTCAGTTACTGAACTTAACTATGCATACGTTGAGAAACTCTACTTGGCAGTGGTGTTTGCTACCAAGAGGCTACGCCACTACATGCTGAGCAACACTACGTATGTTGTGTCTAAGGAGAATCCATTGCGATACATGATGAGTCGTACTTATCATAGTAGTCGCACGGCGAAATGGATCATGTTGTTGACGGAATTTGACATTGAGTTTATTGGGCAAAAATCTATAAAAGGACAAGTCATAGCCGATCAACTAGCAGAGGCTCCTCTTGAAGACGATCAGCCTCTCGTCATAGAACTACCCGATGATGGGGTCTTCCATGTCTCAGAATCGCCAGATTCTGATGAGCCTGAGTCTCAGGCCGACATAACCTTATTTTTTGATGGTTCTAAATGCAAGCAAGGGGGTGGCACAGGAATTGTATTCTTCACACCGCAGGGTGCTCCAATGCCCCTGTCATTTAAATTAAACTTCCAGTGCACCAAAAACAATGTAGAATATGAAGCCTTGCTCCTAGGTCTTCAGACAACAATCGCCATGAACATCAAAAGATTGAACATCTTTGGCGATTCGCTGTTAATCATCAATCAAGTCAAAGGGGTATATCAATGCAAATGCCCAGATCCGAAGGCCTATAAAGCCCTTGTGGACAAATTCCTGGCAAAACTTGAGTGGTATGACATCGAGGCACTCCCTCGATCATCAAACCATTTTGCGGATACAATGGCCTCCTTGGGGTCACTAATCCCGCAAGACCTTTTCGGTGATATAACAACCATTGAGGTCAAAACCTTATCGCAACCCGCGATGGAGCGCGCAAGCTCAGACTTCACGCCAGGAGTCCACATGATCCAGATCGAACCATCTTCGGATAAGTTCTTTCGAATCCGAGACTATTTGAAATGGGCCAACTGGGGGTCTTTGTTTTCCCCCACTCCCATTAATAGCAACACAACGCTATTCTTACAAGTTCTATCCCAATCAGCATTTGTTAGGGAAGAAATCCAAAAGGGATTGGTTGTTCAAACTATCGAGGTATCCGATCAACAGGATCGGTATTTACCCATAAGAGACTACCTCAAGTTAGGTAATCTACCCTTTGGATTGACGCACGCCGCAAAACAAACATTCAAACAGAAAGTGGCAAAATATGTCTTGATAGGAGACATTTTGTATCATCGCAGACTACGACGGAATTCTTCTTCGTTGCTTGGACCAAGCAAGAGTCCACTTGGGCGATCGCCCAAGCGCATGACGGTACATGTGGCGGCCACTTTAGTGGTATGGCCATTGCAAAGCGCATTCTTCGCATGGGCTATTATTGGCCATCTTTAGAGCGAGATTGTTGCGCGTATGTCAAGAGGTGCGTGAAATGTCAACATCATGCCAATTTAATGCACGCACCTTCCCAGGCCCTACAGAAAGTCCAGTCTGCTTGGCCATTTTCGTAGTGGGGCCTCGATCTAATCGAAAAGATCTCCCCTGCATCGTCAGGCCGTCACACGTTTATCATAACGGCCATAGAATATTTTACCAAATGGGTGGAAGCAATTCCGTTAACCTCAACGAAAGGACCCCGTATTGCGGAGTTCATCTTGCATCACATCATATGTCATTTTGGTATTCCATCCAAAATAATCTCGGATAATGGGCCATCATTCAAGAACAAAGACGTGCGTGCTTTAACCACAAAGTACAAAATTTAGCACAGCTTTTCAACACCCTATTATCCGCAAGCAAATGGGCAAGCAGAGGCGTCAAACAAAACGCTAGTCGCCATCCTTAAAAAGACCGTCAGCAGACAGTCATAAGGATTGGCACATACAAATCCCACTTGCCCTTTGGGCTTATCGCACTAGCATTCGGACGCCCACTGGGGCAACTCCGTTTTCACTAGTGTATGGCTCAGAGGCAGTAATGCCTCTCGAGTTGGAAATTCCTTCCCTGCGCATATCAATGCAGGAGTTCATCGATGATAACACTGCACGGCAAGCCCGATTGGACCAACTTACGTTGCTTGACGAACGACGCGTTAATGCTCTCGAGCACTTACGTATCTATCAAGAGCGGCTTAAGAAAGCTTACAACATGAAAGTTCACCTAAGAGACTTTCGGGTTGGTGATTTGGTTCTGAAGGAAAACCAACAAAACTCTAATTTGCCGTCCCATATGAGGGACAAATTCATGGCAAATTGGTTAGGTCCTTATGTCATTGATAGCAAAATAGGACCCGGGACGTACAGGCTAGCTTCTCTTGACGGTATCAAGGAAACAGAACCCTTGAATATCAGTCATTTGCGACCATTTCATATCTAAGAAAGCCATATCCAAAAAAAAAAAAAAATGCTCCAAGGATTCCCGTAATCTCTTGGTCAACCCAAAAAACTCCAAGGATTATCGCAATCTCTTGGTCACCCAAAAAGCTCCAAGGATTATCGCAATCTCTTGGTCACCAAAAAAGCTCCAAGGATTATCGCAATCTCTTGGTCACCCAAAAAAGCTCCAAGGATTATCGCAATCTCTTGGTCACCCAAAAAGCTCCAAGGATTATCGCAATCTCTTGGTCAACCCAAAAAGCTCCAAGGATTATCGCAATCTCTTGGTCAACCCAAAAAGCTCCAAGGATTATCGCAATCTCTTGGTCACCCAAAAAGCTCCAAGGATTATCGCAATCTCTTGGTCACTCCAAAAAGCTCCAAGGATTATCGCAATCTCTTGGTCACCCAAAAAGCTCCAAGGATTATCGCAATCTCTTGGTCAATCCAAAAAGCTCCAAGGATTATCGCAATCTCTTGGTCAATCCAAAAAGCTCCAAGGATTATCGCAATCTCTTGGTCACCCAAAAAGCTCCAAGGATTATCGCAATCTCTTGGTCACCCAAAAAGCTCCAAGGATTATCGCAATCTCTTGGTCACCCAAAAAGCTCCAAGGATTATCGCAATCTCTTGGTCAATCCAAAAAGCTCCAAGGATTATCACAATCTCTTGGTCAACCCAAAAAGCTCCAAGGATTATCGCAATCTCTTGGTCAACCCAAAAAGCTCCAAGGATTATCGCAATCTCTTGGTCAACCCAAAAAGCTCCAAGGATTATCGCAATCACTTGGTCACCCAAAAAAGCTCCAAGGATTATCGCAATCACTTGGTCAAACCCAAAAAGCTCCAACGATTATCGCAATCACTTGGTCAAAAAAAAAACAACAAAAATCATCAAAAACAACAAAGATTTGCATCTCAATTCTAGGCATACTCAAATTCATCATAAAATTCATATTCTCGCACCTCATCTTCAACTTCACCAAAAATAATCCATCAAAATTACAAAAATACATAGCTGCATTAAGCATTGCATCCATACATTGCATATTTGTAGTCATACGGGTCAAATACCATAGGCTGCAATAGCTCTGATAGTCCATCTTGTTCCGCATTGTCTCATGTTACAAAAACAACAAAAACACCATGCATAACTTTTACCACACTACAGTCAGTGGTCTAGGAATGTACCAAGAGTTTCAGTGATTCAATCATCATTTTCCTCTTTAGCCATGTAGCGTATCAAGTCGAACAGATTTTACGAAGGTAGAGTCATACTTGAAATACACCATGTTACGTAACATCCCAACACAAATCAAAACACTAAAAATTCCCAAATTGTGTGAACGAAAGATGAAACCTGCAAAATAATCTAGGTCACCACAAGCGAAACGGTTATCTTGCTCATCCCCCTGTGCGAATGACCCCTAGAATGCTGAGAGTTGGCAAAAGGACAAGCATCCTCCCTACCCAATTCCCTAAGAATCCCTAAAGTTCTCAATAGTTGCAAAACACAAAAAAGTTGCAAAATGTCAAAACTCCAAATTTGACATCCTACAGTGCACACATCAAAAGGCACAAACAACAGTGATTTTCGTCACTCCATGACCCCAATCCCTTGCTCGAAAGAAAAACAAATCAAAATAAACAGTGATCTCATCACTACAATGAGCAAGTATCCCAATACAATTGAAGAAAAGAAGGGAGTTGACCTTGAATCCCCGGAACTCTCAACATTCTATAGGTCATAAGGCAAGCTTTAGTACCAATTTGGTTGATAGCCTATCGATAACAGAAGTAAACCTCCCGCATGACGATATATCTGTCACATTAACTTGCGTACAGATCAATGTTTGCATGTGGATGAGCTAGCTTATGGCATCCTGGATTACACCGCAGATTAATCTTAGTACATACAACAAAGGAATTCGTGGAGCTAATTAGGTGATCCTCGGTACGAGGTTCGGTTGAAAGCCCATCCGGCATCGGCGGTATCCTAACAAATACCACTAAATGAACTCAATTGCACACACAGGGATGTGAAAATAGCTCGGTCAAAAACAAGTCCGATTCATACCTTGGTCAAAAGTCTTGTAAGATAAAGTACAGTCATGGCTAGTGAGTTAAAACCGTCTGAGTCTCGAGAAAACCTTAGCTACATTTCTAAACCAACTGCGCTACTTTTCATCCTTACAATACCATCAAAAAAATACAAAAAAATAAAAACCACATGTATACATACAAAGTCATGCATCACAAAAATCGCCTAAAAACAAAATAACAGAGTTCTAAACAGTCCTTGGTGCCATAGCCAAACATCACAAACCCCATTCATCCATTTCATATCTGCATATCACATATAAATCAAAACCATTTGCATTCATCATAGCATATGCATCCATAAAAATAAATCAACATGCATACATCCATATTCATCAACCATCATGCACAAGATCAAAGAAAATCAAAACAACAAAAACAACAAATAAATGCAACACAAAAACAAAAAGCAATAAACATTGCAGACACAAGTGCTCTTGCACTTAACCTCTTGGCATAGAAAAACTGATGTCAGGGTCTACATTGTCGCTATCCTACTCCCTAAGAAGGCTACCATAGCCGGACCGCTCCACGGGAAGATGGATTTTCGACAATTTCATCCCCAAACGACGTCACAAAAGGGTCAAAGCCCACTCAAAAACAACAAAAAAAATCAACACAACACAAAAAGCAATAAACATTGCCAGACACAAGTGCTCTTGCACTTAACCTCTTAGCATAGAAAAATTGATATCGGGGTCACAAATTATCACTATCCTACTCCCTAAGAAGGCTACCATAGCCGGACCGCTCCACGGGAGACGAATTTTCGAAAATTTAATCCCCAAATGATGTCACAAAAGACAAAACCCACTCAAAAACAAAAAAAAATGCAACACAAACAAAAAGCAATAAACATTGCCAGACACAAGTGCTCTTGCACTTAACTCTTCAAAGAAAATTGATGTCGAGGTCTAAATTATCACTATCCTACTCCCTAAGAAGGCTACCATAGCCGGACCGCTCCACGGGAAGACGGATTTTCGACAATTTCATCCCCAAACGATGTCACAAGAAAATCAAAACAACAAAAACAGTAATAAACATTTCCGAGACACAAGTGCTCTTGCACTTAAACTCTTAGCATAGAAAAATTGATGTCAGGGTTTACATTATCACTATCCTACTCCCTAAGAAGGCTACCATAGCCGGACCGCTCCACGGGAAGACGGATTGTCGACAATTTCATCCCCAAACGACGTCACAAGAAAATCAAAACAACAAAAACAGTAATAAACATTGCCAGACACAAGTGCTCTTGCACTTAACCTCTTGGCATAGCAAAGAAAATTGATGTCGAGGTCCAAATTATCACTATCCTACTTCCCCAAGAAGGCTACAATAGCCGGACCGCTTCCACGGGAAGTTAGATTTTCGATGATTTCACCCCATTACAAGCATCACCAAAAGGGTTAACACCCACCAAAAATAGGTCCAAATGTTGGAAAAATTGCACACGCTTAACGGTAAACCCTCTAAAGGCACCCTTGCACAAGTCATCTTGGGTCAAGCGACTCGTCGCTTCTCTCACGAAGGTCATTCCCTCATCGATTCGTCGCTTGAGGGGGTAGTCACACTTAGTCACCAACCAACAATCACACACCCAATTAAGGAAAACGACATGCATTCAAAGAATCATTGACAAAGACAATCACGCTCCTGGCTGGGGCAAGTAAACAAGCAACAATCAAATCAATCAAACACTTGGCATTTCGTGAATCATGAACACAAGGTTCCCCCTGAGGATAAAAACGCCCTTTGCCTGTTCATGACTGATCAATGTCTAAGTTCAAGTCACACCTCACCAAAATAGGTTAATACTTGAAATCAAATTCCTTAGCTCGTCAGAAGCAAGGATTCAAGAATGCATGCCCTTTCCATACTTGGGGCATCAAAAGTTGGTTAGGTTACCAAGAAACCCTAATCATTAGTGCTTTGGTTATCTATTTTTGCTCAAGACCTTGCGTCACCCGTAGCGCTTCCCAAAAAGGGGCATCTGTAGACACCAAAACAGCACCAATCCGATTATGTGACTGCAAACACTGATCGCTTTGACAAACACAGCCCCCAGGGCAGCCCTCAGAGGTCAAACAATGGTCTTAACCACTTTCATAGCAATTTTGTGAGGTCAAGAAGCAATTTGGCACACTTAGACACTTTGCCTAGTAATCGTCTCACCCAGGGACGATTGCTAACTTGAAATCGTCTCACCCAGGGACGATTTCTGAAATCGTCTCCAGTAAGGACGATTTCCAAGTTTAACGGGAAAAAAGACAAATGAGGCCAAGTGGCAGCCCAGAACAGTCAGTTGATGACTCCTGCCTCGCACGCGTGTGTGAGTGGACAAATAGGCCGTTTGAGGACTGTCACAAGGGCAGTTATGAAAGCCCAAGTCAATGGAGGACTCCCCTCCCTCATGGGAAGACAAGACTGCCACATGGCGCCTATGACCAACACATGGCATTTGTGCTTCCCTCCCAAAAGAGACCCCATGGGTCTATAAAAGGTGGGACTTTTCTCACCCAAAAGATACAGGTTGAAGGAGTTTTCAAGCAACGAAGTGCTGCCGAGTTGAAGACCCACTTGCATCCCTTTTGGTTCACCTTCCCACATCCACCAATCTCTTTTGCAAGGGAGGTTGTTGGGTGGCTTTTGGAAGCTTGAATCGGACCTAAATCCAACACATGGACACCTGAATCAACCAATTCGCCGACCCCCCAATCCTAAGAGGTTTTGGGCCCATCCCTAGTGGATTGGCGCTGGAATCAAGTGCCAACGGTGGGAGGCCCACTTGGGCATCCCCGCACTTTTCTTAAGTTTTATTTCAGAAGCATTCTAGTTTATTTTCTCATGCTGCATATTGTGTTTTCTGTTTGGTGAATTCATAGCTGCAATTTCGTAACCTTTGATCAGATTCTAGTATGTTTTGTGTCGTTTTGTAGTTTCACTAACTTGCGAGGAGGCGATATCAAATTCCCGAGGGTAGAGGCCAAATTGGGAGAATCCGACCATCTGGGTCGTCCCAAAATGGCCCCAATTACATAACCCCTCCGTCTGCAGGTGTTTTGGAGACCTCGGGAGTCGACATTGGAGCGTGTCAGTTCGGCTTCCCCAACACAGAAGACATCGTCCCACCCGGGGACGATTTACAATCAAAAATCGTCCTACCCAGGGACGATTTCCAGTTGAAAGCAGATTGGCCGACTGTCTCAGTGGCAATGGCCTGTTGGTAACATTTTCTGTCTTCTGGCAAGTTTTCAGGCTGTTTAGAATCATTTTGTTTACTATTTTAGATAAATGTTTGCATGCATCTTTTGATGATTTTAGAAGAACGAACACTTTTCACTTGCAGCAGGTGCTACTGACATCTTGGTTGTTTCTTTGTTCGTAGGAGAAGCAGCGGAGGTGAAGAACTCATCGACATCAGCGATGACATCATCTTGGCCCGCCCATTGCAATCGTGGGCACGCGGAAAGAGGAACATTGAGTGATTGTAATCGAATTCTTTTAACGCTCCTAGCCCCCGAAAAGGGAGGAGACGTCATTGTAACAGAGATCAAGGGATATTAATGAAAGGGCTGTGTTTTCTCCATTTGCTTGTGTCTCTTCCAATGCGTTTCTTTTCCATTTCATGCACTTTACGTTTCTAGGACTTAAGCGCATTTGATTTTGGTTGCATCGCAATTAGTGTTTCCTTTGCCCGGAATCTCGTGCTTTCAAGTATGATGAATGATTGTGGTTGATTATGGCCTGTGTGTTGAGCAATAACTATTACTTTGAAGAAGTATATTCATGACTGCCTTGTTGTCATGATAAATTTAGGATACCCCAAATTTGAAATGGATGAATATATTTTAAACTTTACCTTTTACAAGCATTGAATCTTGGTTTGATTTGGTTGACTAGTCAACTGTAGATGGGTCCTACCCATGATTACTTCTATGGGCACATTGGTGACCTAGAGATAGTAGACACACATGATTCCCCCTACATCCAATGGTGTGTAACATACCAAATCTTGATTGTTTTGGAGTTTTTATTGAGAAGAGATATTCTACTTTATGTTTTCTCGAGCAAATGAGGGTTGATGATAGTCTTAGGAAAATTTCTAAGACATTAATTTTCTTTTGTTTTTTTATTGTTATATAGGAGAGTTGGTCACAACCACGCTAAGACATTAAAAATTATATATAATAATTTTTTAAAATAAATTATTTTATTTTTATAATGATACTTTATCTTCAAAAAATATTTTTTTATGTTTGTTAGGATGAATATAGAATTTTAAATTTTAAACATGAATAAACTATATATTATTGTTTCAAAGCATTTTTTATTTTTGCACATTTTTATAACTTTAATATCAAAACCTAGTCATTATTTATTATATATATTAGAAAATATAAGGATTTGTTTTGAATATGTTATTAAATGGAAATAACATTAGAATTTAATGTTTCCTAAAAAAAATAGAAATGAACTTGTCTTCCTAATTCAAAATTGAATGAATTTTTCATAATATCCATGGTAATGTTTATATAAATATTTCAATGTGATATATTATAGTAAATTTTACAAAATTTCAAACATAAAAAGTATTTAAAGTATAAATCCTTATATAATTAAATTGTGTAAATAATATATATTTTTAATTATGTTTTGTATTGATAAAAAGACGGGTAAATTTTTTATTGAAATAAAAAAAACAAACAATAGTCAAGAATCAGATTACAACAAAATTGCCTCATCTAGGCATATCAACTTTCAATAAACTAGTAAGAGTTTGAGAGCATGCTGAACAAAGTTGATGCCACTCCCTAACACTCCAACCTTCTTGAAATTTAGAGTCCCATTTAGAAAAATAGTCAAAAACACCATTCCACTCCCTTGGGATATGAGTAAAAGCGATGAACTCCATATGACAATGAAAATGAAGAATCTGCGTCACCACCCCTGCCAACCTCCAATTAATATTGGTAAGATTACAAGTATTCAAAAAATTAATGATAATTTGAGAATCTAATTTACAAATTATCTTGCACCAACCCAAAGCATATCCTTGCTCCAATACATAAAGAATAGCAAGGGCTTCCATATAATTATCGGTATGCCTTCCTTTAAAACATGAGAAAAAGAAACATAACACACCATTGCAATCACATCCCACTCTACCAATACCAACATTTCCAAGCTTACCTCTTGAAGATCCATCAATATTAATCTTAAGAAGCCCCCTAGGAAGGGGCTGCCATTTGCCATCTCTCTGCACTCTGTTATTGAATCATCTCATTCTAAAATAAATATTAACACATGGACCAAACACTATCAAACCCAAACCATGCATAATATGGACCTCCACTTTGTTCACAGGAATATTAATATGACATTTAGTAGACATAGTTTCATAGATAATTCTCAAAATTATTTGCCAAACTTAAAAAATAGAGAGCTTTCTCCCTTGAAAAATTCATTGATTATTTTCATGCAAGATTTTACAGAACCTGCAAGAGGGACCAATATGCCAAGAAAATTATAAAAATAAGACATTAGTCATAGGCCTTTCAAAACTCCTCCCAAAATCCAAAAGAGAAGAATAATGAACACAAGACTATTTCCATACACCCCACCACAAATGCCAAAGTTGACAGGTAAAACCACATTGAAGAAGCACATTACCAATAGATTCCTCACTATCATCACATAGGAAACAAAATAAATGGCCATGGAAACCTCTCTTCTGAAGGTTATCCCAAGTGAGACATTGATTACGGTTGGCAACCCACAAGTACAAATTACACTTAGGACGCACAAATTTATTTCACACTTGCTTCAACCAAGGAAATTCCTCAGTACCATAACACTGGTAATCCAATTCATGATATCTAGAGGTAAATGATAAAATCCCTCTATTGTCCTCACTCGAAGCCAACACATCATCATATTATGAAGAAGAGAATTTTTTGGAAGTCGAAACACATGAAAACTCCTCTCTATCCTCCATAGAGCCTCCAACATGCCATTCATTGGGATCTCTCCATTGGAACATTTCCATCTGACCAATTCTCTTAACAACTTTAAAATCCATCAGTCTAGACCAACCAGATGCCAAAAAATGTTGACCAAGACCAAGAAGATGAGGATACTTAGATAAAAGATCAGGAAAACCATCCAAATAATTGTGCCAAAAAATAACCTTAGAGCCTTTATGACAAATCCAAAATAGCCCCTGTTTGATAGGAGAAGCTTCCTTCTTCAGAGTGTTCCAAAGAAAATAACATTTCCTAATCAAGCTATAACGAGGAATCTCATCACCTTCCACCCCACATAGATATTTATAAGAAATAATTTTAGCCCAATTTTGGTCATGATTAGTACACCAACACCAATAAATTTTGGTAGCCACAGCTTGCCTAGAAATATAACTTAGGCGAAGACCCAAACCACCCTCTTGTTTAGGTCTACAAAGAGACTCCCATTTCACCAAACTCCATTTAGAGGATTTTAAATTACTAGCCCACAAAAATCTTTGTGAAATGGAATCAATATCATGAAGAAAACCTACCAGAGAAACCTAAATTAAACACCTGTACACAGGTAATGCTTGAACCACAGATTTGAAGAGCAAAATCCTACTAGAAAAAGACACCATATGTAAGTCCAATGACTAACCCAAGTACAAAATCTCTCTAAAATGTTGGACCAAACACTCCTAGGTAGAGGACCAACAGAGATAGGAATACCCAAGTACTTAAAAGGAAGAACTCCAACCTGAAATATGAGAATATGAACAATTTTGGCCTGAATATGGGGATTAGTATTAAAAAAAAAAATTAAATATTTAGCCTCATTAATATTCTACCTAGAAGTAACCAAGTAAATATCTAGAATTCTTTTAAAGTTAGTTGTCTTCCTAATAGAAGCAACACCCATCAGAGCAACAAACTACAAATACATTTTTAATTATGTTATGTGTAAATGTTATTAAATATTTTTTATAATATTATGAGAAAAATTAGAGGTTTCTATATATAATATCTGAATTAATGTTTATATAAATATTTCAATGTGAAATATTATAGTAAATTTTACAACTTTACTAACATAAAAAGTATTTAAAAGTATGAATCCTTATATAATTAAATTGTGTAAATAATATATATTTTTAATAATGTTAGGAGTAAATATTATTAAAGATTTTTTTTTCATAATAAAAATAAATAAAATTTAGAGGTTTATATATATAGATAAATACTTTTTGTACAAATCTACAATATAAATTGATTCTCAAATCATATCACTGATAATAAGTGACATCCTTATGATAAACCAAACTCATGCAAACGAGGTTTATATATTATGCAATATAATAAAATTACGAATAATCATACTTATAACAATGTAAATGAATTAAACAATATGCAAGCTATAGCATTAAATGAGTAGTAGGGTTTTAACACACTTATGTAGAAAATGTATATCTTAAAGAATGAATTATTTTTTGTAATAACAAAATTGATTAATTTTCATATTGTGAATGGTTGCATTTACATTTAATAAAATGACAAACAAAACCATTTCAATCATTTAAATATATATTTAAAACAATTAATTTAATTTATTTTTTATAAAATTTATTTCTTAAAATATTGTAGGATTTCTTAATGTCATTATATACCAAACATTCAAATTTGTTTATTTATTTAAATATAATATATATTTATTTATATTAATTAAAAGAAGGTCTTAGTTTAGGTCAATTAGTTGGACCAAACCTTTTAGGAGGTGGACCTAGATGGTTCAAATTTTGGGGCTAGTTGGGTTAAACATTTTAAAAGTTTACAATTAAGGCATGGTGGTTATAGGGGCGGACTACGTGAGTAGTGTGTGACAAATTTGAATTTTGATGGTGGTTACTGTAAGGACAAATAAACATAGAATATTGTAGCCACCATAAAAACGGACAAGGTATGAAGAGATTATCGTGATGGTGACGGCCAACCATGTAAAAATATATATTTATGAAATAAAAATAAAAATTATCTTCGTAAAAAGGAAATAAAATTAATGTTTGGCAAGAAGCAAAAACCTTAATAAAAGCCTGTAATTTGGTATACACGTCTTCAAAAGAGGGGCTGAGTTTTAAAATTTTCCAATCTTATTTTTTAAAATTACATATACTATATATTATCAGATTTTAATATTAATATGACATTTAGTAGATATATTTTCATAGATAATTCTCAAAATTATTTGCCTAACTTGAAAAATAAAGATCTTTTTCCCTTGAAAAATTTGTTGATTATTTTTTTCCAGAACTTGTAAGAGGGACCAATATGCCAAGAAAATTATAAAAATAAGACCTTAGTCAGAGGCCTTTCAAAACTTCTCCTAAAATCCAAAAGAGAAGAAGAATGAACACAATACTGTTTCCACACACCCCACCACAAATGCCAAAGTTGACACGTAAAATCACATTGAAGAAGCACATTACCAATAGATTCCTCACTATTATCACATAGGAAACAAAAGAAAGGGCCATGAAAACCTCTCTTCTAATTTTTTTCCCAAGTGAGACATTGATTATGAGTGGCAACCCACAAGTACAAATTACACTTAGGTCGCATAAATTTATTTCACACTTGCTTCCACCAAGGAAATTCCTTAGTACCATAACAGTGGTAATCCAATTCATGATATCTATAGGTAACTGATAAAATCCCTCTATTGTCCTCACCCCAAGCCAACACATCATCATATTGTGAAGAAAATAATTCTTTAGAAGTTAGAACACATGAAAACTCCTCTCTATCCTCCATAGAGCCTCCAACAGGCCATTCACTGGGATCTCTCCATTGGAACATTTCCATCTGACCAATTCTCTTAACAAATTTAGAATCCACCACTCTAGACCAACCAGCTGCCAAAAATGTTGAGCAAGACCAAGAAGATGAGGATACTTAGATAAAAGAGTAGGAAAACCATCCAAATAATTGTGCCAAAAAATAACCTTAGAGCCTTTATGACAAATCCAAAATAGGCCCTGTTTGATAGGAGAAGCTTCCTTCTTCAAAGTGTTCCAAACGAAAGAACATTTCCTAATCAAGCTATAATGAGGAAGCTCATCACCTTCCACCCCAGAGATATTTATAAGAAATAATTTTAGCCCAATTTTGGTCATGATTAGTACACTAGCACCAATAAATTTTGGTAGCCACATCTTGCCTATAAAGAGAACTTAGGCGAATACCTAAACCGCCCTCTTGTTTAGGTCTACGAAGAGACTCCCATTTCACCAAAATCCATTTAGAGGATTTAAAATTACTAGCCCACAAAAGTATTTGTGAAAGGGAATCAATATCATGAAGAAAACCTATCGAAGAAACCTGAATTAAACACCTGTACACAGGTAATGCTTGAACCACAAATTTGAGGAGCAAAACCCGACTAGCAAAAGAAATCATATGTAAGTCTAATGACTAATCCAAGTACAAAATTTCTCCAAAATGTTGGACCAAACACTCCTAGGTAGAGGACCAATAAAGATAGGAATACCTAAGTACTTAAAAGGAAGAACTCCAACTTGAAATCTAGAATATGAACAATTTTGCTTTGAATATGGGGATTAGTATTAAAGAAAAATAAATAAATATTTAGCCTCATTAATATTATGCCCAGAAGTAACCAAGTAAATATCCAAAATTCTTCTAAAGTTAGTTGCCTTCCTAATAGAAGAAACACCCATTCGTCAACAAACTACAAATATATTTTTAATTATGTTACGTGTAAATTTTATTAAATATTTTTTATAATATTATGAGAAAAATTAGAGGTTTCTATATATAATATCCAAATTAATGTTTATATAAATATTTCAATGTGAAATATTATAGTAAATTTTACAACTTTACTAACATAAAAAGCATTTAAAAGTATGAATCCTTATATAATTAGATTGTGTAAATAATATATATTTTTAATAATTTTAGGAGTAAATGTTATTAATTTTTTTTTTCATAATAAAAATAAAGAAAATTTAGAGGTTTATATATATAGATAAATACATTTTGTACACATCTACAATAAAAATTGATTCTCAAATCATATCACTGATAATAAGTGACATCTTTACTGATAAACCAAACTCATGCAAATGAAGTTTATATATTATGCAATATAATAAAATTAGGAATACTCAATGTAAATGAATTAAACAATATGCAAGCTAAAGCATTAAATGAGTAGTAGGTTTTTAACATACTTATGTATAAAATGTATATCCTAAAGAATGGATTATTTTTTGTAATAACACAATTGATTAATTTTCATATTGTGAATGGTTGCATTTACATATAATAAATCATTTAAATATATATTTAAAACAATTAATTTAATTTATGTTTTATAAAATTTATTTCTTAAAATATTGTAGGATTTCTTAATGTCATTATATACCAAACATTCAAATTTATTTATTTATTTAAATATAATATATATATTTATTTATATTAATTAAAAGAAGGTCTTAGTTGTAGGTCAATTAGTTGGGCCAAAATTTTTAGGAGGTGGACGTAGAGGGTTCAAATTTTAGGGGTTGTCGGATTAAACGTTTTAAAAGTCTAAAATTAAGGCATGGTGGTTATAGGAGCGGACTACGTGAGTAGTGTGTGACGAATTTGAATTTTGATGGTGGTTACTGTAAGGACGAATAACATAGAATATTGTAACGGCCATAAAAACATACGAAGAGATTATGGTGAAGAGATTATCGTGATGGCCAACCATGTAAACATATATATTTATAAAATAAAAATAAAAATTATCTTCGTAAAAAGGAAATAAAATTAATGTTAGGCAAGAAGAAAAAACCTTAATAAAAGCCTGTAATTTAGTATACACGTCTTCAAAAGAGGGGCTGAGTTTTAAATTTTTTACAATCTTATTTTTTTAAATTACATATACTATATATTATCAGATTTTAAATTAAATATGATTAAAATTAAAAATTAAATTAAATTAATCAAAATAATTATATACCATTAAAATTTTGAAATACTTTGAATAAGGAAAACAGGTTGACTAAACATATAAACAAAATTCCGAAACAAAGTTTGTAAAAGCTAAATATTTCTAAATAGATGTTATATTCCAGGCCTGACCGGGGAGCATAGAAATGTCGCAATAGATAAAAATAGAATAATATAGGATTTAAAAGATTAACAGAATACATTTTTATAAATAAAAAAGAGGTGGTGTAGTTAATGTTATCAACGAAAAATGTTTAAAATCACAGTTAATCAAAGTTGTATCAGACAACTAACTTGTTAATAGAATAAAATAATTATAAAAAATATGACATATTTCATAATTAAAATTCTTCACCATAATATTTATTTATTTATCTATTAACTAAAAAAATATTAAAAAAACAACTAACAACTAACTAATCAAAATTGTAACAGACAACCAACAGAAAGAAATAATGAGGGTAGGTCACAAGAGCAACAACAACGAACTTGTCTACAGAACGAAATAATAACATAATAAAAACTGAAGCTGAGGGTCCATTATAAGAATCTACTACTTAAATTTAACCACCACTCAAACCGACTCTCACCCCATATTAAAATCATGAAACTTTGACAACTTTGATGTCCGTCCCCACCTCTGATCGGAAGAAGAAATGCCGGAACATCTTACAGCAATCTCCGGAACTCTCGACTTGTCTCAGTCAACCGGAGGAGAGAGGAACAGGGCGCATCTTTTGAAATCGCCGGTGTTAGTGTTAATAGAGGGCAAACACAGCATGTCGGAATACTCTTAAGCAAGTGAATGTTTAGCAAAAAACAGTTCGTACAATGGGAGATTACGCGGCAACGTCGCGATAAAGGGAGGAATATCAAGAAAATGTCCGACATAAGCCGAAATGGGATGAATTCCCTGGATGTTAAGCATACAAGTGGTTTAACACGCAGTAAATGTTATCTACAGGACTGCTTTTAGGGTAACTATCGAAGTAAATTTAAAATAAAAAAATTTCAATTGTAATTGTAGCTATCAAATTACTATACTACTTCTTGACTTTAGGAGGATGGTAATCTAAATAAAAAGATATTCAGCTTTACTACAAGTTGAACCTCAAAGTGACGTCATAATCCGTCGAATTCGAAGTGACGTCATAATCCGTCGAATATTCGGCGGACAACTGCAACGGGGTATCCCCTTTATTCATGAAGCAAGAAATGGGTAGCTTGAAGAACACGCCACCTTTCGGGAGTGGTCCTCTTCCCCTTACAATATTCGCACATTTAAAAAATTTGAAGGGGCACTAAAATTCAAGGATGTTATAATACTTATAATTTAAGAAGTTGGATTATAATAATTGAATTGAATTATAATAATTGAATTTTTGTTGGTTGTATTTTTAAAAGTTATTAATTTTCTTTTATTTAAAAATTTTAAAATTTATTAAAAACAATATTATTAATTTTTTATTATATTATTAAATGAATTAGATATTTATATATAAAAATAAATATAAGAGGTTGAAATAAAGACTTTTCAAAATTTACCCAGAACGTACGTCCAAATTTCTAGGTCAAACGTCCGTGTTAATGTTCTCCAAAATTACAGACATATAATTTATTTATATAAATTTATTTTTATATGCAATGTATATCACATGTAATATTGAAAGTGCATTTTATATTTATATATATATATATATATATATATACTTACATTTTTAAATCGATAGAGATAACCTGGAACGAAATTTTAAGCTTGAAATATGTTACTAAACTTATATCATCATATTAACCGGTTTAGAAAGCAACAGAGCGAACCCCAATATTTAATAAAATATAAATTTATTAAAAGTAACATAAATTAATAAAAAAAATTATTTTTATAAAATTTTAATAAAAATATTTGAAATTTTTGAAGTTAAAAAAATTTTAGATTTAAAAAAAAAAAAATAGGGCTAAAAATTTTTCCGAAGTCAAAAAAAATTTAGAATTAAAAAAAAAATTTAAGTTAAAAAAAAAATTGAGTTAAAAACTTTTTGAGTTAAAAAAATTTTAGAGTAAATTTTTTTTTTTAAATTTAGAGTTAAAAAAAATTTAAATTTTTTTTGAAAGGCAGCTTCTGAAAATCAACCAAAGAATAACAGAGACTACAATTTCTCATTCTTTGTTCAAAAATTCAAAAAAGTTTCTCATTTTGTTTCTATGTAACTGTTGGAAAACACCCCCAAATTCCAAAGTGCAAGGGACCTAGACTGTCATTCAATTTCTATGTGACTGGTGGTGGACACCGCCAAATTACAGGCATGATCTATTTCTATGAAGAATGGGTATTGTTTTGCTATTATATTCTTTGAGATTCGAGTTCTATTTGGATTTCTTTTATTATAATCTTATTTATTTTATTACCCGTGAAAATGTGCTACCATTATATGAAATGAACCAGCAATCTTTCTATTTGGATTGTTGTTATTATAATCTTATTTTTCTTATTATATTCTTCCACTTCGATTGTAACTTTAGTTATTATTCCTATAACCCAATCCACTGTGAAAATGTGCGAACATTATATGAAATGAATCAGAAATCTTTTCACAAGCAATGATTATTTCGGTTTACCCATTCGGGCTATAGTTTGACATATGTTAAGAACTTAGCGGCATGCCTACTGCATTATGTTTTAGTAGAGGAAGAATTATGGTTAAAAAATAGGTGGGTTGGTAGCGTATTTATTGATCTGTTGTTTGTTTTCATTTAATTTTTTTTAATAATCTAATAAAAACAAATTAATAGAAAAATATATATTTTTTAAAAAGTAATGTTCTGAGCCAAGGTTTATTAAAGAATTTTAATTATTACATTTTGAGACCACCGTAAAGACTCTCGATGGACAAGAATGGCCAAACTCATGTAGGTTCTAGGATTCATCTTTAAAGTCACCATTAAAATTTATGGAATTCTTTAAGTGAAAAAATTATGGTTAATATATTTAGTTACTTGATTTTTTTTGGTGCTCATTTCCTCTCTTATTTCTTACGAAAGGCCATACTTGAAAAGGAAGATAAGTGAGTTTTGATATTAATTTTTAAAAAGTGTAGGAAGATAGGAAAGAAGTGAAACATACCTACACCGACGGATGGTTGATACACAATGAACTTGCACATAAGCTATTTAGTTCTCTTTTTGTTTTAAAAAATAAGTAAAATTGATGTAAACTAATTTTATAGTATATTTTTTATTTTAATATTTATAGTTTGTATAAGAATTGATGATAAATTTTTTAACGTTGATAATTTGATTTTTATAAATTTAGTATATGTAAAAGTTATGTGTGGTTTTTATGTCAATCTTTTTTATAAAAATATAATATTATATTGTTATCAATTCAATTAAATCATATTTATTAAATATTTTTTTTTTTTTCTCTTACAAAAATATTCTTTATCTTTCTCACTCTTACTTGACTAGTTACCTTCTAAAGTTTTAATTTTGCTTATTGGCACCTCATGCTCTAATATATATTTTTTAGGAAATACACATAATATTTCAAGATATCATTTTCATCATCACTTTTTTATTTTTATTTGTGGGTTTAGCTCCACTTCTTATTAAGACTTGCAATATTTATTTGTGTTTTCCATATTAATATCCCTCTCAGTTTTCTTTTCCTTTTCTTTTTTGGTCTTCCTCTCTTATTAATCATTAACACCAAAACTTTCATATTCATCAATCCCTTCAATTTTTTTATATTGTTCATATTAAGAGTTAGCATCCACATGTTTTTCTTGCTCTACAAAATTTGATGTGCAAGGGATAACATAAAAAACACTTTGTTCGCTATGTTTCCTTAGAAACCATTAAGTGCAAGTATGTTCCTCCTTATTAATTACCTTTCAAAGTGGCTCTAGAAACCTAAATTACTATTGATATCTTCCTTCCTCATTTCTTTATTATGCCTTGAAACCCTAAAGTGAAAGTGATAACCTGTACAGTATTTTCAATTCTATTGCAAGGAGAAGATTTTATATTAGATGAGAAAAATGATGGTGATTTATCTAAAATAAAAATATCCTCTTTTACCTCTTTCTACCTCATTTTCTTTCCAAAATTTTCTCTATATTTTCCTTTGCACCTTTTATTTCTTTTGCATTTGAACTTGCACATTGTACTTATTCATGCTTGTACAATGACCTTTGTCAAGTGATATTGTAGCTAGGATTTATTTACCTATTTTTTAGAAGTAAAATATCCTTGATCTATTCTAACTTCTACCATAATATGAAATTCTTTATTCATCTTCAAGATTATTTCATGACCACATTTTGTTGTCTCTCTCTATATATAATTTTTTCTTTGCAATATCTTTACATGCATCTAACTTCATAATATTTATGCCATCAAAATACAATATTCTCATAATCCACTTATTTATCGAATTATTTCAATTTAGATTTAATATTAATAAATTATATAAAAGGTTTTGAAACATCCATAGCATCACATATTTGGGTATGTACAACATGCTTTCACTCATTAATGGTTGATAGCTCCTACATTAATTCCCCTAGGGTATTGACACTAGTATTCAAAGTATTCTTATATATTAGATGGTATGGAAGTCTAAAACACCTAACCAACATTAGAATTTTTTTAGTAGTTTTTGCATTGATAGAGAAATATTACTCCATGGTCTTAAATATAGACCATCTCTCCCCCTAACCCATGGATTACCACCCATTATTTTTGAAACACATAAAAACATGCAATACCACTAACTACTTTGAATTGATTTAAAAGGCTTTATAGTAATATCCCTTTTATAGATTTTACCTCAAGAGGCTATAAAATGGGTCTTCTCCATTAGAAGCCCTTTTTAATGTAAGTGTAGGTAGTTGTGAATATTTTTTTACATACCTCAATGTAGGTGGGCTTCTTGTGCATGATCCATCGCTATTTGGATCTTTTATTTGTATCTATTACACCTACAAAATATGGTTAAGGTATTTGGGGTGAATAACACAAGCTTATACTTAGAGGAGGGGTGAACAGTATAATACAACTTTTTACTTTTATTTTCCAAATAATATTATGCAATATATAAATGGTAATATCAACAATAGTAATCAAAGCAATGCATAAATCACCACACATAATAGAGACACCAATTTAACATGGTTCACCCAATGTGGGATACTCCATAGAGAAAATATTTTACTAATATTTTCTCAACAAATCTCTTAGGAATCCTTTCCCTATTATAATATTTATGGACCTCTATCCAAAGGAGACACCAATCCCCTAATTAGGTTTATGGATCTCTATCCACAAGAGAACTCCTTATCCTCTACTATGGCTAGTGATCCTCTAGAAGACTACTACCTCCACTACACTATCTTGTGGATCTCTCTCCATTGAGGATTCTATCCTCACTCAAAAGATATTTATCCTCACTGCCCTAGCTAATGGATCTCTATCCACTAGATACTATTGTCCTCTGCTCTATCACCTCTAAATTTTACTCTCATATTTGTCTAAAATATGCACTAAACATAGTCCTTCATTCTAGCACAAATTTGCTCAAAATCTATCTCAAATTTATACTAAAAATAGTCCTTTGGTCTAGCACAAACTTGCTCAATATCTGTCTCTAGTCTAGCACAAACCTATCCTCAAATATACACCAAAATCTATCCTCAAATCTATCCTCAAGCCTTAACATAAAGCTTGATCCAATCATAAATAAACTCTACTATATCTATTCCAAATCTTAAATCAAGGTTTGAACAAATCAATCAATCAACTCTACTCCCAAATATTCTCAAATACTTACCTCAAATCTATCCATAAGTCCTCTCAAGGACTTATCCAATTTTCTCTCAATCTATATTTTCAAATCTACATTGTAAGCCTCCACAAAATATCATACTAATTTGTCCACAAGTCTTCTCCAATACTTACCTTAAATTTGCTCAATAAGTCCTTACTAGAAATTGCTCAATTTTATCAACAATTCTTCACCAAGACTTACCTTAAATATGCATTGTAATATTCTACAAAAGCTTACTCAACCCGGTCCTTAAGTCCACTCTAGGACTTAATTAAATTATATCACAATATTTTTACAAAAGCGTATTCAAATCAACTCAATTTATCACAAAAAACTTCTTCAATCACACAAACAAGATTCACACATAATCTTGTATAATGTTACAGAAAAATATAGAGAATGGTTAGAGACTCAATATGCTTCACACTCACAACAATGCTCAATCACTTTCAAACTCTTTTATTTTAACCACATAAACATATAGAGAATGGTTAGAGAATCAATATTGCTTCACACTTAATCACTTTCAATCTCTTTTTCAAATTAGTAATGAACAATTTGTTTCACATAACTTGAACTATCACTCCAACACTTCCAATCAACTAATCCCAATCATCTCCACTCAACCAATCATGCAATGAAAGCTTAGTCAACAATGCTTATCAAATAAACCTCACATAACAATGATACTCATGATATTTCATAAACCCTGGTTCAAGATTATTCTCAACTTCACATAACAATGATACTCATGAAATTTCACAAACTCGAATCAAGCATATGAAAGCTTACTTAAATATTTCCAAAAATGCTTATCAAACAAGGTTTCTAGTATCAAATTTCATTCTAGAAAACCCACATAATTCAACATTGAATCTCTCAAAACCAAAATTCAACAATACTTATCAAATAATCCTTTTAACTTCAACTTAGCATTCACAACATCCAACAATATTTCACTCACAAGGAAGATATACCCATACTTTTTTTGATGAAGTTTTGACCTCAAAACCTGTCTCAATTATAATCACTATCTTTGCCAATATCAAAGGTTTGATAGCAAAAATTTATCCTTAATATTTTCTTTCAAAAATATTTCACCAAGTCAAAATATCAAAAATCAACTATACCTTATTTCTCCTTTCAAATCAATTTTTATAATATAACTTAATTTCAATAAAAACATCTAACACCCTTGGCACACTTTATTACTCCTTTAATAAAATTTAACCACTTAAAAAATAAAACATAAAAAATAAAACTTTGCATACCCTTTTATCTTCCTTGTATAACTCATAAATCCTTTTAAATATGTAATTTCCAATTAATAAAACTTTAGGAAATTAAAAATAATAATTTCTACCTTTGTAATTTTTTGATGCAACGTTTAAACCTTAGCAATGTGAATGCATAGCTTAATCAATCCACCAAAAAGGCCTTGGGAGGTTTCGAACACATAAAACCCTTCTTCCAAGCGCCTTTATACAACACATGCCCGCCAAGTGCGCTACATGCCTCCATGCAAAAGGAAAGTTACACGCCTTCCCTTTGTCCCTCTTCGATGGCTAAAACCAAAACATCTTCTCCTCTTGCAAAATGAATACTGCATGGATCGAACCCTTAACCTTGTGCCTAAAAAAATCTTAGTGTAAACCCTGGATGCCAACCGTACTACCCAGTGCCTTGCAATGTAAAGTGGGATTCCCACTTACTTGTTCCTAGGTATGCCTCCTTAATGTTTTTAAAACACATGTGATTCTCCCTCTTTACCTTGGCGCACAATTTTCTATAGCATTTGATGGATTGCATGGATAAAGTTTTGAAATAAAACTTACCCCTTTTATATGCAATGTGCCATGTGCTCAAAATGTCGGTGATATTTTTAAATTTGATTTAATTTGAATTAATTAAACTTTGTGCCCTTATAACCCTAATTTTAGGGTTATTTAAATTAAATCATAAACTAATTTATAATTAAATTATTATAATTAATTTAATAACTCTTAGAGTTAATAAAATTAAGTTATAAATCAATTTGTAATGAAATTATTACAATTAATTTATAATTAATTTAAATATTTAGGTACCTAGGTGTTGTACGTGAGTTGGAGAGGAGAGGAAAATCCTTCAAGTGAGGTCCCAGGTTCAAATCTCCACCCTACCAAAAAGCTGAATTGGGTATCCAAAATCCAATTGATAATGTTGGTGCGGGCAGGGTCGAGTGTGACTCCCGAGTGACTTTGACGGTGTAGAACCCCCTGTTCGTGGTCTCTCAGACCAAGGCGGCCCTGCAAGAGGTTTTTTCGCTTTAAAATATATATATATATATTTAGGTCTTGATCTAAGACTTTTAATATTATAATAAATTATTATCATATTATTTTTCTTGGGACTTCCTATTGCTCTTTAGACTTCATATGACCATCTTGAATATTATAATAAGAGATATTGTAATATTATTTCCCTTAGACCTAGAAGCAATCTTTCTCTTGCACTACTTACTGAAATTGATTCTTGACATCCTTAATTTTGTCTTGCTCAGTGAAACTAACTCTTTACATCAATGAAAACAAAACCTACTCATTGAAACTATCGCTCTGATACCAATTGAAAAACATAAGCTTATACTGATAGGGAGTGAACAGTATAAGACCACTTTTTAATTTTCTTTCCCAAATAATATTATGCAATATATCAATGACAATATAAAAATAGTAATAAAATCAATGAATAAATCACCACACACAATAGAGACACCAATTTAATGTGGTTCACCCTACTCCATGGAGAAAATATTTCACTAATATTTTCTCAACAAATCTCTTGGGAATCCTTTCCCTATTACAATATTTATGGACCTCTATCCAAAGGAGACACCAATCTCCTAATCAAGTTCATTGATCTCTATCCATAGGAGAACTTCTTCTCCTCTGCTCTGGCTAGTGATCCTCTAGAAGACTACTACCTCCAATACACTAGCTTGTGGATCTCTCTCCACTAAAGACTTTGTTCTCACTCAAAAGATATTTTTCCTCTCTGCCCTGGGTAATTTATCTCCATCCACTTGAGACTACTACTCTCTGCTCTGTCATATTTGAAGCTTACTTTCATGTCTGTCTTAAATCTACACTAAATATAGTCCTTCAGTATAGCATAAATCTACTCAATATCTACCTCAAATCTGCACTAAACATAGTTCTTTGGTCTAGCATAAATTTACTCAATCTCTATCTCTGGTCTATCCTCAAATATACACCAAAATATGTCCTCAAATCTATCCTTAACCCTTAACACAAATATTGATCCAATCACAAATCAACTCTACTGATCTATCCCAAACCTTAACTTAAGGTTTGAACAAATCAATCAATCAACTCTGCTCTCAAGTCTTCTAAAAAACTTACCTCAAATATGTCCACAAGTCCTCTCAAGGACTTATCCAATCTGCTCTCAATATCTATCTTTAAATATGCATTGTAAGCTTCCATAAAAGCTCACACTAATCTATCCATAAGTCTTCTCCAAGACTCACCTTAAATATACTCAATAGTTCTCACTAGAACTTGCTCAATCTACTCAACATATATTCACCAAGACTTACCTTAAATATGCATTGTAAACTTCTATAAAAGCTTAGTCAACTCAGTCCTTAAGTCCACTCTAAGACTTACTCAAATCATCTCATAATATTTAACACAAGCTTATTGAACTCAACTCAATCTTTCACAAAAAAATGTTTCAATCACGTAAACAAGCTTCACATAGAATCTTGTTTAATATTACAAAAATATATAGAGAATGGTTAGAGACTCAATATGCTTCACACTCACAACAATGCTCAATCACTTTCAAACTCTTTTGTTTAACCACAAAAACATATAGATAATGGTTAGAGACTCAATATGTTTCACACTCAATCACTTTCAATCTCTTTCATATATTTCCACCTTTGCAATTTTTGGATGCAACGTTTAAACCTTAGCAATGTGAGTGTATACCTTAGTCAATCCACCAAAAATGCCTCGATGGGTTTTGAACACGTAAACCCCTCCTTCCAAGCACCTTTGCACAACACATGCCCACCAAGTGGACTACGTGCCTCCACACAAAGGTAAAGGTACACGCCTTCCCTTTGTCCCTCTTTGATGATGTAGACCAAAATACATTCTCCTCTTGCAAAACAAATACCACATGGATCGAACCCTTAACCGTTTACCTACAAACATCTTAGCGCATCCCTTGGCTGTCAATCTTGCTAACCAGTGCCTTGCGATGTAAAGTGGGCTTCCCACTTACTTATTCCTAGGTCTACCTCCTTAATGTTTTTAAAACACACGAGATTCTCCCTCTTTACCTTGGTCCATGATTTTCTACATTATTTTATGGATCGTATGGATAACGTTTTTGAAATAAAACTTATCCCTTTTTATATGAAATGTGCCATGTGCTCAAAACATCGATGATCTTTTTAAATTTAATTTAATTCGAATTAATTAAACTTTGTGCCCTTATAACCTTAACCTTAGGATTATTTAAATTAAATCATAAAATAATTTATAATTAAATTATTATAATTAATTTAACAACTCTTAGAGTTAACCAAATTAAGTTATAAATTAATTTGTAATGAAATTATTACAATTAATTTAAATCTTTAGGTCTTTATCTGAGACCTTTAATATTATCATATTATTTTTCTTGGGCATTCCTATTGCTCTTTAGACCTCATATGACCATATTGAATATTATAATAATAGATATTGCAATATTATTTACCTTAGGCCTAGAAACAATATTTCTCTTGCACTGCTTACTGAAACTGATTCTTAACATCCTTTCTTTTATCCTACTCATTGAAACTGACTCTTGACATCAATGAAAACAAAACCTACTCATATTTCCAACATGGGGGTTTGGCTTGGTCAAACCCATGTTTATACAAATAAAAGACACTAAAAATAAGCTTAAAATATGATAAAAACTATACAAATTGAAGTAAAACTCATCTAAATAGTATACATACCTATTTTCTAGTCTTTGTGTTGTCGAAACTCAGGTTTGCACATGGGTGTGTGAACCTTTTTGTTCATTTTCAAATCTATATTTTTTTATGGAAATGATCTCTTGATGCAGTTGCTTCTTTGATATTTTGTTGGGTTACCTCCAAAAATTGTTTTCTTGATCGATAGCTTGTTAATATCACAAAGAGAATGGTAGATTTTATGGAGATTGCTATGCTATATGGATGATGGATGTTTATATACCTAGAGTAATTTTTGTAGAGTTTTGGTTAGCTAGAGTGGATATATATAAAATGGTGAAAGTGGCTTTCTATTTATAGAATTTGCCAAGTTGAGGGGAGGGGTTGAGGTGTCCTTGTGAGGTGTTCCCTATGAGGTGTGCATTATGAGGTAACCATTATGAGGTGTCCCTTAAGATGCCCTCGGAGGTGGTATACCTCATAAGTGAATTTAGGTGAGAATATCTCACTCATATACATACCTTAATAACCTAGAGGAAAGTCTTAAAATGGTATTTATTAAATTTGAGGTGGAAAGCTTTTGAATTTAAAATTGTTTTATTTGTACAAAAGCATGTATTTGTCATTTATTGCCCAGGAGAGTGTGATATGGAGGAAATATCTAGATGGTAGTTGGAAAGGCTAGGCTAGGCTAGGTTAGTCAATGTAGACTAGGTGAGATGGAGAGGCTAGGATAGTCAAAGTAGACTAGGTGAGATGGAAGTCTTAGCTTACATGATTAGAAATAATTAAGTACATGTTTAGTCATAAAGCAAATTTTGAAAAAAAAGATTGAATTTTGTCCATAATGTGTTTTTTGACCATGGTGAAGATTTCAACCTTAGTTGAGTTATGGTGGAGGTCACATGAGGATCCATAGTTAAACATAGGTAGGAGCTTAGCTAGCCCAAGGGGGCTAATGAATATGAATAGTGTTTTGATGAATGAATAGTGTTTGAAGCCAATTTATGTAACTTTTATGGGTTTTGCAAATTGATCAGCTATGATGATGAAGAAAGTGATAATGTAAAAATTTTGGGTGTTTACGTTTTACCTCTTTTTATACTGTGTTATATGAAAGCATGATTCAATATAAAAACTAATGATATGGATTGATGAATGACTTGGAAGGTAAAGAATTTGTGATTAATTACTTATGGAAGATTACGAGAGAGATGCATTGATAAAAAAATAATTTTTAATTGAGTATGACATTTTATAGCATCAAAATAATTACTTTTGAGGGAAAATATAGGATTACCTTGTTATATGATCAATGTGAGATGTTCCAACTATGGAAGGAACAAATGCCTTTGCAAATTTTTTCTTTTGATTGATTTATGATTTCTTTTTGACAAATTGTTGGAGCCATAAGGTAGAGCTTAGTCATATGCTTTATTCAAAAGTGGTCTTATGACTAACACTTTGAAGAAGATAATCCATGAGCTATCTATAGTCACAAGTGTTTGAGGTTTATCAAGTATTTGTTTATTTTGAATTGAAGTTTTTATTGAGAAGATAAATTCTACTTTTGTTTTTCCTAAAAAATGAGAACTTGAGATAATATTCAGAAAAAAAAAATCTAGGCAAATATTGTATCCATAATTAAATTTTTGGTTGTTTGATCACATGCAGTGTACCATTTGAATTTGTTGAAATATAACCCCCTCAAGTTATGAATTGGTGATGGAGGAGATGAAAAGCGATGATGAGTCGATTGAAAATGATAAAAATTATGGTAAGAAAGATGAAAATTATAAATGAGGGGGTATAAAAGGCCATAGCCATGCATAATATGAGAATTTGAATACAAAATGGTAGGTTCACACATGGGTGTATGAACCAAAAATTTTGCACATGTGCAAACCTACCAAAAATGGTATATTTAAGAATAAAATTGCCATGGTGGGGTCATTTTGCACAATGTGGAGTGAGGAGAGAGTGGTGAGGTAGATTTATCAAAGTAAAGCACTTAGAATGAAAGGTGAGCAATGGCGAGTGGGCAAGCGAGCAAGAGTGCAAGCTGGAGTGTACCAATAGTAAGTGCATTTTTTCTTGTGGTGATGTTTGCAAAAATAAGGCTTTAAAAAAGAATCATAGGGAAGAAATTTTTAGTGAAATGAAACTATGAAAGTACATGAAAATTGAAAAATGGCATGGAAATGTGTGCAATTGTGTGTGTTTGTTGAAAATTTGTGCACAAAGTGTCATTTTGGCCAAATGGGTACTCAAATGTTTTTTTGTTTTCAAGTTTGACTTTTTACCTCGAAACATGTGCATGGAAGAATGTGTTTTTTTGGTAATGTTTACATGTTTCACGAGAAATTATTGCATGGGCTTGATGTATGTGCAAATGGATACTCATTTTTGCAATTTGTTGACCCTATTGACTTTTTTCTTGTTTTTAATGATTTTACATGTGTGTGCATTTCAACATGTTTTGATCCATTTTTGTTTAAATATTTTTGTACAATTATGTTGTTTGTTGAAATGGGTATTCAAAACTACCCTCGGCTTAATGTTTGCACATGGTTGTGTGAACCCAAATGTTCACACATTGGTGTGTGAACGAAAAATTTTACACGTGGGTGTGAAAACTTTTTTTTTGAAAAATATGTTTATAGATGGATGGATGGAATATTGATGAGAAATTTAAATGTTGAAATGGATATATGTAGGTGAAAAAGGTATAACCATGACATCGGATTTATTTTCTTACAGAAAATATATAGAATGTGTGGGTGACAGAAGATAGCACTTGGCTAGGCGATGTTGGATTGTATGGTTTGTGGGAGATGCAGAGTGTACATGGCAACCAGGCATATATTTTGGTATTGTGTGATAGGTGGGATCTGGATAGGAACACCTTTCATTTCTCAATAAAGGAAATAACTATCACATTGAAGTATGTGTATCACATCTATCGATTATCGATAGAGGGTGTCACAGTGAGTGTGGAAGGTAGAGTTTCACAAGATGTGATATTACGAAGAGCTTTCAAAGATATATTGGGTGAGATGAAGTATGGTGGTGGTGTGGACTATGAGAAGTATTGGGTGGACAAGATATTTCCAACCACCATATGATGGGATTAGTGTGTGACATGATGGAGCAGAAGGTGGTGTTTACTTGGGCACCTGCATTTCTTCCATAGGCTTTCAAATAGTTGCATGCCATTGTGAGAAAGATTGGTTAGGGCTAAGCTTCATCCTATTATTACAGGTGTAGGCATGAGAGCATATCATGATAGGGTAGACAATGAGACTACCATATAAGGCACATAGATTTATGGGTAGTAATGTATCCTATGTATTGATATGGTCGACTAACATGGAGATGTGGATTAAGAGAGATCATGAGGGTGATGAGTGACAATACAGAGGGTTTTTAGATGGACTAACAACAAATAATATCACTTGGAGGTAATGGTGAGGATAACTTGATTAGATAGAGGATGGGGAGTAGTTTTGTAAGGTGATATGGGGCCAATGGATGATTGGATGGTATGAGATACAAGTGGAGTACTTTACCTTATTGAGAGTGATGCAACAATTTGGTTTATGATAGGGATGACTAGATCCATAAATGATCATCTGGAGGATGAAGGAAGATCAAGGGTTGTAACTGATTGTTCCTCCCTTGGATAATGAGCAAGATGATGAGATAATTATATCAAATATGGATAATGTTGGGATGAATCCAGAGTATGATACCTGATGGGTGTTACAGAGGTGGAATCTAGGAGTGAGGGTGATAGATATATGGGGTGAGGTGGTAGCTAGGCTACCTGTAAGGTCAAAAATGACATCACTAGATGATGATGATGCAATATCAGGATCACCAAATATGAGAGGGGTGCTAGGGTCACTAGAGACTAGGGAGGAGGAGTTAGATAGTTTACTATGATGGGTGAAATAGCGATGAGGGGATGTGGTAAGGTCATTGCATGGAGATTTTTGAGAGTGGATGAGTGGGGGACCACTAGTAGAGGAGGTGGTATCTATGGAGGGGATGCCCTTGGATGAGGCAATTTTTTTTATAGGTGAGGTACCAAATATATGAGATATATAATCGATGAGAGAGGTTCCATACATGTGTAAGATGCCTCATATAGATGAGGTGATAGTACCACAATAGCCAAAGTTTAAATTTGTCATTGGTGTACATGAGATGATAGTGGTGTAGGATGAGGTGGTGCTCTTATCAAAGTTCATGAGAGATTTAGAGGGATGCAAGACTGGGATATATATGGAGTGGGTTATAGAGTGGGCTATGTTGATAGCATAGAGGGACATTGCCAAAGTAGAGAGATAGGTGGTGGATGATATACTAGATGTAGCCTTAGAATATGTGAGGTATATTGTGGATGAGGTGAGTTGGATTGTGGGTGACATAGAAGCTCTAGTAAGAGAGCAAGATGAGGTAATATTAGAGGTGGATCGACTAACCATCGAGAGGGATGCTATTATGAGAGAGTATGATGATTCTATAGTTGTGAGGAATGAGATGATTGATATGGTCTATCAAATACAATACTCGCTTGATGAGGCTAGGTAGTAGGTAGAATATGAGAGGGCTAGTCGATTGGATAATGTGGAGCGATTGCAGTGGGAGGTGAAGGAGATAAAATTTGTAGAGGAGTGTGTTGTGGACAAGATTAAGGTCTTTTGAGATAGGGTGCAATAGTCGTATGGGGATGTGAAGGTAGTTATGGTAGTGGAGGAGTGGACTATAGCTAAGGTAGTAGGCCTGCTAGAGCTAAGGTAGTGAGCAAACATAGATTTTTTAGCGGTCTATTTGTAGGAGTCTATGAAGAGGATGCAATGTGAGGAAGATTTTATTATGCATAGGTTCTCACTACCATTGTATTTAGAGTCATAGTCATGATTGATATTGTATACACAATCATGATAGAGTCACTAAACTACTCCTTTAGTGGTTTGTACGAGTCAGAGTATGGTAGAGCTAGCAACCTCACATGTAGAGAGGCATGTCCAAGAGACAAGTAGGCAAATTACAAAGTGAGGTTCGAAGTAGGTACCGATGGCTCAGGAGGAGAATGGAGAGACTCCCAGCGAGCAGTATGGTTGATGGATCTTTTTTTTGGTAGCCAAGTGTCCATCACGTTTTGCATGAGTAGCATACACATACTATGTATATGCGATGAGGTACCTGAAGGGGTACTTGTTTTTTTATATCCTTATGGTTTTTTTTTTATATATATACATGATATTTTGTAGTGTTATATCTTATTGTATTTTTGTGTATGTTATGTTGCTTTTGTGTATGTGCACAAGAATGATGTGAATGTATGAATGTAGTGCAGTTGTGTGTGAAATGAATGATAGCATGTATGTAAATGAATGTATAAATATGTAAAAAATGTGTTATCATTTATATTAGAAATATTATAAATGATAAAAGGATAATGAAAATGAGTGAGTTATGACACATAAGAAATACGAGATAAACAAACATGTAATGCATGATGTGAAAATGAAATGTAAATGCCTATGAGATGTATGCATGTGATGGAGATGGATGTAACAAATGAGATATTATAAGGTGTTGAATGTAAATGGATTCGAACTTGATATGAGTATGTTATGGATTAGTATGCAGCTAGATGCAAACAATACTGAATAAGGCACTTGTATTATAACAAAACAAGTGATAGTGTGATCTATTCCATTATTTCAAATATATTAGATGTGAAATGTTCTTTGAAGAGAGTCAAACATGATATTTTGAAAAATGAAACCCATTGAATAATTAAGCAATATTATTCAAAAATATCAACTTGTTTGAATAAGGATAAGTCAATCATGGACTAGTGTGTGTCAAGTGATGTCGATGTAACCATTTTGAGAGAGGTCAATTGATTGTTAACTTAGCTTGTAAGATAGATCATCCACAACCATGCAGTGGTATGTACAAAAGGTTTCTAATGTGATAGACATGTCACCACTTGTAAGCTATACACCACTACTAGGTAGGTATTTATAGCCTATTGTTGGTGATGTAGATCACCCTATGATTTTGTTATTGATCTAAGGATCTTAGGGATTCAAGCTTGCTAGTGGTACTCTTTTTGTAGTGTTATTTTTGGGCTTTTGCTTTTGTTTCCTGCCTATTTTATTTGTATCTTATGCTTTTTTTTATCCTCAAGTTTTATTTAGATCACACAAATGATAGAATGAGTGGGGTGACTTTCACTAGGTGGTCAGCATATGCATAGTATTTCTTGTCTTATTCTTAAAATTTTCTTAATGTGTAAGATGTGCAATTTGACCCATGAAAGAACTTAAGTCAGCCAAGGAAAGCTTTAAAGTACTTTAGAATTTTTCAACTTTAGATGGTGGTTTGATTGACTTAATTGTAAATGGTTGAATCACACAAAGCTTTCAATGATACAGTCTCATGAAAATGGGATTGGACACCAAAACTATCATGCTAACAAGTGTGTATTTAATTCTTCAGATTTGCTATTTACAATGAATATATATAGATGTGTATATGGACACAATGTATATGTAAATATGTGTGAAGAATGATAGATGTGATATATAATGATAATGCGATGAGAAATGACCAAGTAATGAAAATGTGTGAACATGCAGCGAGTGATGCAATGAATAGCATGATTTTGGTATGTATGGAGTATGAAATTACTATATGGAATTTCCCTAGGATGACATCCAAATGGAATAGGTTATGGAGAGAATGGAGAAAGTTGATATGAGGAGATGAGTGCAAGAATAAATAGCAAATGTTTTGTGGTATCAATGTGATTAATGAAGCAAGATGGTGGTTCCATAAATGAGTGTGGATATGAATATGATGTAAGAAAATATAAGAAAGAGAGGAATATAAGAAGACAAATAAAGAAATAAAATGAAACTTATCAAAGGTATGTACTCACTCGAAGCATGACCATACAACATTGACAAGTAACAAGAAATAAGGGAAGAAATAAGGAAGAGAAGAACAAATAAAAAGTATGTAGCCAATTGAAGCATTACCATACATCAATGATCGAATAGGAAGGAGATGAAGAAGAGATAAAATAGAAGACAAGCAGAACATAATGATGTTATGAATGGACAGTTTTGTTGTTTTGTTTTGTTTTTGGTGTTTGTATTTTTGTATTTAAATTGGTGGTATGTACAAAGCATGGTGAGCCATACTAAAAGATATTAGGAATAAAACACCTAAATATGAATGATATTTATGGGTTCAAGGTCAACAAGACCTTCAATATTGGCAAGAGGATATGTCCTAGAACTAAATTTGTATGTAAAAATGTAAGGGTCTAGCCAATTAGACATAAATTTATTGTGAATATTGCACGGTTGGCTAGTAATCTGTTGGTTCTATTTGAAGACTAGATCTTCGATTTAAAATTCTTGTTGATGTACCTTACTATTATAGGTGCATCATATATGGTCTTCGTAAATTCTTGTGTATTCAATAACATGAATGTGGTGCTCATCCAAGAGTTTTAACTAGTCTAATATTGGTTGACGAGCAATATCATCATTGATAAATTCTTGCATTGATATGCACAATGATGAGAAGCTCGAGCTTGGGAGCTAGTAGATTTCAAAAATGTTATTATCCTAGTTGCAGTTTGAATGTTCATTATAAATACCCAAAGTGTCAAGGGCATTAGACAATACCAAAAATTGATGACTCTATAACAATTTTGTACAAAGAATGGTGCATATGATTTTATGGATAAGTTAAATTTAATTTCTCACATAGTGTGCAAATATTCTTGGTCTTGAAAAGCATACCATTATCAAAGATGATTATGAAGGGAATGTGAAAGTGATAGGTGATGTGTGTAGTAATGAAGTTGACAATTTTAGGGCATATTATTTGTATGAAATAAGTGTCTTAAACCTAGTTTGTAAAGTACTCCGTAGTATTAATGATATAGTTGTGATTGTTGGATGAGGTTGGTATGATATTGTTGATAAAATGTAAATCTCATTGAAAAAAATACCATATAGATTGAGCTATCTGAAGTTCTTGAGATGGTGAAAAGTGTAAGATTAACATGGTGTTACCATTTTATATATTTCTAAATATATTTGCAACCACTATACTCCAATGCGGGCCAATACTAACCCATGTGTGAGATGATTCATAATTATGTGTTGGATTTCATGAGGTTCAAGAAAAATTTTAAGGATGACATCATGGTTGCATTTATAAATAATTTCTTCTAGCAATGAATAATGAATTTCCCTTTGTTTGAATACTCTTTTATGAGTGTGGGATAAATCCAAAGAAAATTGCCTAATATAATAGAATTATTGACATTGTAAAGAGTAAGGATTACGAGGTTCAACCATTCATGCCATTAGCATGAGAAGATAGTGAAGTGCATTATGGAGAGTTAAATCCCTTAGAGGAGAATTTAATGAGATAAAATTAGAACTCCCCTAGTCATTGAAGTGGATTGAAGAGGGAACATAATCCCCTAATCATGAAAGTGAGTAGACGATGGAAGGAACCCCTCCCATGAGTGATGAATAATTGGTTGAAGTGGGTGAGCCATAATGATGGCATTAAAGAAGTAGCTGCCAAATGGTCTTGCCATCATAATAAATGTCAGATACCCCAACTTTGAAAGGGATGAATATCTTTGGTACTTTGCCTTTAACAATCTTTGAAGCTTGGTTTTATTTGGTCAACTATTCAACCATAGATGAGTCCTACTCACGATTGATTCATTGGGTGCATTGGTGGCCTAGAGATAGTATACAAACATGAGTCCACTTTCATCCAATGGCGTTTAATGTACCAAATGTTTATTGGGTTGGATTTTTATTGAGAAGAGAAATTTTACTTTGTGTTTACCCCAGAAAATGAGGGTTGATGATAATATCAAGAAAAGTTCTTTGATAGACATAATTTCCAAAATTGAGTGTTTGGATATTGATCATGCATAATGTAGATTTTTTATGTGGAATATATACCCCTTAAAGTGATGAATGGGTGACGGAGAAGGCGATTAATGATGATAAGGTGATATAAAGGAGGAAAATACACCCAATTGTATAAGATAGATTATAAGGAGAAGTCTCATAGTTGTAGAAGATGAATTAGAAGGATAAGTCCCCCAATTGAATAAGAAGAGTTTGAAGGAGGAGAAGTCCCCCAGCCATAGAAAATTAATTGAAAGGAGGAGAAGTCTCATAGTCCTAGAAGATAAATTGAAAGGAGGAGAAGTCCCCTATTTGTAAAAAATGGGGAAAATATAAAACCAAAGGTGAGAAGGTGTAGAAAATGTGAAATGTTAGAAAAAATGGAAATATCCATGTAGAAGATTATAGATGCAAATGGAAAAGTTAGGTTTGCACACCAGTTTGTGAACCTAAATATTTTCACACTCCCATGCAAGCCTAACTATATGACCCATGTGCAATGTCACGATCCCAAAAATTCACTGTACTCAAATCCATTAGCACCCAGTTGAATCGTAGTGGTCCTTAACTAGCTATTTCTTACCCTAATCCTTTGGTCATAGTCAACAAGGCTTTGAGGTCATCCATCTCTACTTTCCACAAGTCATTTTGGGAAGTACTAGATGTCATTCCTTCATACTAGCTTACTCATTTATTAGCTAGTAGATATCTCCTCTTTCATTATTTTGAAAGGTGGAGTCCCATTTCATACTTCTTCATATTTCCTTTAGTGTAGAAGATCTAGGATTAGCCAATTCTTTACTTTACACAATTATTTTAGTGTAAAGTACCAAAGGCCACTACAACTATACTTTCTACACATCTCCTTTAGTGCAGAAGTATTGTAAAACATCAACAAAGCCTACCCATGTTTCTAGAATTAACTTTCATTTAATATATTCATTAAGTCTACATGCCCTCCAAGTCTCCTTTCTTGGATTTACCCAAGGGTAGTTTATCTTTATTCCTCTTCTCTATTTTTTTAATTTATAATATAAGTGTATTTTCCTATCAATTTCTAATAATATTATCCTGTCTCTAATTCAACTGTGCTTCCAGTTATGAACATGGACCAACATTTTCCTTGTTTTAAAATTGCAACTACAACCTCCACATAACCTATGGTGGTCTTAATTCATTTCTTTCATTCTCTTGAGAGTACCACGTTGTAACACCCAAACCATAAGTCATTCTATGATAGGTTTTTAGATATCGATACACATAGACTATCATTAGCACTTCTTGATTAACTAACATTTCATTGAAGGCTTAGTCCATTCTACCTTTACTATCACTTTGTAACTAAACTGACTTCTCTTCTTACAACCAAGTTTGCTACTCTGAGATATTTACAATTTTATAAACTTGCTTAATTGACTCTTGCACATATTTCCAAAATGAAGAAGAATAAATTTTCATTCAGCCATGTGGATATTCAATTCCAGATAAAGCAACCATTCAAGATACATATGCTACTCACTATACAAACAACTGAGAGTAATATTCTTCTAAATTAATGTAAGTTTCCAAGCATTCCATTTCAATGATTGTTACTTGCTAAGCTATTACAACAATGTTCTTGAAATTACACAACAATATGACAACTCATAAAATCATATTTCCATGAACTAATTATATTTATCATACCATTCCATTCAAAAATAAATAACATAACTCCATCACAATAAACCATCACAAGATCCATAACACAATGATTTATCCTGGTAAAACCCGAAGGTAAAAACCCAATAACAAAATAGTTCAATATTTTATTGCATGATCAAAGGGATAAATACATTCTTGCTAGGCATTCATAAAGCCTTCCTACCACATTAGTAAAATCCCAAAATCTTCCATCTCTTTACTATCAAATTGGTCATTCAGTTTGGTTCCATAGCCAAACATCACAGTCGACTTAATAAAACCCAACCATCCTCATTACAAGGTTAAATTTCTAGTTCTCACTATACTGCAGTGTTCATCACACTCAATAACACATGGTTACCTTATTATCCTACTATCTATACACTATGGATCAATTGCACCATCAATAGACAACAAGACCCAATTTACCAGGTTCAGATTCCAAATTCCAATATGTCCAATGTTATCCATCTATCCTTCAACACAAGCATTTCCATAATGCAAAGCCAACCCTAATATTATTAGCAATGACATATCATTGGGTCTTTAATATGAACCAGAAGTAAAACTTTCATATCGCTGAAATGGTAACACACCACAATATCTACTTGCTCTATCAATAATTCATTCCAATCGACCCATAACCTATTGGTTGATGCACAAGTTACCATTTGGACTAGAATAGCTAATATGACTACATACTAGTCAAAAAATGTTCAAAACCACCTATGACACCTATTGGAGCCTCAATATTTGTCAACCTATTTCTCATGGGAGTACTTGCATTAGAGAACCTACGTTTTTCAACACACACATAGGTAAAGGACGCAAAATATCTATTATGCTTACTACACATTGTTGCCAAAATATCTATTATGCTTAACAAATTATACTCACAATATAAACTTGACATTCTCAAAGCACTATTCTAATAGTCACCTAGAATCCTACATATGTATCTATGTCATAGGATTCCAAAATACATAAAAGTTTAAATGACTCAATCAAAACAAGATAACCTAAAAACATTTCATCCAACGATGAGATATTGCTAAAGGACTAAAAACACTCTATGTATCCTAGGTTTTGTAATAACACACCCTTAGAAATTCAAGAGATTGATTATAACAAAAATTATATTGATGTTGTAGATCACAACACCACTTGGTTTTACGAGTGCAAAGCAATTTTTTGCTTCTATCTTTCAACGTAAAATAAAGCTAAGTATACACTAACCATAGATTGGTTTTACTTAAAAACCTTTTATTTGCATTAAGATATCCATAGTTCACAAGTTCCAAAACTTCACACTGACTCCTTGAACAACCCCTCCAAACTCCTGCACTCTCTCGTCACACCTCAACGTATCTGTTCAACAACTCTCCTTGTCCTCTTCCACCAAAATTGTTCGTTTCCTTTCCTATAGTGGTGGATTCCTCCCTCTTTATCTACCCATTTTTTCCACTTCAATCACCTCCGCATCTCCAGTTCATTTTCATCATACTCATCATTTGATGCCACTCGGAGCTTATTATTTAATTTATAAATTAATAACAATTTAAAGAAAAAATTTAGTTAGTTAAACAAGAGATCCTCCACTTCCATTAACAACCATTCCATGAATATTGTATATATATTTATTTTTAAAATATTTACTCATCAATGGTATGAGGAGTTAAAATCAATATTTAACCATCTTCACAATCCTCACTCCTTGTTAACAACATAACATCCAACATTAGTCCAATAAGTCAGGATGAGTAAATAAAGTTTAACAACTTAATTTAAAGTTAAAATCATTTACAAGTACTTGCAACTCAAAGAAGGTAACAAATTCTATTTCTTAATATTTACTTATTTCTTCCTCAAACTTTGCATATGGAATTCTCATCCTAATCATTGATAAAATATATCAAATATTTCCATAATGTATATTTTGTATCTCTAGTCATGAAGTAATTGATTGTCCATTACCAATGCATCACAACAAAAACTTGAATCCATACACATAACAAGTTTTCCAAGGGAGGGTCATGACATCCTACCCCCCTTAGGCTTAACACAATCCTCTTTGTGTTTTCAAAAGATAAAAATAAAAATATAACATAGTCTTTAGTCAACATTTTTAAATAGATACCAAATGTGTCTTTTCATATCAACTACTTTTTTCCATGTAGCATTCCTTTTAGTGTAACGGTCACACTAAACTTTGCACTACTCCAAAGTTCCTTTCCTCATCAATTTAGATCGAAAATCAAGGATTTTAATGGTTGAACCTTTATATCCTTTGGTTTCACCATCTAAAAATTAGAAAAATACCACACATGCTCTAGATTATCAACACACCTTTTAAGCAATGAAATATAAAAGGTATTGTGAATATTTAATAGTTAGGGTGGTAAGGCAAGTTGGTATGCCACTGGACTAATATTTTATAAGATTTCAAATGGTCTAAAAAAGTTAGGATCTAACTTTGTAGATTTAATTGCTCTTTTTCTTGGCTTAACCCTCAAAAATACTTTGTCACCCACAACAAAATCCTTTGGTTATATCTTAATATTGGCATAAATTTTCAAGCGGTCTAGCACTTTATTCAACTTCTCTCTGATCATCCTTAACTTTTGCTCCTTTTCTTTGATCATGGTATGATCAAGCATAATCCAATATTCTATATTATCCCATTATAATGGTTTTCTACACTTCCTGTCGTACGAAGCTTCAAACAGAGCCATGCCTATGGTCAAATGGTGTCTGTTATTGTAGGTAAATTCTACCAAATATAAGTAATCTTCCCAATGGGTTTTTCATCCATACAGTACATGCAAATCATATATTCTAGTACTTGGTTCACTCTTTTAGTTTGCCCTTCAATCTCTATATGGTAAGAAAAATAGATATTCAATCGAGTTCCAATGGTGCTTTGCAAGGATTATCAAAACTCTGGTGTAAATTTTAGGTCCCTATATTATATGATTACCTCTAGAAAACCATGAATATGAAATATTTCCTTGGAAAATATGTTAGCCACATCCATGGCATCATCCTTGGTGTTCCTGGGTATAATGTATGCCATATTGGTTAGTCTATCGACCACTACTAGAATTATATCATGCTGAAACCTGTGTTGAGATAGTCCTACAATGAAATCCATTGAAATTACTTGTCATTGCTACATAGGTATATCATTAATATACAACAAACCAGTAGTATGTTTGTGTTTTTATTTTACCTTTTGGTACTCAAGGCATTGAGTGACAAATTCAGTTATGTCTCTCTTAATTCGTGGCCAAAAGAATATATTTTTCATATTCTCCATCATTTTTGCTTCTCTTGGATGAGAAAAATATGGGGATCTATGTTCTTCATTCAAAATTATATTTCTTAAATTTATAGTATTAGGAATTATTACTCTGTTTTTAAAACATATGAAACCATCCTTGATGCCAAAGTTCATATTTTTATCTGGTTACTTTTCCATCATTTCTTGAATCTGATTGCAATATGCATCCTGATTTTGTATTTCCTTAAATTTTTCCATTAATTCGACATGGATGCGAGATAAAATTTCTATGTGTCTCCTCCTCCTCAATGCATCGACAAATTTATTCTTTTTTCCCTTAAAATACTCAATACTAAATTATTATTCTATGAGTAATTCTATACATATTATTTATTTAGCATTGATTAATGATTGAGTGTATTGCAGACTCTGATGCTATGTCCTTAGCTCAAAAGGTCTCCCAACCAGATAATACCATCAACTCTTGAGAGAAAAAACCACAACTTCTAACTCTAAGTCATGGGTTGCATAGTGAACTTCATATATCTTTAGCTTTCTAGATCCATAGGCTACCACTACTTCTTATTGAGAGAGCACTCCTCCCAAACCTTCTAAGGAGGCATCTATAAAAATGGAAAAACTTCCTTGAGGATTAGGTACTTTTAATATAGGAGGCATGGTAAGCTTTTATCTTTAGAAAACCAAAGGCTTCCTCACATTTCTCTATCCACTTGAATTCTTTTCCTTTTCTCTGAAGGTTGGTTATTGATGAGGTGATATTGGTATAGTCTCTCACATAATGCCTACAGTATCTAGTTAAGCCCATGGAAATTCAATTTTTTGTCACATTGGTAGGTGGCAACTAATTCAAAATGGCTTCTATTTTATTTGGTTCCACTGTGATCCCTTGAGCCACCACTATTTGTCCTAATTATTTCACTTATGGCACATAAAATTCATGCTTGGATAGGTTCCCATACAACTAAATTTTCCTTAATATTTCTAGCACAATCCAAATATGTTCATCATGCTTTGTTTTATTTTTTAAATATATCAAAATATCAACCAAATATACCAGTTTAAACCTATCCAAGTACTTCCTAAAGATACTATTCATCAATTTCATAAATAATAGAGCATTTGTTAAGCCAAAAGACAATACAACAAACTCATAATGTCCATAATAACTTTGAAGGTTGTCTTATGGGTATTCTCCTTATGAATCCTCAATTGGTGGTATCTAGACTTCAAATCAATCTTTTTGAAGATGGTGGTATCTTTGAGTTGATCAAGGAGATCTTCAATTCTAGGTAGAGGATATCTATTTTTGATAGTTACCATGTTTAACATTCTATATTCCATGCATAATATCAAGGAACCATCCTTCTTCTTTACGAATAATATAGGTGCACTCCAAAGTGATACACTTGGTTTGATCAATCCTTTCTCTAGTAACCCTTGTAATTGAACCTTCAATTCCTATATTTCTATGGGATTCATTCTATAAGGATATCTATGTATGGGTTCTATTCTAGGTTGAATCTCAATAGTAAAATAAAATTCCCATTTAGGAGGTAATCCAGGTAAATATTCTAGAAAAACATCCCTAAAATCTTGAAGAATTGGGTGTTTCTCAAATATTTCCTCTTTCTTTTCTTCATCAATTTCATTTATCTTGATAACATAGACCATTACACCTTTTTTATGGTCTTCTTAAGTTGCATTTCCGACAATATTTGAGGTTGAAAATCTGATGTAGGAGCATCCGATGACAGTTCGAGCCATGTTACATCCTTCAAAATTTTCTTGAAGTCCATCAATTTTGAAGTATATTGGTTCTTTTTCGGGAAGGGGAGATGTTGTGAAGCAGTAGGAAAAGTAGTTGGAAGGGTTAAGGAAATTGTTGGGGAGGTCGCAAAATCGTGACCTCCAAAGCTTTGGAATGGGCAGGGACCTATTTTTTTGCGATATCGCGACGTCGCGATATCACGGCTTTTTTTGAAATCTGGACCATTGGGAGGTTTCCGTCGCGACGTCGCGGTATCGCGACGTCGCGGTATCACGGCGAAAGTAGAAAAGCGTTTGCAGGGGGAGTTCTCCGTCGTGATATCACGACGATTTTGAAAGAGCTAGGCATGGCGGAGTTTGGGTCGCGATATCGCGACGTCGTGATGTCGTGATATCATGACAGTTTCAAATGGGCAGTGACGAGGCAGTGGTTGGGTCGCGATATCGCGACATGTTGCGATATCGTGACATGTCATGATATCGTGGCCGGTGATAAGGGAGGCAGAACAAAGCTTAAGGGCGAACGGCCAGGCAAGGCCAAATTTTACACGTGGATAACCACGTGTAGCTTGAAAATTGTAAAGGACACGTGTTTGAAATATTTTACATCCAAGAGGAGGCATGGCAAGTTTTGCACACGGGAGCATACGTGTACTAAAGTGAAAATTAAGACCACGTATAGGGATTTAAAATCAACAACCGCATGCATTTAATGTGGGAGAACCACCTCTTGAAGATCTTTTCGAAAGTAGTATGGGGGAGACCACGTATAGGGATTTAAAATCAACAACCGCAGGGCATGGCCAGTATGGGGGAGACGACAGTGCAGAAAATAGTCTGACCGAAGTGATGGGTGCAGAGGAGGAAGATCATTAATGCAAACTCAGGGATAGATTGGGTAGAGATTGTAATTAATGTCAAAATTTTTAAAACCCGAGAAAGAGGGAAATTTGAAATCAAAATCTGGTTTGGTGGGAGCATTGATTGCTGGGAGGACCGGGACCTCGTTAAAATTCGAGAATTTTTGTATTAGTCAGGGGGGACCGAAGAGGGAGAAGGACGAGAGCATATCTGGTCTTTGTAATCCTGCGGGCATCTTGCTATTGTGGAATGTAAATATTTTCCCGAAGCCTTTTTTTTATAAATTTTTTTTTTTTTTGGAATTTGTAAGGGGGTGGTGTCTCCGGTTCCCGTCAGTGGTATCAGAGCGGGAGTTCCTGAGCGTACAGTAGACCGTCGAAGGAGATGCAGTTGTACCAGGACATGTGGGAGGATTTGAGCTCGAGTGAAGATGCCTCCGAGAATAAACCCAGTGGGTGGCAGAGGTATGGTAGCGAAAGATTTTCGGGCTTTGCAGCGGCAAGTCTAGGCCCTGCAGGAAGAACTACACAGAGGACATGAGCCGAGAAGGGATGCAGACAGTGAGGATGAGGTGGAAGAAGAGAATGAGTTTGAAGAAGAGGAAGAAGATGTAGATCCGGCATAGGCCAGATTGTACAAGGCCATATCCCAAATCGGGAAGAGGCCGAAGTTAGAAGTTCCTACGTATTTCGGGAACTTGAACCCAGAGGAGTTGATAGACTGGGTGAATGATTTAGAAGAATATTTTGAATACGAAGAGGTTGAAGACCCTAACTGGGTCAGATTTTCTAAGACCCGACTGAAGGGTCATGCTAGCATATGGTGGAAGGGGGTACAGTTGGAAAGGAATCAAAGAGGAAAAGAACGGATTACCAGGTGGGACAGAATGGTGGAGAAATTAAAAAGACAGTTCATCCCTATTGACTATGAGCTGGATCTGTTACATAAAATGCAAATCTTGAGGCAGATGAACAGAAAAGTTCAAGAATACACGGAGGAATTCTATAAAATATCCATCAGAATAGGGAATTTGGAAGCAAGAAAGGAAAAAGTGGCCCGTTACATTAATGGGTTGAGATCGAGTGTGCAGGAGGATTTGAGCTTGGTTCGGGTAAGAACCATCGAAGATGCTTACCAATTTGCTTTAAAGGTTGAAGAAAAGTTGAACAAAATGTTTGATAGCAAGCAAAAAGTGAAAGGACCGGGAGGAAAGAACGGTGGAAATAAAGAAGGAAAGGAAGAGAAGGAAGAAGAGAGCAGCAGCCGGGATCAGAAGGGAGAGGAAGACCCAACACCGCAAGTTCAGAATGATAACTGCCCGAGAGGAAGAGGTAGGTATGGATGCAGAAATGAAAGGGGAGTGTTTCTAGGAACATGTTTCCACTACGAAGAAGAAGGACACCGGGCATTTGAGTGCCCACAACACCGAGAAAATACAAACAAGAGGCCAGTGGGTCCTGCTAGAGCAATTTTGGCAGTTGAGGATGTTGACTCAGAACATTCTAAAGAAGCTAAAAAGGGGGAAGCCATGATTGTGAGAAGGACCATGCTGGTGGATGAAGACCAGTCTGAGCAAAGGAGAAGCCTATTCCACACCCGGTGCAAAAGTGCGGGCAAAGTCTGTAATGTCATTATTGACAATGGGAGTACAGACAACTTGGTTTCCGAGGAGATGGTTTCTAAGTTGCAGCTGGAAAGAAGGAGACACCCACACTCGTACCAGATTGCGTGGTTGCAGAAGGACCACAGAACTTGGGTCCGGGAACAGTGTTTAGTCATGTTCCAGATCAGGAGATACCAGGATGAAGTCTTGTGTGATGTATTCCCCATGGATGCTTGCCATTTGCTATTGGGTAGGCCATGGCAGTTTGATCGGAGTGTAGTGCATGATGGACGTGCAAATACGTACTCCTTGGTGAAATATGGAGTGCGGCACAAGTTGAAGCCATTGCAGACCGAAGATGAGAAAGTGTGTAGTAATGCCAAAATTTGTCTGGTAGAGGGCAGAAAACTTTGCCAAGAAGCGGGATTTGAGCCGGGCATAAAGGTTGATGAATTTTTGGAGATATTGCAAGGGACGCAACCTGAACTGTGTAGAAGTGAAGGTCACTTCTCCTTCTTACCCGGGGTGTCTGATGTAGGAGCATCCGATGACAGTTCGAGCCATGTTACATCCTTCAAAATTTTCTTGAAGTCCATCAATTTTGAAGTATATTGGTTCTTTTTCGGGAAGGGGAGATGTTGTGAAGCAGTAGGAAAAGTAGTTGGAAGGGTTAAGGAAATTGTTGGGGAGGTCACGAAATCGCGACCTCCGAAGCTTTGGAATGGGCAGGGACCTATTTTGTCGCGATATCGCGACGTCGTGATATCACGGCTTTTGTTGAAAGCTGGAGCATTGGGAGGTTTTCATCGCGATATCACGACGTCACGGTATCGCGGTAGAAGTAGAAAAGCATTTGCAGGGGGAGTTCTCCATCGCGATATCGCGACGTCGCGATATCGTGACGATGTTGAAAGAGCTAGGCGCGGCGGAGTTTGGGTCGCGATATCGCGACAGTTTCAAATGGGCAGTGACTAGGCAGTGGTTGGGTCGCGATATCACGACCGGTGAGAAGGGAGGTAAAACAAATCTTAAGGGTGGATGGCCAGGCAAGGTCGAATTTGACACGTGGATAGCCACATGTAGCTTGAAAATTGTAAAGGACACGTGTTTGAAATATTTTACATCAGGGAGGAGGCATGGCAAGTTTTGCACACGGGAGCATACGTGTACTAAAGCAAAAATGAAGACCACGTATAGGGATTTAAAATCAACAGCCACGTGCATTTAATGGTGGAGAACCACCTCTTGAAGATCTTTTCGAAAAAACAACTGTTGTAGGGCATGGCCGGTATGGGGGAGACGGCAGTGCAAAAATAGTCTGACCGAAGCGATGGGTGCAGAGGAGGAAGATCATTAATGCAAACTCAGGGATAGATTGGGCAGAGATTGTCATTAATGTCAAAATTTTGAAAACCCGAGAAAGAGGGAAATTTGAAATCAAAATCTGGTTTGGTGGGAGCATTGATGGCTGGGAGGACCGGGACCTCGTTAAAACCCAAGAATTTTTGTATTATTCAGGGGGGACCGGAGAGGGATAAGGACAAGAGCATCTCTGGTATTTGTAAGCCTGCAGGCATCTTGCTATTGTGGAATGTAAATATTTTCCCGAAGCATTTTTTTTTATAAATTTTTTTTTTTTTGGAATTTTTAAGGGGGTGGTGTCTCCGGTTCCCATAAAAATCCCCTTGAATACTATACATCCTACGCACTACACCCCTATAATCTATGTACTCAATCCATATATTCTATAATTTGAGTACTACCCTATACACTTGCAGCCAATCTAGTCCTAGAATTATGTCAAAACCATGCAAAGGTGCTACATACAAACATCCTTCTGTTATACCTCTAGGTAAGGCATTTTTTTCCATAGGATAACCTTGATTGATAGAGTAGGTTTATCCTAAACCATACTCAAAATTCCACCCATGAGCCAGTATTCCAAGCCTTTCTAAAATATATTTAACTAAACTAGTGGAAATATAACTATCTTTAGCACCACTATCAATTAATATTTTAACATCCTTACCAAAAATATTACCTTTAATCACTAGTGGTGTAGCTTGACCATCAAGATTCTAGTTTCTTGTAGTTGCATAAATATTTTGTGTAGACTCTCTAGATGCCATATTATTTGTACATTGGTTCCTTTCCTTTAAAACATATTTTGGATCTCCATGGGCAATTAGAAGCATAATGTGGTCCTCTACAAAGATAGCATCCTTCTTTCAGCCTTATATGTTCTTTCTGCTTCTATCCCTCTTTTATTATTTATATATATGGAGAATTAGCATGTCCCTATAACTGTCTATTGCTACCCTTGATGTTATTTTGGTTCTTCCCCTAAAACCTTTTTATAAAATTTCATTTATTCCTATCATTTCCTCAGTCCTATTGAGAAACATTTTTACTTGCTTTTTTCTTTTCCAATTTTTTAAAACTTGTACTATTTCTCTTTCTTAGTACTTCTTTACCCTCTTAATATAGTCTTTCATAATCAAATACGGGTTTGAGATATGCTTCAACTTTCCTGGCTAAATCCTAGACCTTATACAAATTTTTGGGTTCCCTCATGTTCACTTCTTATCCGTTTCTAGGATTTATTCCCATTATGAACTTATGGATCTTTATTTTCTTGTTATAAGTAGGTACATACTTCATTAACTTGATAAATATTTGATAATACTTTTCCACTATCCTAGTCCCCTACCAAAGTCTAGAGAATTCTTCAAATTTTTGGGTATAGAAATGTTTTGTGAGAAATCTATCTTTGAAGGCTTTTACAAACTCTACCCATTTTAGATCAACTACTACCACTAGATCTGGTTCATCACTATACGCTTCCCACAAAGCTAAACCATCACCTTAAAAATGTAGAGTGGCATAATAAATTCAAGTACCCGAGGAAAAAATCTTCATGTTACAATATGTTTCTATATCTTTTAACCATACCTTGGCCTTGTCCCCATTTTCCTCTTTATTAAATTTGGAATATTTTAAATATTCCATTCCCTACCCAACTTGATCTCTAGTATGACCCTAGCCTATTGCGCCTCGGTTAGAGGTTTATTTTCCTAAATCACTATAGGGTTTCCTATCTGCATTTTTTGATTCAAAATAACATCCAACAATTGTTTTTGGGTTTATATCTACTCCTGAAGTAGAGCTATTATCTCAGTGATATTCTCATTACTTGGATTTTCCCTTTCATTACTAGGGTTCCCTAATACCATCTCTATATTCCTACTCTCCATATTTGTTTGTCGTGTCTTCCTTGTCAATGGAGAAACACATCCTCTTCTTCTCTTTGGTGGAATTATCACCTAACCATACACAAAATAGGTAATAAGAATCTATTAGAAATTAATTCTTTAAATTGCTCTTCCTACTAGTAATTATTTACCCTATCATCTTAGGTAAGTCAACATATATACTTCTAATAGGTATTCTTATTAACAGGGTTTAATTCCTACTTTCATATGCTTTCTACTACATACAAAAACTAATTTCTATGTAGTGAATTCATCCCACTACGAACCATGTTCTGATACCAGATGTCACGAATGCAAAAAGTCACTTCCTAAAATATCTTATTTAAGAAATAATTATATATATATAGATAAAAATATAGATAGATAGATAGATAGATAGATACCTAAAAAGATTCTACTTAACCAAGTACTCAAATCCGTTAGCACCCAGTTGAATCATAGTGGTCCTTCATTAACTATTTCTTACCCTAATCCTTTGGTCATAGTCAACAAGGCTTTGAGGTCATCCATATCTACTTTTTAAAAGTCATTATGAGAAGTACTAGATGTGTTTCCTTCATACTAGCTAACTTACTTTTTTCTTAGCTAGTATATATCTCCTTTTTCACTGTTTTGAAATGTGGAGTCCTAGTTCGTACTTTTTCACATTTCCCTTACTATAGAAGATCTATGATTAGCCAATTATTTACTTTAAAAAATTCCTTTAGTGTAAAGTACCAAAGGCCACTAAAACTATACTTTTATACACATCTTATTTAGTGCAGAAGAATTGTAAAACATCAACAAAACCTACCCACGATTCTAAAATTAACTTTCATTTAATATATGCATTAAGTCGACATGCCCTCCAAATCTCCTTTCTTAGATTTACCCAAGGGTAGTTTATCTTTATTCCTCTTCTTTATTTTTTTTATTTATAATATATCATCGTTCCCTATCAATATCTAATAATATTATCTAGTATCTAATTCAATTGTGCTTCCAGTTATGAATATGGACCAACATTTTCCTTGTTTTAAAATTGCAACTACAACCTCCACATAACCTATGGTGGTCTTAATTTTTTTCTCTCATTCTCTTGAGAGTGCCACATTGTAACACCCAAACCATAAGTTATTCTATAATGGGTTTTTAGAGAACAGTACACATAGAATATCATTAGCATATCTTGATTAACTAATATTTCATTGAAGGATAAGTTCATTCTACCTTTACTATCACTTTGTAATTAAATTGACTTCTCTTATTAGAGCCAAGTTCGATCCTCTGAGATAATTACAATTATGTAAACTTGCTTAATTAACTCTTGCACATATTTCCAAAATGAAGAAGAATAAATGTTCATTCATCCATGTGGATAATCAATGCCATATAAAGAAACCTATCAAAATACATATGCTACTTGCTATACAAACAACCAAGAGTAATATTCTTATGAATTAACATAATTTTTGAGGCATTCCATTTTAATTATTGTTACTTGATATGATATTAAAATAATATTCTTGAAATTACACAACAATACGACAACTCATAAAATAATATTTCCATGAACTAATTATATTTATCATACCATTCCATTCAAAAATAAATAACATAACTCCATCACAATAAACCATCACAAGATCCATAACACAATGATTTATCTTGGTAAAACTCAAAGGTAAAAACCTAATAAAAAAATTATTCAATATTTTATCACATGATCAAAGAAATAAATACATTTTGGCTAGGGACTCATAAAGCCTTCCTACCGCATTATTAAAATCCCAAAAATTCCATCTCTTTACTGTCAAACCGGTCATCCAGTTTGGTTCTATAGCCCAACATCATAGTCGGATTAATACAAACCAACCATCCTCACTACAAGGTTAAATTTCTAGTTATCACTTGGATGTAGTGTTCATCACACTTAGTAACACTTGGTTACCTTATTATCCTACTATCTATACACTATGCATCAATTGCACCATCTGTAGACAACAAAATACAATTTACCTGGTTCAAATTCCAACTTCTAATATGTCCAACGTTCTTCATCTATCCTTAAACACAATCATTTACATAATGCAAAGCCAAACCTAATGTTATAAGCAATGATATATTGTTGGGTCTTTAATCTGAACTAGAAGTAAAACTTATGTATCATTGAAATAGTAATACACCACAATATCTACTTGCTCTATCAAAAATTCATTCCAATCAATCCATAATCTATTGGTCAATGCACAAGTTACCATTTGGACCATAAGAGCTAATATAACTTCATATTGGTCAAAACATATTCTAAACCACCTATGAAACCTATTGGAGCCTCAATATTTGTCAACTTACTTCTCATGGAATTACTCGTATTAGCAAACCTATGTTTTTTGGAGCACACATAGGTAAAGAACCCAAAAATATCTATTATGCTTACTACACATTTCTGCCAATGCAATACATTGTTATCATTTACAAAAAATAATTTAACAACTTATAATCACAACCAAAATATAACATTCTCATAACACTATTATAATAGTCACGTAGACTTCTACGTCTGTATCTATGTCATAGGTTCCAAAATCCATCAGATTTTAGATGACTCAACAAAAACAAGATATCCCAAACACATTTTGTCCAACAATGAGATGTCACCAAAGGACTAACCAAACTCAGTGTATCCTTGGTTTGGTAAGACCACACCCTTGGAAATTCAAGAGACTTTAGTGTAACATAAACCAAATTGATGTCAAAGATCACAACACCACTCAGTTTTATGAGTACAAAGTGAATTGTCGCTTCTATCTTTCAACGTAAAAGAAAGCTAAGTAAACACTAACGAGAGATTGGTTTTACTAAAATTTATTTTCTTTACAGTAATATCTCTATAGTTGACCAGTTCCAATCCTTTATACTGACTCCTTGAATAACCCTTTCTAACTCATGTGCTCTCTCGTCACACCTCACCATATCCATTCAACCACTCTTCCTGCACTCTTCCACCAAAACCGTCTGTTTCCTTTCCTAAGATGGTGTAATCATCCTCTATCTACCTATTGTTTCCCACTACAATCACCTCCACATATCCAGTTCATTCCTGACATACTCATCATTTTATGCCACTTGAATCTTATCATTAAATTTACAAATTAGTGCTAATTTTAAAACAAAAGTTAGATTAGTTAAACAAGAGATCCTCCACTTCCATTAACAATTGTTTCATGAATATTGTATATATATATATTTATTTATTTATTTATTTTTTAAATATTTACTCATAAAGGTATGTTGATTTAAAGTCAATATTTAACTATCTTAGTAGTCCTCACTCCTTTTTAACAAAATAACATCCGACATTAGTCCAACAAATCAATATGAGCAAATAATAATTAACAACTTAATTTAAAATTTAAAATCATTTACAAGTACTTGCAACTCAAAGAAGGTAACAAATTCTATTTCTTAAGATTTACTTCTTTCTTCCTCAAACTTAGCATATGGAATTCTCATCCTATTCATTGAAAAAATATATAAAACATTTCCATAATGTATATTTTGCATCTCTAGTCATGAAGTAATTGATTGTCCATTACCAATGCATCACAAAAAAAACTTGAATCCATACACATAATAAGTTTTCCAAGGAAGGATCATGACATGCAATATTTTGGCAATTTTGGGGACCAAACAATATCAAAATTGGCAAAACTTATATTATGGAAAGCTCTTTTCAATCTTGATCCAACGATGGTAGTTTTGTGAAATTTAGAGATGATTAGATTGGTGAAAAGTTGGATTAAATATGACCCTTATTTTTAAAGCAATGAATGCTCAATTTTATGCTTTTTGAAAGGTAAAATTTACATGATTGGTTAAAAGGGTCATGGAAGAATATGATGACTTTTATGGAAGTGATGAATCACTTGAAAATAATGGCATTGTATGATCTTGTGGTAGTTAGATATAATGAGTATGACGAAGGATTGTGGTTGATTATGGCATGTGTGTTGAGCCATAAATATTGCTTTGAAGAAGTAGATGCAAGATTGCCTTGTTGTCATGATCAATGTAGGATGGCCCAACTTTGAAAGGGATAAATATCTTTAAAAAATTACCTTTGATAAGCATTGAATCTTGGTTTGATTTGGTTATCTAGTAAATCTTAGATGGGTCCTACCCATGATTTCTTGAGTGGGTGCATTGGTGTCCCATAGATAGTATACACACGAGTCCCCCTGCATCCAATAATATGTAACATACCAAATCTTGATTGGGTTGGAGTTTTGATTGGTAAGAGAAATTTTACTATGTTTACTCCAGCAAATGAGGGATAATTACAGTCTTAGGTAAAGTTCTTGGAGAAACATAATTTCCAAGATTGAGTGTTTGATTATTGATCATGTGTAAGGTGGATATTGTTTGAATGACAATATACCTCTTCAAATAATGAATTGGTGATTAAGGAGGCAAAAAATAGTGATGGCGATCGAAAAAATGAAAAAAATAAGAGGTGATAATATGATGTAAATGTGATTTGAGGGTACACATGGTCATATCCATGCATAAAATGAAGGATCTAACTTAAAAATTTTAGGTTCATATATGGGTGTACAAAAAAAAATATTTGCACATGCTTTTGTAAATCTGAATGTTTGACCCAAGAGCAATATTTTGCAATTTGGGAGACCAAAAAGTGTTAGAATTGGATAAAAATTATACCATAAAAAATATCTTTTTGAGATCGATCCAATAGTGGTAGTTTTGAGAAATTTAGATATGATTTGATGAGGGAAAAGTTGGGTAAAATATGACTCTTCTTTTGAAAGTGAGGAATGCACAATTTCAAGCCTTTTGAAGGGGAAAAATGGTAAGGTTGGTTAGAGAGTGAATGGATGATGACTATGGAGTAGATTAAAAGAAAATTTAGGGAAGTGAGGAATATGAAGTAGAGTCAGGTAAATAATGAAGAATAAGGTATTATGGTGATAAATCAAAAGGAAATTCTATGTTGCTAGAGGAGGTTGTGTTAGAGGTCATGAATTGTGATTTGCAACATTTGTATGACTAACATATTCATAATAAGTAAAACCATGGATATGATGAACTTGTTGAGGCATGGATGTAGATGTTGAAGTACCAATGTGTAATGGTGGTGGCACCTAATGGGGTAATGGATTTGTAGATGTACCCTCGATTCTCATTAGATTATGCAATGTAATGGCTTCATTGTATTTTATCCTCATCCATCATGTTATGGATAAGTTATTTGAAAATATGTTAGGTATTGATAGCATACCCTTTTGGTGATGATAACCATAAAATTGGTGCTCATTGTACCCTTTGTATTTTGGGTGATTTAGATCAATAGGTTTTATCTCAAGAAGAATTAAATGCCCTATGTGATGTAGTTGCAAGAAATTTTGAGATAGGGTCATAGAGAGAGTAGTTGTAGGATGAGTAGAACATGGAGGACGCTGCGATCAAATGAGAGTTTGACTAGGTAGTGATGGATTGAATGCTTACCTAGGTTATGGAGAAGCCTACCTTTGATGATAAGGGATTGATGGAGGTAGAGGTATTGTGGGACCCACCATGATTTAATTATAGATGGATATATGACATTGATAGTGGATCAGGTGCAACTCAAGGGTGTCAATATGTGCTAAGTTATATTACATATCAATGGGAGGAGGATATGGGGGTGTGGATATGGAACTAGCATGAATGACAGGTGTGGTGGGTGGTAATGGATATCAAGAAAAATATGAATATGAATGAGATGAATAGGATGATAGTGGAGATCAATAAGGTTGGTAAATGCCAACCTATTGGGTGATGTGAAATGATATTTGAGGTGAGAGAAGAATAGGTGAGTGGAATGGTCCTTTATTAGGAGAAGCATGATAAGTATCATGATAATGCGAAGAGGGAAAAGTGGACCTCGTATAGGTACTCATGGGAGGAGAAGGAGGATAAGCTTGATGTCTCAAATCATGATCATAGAATGAAACTCTAGTAGTCAATGTATGAGGCAGAGATGAGTTGTGTGAAGAAGTAGAAAGAGTGAGAATGAGTAGAATTGTTTTCCTCTAAATGCCTTAATGAATTGGTTGGAGAAGAAGGGAGCACATGAGATTCTTGCATAGATAGGCATAAATTTTGTGTTATGGGTCCATGATTTAGGACTGATATTTTGAGTGAAAAATGATAGAATGAAGCTATAAGAGAAAGACAAGTGAAAATGTTGCTTTCCTATGTGCTATGAAATATTATGTATCTATTTATGCTTAAAAAATTAGGTTTACACATGCTTGTGTTAATCAAAATTTTTGCACATGCCTGTGCGAATCTATAGAAAATAGATAGATTGGGTGAATTTAGATAGTTATAGACTATGAAATACTAGATAATGTGTTTAGGACCTATCTATGCTTGAAAAATTAGGTTCACACACAGGTGTGTGAATCAAAAATTTTGCACATGTCTATGCAAATTTGGATAAAATAGATAGTCTCGATGAATTTTCATAGTTTTAGACTATGACAAACTAGAAAGTGAGTTTTAGATTTATTTTGATGATTTTGTGACCAATTTTGTAAGCCAAAAGTGCTTAGATACCACTAAAATTAATAGAGAACAAAAAAGAAACATTTTGTGTTGGTTTTTGTGTTTTTTATGTTGATATCAAATCTAAAACCAAACAACAAGTGTGGGGGATGGATACTAGAAAGGTATGTTGAAGCAAATGGACTGACCACACCCAAAAGTGCACAGTAAACCATGATGCAACAACGGGTGAATGTTGACTAGATTGAAGTCACAACAAAAATATATCCAAAGGGGAGAACTCAAAAACCTCTTACAAAAAGAGGTATACTGTATAAGACCTGCTACCAGCATACCCATCCTTTTGCTTCATCCTTGGGTGGGCTTAGTCAATAACAATAGTTACTACCTTATCAATTATACCAAGCCTTGTAAGCAAAGGTATATAATCTTAACCCACTATGATAGTCTCTCAAGAGTATGGGATATTTTGGTGATGAAGGCCATAAAACCACTCATGGGAGCTACTATGGTGACTAGGGGGTGAGTTGGTGGAATAAGATAAAATACAATGTCACCAATATCGAGTGGGGATTGGTGATGAAGTCTAATCTTATTAGTATGAATGCAACATGAGTGTGTGGTGGTTGAGTTGAATCTAGTGTGTTTGAGAAGTAGATCTTTGGTAAATACTTTCTTGAAATAAATGCTACTTAATCTAATTGCTTTTGAGAATGAAATCACAAAATTAATATAAGATACATTTTTGAAGCAAAGCTAGATTAAATATTTTTGAAAGAGAAAACCACTTACACTTATGCTTTTTGAAAATAAATTGTACCTAATTTAATGCTTTTGAAATGAAAAAAAAAACTAATTGAATGCTTTTGGAAGTAAACAAAACCTAATTGAATGCTTTTGTAAACAAATTGCACCTAATTAAATGCTTTTGGAATAAAATATAGGAGGTATCCTCACAAAATCAAATATTGTCTATTGCATTTTGAATGAAAGATATAGATTGAATATAAATGCATTTGAAATAAAATTTAATCTAGGATGATTTCTCACAAAACCAAATTTACCCTAATGCATTTTGAAATAAAATTTAATCTAACCTATTGCTTTTGTAAATAACTATACCTAATGAGTCTATTGTGACAACAAAACAACCTTTTAAAAGGACAAAACAAATAGTTTCTAAGGACAGTACTTGGTTCCATGTACTATGGAAGAGTCTGTATTTATCTATGTCCCTAAATTTTACAATTTTAGTAGGTTCACACACCCATGTGTGAATGTTTACTTTTTGGAGTCTCTACACAAGTTTGATGTCTAAACAACAGGTTATGGGTTTCCTCCTACTCTTGAGTTGATTTCCTGCATAGAAAGGGTAGAAAATGAGTTTTTTTTGGCTTAAAAAACCTATTGTAAAATTTTTAGAATGAAAGTTGCAAAAGCAATTTAAACTAAGGAAAAGCATATAAATCTAAATACATGCATAAAAAGTATAAGGAATGATTTCACCTTGCATACACCGTGGTGAGAGGTGGTTTGAGGTCTAGGTATGAGGGATAGTAATCCCCATGGTAATGAGGCTTTTAACCCCCCTAACATACATTGCTATTTGATTTGGTTGTGTGGAAATAGGTACATCATTACTAGGGATCAATTTTAAAGGTAGTTTGAAATGTTTGCACATCAGGGTGTGAATGTAATTGGACCTAGATATTTGCACATGCCTATGCAAACATGTTGTAGTGGCCTAAAATTATATAGTAAATAACTTGAAGTGTGTATTAGGGCTTGGGTGGACTTGGTTGTAGAGATTCAATTCTTGAAACACAGGAAAATGGTCCAAATTGATGCGTTAAGGAGCAAACAAGTCAAGCATAAGCAATAACTTGGTGGGGGTCCCTCTAGGCATGCCAGAATGAAACACATGAAAACATGCAATATAAATAACTACTTTAAATTGATTTAAAAAGGTTTATAGTAGTATACCTTTTATATATTTTGCCTCAAGAGGCTACAAAATGGGTCTTCTCCATGAGAAGCCCTTTTTAATGGAACTCTAGGTAGTTGTGAATGATTTCTTGTATCCCTCAATGTAAGTGGATTTCTTGCACATGATCCACCACTATTTCGATATATTATTTGTACCTGTTAGGCCTAAACAATATGGTTAGAGCATTTGGGGGCTTGCATTGTTCAAACCCTATGTTTATACAGATAAAAGATACTTAAAATAATTTTAAAATATGATAAAAACTATACAAATTGAAGTAAAACTCATCTAAAAAACATACTTACCTATTTTTAAGATATCTATGTTGCTAGGACTCAGGTTCGCACATGGGTGTGTAAACCAAAATGTTCACACATAGGTGTGTGAACCTTTTTATTTTTCTTGAATCTACAATTTTTTTTTGAAATGATCTCCTGGTGCATTTGCTTCTTTGATATTTTTCCAGTTCACCTTAAAAATTCATTTTCTATGTCAGTAGCCTATCAATATCATAAAGAGAATGGTAGATTTAATGGATATTGTTGTGCTAGATAGATTATGGATGATGTTGATGGATGTTTGGATGCCTAGAGTAATTTATATAGATTTTTGATGAGCTAGAGTAGATATATATAAAATGGTTAAAGTGGATTTCTATTTATAGAATTTACCAAGGTTAGCCAAGGGTTTGAGGTGTCCTTGTGAGGTGTCCCCTCTGAGGTGTGCAGCATGAGGTGGCCATTATGAGGTGTCCCCTAAGTTGTATTTAGAGGTGGCATGCCTCATAAGTTAATTTTGGTGAGACAATCTCTCACCCATATACATGCCTTAATGACCTGGAGAAAAGTCTCCAAATGGTATTTATTAAATTTGAGGTGGAAATATTTTGAATGTAAAATTGCTTTATTTGTTGATATGTCTTCATTTTCCATTTGTTGCGGATAAGAGTGTGATATGGAGAAAATATCTGGATGAGAAGTGGGAAGGGTAGGTTAGGCTAGGCTAGGCTAGTCAAAGTAGACTAGGTGAGGTGGAGAGGCTAGGCTAGTCAAAGTAGACTAGGTGAGGTGGAGAGGCTAGGCTAGTCAAAGTAGACTAGGTGAGGTGGAAGGCTTAGCTTAAATCATGATTAGACTTAATTAAGCATGTATTTAGCCATAAAGCATGTTTTGACTAAAAATATTGAATTTTGACCATAAAGTGCTTTCATGGTGAAGATTTCAACCTTAGTTTAGTTATGGTGGAGGTCGCATGAGGACCCATGGTTAAACGTAGGAAGGAGCTTAGCTAGACCAAGGGGGATAATGAATATGAATAGTTATTTTGATGAATAAATAGTGTTTTGAAGTCAATTTATGTAATTTACGTAGGTTTTGCAAATTGATCAACTACGATGATGAAGAAAGTGACAACGTATGACTTTTGGGTGTCTACAATTTTATCCATGATTTTTGGACTTTAAAATATGACAAGAAAAAATCCTTTTGGAATGAAATTCATGGAGTAATTGAATTCAAACCCCACTTCCACTTTATCCAATTTCTCTAAAAACATTTACCAATAGCCATAGAACATGCATATTAACACTTTTCCTTTGTCAACCATTATCTCATACTTAATCATTTCATATTTGATAATTACTATTAAAAAAAAAAAAAAACTTCTTGTATTGGACTTACCATATCTCCATTATTCCTATTATATCTAGCTTGGGTATCCATACATATAGATAGGATATCATTACTTCACATTAGGACTTTCAAAGATGAGTTTCCTTCCATGTTATCTAACCTTTCCTAATATATATATTTTTAAATTTTCTCAAAAATATAAAATAATAAAATGTAAGGCTTACTCTTAAACTACACTTGCTCCCAAACTCATTATAAAGTATGTTTATACTAAGATAATATTAAAATTAATATCAAGAAAAATCTTATAAAGTACACAAAATAGTTTTGTATTGATAGTATGAGTCAAAGAAATCTTATATTTATGAAAACTTAAAATTTATATTCAATGTTAAATCTAACAATTCATAATTCAACTCATCACTTTATAAGTTCAACTTTTACCAATGTTCTTGTGGCTTTATGAGATGTAGATGCACATCTATGAAATTTGTAACATTTAATTTGTTATTGTCATATTAATTATAATTTATTTAATTAATATCATGAATTTTATATTTTAATATAAAATTGGTTAAGATGGAACTCAATCAGATCAATTATAAGTTGTGCAATTTGATGTGTAATTTTGTATTTTTCAAAATTATTATAACAAGAATGAAATGAGGATTATGGCATTTTTTATGTAATTTAATATTACATTATTAATCATAAGTTTCTTACATTTAGAAAAATTAATTAATATAAAGCTCCTATTATCATTGTAAGATAAATACCATTATATAAATTTAAACTTAATTACTAAGACATCATCTTCCATAGAAAATTGATTATCTTAATCTCATTGTAATAAACATCTTTGATATCCTATTAGAAGATATATACACATATACATATTAAATATTATTAAAATTTTAATTTTTCTGTAAATTATTATCATAATAATAATATTTTATTATAAGGTAGCTAATTCTCACTTCAAATTATTTTATAAATTAAAAATAGATGTTTAATTAATATTTTTATTTAATTAGTTAAAAATTATATCATAGAATTGTTTTACCTGCCTATGAAATTTATTAATGATACCTTAAACAAAGTATGGTATAAAAATGATCTCATTTGTATGCTTTAAAGAAAAGGTTTTAGACATGTTATATCTAAGTGTGTATAATTGTGGATGTTCTACATAAAATATATTATATAAATTAAAATCTTAGTAAACTTATTATATTTTCATGGTTTACATATAATATATATTATAATAATTAAAATATTATAATTTAATATTCTAAAATTACTTATTTATATAATTTTTTATTTATGTTATAATTTTATTAATAAATTTTAAAAAATATAAATATTAAAAATATATATTTTTTAAATTAGGTGAAAAAATAAGGTTTTGAAATGAGCCTTAACCCTTTTACATGAGAGGCCTAATTATATTGGAAAATAACAATTATAGAACAACAAAAGAGATCCAAGTTAAAATTGCACACATTTCCTCCTAGGAATGATGATGCTAAAGAAACACTATCAAAAGAAAAGAATTATAAATATAATACCTAGATAGATTGGACTTAGATTAAGCATTGTCCTTCAAATCAATGTTCTTGATAGAAATTGTCAACCCACTTTATTCAAATTCTAATACTATTCATTCTAATATGTTGACCTTCAACCTCCAATGCAACAATTATTTGTAATGGCATTGGAAATTTGTCATCCTAAAATTTTTTTTGACCACTATCCACCCCCATATTGGCCATAACATTAGCAACATGATTACCTTATCTATAGATATGATCAATTACAACATCACTCATCTCTTTTAGGATCCTTGAAGTGTCCTTTATAATGTTAAGTATAAACCTATTCTTTGTTTCTCCTGATTTCAAATCTCTAATAATGTTTAGAGAATCCCCTTGGACCATAACTTTTCTATAACCTCTATCATATAATTATTGGAATTCTTAAAACAATCTTTGGATTCTACCATATAGTTGGTTTGAGTTACATAATCCTCTACATAAGCCCATAAAATTTATCCTTTATCATTTCTAATCACTTTGCCTCCTCCTACTCTTATTGGATTTCCTTTGGTTGTCCCATCAAAGTTAAGTATTATCCAATATTTTCTTGGTTTCATCCATCTTGTGTTCAATATTTTTTTGATTGAGTCCTTGATGCATGGTTTGGATTGTTTTACCTTATGTCCTTCAACAATGATTATTTCTTCTCTTTTGTCATAACCTTTCACGTAGGAGAGAAAGGATAGATTATCTTCAATAACTATTTTGATTATTTTAAAGATATAAACTCCATCCTTCATATCATTCCTAAATATTCATTTATTCATTTTCCACCATATACCTCATATATAGTGAGAAAGGAATAGGTTCCATAATATTATCAAGCTCTCACTTGCAAAGGAAGATCTCCATTGGTTAGACAAATTTCTAAAGCTTTGCGTTATGCTCCACTTGAATGAAATAGAATTTATTATAACATAGAAAAATTTGTTCAAGACCTCACAATGGTCGAATAAATGGTCTATTGACTCAACTTCCTTCTAGAACAAATAAAAATATTTGGAATTTTAAAACCTCTTTTGCATAAATTATATATTATTAAAATATCATTAAAAAGGCATAACGAAAGAAAGAAAGCATTCTTTGACACAAAATCATGGGATATTTTTTTTTTTACTAGATAATATTCTCCTCTATGGATAGTATGAGCTTCATAGGCTAATTTGACTAAGAACAATCCTTTTTCGATAATAGATCCATATCAAAGAATCCTCCTTGTTGATTTGGGATATGTGAAATATACCAATCAACTAATTTAAATTAAGGAGACCCTGTTGAATATGAGCTTCATTAGAATCTAAAGAAATGTATTTCCATTTATTTATCCCATGAATACATTCTGTATAATCCTTGAATTTTTTCCCATATTTAGCTTCTACTGGTACCTAAAATTTCTAAATTTTTTATTTATTTATCATAGGTTACCAAAGGATCCAAGAGTCTTACCAAAAGAAAACTTCCTTCCCTTCTTCTACCTACCATTTTATATTGCTCCTTAGAAAACTTCTCATTTTTAGTACTTCATTCCATATGGCTGATCCTCTAGGAGAAATTGCACTTCTAAGAAAGGGAATATGATTTTCTACGTACTTGAATTTCATAATATTCTTCCATAGTATACTTCCTTTTGTGCAAAGTCTCCATTTATATTTTGAGATTAAGGATTTGTTAAAGAACAATAAATTTTATAGACCTAATTCTCCAAGTTTATTCGGAGTGCAAAATCTAGACTAAGCTATTAGAGGAAGTCTTTGTTTGTCTTTAGCCCCGCTCCATAGGAATATTTTAAAATCTTCTACATCCTCCTTACCTTTGAGGGGATTTTAAATAGAGACATAAAATAAATTAGCATACTTTGTAAGGTTGCTTGAAGTAGTTGCATTTTACCTACTTGGCTAAGGAGGTTTCCTTTCTACCCAACCAACTTTCGTTGAATGCTATCTAACTGTAGACACCAAAATCTAGCCACTTGTCATCCATCCTATTTTTCCCACCATTTCCACATTTTATTTCCTTATATTTATTATATATATATATAAATATTAATATTTTATATATTATATTTTATATATTTTTAATAATATATATTTATATAAATGAATTAATCCTAGACATCTGATTTCACTTAATCCTATCAATTTATTTACATCAATCCATACCACACCCTATATTTAATATCCACCCTTTGATATGCTTTTATCTTAGCCTAAATATTAGTGTCATTGAAATACGAAGTATGTCGTAGGTTGGATTATTAATAGGAGCTATTTTGATGGCTCAACCCCTGAATATTCCCTGAATCCTAAGAAATCCTTGAGTTTTCCACATTGTAAGTCCTTAGCCATTCACCTCTGAGTTCCTTAGAGCATCTGAGCACACTCGTCTTCCATCCTCACCTGCCATAGCCCTCGCATCCATCACCACCTACCTCACTCAGCTATATCTACTTTTGTAGACTTCCCCCTCAGTTTTTGAATGCCTTCAAGCGCTTCCTATAACTACTGAGTACCTCTGGGTACTTTCTTCTCCACCACCAAGCATATTTGGGTGCCCTCTACCATTATCGAGCATCCATAAGAATTTCCTGCAACTTCCATGTACCTATGGAAATTTAACGCTAGAAGTTCTAAGGTTCCCCTAGCCTTTGCGTAATTCTAGGGTTTTGTTGCACCAAGCATATTTGGGTGCCCTCTACCATTATCGAGCATCCATAAGAATTTCCTGCAACTGCCATGTACCTATGGAAATTTAACGCTAGAAGTTCTAAGGTTCCCCTAGCCTTTGCGTAATTCTAGGGTTTTGTTGCACCAGTCCACTACAATAAATTTCATCAGATCAGAAGACACCAAATAAGAAAGGTAAATATTTCCTTTTTTATTTCATTATTTACACTTTCTAGTTTTGTTCACTTACTTACATTGCATATCTAGAGTTTTTATACTACTTTTTGAGGGCCTCACACTATGGAGCCCTCACAGTTGCTACTAACATATTTGCTATTTTATTTTGTGTAGATCTAGAAGAGTTACATCAACATTGTTCAATTGCTTAAGCTGGAATGACCCGACATCAGATAACTAAAAACCCACTCACTTTTGTTGGGAGAATAGATACGTTTTGAGACAACACCACCATTACTTGCTAGGGTTTTAGAGGACCCTAGCCATTGTAAAATTTGTATCAAAGAATTCAAGAATTTTTATTGCAAAAATGAATTTTTGAGGCTCCCCCAATTAATATAAAATATTTCATTATGCAATATTGTTATTTGAGTTCTACTTTATATTTTTGTTATTTGGTGTTATGTTTTTATCTCTTCAACAACAAAAACATGTTTTATTTCTCAGTATTGCATATCATGTAGTTAAATGTATTTAATTATTGCTTACTTCTATTTAGGTTTACCAAGATCCTATCACCGGTTCTTAGGTTCCATCCGTTCCGTCTGACATTATCCACCTTAACCATAAGTCAACATGACACCTATTGATTTATTTACCCCACTCTGTAATCCATATGATCTGACTAAACCAATTCTAGTTGATGTAAGCCTTATTGATATGGACTAGATTTAGTTGCCTCCATACTTTGCTAAATTTGTCATGTTCGAGGAATTCTTAAGGGCTTACGCCAACTACATTCCTCCATCCCCTCCACCTTCACCTTCACCTTCATCTTTGGATCTCGATATTTTCCAGGTAAAAATAGATGAGGATAATCCAGAAGAGTTTAATGATATCCTAGATTACATTGACATGATCCTATGCCCCATCAACTTGAGGAAGGTTCCCATATGTCCATTGAAGATACTATCAATGTGGACCTTAGTTCAGACAAATACAATCCTTAAATTGTCAAGCTTGGCAAAGTTTTATCACTCGATGAACAAGAGCAATTAATTTCTCTCCTCAAAAGGAAAAAGGATACATTTGCATGGTCCTATAAGGACATGCCTAGTATTAACCCTAGTTTGGTTGTCCATAGTCTCACCTTACAACATGATGCTAAGTCGATCAAACAAAAACTTAGGAGAATACATCCTATCATGGCCCTCTTGCTAAAAATAGAGCTTCAAAAACTATTAGACATGAACTTCATAGTTCTTATCGACTATCCCGAGTGGCTTTCAAACATGATATCCATTCATAATCCTAACATGGTGATACACATTTACACTAACTTTTGAGATCTTAACAAAGCGTGTTCTAAAGATGACTTTCCTCTCCCAAACATCGATACTCTTGTCAACACCTATGCTGGCCATGAAAATATTTCAATCATGGATGATTTTTGAGGATACAACCAACCATGAAAATCTTTATGACCAACATAAAACAACATTCACCACAATTTGGGGAACTTTTTGTCACAAGGTGATGCCCTTTGACCTAAAAAATGCAGGCGTCTCTTATCAACTTGCCATGAAATACATATTCCATGATTACATGCATAAGATTATCAAAGATAATGTGGATGATCTCTTGGATAAATCTAAAAGTCAACAAGAACACATTGGTGTATTGGAGAAAGTTTTTGACTTATTTTTAGAGCATAATGTAAGGTTGAACCCCAAGAAATGTGTCTTTGGTGTTACCTTGAGAAAAATTATGGGATTCATCATCTTCAAAAGAGGCATTGAGGTAGACCCTAACAAGGTCAAGGCCATCATGTATATGCCATACCTAACTAACTTAAAGGAGTTACGTAGTTTACAAGAAAAGATCCAATCAATCCATATTTTTATCGTGCAAATTTATGACAAATGTAGGTTATTAAATCACCTACTATAAAAAGAGGTACCATTTTCTTGGACAGATGAATGTCAAAAAAAACTTCAATGACATTAAGCAATACCTATATTCTTTGCTACTCTTAGCTCCTCCTCGTTCGGGGGTCAATTTCTATATTTATATATCAGCAATGGACTTTGCATTAGGGACAATGCTTGCACAAAATAATGAGGAAATTGAGAGCAAGTTATCTATTACATTAGTCAAACATTGGTAAGCTATGAAACTAGATACACTTATGTAGAAAAAATGTGCTTAGTAGTGGTTTTTACCACTAATAAACTTCGACACTACATGCTTAGTCACACAACATATGTCATAGCTAGAGAAAATCCTCTACGTTATATGATGTCTTGCACTTACAAAAACACCCGCATAACTAAATGGATAATGATCCTTACTAAGTTTGACTTGGAATTCATTAGCCAAAATTCCATTAAATGTCGGGTAATAGTAAATCAACTTGTAGAAGCTCCACTATATAGTAATCATCCTTTTATTATTGATCTCTCATATGATTTGGTATTTACTATCACTAAGCAAGAAGAAGATGTCATTCCAAAGGAATAAGTTGATATCACACTATTATTTTATGGCTCTAAGTGCACAAAAGGTCAAGGTTTTGGAGTCATGTTTCATACACCTCAAGGGTTACCTATCCCCTTATCATTCAAACTTGAATTCCAATACACAAACAACACTATAGAGTATGAAGCCTTAATCCTAGGTCTTCAATAATTTATAGTTATGATCATTAAGCATATTAGGATATTTGGTTATTCTCAACTTATCATTAAGCAATTCAATAGATAATACCAATGCAAAGAACCTACCATTAAGCTTTATCATGAAGTAGCAATGAAATTGCTCTCTAATTTTGATTGGTATGAAATCAATATTTTACCAAAACTAACATATTTGCAGATACGATGGCCTTCCTTCGATCATTTATTACAAAAGACTTATTTTGAGAAGTATAGTCCCTTATAATTTCAACAATATCTAAATTTGCAATTATTTGTGCTGAGTCTGAAGATGAAAAAGATATTTTCTTTATCCATTTGGATCCACATGATCGTTGGTCAAGCCAAATAGTATACTTTCTCAAGTTTATAACACTCCCATATAACATGTCTCGGACTACCAAATGCAATTTAAATTAAAAGATAGCTTTTTTTGTTCTCTTGGGGGATATCTTTTATAAACTTGGTTATAATCGAGTCCTCCTTCATTATCTTGAGTCTAGTGAGGCACAAATAGCCAAAGTTAAAGCCCATGATGGTACTTATGGTGCTCATTTTAGTGGAATAGCCATTACAAAGCATATTTTATGCATGGGTTATTATTGTCACATAATAGAACGTGATTTTTGCACTTATGTCAAACATTGCAAAAAGTGTCAAGACCATGCTAATTTAACTCATGTACCATCACATGACTTATATATTATTCAAAGCTTTTGGCCCTTTTCACAATGAGGCCTAGATATAAATTGGAAAATTTTACCTCCTTCCTTAGGACAACACACATTCATCATCACAACCACCGAATACTTCACAAAATGGGTTGAGGTAATTTCTCTAACAAATATGATAGATTTTGGAGTTTATACTTCACCACATCATTTTTCATTTTGGCATCTCCTCAAAAATAATTTAAAACAATGACAAGTATTTCAAGAACAAGGATGTTCAAGCACATTGTGAGAAATATAACATTCAACATAGTTTCTCGACTTCTTATTACCCATAAGAAAATGGACAAATTGAAGCTTCCAACAAGATATGAATTGCTATTCTCAAGAAAATTGTCAAATAAAATCATAGAGATTGGAACACACAAATTCCCTTGGCATTATGGGCTTATCAAAGAAGAATATGTACGCCTATAGGGGCAACACCATTTTCATTAGCCTATGGAGCTGAAGCAATCATGCCTCTTGAGCTCAGGATCCGCTCCTTGTGAATTTATTCATAGGAATTCATAGATGATGACATTGCTAGACAAGCACGTCTTAACCAAATTACACTTCTTAATGAGAAGCAAATCAATGCTTTAGAGCATTTACGAGTTTATCAAGACCGCCTAAAACATGCTTAAAATACCAAAGTTCATCTACGTGAATTCCAAGTAGGATATTTTGTCCTTAAAGAGAACCCAAAAAACACCAATGCATTACCACATCTTCATGATAAATTCGACGCTAATTGGTTACGTTCATATATTGTTCAAAAAGTGGGTAATGGTACTTATAGTCTTGCTAGTCTAGAGGGAGAGAAAGAACTCAAACTACTTAATGTCATACACTTACGAGTATTTTATGCATGATTTTATTTATATATATGTATATATATACATGGCTAATACACAAAAACATTTGCATACATTTCATTCACAAAATTGCATTTCCTTTGCATGTACACTTAATTTAAAAAAAAAAACAATGCATTAACACACATTTCATATTGCAGTTCAAATTTCACAAATATTGCATTCACACAAATTTACATTTCATACATTACACAACATTGCACATTTCATATTAGGGATTGTTTATTAAGTTCATGATCTTAATTGGTCTAACAAAAGTTATGTTTCCTTAATCAGGGGCACCTCCACAATATCCTCCACACAATTCCACCAAGTCAAATTGCCATGCACACAAACCACATTATCATAAAATTCCTAGGTGTTTTTGATCACTCAGCCACTCCTAGTGTTTTAATAAAAGTCTAAAATACATGTTGAGTTCTTTTTAGGACCATCACACATACACACTAATAAAATCTTGAGTTGTGGGAATTGACTCCAAAACACTCTTGAACCAAATACAATTTTACATCTTCAAAATATCTTGTGTCAAAGAGGGATAACACCATACTTGGTATGAACCTTGAAGTGAAAAGGCTCATCCTTGCTAGTCCCATAATGCAACATAATACATAAGAACATTTGTTTTCATAACTATCACAATTGCTTCCCAATTCAAAAGATAAAGCAGTAAGGATAGGGTACAATTCAAAATACAGTTGCTAAATCTTTTACATCACACACCATTAATCATTGTATTGTAAGGATCATACTACATTTTCAATCAGATGGTTAGGTAGTCATCCCCAAAACTTAAGATATCAAAAATACAAATCATGGACTATGGAGTCAACCTCCACCAGAGCTATAGATGCTTGAATAGTAGTGGAGTACACTCATGCATGGTTATACATCTCTTTTAAAGAGACATTTGACCACACATAAGGACAAGATAGCTTCTTGGTTTTATCCATAATAGGTTTACCCAATTTACTCAATATGAGTTAATGAACTCACTTGAACACACGATGGTTCATTATTGCCTTGAGTCATTACCATGCTCTTGATTTGGTAAATGAATGCACTGCACACACATTTGGTCCTAGTGGGATTAGGTAGTTTTAGTGAGTTTTTTTTATGCCACTAGTATGTCTGAGTATCTTCCAAAAAAAATAGCCAGTTCTCGATATCAACATTCATATCTTATTTCATATCAACATCTATATCTTCTTCCATGTCAACATCCATGTTAGTTCATAAGTCTTTCACCCCATATCCCACCAATTTTGGTGTCCCTGATTAAACAACAACGCTATAAAATGTCCAAGCAAGATCTAAGCTATAAATTATTATTAGCACATTTGAATTCCATACCTTGCATTAATCATACATATATTCCACCTTGCAATAATCATCCATAACATATCATATGCATTTATCATCCATATAAACATGCATTACACAAAACGCATTCACACAAATCATATAACACAAAAGGTAAATACCATGTATATATATGTATAAATATCGCATGTACAATCGAGCACCAAGGCTCATATACAAAAATTGCATCAAAACATTAAGCTACATCCTCCAAGATGACCCGTATGACCTTGAAGGAGCCCTAGACCTAGATATATGCCTAGCCTCACTATGCCTAGCACCCTTGAAGATAGATGAGGTTGGAGGATCTAAAATTGGAATATGATGTTCCATCAACCTATCCTCCAATACCTCAGTATACCTATGTTGAGATTGAATATGTGCTATGTCAAAATTATGTTGGTTCCCCCTCTCTAATAGATCTACCTGGGAAATTGTGATACTTGCATCTCGCTCTACCACCTGCTGCTTCAACTATGCCCAATCCTCCTCGCTCTAATCTAGAGGCCCATTTGGAGCCTCCTCCACATCATCTCCATATCCACCATCTTCCCCACTCTCGAGAGCCTACATAGCTGCACCCTTAGTCCTCATCCTTTGAATATCTTATTGAAGGCACCATTGTCACTTGGGAGTCTCCTACGTCCCCTCATCCCTAGCCTTATCACCATCTACATTAGACACTCATCAAGGTAGTGTCCATGGTGGTTGTGCAAAAAACCATACCTCATACTTTCTAGTGGTCCCTACATCATCTGCATATGGGAGATTCATCTCCTCATCATCCTCCAAAATAAACCTCCATGAATCCACACATGGTAGACATGTCTCCTCTCGATGCCTCCTATATTGCATTGAATCATCTGAAACATCCTTCTTCAAACCAAATTGTTAGAGTACTCATGAGAATTGAAAGTACTCAACCTCACTCCCATATCGCCCAACCATCCACCTAGCCTATCATACTTTTTACAAGTGCTCTCCATCCCTGATCCACCTGCAATCTTGTCATGGCCTCCATATCACTTGTGTGGATGTCAATCTAGCCCACAAATCCTGGTACCACTGACTCGTCCGCACCGATCGAATCAGTTGTACCTCCTCTGCCAGTACCCATCTCCTAGCATAGGGATGCTCCCTATCCAAACCTACTATTGGTAAGACCTTTGGATAAGCAATGCTAAAATTCTCCTATCCCCAATATTGCAACAACAAGTTGCACTCCAATCCTTTCTTCCCATGCCTCATCACCTCATAAAGCTCTCGGTATACCTGCACCAACAAGGTAAGAGACCATGCATACAACTACCACCTGGTGAGCATATCACTCACTACTCTTATTAGGTTCTAAGGGAACCTATACCTAGTGCTATTTGTTTCCATGATATTGGCCAACACAAATATTACCAAGGCATGAAGGGCATCCAACTCCTTGTTCACATACATGGATAAGTAAGGTATACCTCCACTCTCCACCCTCACACCCTGCCAACCATCACCAAACATCTTCATCATATTTCTCTTCTAACCATGTCCAACCTCAACTCAGATCCCCTCTACCAGAACCTTGAGGATGATATATACATCCTCCAAGTTTATGGTCACCTCTCCTATGGGGAGCTGAAAAGTCCTCCTATCCGCATACCACCTCTTTGCCAAGGCAGAGAGGTATCCCTCATTCACCCTCACCACATCAATCTGGACTACCTCTGCTAGCCCCAATGCCTCCAGTAGATCCCACTCATCCTTCACCACTACCTTCCTCATTCTAGTAATGGGAGACGAGAGTCAGTGTCGAGCCTCCAAAATTTTAAGTTATAGCACAACATAAAACACTTATTTTTTTCACATTAAAAAAAATCATAAAACATAATTTTTTTGCACAATACACAAATAAGGGACATACCTCAGTAGCTCATGCCCCAGCTTCATCCCTAGCCTTTGCACTTTCTCCCTCCATTGCCATAGCTTCCATGCCTAAATCACTTTACTTCACTTCACTCCACTCTACCAGATGCAGCTTCTCAAACTCTCAAATGCACAAATGAGCTTGGTTTCTCATCCTACTAGATATTTATAGCTGCTTCAAGTGCCTTGAGACACCCATGGGTATTTCTCGGTACACTAAAGTGACTATGGGTGTTTGCATAACATCCAAACACCGGAGGACATTCTGCATGCCAAAAGCACCAACGGAAATTTGGTGTTAATTTTGACAAAAATATCAAATTTTCATAAAACTATGGCTTCTCCCAAAGCAATCACTTCATATTACATGTAATCATATCGTTCATCATATTAATAGGTTTTGTGAATATTCCAATGAATTTGGATACATAAATTTTATTTGCAACCACAAATTGCAAATTCGCTTAACAAGTTACAAAAGCACTCCAAAATGGTCCAAAATCTTCACAATATGAACATAATCATCATTCTAATCACCAATACATAATTTTCACATTATAAATATCATTCCATATCATAATTTATATATTTTCCAAGATCAAACAACATTCAAGTGAACCTTGTATGTAGTGGGTTGTTCTATATACTCGGCGATTGCAATGATTTACATCCATGCAATTTGGTAAGATGAATATCCTACAATAAAGACACTTGGGAATTTTCATCATTCCATATCTCATTGTTCAAAATCAAAATAATATTTGGTACTTCACATTTTGATTGAAACCTTGTCAAGAATAATTTGCACAAAAGTTGTCATTGATGTCCTAGTTCGTGAGGCTTAAAACATGGACAATATCAAAATCACATCACATAATTCTTTTTTTCTTGACAGTCATAACAGAGATAAGCACTAGATAGGGTGATTAGTTCCAATTATGGGAATTATTCAATAGTCACTAACAGGCCCTCCAAAATTAATTTTTATTTTTATTTTTCTTTGCATCTTCATATTTGCATATCAATGACGTCGGAAGGCACAATATTCAACAACATTTAATCATCTCAAATTTGGGGAAACCACTTTTGGTTTTGAATTTCCCATAATGGGATACATGTTAAATTATCATGAAATTTATAATTGGCAAAAATCCCTTCATATGTTGGGACAAAAATGAACACATTTTTCACAAAATCCTTCATCTGTTGGGGAAAAAATAGACACATCATTTCACAATTTTTACCAATCCCCTTATCAGCATTGGAGCAAAAATGATATCACATTTACATCATTTATATCATCCACAATCATTTACACAAATTTTTCAATTGGCTTGTGAGATTCATTTGCAAACTCATTCGCCAATTGAGAGGGTAAGCTATGCAAATCCAAATTCTTTAATTCTTTTATCTTCAAGTTCATTTTTCATCCCAAGAGAAAGTTGCTTCTACACCTTGCCAAAACAAGTGTCTTGTGTTTTTGCACTGCATTGTGTTTTACACAATACAGTATAAAAAGGGGCATTTGTAGACACCAAAATCTAGTTATTTGTCATCCACCCTGATTTTCCCACCAGTTTCATCCTTTATTTACATATATTTATATTTATTTATTTTATATATGTTTAAATATTAATAATTTATATATATTTAATAATATATATTTATATAAGTGAATTAATCCTAGCCATCCGATTTCATTTAATCCTATCTATTCATCTACATCAATCCATGCCACACCCTAGATTTAATATCCACCCTTTGATATGCTTTTATCTCAGCCACATGATTAGTGTCATTGAAAACCTCAATGTGCCCTAGGTTGAATTATTAATAGCAGCTATTTTGATGGCTCAACCACTGAATCTTCCCTAAATCCTAAGCAATCCCTGAATTTTCCACATTCTGAGTCCTCAGCCATTCACCTCTGAGTTCCTTGGAGCATTTGAACACACTCATATTCCATCCTCACCTACCATAGCCTCCGCATCCATCACCGCCTCCCTTTCTCAACTAGATCTACTTCTGTAGACTTCCCCCTCAGTTTTTGAATGCCTTCGAGCACTCCCTTTCACTCCCATGTGCCTATGGATGCTTCCTTCTCTACCACCAAGCATATTTGGGTTCCCTCCACCATTACCAAGCATCCAAAAGTATTTCATGTAGCTGCTAAATTCCTATGGTTATTTTATGCTAAAAGTTTTAAAGTTACCCTAGCCTTCAAGTGATGCTAGGGTATCATGATACCAGTCCACTACAACATATTTCATTAGATCAAAATACAATGGATAAGCAAGGTAAATATTTCATTTATTATTTCATTATATACACTTTCAGGTTCTTTTCACTTACTTATATTGCATATCTAGGGTTTTTATACTACTTTTTGAGGGTCTCACACTATGGATCCCTCATAGTTGCTACTAACATATTTGCTATTTAATTGTGTGCATATTTGGAATCGTTACATAAATATTGTGCAGTTGCTTAATATGGAGTGGCCTGACATCAGATAACTAAAATACCACTCACTTCTTGTTAGCGTATATTAATGTAGTTTGTTGCTATTACATCATTTAGGTTTTGCTATTACAACCATGTAACAGTTCTGTTACAGCCGGTGACTATTCTCGGCATTGTAATCTCTTTTTAATCCGCTGCTGAATAATATTTTTTTAGTTTGCATTTCTAATATGGCATCAGAGCCAGTGGCGTGAAGGGAGAGGCTGGAGGCGGACGAAGTTATTTGCTGAGAAAAAAAATTTTGTTGTGCGTTATCTTCTGAACGCAATTTTTTTTCCAGCAGTGCGATTTTTTTCTGTTGCGTGCTGTGGGAGAGAGCGAATTTAAAAAAAAAATACTCCGCACGCAGACGCAGTGGAGGCGTCGGGACGTGCACAGGCGGGATGCAGGTCCACTTCCCCGCGCGTAGACGCATCCGCATCACAACACACGCAAGAGGGACGCAGGTCCGCTCCCACGTGCGCAGACGTCTATCCACGTTCGCGCGCAGATGCAGACGCGTCCAGGAGGGACACGACGTCCACGCAAACGCAGAAGAATCTTGGACTTTTCGCTCGCGTGCAGGCAGGAGGGACACAAATAAAAAATAAAAAAATAAAAATAAATCGCTCCCCTCCCCCCGTTGAACGCGCTGCGTCGCGGGAGGTTTTAAAAAAAAAAATGAATCCTCCCCCCCCCCCATTGATGGGAGTTTAAAAAAAAAAAAAAAAGAGATTCGCTCCCTCCCCCAGGTTGAACGCGCAAGGCCATCCAAAAAAAAAATGAAAACGTCTACGGAGGAAGAAGCTGCGACGCGCAGCAACAGGACGCTGCAGAGATGCTCGGGAAGCAGAAAGCAGGGTTGAAAAAGGAGGGGCTCTACTGATCCTTTCGGATCAGCCCGCTGGCTCACGTGGTCGTGAGCCGTGCGGTAAGGCTCTGGGAGCCTGCAGGTCGGGGGTTCAAATCCCGCCGACTCCCCCCTAAGGTATAAAATTTTTTTTCAAAGTTTTTTTAATTATTATTTTTTAATTAAAATTTTTAATTTTAATTTATTTTTAATAGTTTTTAAACTTTATAAATTAAAATTTAATTTTAATTTATTTTTTCATAAGTTTTAAAACTATATAAATTAAAATTATTTATTTTAATTTTAAATATATAATAATTATTAAAATGCTTTGTTAAAGAGATTTTTTTTTTAAGGGGGGATATTTTTTTCAAAAAATCAAAGGGGGAATGTGAGTAATTTTCTAAAAAAGCAATTTGGCGAATTGTAAAAGGTGCATTTTCGGCTGTGACCGACACCTTGTGGGTTAATTCTTGTGGGCACTTTTTATGTTGTATGTTGCATATTTCATTTTTTGCACTACTTCATTAAAAGTTTAAAAAAAATCAAATACACTCCCTAAGTCCCCAGAATAATTAAAACCCATCCATGCAATTTATTGCACTACATCGTTCGGTATTTGTGATACCTCTGGCCAGCACTTACAGGTAAAGCTCTTTATTCTAGACACCACTGATGTTACTTCTTTTGGGAGCAAAGACGCATTTCGAGACACCACTAATGTTACTTGCTAGGATATCAGAGAACCCTATCCATTGTAAAATATGTATCAAAGAATCCAAGAATTCTTATTTTAATAATGGAGTTTTGAGGATCCCCCCATTAATATAAAATAATTCATTATGCAATATTGTTCTTTGAGTTCTACTTTATATTTTTGTTATTTGGTGTTGCATTTTTGTCTTTTCACTAACATCAAAGACCAAATTTTCTCCTTCATGCATCTTAAAAAAAGTGGCATATCAAGGTATATGGATGGGATCTTTACTATATTACAACCAAATGTTTTTGTAATCCTCAATTGTAACTATCACTCTATGATCATAAAATAAATATTACTTTTAATAAATTTTATCAAATTGATTTGTTCCCCTTTCATGTATTTTGAGAATCTCTTTGATTTTCCTTGCCTCTCTACATGTATATTTTCCCATAATAAAAGTATCATCCAAAAATTGCTAGCATAAAATTGGTTTTAAACTCCTTATTGGTTTGATACCCTTGATTTTACCTATAGTTGTGGCTGCTTGCATTGATATTCCTAATGCTTCATCCATTAAAATAAAAATATAAAGGGATAGAGGGTCACCTTGTCTTATACCTCTTTGGATCCCAAAGAAACCATAATGTTTTCCATTTATAATGATTAAAAACTTGGCTAAAGAAATTCAAATACTAACCCATTTTCTCCATTGATCACTAAAACCAAACCTATGCATAACCTTATCTTGAAAATTCCATGAGACTCTATAATAGGCTTTATGCTTATCTAATTTAAGTAATATATTTAGGTCTCCTCTATTCTATATCGAATGAATTATATCATGAACAATGACAATTCCATTTAATATATGTCTTCCCTATACAAATCCTCCCTAAAACAGAGATATTAAAATAGGTAGTAGACTCTTTATTCTATATGCCAAAGTTTGTGTAAGCATTTTGTAGAGAGTGTTGCATAAGCTTATTGGCCTAAAATCCTTCAAATATGATACTCCATATTTATTTGGAATTACAACTAATAAATTTATATTACATTCTTGGAGCAAAGAGTCAAAGGATTGAAATTCCCTTTATGTGTCTAAAATAATTTTCCCATTATATGCCAATATTTATGAAAGAAGCCATTTGGGAATCCATCTAGTCTTGGTGCCTTTTCCTTCTCCATACCGAATGTAGTATTCTTAATATCTTTATCTGAAAAAAAAATTGTTAGTCTGGAATTCATTTCTTCAAAAATCAAGGTAGGAATATTCAATAAGAGATCTTTTTTATCGTCTGGATATTCCTCTCTATCTCTAGAAAATAAATTTTGTGAAAAAAAAGATTGTAGTTTCTATAATCTCCTCTTGTTCCTTCATATTTTCCTATCTTTAAAATTGTTTTCCTAATATGATTTGCACCCCCATGTTTCAACGTGGATATATGAAAAACTTTGTATTTATATATCCATCCATCAACGATAAGGATCTTGATTTTTGTTTCCAAAAGGTCTCCTACATAGCAAGTAAATTATGAAAATCATCTAATAAACCTTTCTCCATCTTGTCTAATCCCTTTGATACTCCCTCATTATATTATTTCTCTTCAATTTTTTGTAGCTCTTTCACAATGGAGCTCTTTCTTTGATATATATTACCAATTTTTTCTTTGTTCCATTTATTCAATTTTTTTTATGATTTTGAGTTTCTTTGATACCTAAAATATATTTGTACCACACACATTTTATGCCCACCATTCCTTAATCAAACCTTCTATATATTGATGAATAAACCATATAGCCTCAAATATAAGAGGAATTCCTTTTGATTTCCTTTCCTCCATGAATTCCATCAAAAGAGGGCTATGATCTGATTCTACTCTTAGTAAAGTCTTCAAGCTACAACCATGAGTATTAAAGATCTAGCTTTCTAAAGCTAGGGTTATATATATTTTGGATTGAATCAATCCTCCTATGATTATTCTGTTGTACCAGGTATATTTATATTCTTGAAGTTCTATATCCATCAACCCTAGGGAAGCAATGAACTCACCAAACTCCTCCATGCTATGAGATAATCGGTTAGACCCTCCTTGTTTCTCACCCAAGGAAAGAATAGAGTTAAAAAATCCCAAAAATATCCAAGGGACATCCATAATAGTGCCTAATGATATAATGTATTTTCATGGTCTCCATATATCTATAGACAACTTATGAGTATACACATTTGTGACCAACCAAGAAAAAATTAACTTCTTACACAAACAAGTCCAATAAAAACCTATCTTCTTCTTGCATTAATTTTCCTCTTGTTGTTCTTGGATCCCAAAGTGTCCACAACCCACCTAAAACTCCTCGAGCCACTCTAAAAATTCCTTTAGATTTATTCCAAATATATATTTTATTTTTTTTTAAATTATTGATACCTACTTTGGTTTCCTACAAAAAAAAATATCAGCTCTCAACTTCTTCCTATACTCCTTAATTACCCTTTTTTTTATGGGGTATCTAATCCCTGAATAGTCCATTATATAATATTCATTTTTTAGGAGATTGCAGTACTCTCCCTCTACTCAACTGCAAAATTTGTTGTGTACCATCAACTACTTCTTGAGTTGCTTTCCTACTTCTCACTTCTACACTTTCAGGTCTTCACAACTTTTAACAATTTTCCAATTCCACTATTTTTCTAGTGCTTCTAGTTATTTGCATAGAGATTTTCCCTCAATATTTTATTTCTTTTTTGAAGACTAGATTTATTGTTTCATGGTCCCTATTTTGCTCTTCTTTATTTTTCTTTTATTCACTATCTCTTGGAAGTTATATTCTTATTTTGAAGAGAACCAAATATTTTCTTATTTCCCTTCTTGATCATTGGGTAAAAATTCATCTTCTCCACCCTCCATTGAGTCTCAATTACCACTTACTCTTCTTCTCCTTCTTGGGATAATTTTGTTTCCTCCCTCTAGAATACACTCTACTTGAATTGGAGTGTTTTTTGTTTTTGAGCTCTTTCTTGGATAACTAATTGGTTTTGGTTTAGTTTTTTATGGGCCATATTTCCTTCATCCTCTATTTATTTTTCTATTTTTTTGCTCATTTATCTCATCAAGTATTTCAAACTTGTTTTCATTATGTACTCATCTTGGAATATTTTCCTTTCTCCAAAAGAGTTGATTTTTATTCTAATTGAAACTCTTTTCTCTTCCATATTTGAGCATTTCCCTTCTTTGACTCTTTCCTCTCTAGGCATTTCTATAATTTATTTATTTAATAGTTTTATTTTACTATATATTTCTAATTATTATTTTTTCCTATTTCATTAAAAGTTTTATTATTTTAAAATATTTTGTTAAATTCTATATCTATCTATCTATATATCTATCCATCTATTTATCTGTCTATCTATCTATCTATCTATATACCTATCTATCTATTTAATGTTGCATTATTTCTATGGAAAACATTTATTATAAATGTAATGGGATAAGTCATGATTGTGGCAAAAATTAATATTTATATTAAAATAATTATAAAGAATTTTATTTGGAACATTTAGACCATAACTCATGTTTCTAGGATACTTCTATTTTTCCCACCACATTTTTGACATTTTTCTAGTATCTTCTATATTTCATGTTTATGGTTGGCTTGGTCATATGTGTCTACTAAAAAGAGTGATATTATGGAGGAATTTTCTCCCTTGGATTCACCCCTATTAAATCCTCTTCTTTCCCATTAAAAATTAGTTTTGTCTATAAAACATGTTTCCAATACTCAATAATTATAATTTGATGCTTCTCTATAGTTGCAATATCTTAATTAATTTAATACCATAGATATTTTTTGAATAAAAACTAAATTGATAATGACACCCTAGTATATGTGAATGAATATATTTTATATTTTAATTTATTTATACCCAATGAAATCCTTAATGTTAATAGTAAGTTATATAGCTGATACATAATAGTATTTCTCCTTAAATAATTCTTAATCAAACACAAATTCTACTAGATGGGCTAAGTTCAATTGAGACTATTGAGGTTGTTATTATATGTTAATGTCCAAAGAAACATTTTTTCTCTTGAGACCATGGAGGATCAATATATTTCTTATGTCCCCATGTATAGCTTGTAGCCAAACCATTTTATATTATTATATTGTTATCCAATGGTTGATCTTTATATTTATATTAGGTGAAAAACTAAGGAAAAACTAGAAAAATGACAAATTAAAATTCTAGGATCCTAAAGGTTTTCACAATCAAACCTAGGACAAAAGGTACACCTAAAATTCTAGTAACTTGGGACTAAGAAGGAAGGGAGTGACCAACTAAGGAAAAACTATAAAAGTGGTAGAACCCTAAAGGTCACATCATGCATGATGACTTGGTTGTAACACCCCAAATAACACGAAACAAGAAAACACACAAACAAAAGAGAAAAGTTTATCTATATATTTTTTTGACTAAGGAGAAGGATTCATAAATCCTTACCCAACCTTAGACTGACTTACTGTTTGACATCCCCTAAGTTTCTCAAGAACTATACCACACAAGATTCCCTTCATGCAAGTCCATCTGCGTAAGCCTATCTTATGTTTGAGCACATAAGTCCATCCCTCTCATCAGTCTTGATGAGCTAGACTTACCACCTTCAATCATTAGAAGGTGTACATGCATCTCCATATCCACACAAGCCATTATGTGTGGTATGCTACATGTACTACGAGTTAAGCTATCGATCTTGTCTACCGATAAGCTATCTTAACTCTGGTACAATCTTCCAAACCTAGTTACCAATCTCCCTAAGGGGGTCTCAAGCCCTTAGGGTATCCTCTAAGTTCACCTAGAACTTACTAATGTTTCATTCTTTTAACATCACAAGAGCATAAAAGATCTAGATACTAAATCTAACAAAATGAAATGACTACAAACAAGAATAATCAAAGCATAAAGAGACAATCACTAAATAGGCATACATTAGCATATTTAAATATAATAATCTAAATAAAGGAGTACTAAACATAGTAGTTGCAATGTCCATTTAGATACATAAGTATGGTACACCCCATACTTTCCACAATACTTTACATCCATTTTATTGGGGAAATCTCCCCACAATCTAATCTATTGCATAAATAACAAGATGTAAGGTAGAGAGCAAACTTGTGAATTGGTCCATCTCATGATTCTTGCCTCCTCGCTCTTCCATCGATCAAGTGAGGATAGTAGGGGATCAAGACACTCATGGATCCAGATAGACATGCTTCTAAATGCACTTACTTAATTCATTACCAAATTGCAACTATACAAATAACCCAAGCAATTCAACTTACTAATGCATAGTACTGATCATAGAAACTACCCTTTCCATTTTCCCCTCAGTCAACTCTGAGAGAGTCAGTCAACCATGCATTAGCTCATGCACTCTATTTGCAATAAATGAACTAACCTTCTCAACAATTAAAGTCCCATACCCTTAATTGCTAAGTAACTAGGTTCACACATTTCAATACTTGAAGCAACTACCTTAATTCCAAATAAACTTTTTTCTTCATTTCATAACATAAGGTCCCATACCCTTAAATTACAAAATAACTATCATTCCATTTTATTTCATAACATAAGGTCCCATACCCTTAAATTACAAAATAACCATCATTCCATTTTATTTCATAACATAAGGTCCCATACCCTTAAATTACAAAATAACCATCATTCCATTTTATTTCATAACATAAGGTCCCATACCCTTAAATTACAAAATAACCATCATTCCATTTTCCATTACACATAACATTAAATTACAAAATCATTTTACTATCATTATCCTAAAATCCCATACCATTATTACACAATAACCATTTAATAAATCTTTTACACTATCATTATTCTAAAATCTACCATTTTAGACAATGAACATTAAATAAATTTGTTACACTATCATTATCATAAAATCTACCATTTTAGACAATGAACATTAAATAAATATTTTACACTATCATGATCCTAAAATCTACCATTTTAGATTATGAACATTAAATAAATATTTGACATTATCATTAATGAACTATGGGATGGAACAACGTCTAGTAGATGGGCCAACACCATATATCGTGAGGTAAGACATAGGGTGAACCAAAGGTTAATCAGAAGGCTTCCACCCCATCAACCCAAGACCATATGGTGCTCACAAACTTGCAATGCCAACAGTTACTATAATGTGGGTAAGTCATTCCTTGATGTCAATTATTCTCGAGGAAATTTCTAAACTTGACTACGATTGCAAAGGAAGGTTTTCTTGCAGAGCTACTTGAATGCATACCATCCATAGTCCTAAACCAAAAACTAATGAATATGGCAATAAAATGATGATATATGCATCATAAAACATAGAGAATGACATAATATATACTACCAACAATTGAGGCCATCCAATGATGCCATTTACTATTTCAATTAGATACACTAAGGCCATACTACCAATGGTAGAGGCCACACAATGATGCCATTTATGTCTTTCAAATAGAGATACACTCAGGTCATACTACCAATGGCAGAGGCCACACAATGATGCCATTCACATCTATCAACAAAGATACATTCAAGTCATTCTACCAATGCTAGAGGCCATCACAATTGCATTCATCAAAGAAACATACATCTACCAATGTATACCCACCACAAGCCATACAATGACATCCATTCATCTTTCAACCAAGAAGGAAAGCATAGGCCATCCAATGCACTCAAACAAGAAAAACAACATAATTTTAAGATGTAACCAACCTGGTTCACCCGCAATAGCTATCTTACCTGCATTATTTTGATGGGCATCCACTACCTTTTACTTAGTGTTCTTATTCCTTCCTGCTCCTTTGCTCCCATGTCTCCTTTCTCACATCTTCTCCTTCTGCTTCTTCCCTCTTTCCTCTCTTCTCTCCATCCTACGCCTTCTCTACCCTCCTCGATCTATGTCCCCGCCTACTCACCATTACTTCTTGACCACCTCCGACATGCGGTAAGGGTGAACATTCCATATCCCTCTTCCCAAGGTGATCACCATTAAGGGCCTTCCTCTCACATCAGAGGAATTTCTTGCATTCGACCTACTCGAGCCTCCAAAGGGCAACCCGACCCATTCTACTGAATGTCATCTTGTTGCATTTATGCCATGGGTTGATCATCGGGTGAGATGACTTCCTAGACACGCCATGGTAAAGACCTTACCTTGGAGTTTAAAGGATTATGGTTATATTCTTTATTTCTCATTATTTGGATGGAGTAATCGTTTAATAAAATGATCATCTCCTTGCTTCATAAGCTAATGTTGTTAAATAAATCCATATTTTATTTTATGTATCATCATTCAAATAAACAACCACTCAATTTCAATGAGACATTTTTGTTTTAATTTAAATAAATCAAATAATTAATTAAACAATATCTTTTTGCTTTTTAAATAAATCAAACATTTATTTAAACAATATCTTTTGCTTTTTAAATAAATCAAACATTTATTTAAACAATATCTTTTTTTCTTTTAAATAAATCAAACATTTATTTAAACAATATCTTTTCTTTTCAAATAAATCAAACATTTATTTAAACAATATATTTTTGCTTTTTAAATAAATCAAACATTTATTTAAACAAGCACACATGAAGTTGTGAAGGCAAACTATTTACTCCATGCTCACTAATTATCAAGGTTAATAATGTTGAAGTAAAAGACAATCATGCAAGTGCATCAAACAAAGAGGGAGTCTTTCCATCAATCTAATCACCTATCTCAGCCTCTAGAACTTATGATAGCTACTAGGCCATCAGTATAGGGCTCAAGGTGGTTAGATATTGATGATTATCCCTAACCGAATGCATACCTATATGAAGGTATCTATCCGTGTTACCTTCGAGTTGCCTTATCATCATATCCCCTTCCTCAAGTACTCTCATCTCTGGTGGATGACTCAATTCCTTCCACTCTCGAGTGCACCTGATCCTACACATTGGCAATTTATTAGCAGTATCATATCCTTCACTATCTATTTATTATTGTGAGGTTGCTTAATTGCACAAAATCGAGTATTAGTCACATTTGTTAATACATTGTTTTCTTTCATGTTCAAAGGTCCATCTAGGAGGGTCATGACATCCTCCCCCACTAGGACTAACACCATCCTCGATGTTTCTTAGTTTCAAATGGCATACAAAATTAAACAATTTGTTACAAAACCCTTAAAGTTCATCAAACAAGAAAGGAAAGTGTTTTCGCATATCTGCCACTTTCTCCCATGTGGCATTTCTTTCAGAGAAATGGTCCCATTGGACCTTACACTACTCAAGGGTCTGATTCCTCATAGCCTTAGAGTGAAACTCGAGGATCCTTACTGGCATTACTTTGATTACCTCTGGATTTGCCATCTGCAAGTTAGAGATATCCCACACATGTTCAAGGTCAGCAATATATTTTCTAAGCAAAGATATGTGGAAAGTGTCATGGATTTTTGATAAATTAGGAGGTAAGGTGAGTCGGTATGCAATCGGGCTAATATTTTCAGTGATCTCAAAGGGCCCTACAAATCGTGGATCCAATTTTGTGGACTTGATCACACTTTTCATTGGTTTGACCCTTAGGAACACTTTATCTCCCATTGAGTATTCTCTAGGAGTTCTCTTCAAATCGACATAGCTCTTCTACCTATCAGTAACCTCCTTGAGCCTTTGCCTGATTACCCTAATTTGCTCTTCCATTTCCTTGACCATTTTTGGTCCAATTACCACTCTATCCTCTAGGTTGTCCCATGATAGAGGTGTCCTACACTTTCACCCATACAATGCATCAAAAGGTGCCATCCCTAAAGAGGAATGATATCCATTATTGTAGGTAAATTCCACCAATGGTAGATAGTCTTCCCACCGAGACTTGTGGTCCATGCAATACATTTAGAGCATATCTTCCAGAACTTGGTTTACCCGCTCCATCTGACCATATATTTTAGGGTGGTATGCTGAACTCATATGCAACTTTGTGCCTATTGCCTGATGTAGGGCTCTCCAAAATTTTGAAGTAAACTTGGAATCCCTATATGATATAATTACCTCTAAGAATCCATGCAGTCTGAACACTTCTTTAACAAACCTATTAGCCACCACTTGAGCATCATCCTTGGTGCTCCTAGGTATGAAGTGTGCGACCTTGGTCAATTTTTCGACCACAACAAAGATTGCATCATGTTGGTACCTGGTCTTAGGTAAGCCTACAATAAAATCCATTGATATGACCTACCATTTTTGAGTAGGTATACTATGGGGATACAAATATCCTATGGGATGCTTGCATTCTACCTTGACCTTCTGGCATTCAAGGCATCGAGCCACAAAATCTGTAATATCCTTCTTCATTCCTACCCAGAAAAAGGTCCTTTTTAGATTTTCTCTCATATTTACCCCTTCAAGGTGAGCCATATAAGGAGATCTATGGGCTTCTTGCATCAATATCTTCCTTAAATCTCCTAATTTTGGTATGATGATTCTTCCTTTATAACATAAAAGGTCATCTATCACCCCAAATTCCTTATTGCTCTCTAGGTCTTCTCTTAACTTGGCTAGAATTTCTTGACAATATTCATCTTGAAATTGCTCTTGTCTTACTTGATCCATGAGCTTTATGTGGCTCCTAGTTATGGCTGCTAGGTGTCTCCTTCTACTCAAGGCATCCACAACCTTATTTTATTTTCCTTTAATGTACTCAATTTCAAAATTATACTCAACGAGGAACTCGACCCACCTTATCTACCTTGCATTGAGCATTGGTTGAGTAAATATGTACTTCAAACTCTGATGGTCTGATATTAACTCGAAGGGTCTTCCTACTAGATAATGGTACCAAGCCTTTAGAGCATGCACTACAATAGCTAGCTCTAAATCATGAGTAGCATAATTAACCTCATGCTTTTTAAGCTTCCTTGAAGTATAAGCCACTACTGACTCTCCTTGCATGAGCACTCCCCCTAGTCCTTCCAATGATGCATCAATGCATACTGTAAACTCTCCTTGAGGATCTAAAATATTTAGTATCGGTGCAATAGTAAGCCTTTGCTTCAACATGGTGAAAGTGGCCTCACACTTCTCCATCCATTTGAATTCCTTTCCTTTCTTCTAGAGATTAGTTATCACCAAGGTGATTTTTGAGAAATCCTTTATGTGACATCGGTAATAGCTTGTTAGCCCCATGAAGCTTCTTACCTCAGTAACATTGGTAGGGGTCAACCAATTTATCATGGCCTCTATTTTCTCTAGATCCACTATGATCCCTTTTTCTGATATAATATGCCCTAAATAGTGCACCTCCAAAACATAGAAATCACTCTTGGCTAGATTCCCATAGAGTTGATTCTCCCTTAGCAGTTCCAACATGATCTTGAGATGCTTATCATGCTCTTCCTTGCTCCGTGAGTATATGAGGATGTCATCAAGAAATACAAGGACAAACTGGTCCAGATGCCTTCTGAACACATTATTCATTAAATTCATGAAGGCAATGGGAGCATTAGTCAGTCTAAAGGGTAGGATGGTGAACTCGTAATACCCATACCTTATCTTAAATATCATTTTGTGAGTGTCTTCCTCATGAATCCTCATCTGGTGATACCCTGACCTTAGGTCTATCTTGGTAAACATCATGGCATCTCTTAGCTGGTCGAATAAATCTTTGATCCTGGGTAGAGGGTACCAATTTTTTATTGTAGCTTTATTCAACATCCTATAGTCAATACACAATCTTAGAGATCCATCCTTATTTTTCACAAATAAAATGGGTGCACCCCATGGTGACACACTTGGTTTTATCAACCCTTTTTCCAATAACCCTTGTAGTTGTACCTTTAACTCATGCATCTCAATAGGTGACATCCTATACGAAGATCGGTGGATGGGTTCCGCTTCGGGTATAAGATCGATAGTGAAATCAAATTCTCGCATAGGAGGGAGTCCTAGTAGATCCTTTGGAAATACATCCTAGAATTCCTGTAGAATTGGGTGAGCCTCAATCACCTCTTCCTTTCGATCACTTTCAACTTCGTTCATCTTTACAACATAAACAATCCCTCCTTTTCTAAGGGCTTTCTTCAACTACATAGCTGACAACATCTAGGGTTTAAATGTCCCTTACTTGCTATAAATTCATAGCCTCTCTTTATTTCCTTTAGAATATTCTATCCATCTATCTCAAAAATTGATTATAGCTTGATGGGTCTATAGCCAATCCATTCCTAGGACCACATCAAAGGCATGAAGTGGGGCCACATACAAGCAACCTTCCATGGTTCCATTATCTAAAGTAATTTCCATCATTGGGAAACATTGGTTTACGGAGTAGGTCTATCCAGATCCATACTCAACCTTCCATCCATGAGCCAAATACCCTGGCCTTTTTAGCATATCTTTGGCTAATTTACAAGAAATGAAACTATCAGTGGCTCCACTATCTACTAAGATATCTACTTGCTTATCAAAGATCTTACCTTTGATGATTAATGGGGTGGCTTGTCCCTCAAGTTTTTGATTCCTAGTTGCAGCATAGATCTTATGCATTGGTTCCTTTCCTTTGTTGTTGGGCATGCTTGTCCCTGGTCGATACGGGCATTGATTAGCATAGTGAGTCCCTTTGCAATGGTAACATCCATCCTTGGGCCCTTGTCTCTTTTCCATTTTTTGCTCCTCATCCTTAATCATTGGTACTGGAGCTGATGGTTTTTGTGGAGGAGGTTTAGCATTATTGGGTTTGTTGCCTTTCTTAAAAAAGTTCTTGAATTTCTTTTGGCTTCCATTGAATTTCTTCTCTAGATTATGGGGGTTCTTAGCCTTTCATTCTTGCTCTACCTCCCATTTTATAACCCCATTGCTATTCCTCTTCTTTAGTTCCTGACATTCCTGCTCGGTCAGGTTTTCATACTTATAGTGGAAATGTGACTCTGCTTTCTTTGCTAAATCATAAGCCTTTTGCAAGGATCTAGGCTCCTGCATCTCTACGTCATGCTTTATCCTAGATTGCAATCCATGAGTAAACTTATGAATCCGCATCTTCTCATTATAGGTAGGTACATACTTCAACAACTTTACCAACTTTTTGTAGTATACCTCCACTAAGTTACTCCCTTGTCTTAGGTTGGCAAACTCTTCAAACTTCAATGCATAGAAGTGCTCCATGAGGAATCTCTTCTTGAAGATGACTATGAATTCCTTCCATGGAATATCTACTGGTTCAATCTTGGTTTCTTCATAGTAAGTCTCCCACCAATCCAGGGCAGCTCCCTCAAGGTAAATAGTAGCCCAAACCATTCGAGTACCCGAAGAATACCCCTTTACCATGAAGAAGACTTCCAACTCTCTTAACCAAGCTTCAACTGCATCTCCCTCCCCTTCTCCATCAAACTTGGAGATACAAACATTCTTTAGGTCTCTTACCATATCTTTCTCTAAGAGGGTTCTTGCTTGCTTCTGTTCCACTATCAACCCCTCAACTTGGTTGACTTTCGAATCTCTAGCCTACGAATTTTGATTTGCCATAGTTTCCAGTACTTGTCTTAACTGATCTTGCAACTCGACAACTGTAGTAGTAAGTTCCTCTATTCCTGCATTGGGAACTCTTAGATCCTCATTCGGGATCTCTTCTTCGACATTACTTTGTTGAGTCTGTCTAGGTGGAGGCCTTCCCATCCTAGCCTTGGGTGGCATCTTGATCTGGTTTCCACCAAAAAAGAGTTAGGTTACAGTTATCCCTCAACTGAATCACTAACTTGACCACAATACAGAGTCCTTATTTTACTAATCATTAGAGGTCTAACTAGGATGAGGTTCCTAGGTGAGGATATATCATCAATACCAAAGCCCATACTAAGGTATCTTTAATATTCATCCTTCCTCAAAATCAATTCCATTAGAACCTAATAGCAGAGACTCTAGGTTACTCCAGCTTTCAGCTTATTCCTAAGCGAGCCTCTATTGGAGATCCTCGAATCTCTTCTACAACACATAAGAAGCTCTATACCCTCGAACCTAGAGCTCTGATACCAAATGTAACACCCCAAATTAACATGAAACAAGAAAACATACAAACAAAAGAGAAAATTTTATATATTTTTTTGACTAAGGAGAAGGATTCATAAATCCTTAACCAACCTTAGACCAACTTAATATTTGACATCCCCTAAGTTTCTCAAGAACTATACCACACAAGATTCCCTTCATGCAAGTCCCATCTACATAAGCCTATCTTATGTTGAGCATATAAGTCCATCCCTCTCATCAGTCTTGATGAGCTAGACTTACCACCTTCAATCATTAGAAGGTGTACACGCATCTCCATATCCACACAAGCCATTATGTGTGGTATGCTACGTGTACTACGAGTTAAGCTATCGATCTTGTCTATTGACAAGCTATCTTAACTCTGGTACAATCTTCCAAACCTAGTCACCAATCTCCCTAAGGGGGTCTCAAGCCCTTAGGGTATCCTCTAAGTTCACCTAGAACTTACTAATGATTCATTCTTTTAATCACACAAGAGCATTAAAGATCTAGATACTAAATCTAACAAAATGAATTGACCAACAACAAGAATAATCAAAGCGTAAAGAAACAATCACCAAATAGACATACATTAAAGATTTAAATGCAATAATCTAAATAAAGAAGTACTAAACATAGTAGTTGCAATGTCCATTTAGATACATAAATAAGTATGGTACACCCCATACTTTCCATAATACTTTACATCCATTTTATTGGGGAAATCTCCCCACAATCTAATCTAATGCATAAATAACAAGATGTAAGGTAGAGAGCAAACTTGTGAATTGGTCCATCTCATGACTTTGGCCTTCCCGCTCTTCCATCGATCAAGTGAGGATATTAGGGGATCAGGACACTCATGGATCCGGATAGACATGCTTCTAAATGCACTTACTTAATTCATTACCAAATTGCAACTATACAAATAACCCAAGCAATTCAACTTACTAATGCATAGTATTGATCATAGAAACTACCCTTTCCATTTTCCCTCTCAGTCAACTTGAGAGAGTCAATCAACCATGCATTAGCTCATGCACTCTATTTGTAAATAAATGAACTAACCTTCTCAACAATTAAAGTCCCATACCCTTAATTGCTAAGAATTAGGTTCACACATCTCATTACTTAAAGCAACTACCTTAATTCCCAATAAACCTTTTTCTTCATTTCATAGCATAAGGTCCCATACCCTTAAATTACAAAATAACCATCATTCCATTTTATTTCATAACATAAGGTCCCATACCCTTAAATTACAAAATAACCATCATTCCATTTTATTTCATAACATAAGGTCCCATACCCTTAAATTACAAAATAACCATCATTCCATTTTATTTCATAACATAAGGTCCCATACCCTTAAATTACAAAATAACCATCATTCCATTTTATTTCATAACATAAGGTCCCATACCCTTAAATTACAAAATAACCATCATTCCATTTTATTTCATAACATAAGGTCCCATACCCTTAAATTACAAAATAACCATCATTCCATTTTATACAAATAAAGCTTTAATATTAAAAATACCATTTTAACAATGACATTCAAAAATTTTACACTATCATTATCCTAAAATCTACCATTTTAGACAATGAGCATTAAATAAAGCTTTTACACTATCATTATACTAAGTCACCATGAAATAAAATTAAAAAATAAATCATTATAAATCTACCATTTTAGACAATGAACATTAAATAAAGCTTTTACACTATCATTATCCTAAAATCTACCATTTTAGACAATGAACATTAAATAAAGCTTTTACACTATCATTATCCTAAAATCTACCATTTTAGACAATGAACATTAAATAAAGCTTTTACACTATCATTAACGAACTATGGGATGGAACAACATCCAACAGATGGGCCAACACCATATATCGTGAGGCAAGACATAGGGTGGACCAAAGGTTAACTAGAAGGCTTCCACCCCATTAGCCCAAGAGTAGACGATGCTCACACACTTGCAGAACCAATAGTTGTCACGACGTGGGTAGGTCATCCTTGGTGCCAATGACACCCAAGGGAATTTCTAAACCCGACTACGATTGCAAAGGAAGGGTTTCTCATGGAGCTACCCGACTGGCTACCATCCATAGTCCCAAACCAACAACCAACGAATATGGTAAGACAATAATGATATCCACATCATCAAACACAGAGGAGGACATAATCTATACTACCAATAGTCGAGGCCATCCAACGATGCCATCTGCATATTTCAAATAGAGATACACTCAGGAAATACTACCAACGGTAGAGGCCACACAATGATGCCATTCACATATTTCAAATAGAGATACACTCAGGACATACTTCCAATGGCAGAGGCCACACAACGATGCCATTCATGTATTTCAAATAGAGATACACTCAGGCCATACTACCAATGGTAGAGGCCACACAATGATGTCATTTGCATCTTTCAAACAGAGATACACTCAGGCCATTCTACCAACGGCAGAGGCCACACAATGATGCCATTCACATATTTCAAATAGGGAAAGTACATTCTATTCTACCAATGATAGAGGCCACACAATGATGCCATTCACATATTTCAACAAGAATAAAATCACATGCCATTCTACCAAACGGTAGAGGCCATACAATGATGCCATTCACGTCTTTCAAACAAGAAGGAAAGCATAGGCTATTCTGCCAATGGTAGAGGCCATACAACGATGCCATTCACGTCTTTCAAACAAGAAGGAAAGCACAGGCTATTCTACCAATGGCAGAGGCCATTCAATGATGCCATTCACATATTTCAACAAGAAGGAAAGACAGACACCAAGGGGAACAAGAAGAAACACCAGGAGAAGCAGTCTCAAACAAGAAGGAAAGCATAGGCCATTCTAATTTTAAGATGTAACCAACCTGGTTCACCCGCAATAGCTATCTTCCCTGCACTATTTGGGTGGACATCCATTACCTTTTTGTCACGGTGTTCTTCTCCCTTCCCAGCTCCTTCTCTCTCGTGCTCCTTTTTCTCCACTTTTCCATTTGCACCTTCCCTCTATCCCCATGCCTTCTGTTCTTCCCGTGCCTTCTATACCCTCCTCGATCTATGTCCCCACCTACCCGCCATTACTCTTTGACCACCTCTGACATGTGGTAAGGGTGGACATTCCATCTCCCTCTTCCCAAGGTGATCACCATTAAGGGCCTTCCTCTCACGTTAGAGGAATTTCATGCATTCAACCTACTCGAGCCTCCAAAGGGTAACCCGACCCATTCTACTAAATCCATATTATCGCATTTACACCATGGGTTGGTCGTCGAGTGAGTGACGACTTCCCTAACATGCCATGGTAGAGACCTTACCTTGGAGTTTAAAGGATTGTGGTTATATTATTTATTTCTCATTATTTGGATGGAGTAATCATTTAATAAAATGATCATCTCCTTGCTTCATAAGCTAATGTTGTTAAATAAATCCACCTTTTATTTTACGTAGCATCATTCAAATAAACAACCACTCAATTTCTGTGGTAAAATGAATAAAAAAAATTGAGCGAAACTAAAAATATTCATTAACCAAACATTAGCATAAGGGCTAATGTTAAATAGGAAATAAAATAGTATGCCCAACTTAATCTCCTTAACCCATGCTAACAAACGCGTTGTAGGATAAGTAGAGTTATGTTAGGATTTGATAACCTATGATATTTAGGAATTAACCTATCTACCATGAGATATTTAAAATAGTAAATATCTGCATGGTAATTATTACAAAGTAAATGTAATAATATACTAAACTAATGTAATGCAATATACTAGCTTATTGTACCCTAACATCCCCCCTTTATTACATTACTTTGAAATACAAAGCCTACTTCGGAACAACTCAAATTTGACACGTCCAAGTGCCTTGGTGAAGATGTCAACAACTTGTTCGTCGGTGGGAATGTATTGGAGCTTGATCCTGTGTTTAGAAACTTCGTCACGAATGAAATGACAATATGTGTCAATATGCTTTGTGCGTTCATGATGGACTGGATTCTTGACCAAGTTCAAAACACCTGAGTTATCACAAAACATGTGAATAGGAAGTTTCTTTGGTAGGCCCATGGTAGCCAAAATATGATTTAACCATATCGCTTTACACACAGCTCCACGTGTAGTGTGATATTCTACCTCAGTTGAAGATAAAGCAAGCACCTATTGCTTTTTTACTATGCCATGAGACAAGACCAGATCCAAGATGAAATACATATCCTCATGTTTATTTTATGTCATCTAGGTATCTAGCATAGTCAGAGTCAGTATAACTCTATAATAATAATGAGTTATTCTTCTTATACTCTAGACCATAATCTACACTACCCTGAATGTAGTGAAGAACCCTGTTAGCTACTTTCTAGTGAGAAACCTTTGGTTCCTGCATGAACTTAGAAAGATAGTTTACAACATAAGTAATTTTTGGTCTAGTATTGGTCAGATAGATGAGGCTTCCAATAATTTATTGATATAGCGTGCCATATACCTATGGTGAGTCATCATACTGTGATAACCGAAGCCCTGATTCCATCAGTGTTGTTTTTGGATTACAATCAGTCATAGGATATTTTTCTACTAAAGTCTTGGCATAATTTTTCTGAGTCACCCTTAGATGATTCTTCTTCTATTCTATCTCAAGGCCAAGACAATAGTGGAGAAGTCCAAGATCTGTCATATCAAATGACTCTTTCAAGTCATTTTTCATGGCGTTAATAAATTTCTCTGAATTACCAGTGATGATCAGATCATCTACATACAGTACAAGAATCACTATTTCAGAACTTGTGTTCTTGATATAGATATTTGCATCTGATGGACTTCTCTTAAATATGTGTTGTAGTAAGTGACTATCCGTTTTGATGTACCATGCTCTTGGGGCTTGTTTTATCCCATATAATGATTTGACCAATTTGCAAACCTGTTGCTCATGGCCTTCCTCAAAAAATCTTGGAGGTTGATTCATGTATACCTCTTCTTTTAATTCACCATTTAGAAAGGTACTTTTTACATCCATCTGATATAATTTCCATCCGAAATATGCTACCATAGCACAAAGAACTTGAATGGTGGTCATCCTTGCAGTGGGTGCAAAGGTTTCCTCATAATCAAGGCCTTCCTTTTGAGCATATCCCTTCACCACAATACGGGCCTTATGCTTGTCTATGGTTCCATTTGCCTTATATTTGACTTTGTAAACCCATTTGCAGCCTATGGGATTCTTTCCTTTAGGAAAATTGACTAGCTTCCATGTTTTGTTTTTAATGAGGGATTTATGTTCAGCATCCATAGCTACCTTCCACTGAGGCTTACTAAGTGCTTTATCAACTGTAGAAGGTTCATTTTCATAATATGAAGATATGTAAACCCTCTCCTCATCAATTTCCATATCTATTCCACTTTCTAAATCTCTATTAACAGAAATCTCTTGAAAATATGTACAAAGATCATCAACTGAAGTAGATGCTTATACCATTCTTTGTCGAGACATGCTTCATGTCTTTGGATGATTGAGAGTGATATATGGTGGTGAAGTGAGTTTGGAATCTCTCATATTACTTGTATACCATTTAGAAGTCTTTTTCTATTATGGAGGAGAAAGTGGTTGTTGCTCCTCATCATCCAAGTATACTGATGTAGTGTTATATGTGAAAGCTTCATCAAATACTACATATCTACTAATATGTATTTTCTTGGTGAATGTATCTATCAACCGATAGCCTTTTGAAAATTCATCATATCCAAGAAAAACACATTGTAGGGTCTTCTCATCTAACTTCTTTCTTTTCTCCTTAGGTATATGCATAAAAGCCTTACACAAAAATACATTATGGAGTGTTTTCTTCCACTCCATGCTTCCTAAGGGGTAATACCTTCAACAACCCATGTGGGTACCCTATTTAGAAGATACACTACAGTTGTTATAGCTTTAGCCTAGTAAATGTGCTCAAGATTGGCTCCCTTAAGCATACATCGAACCATTTCCATAATGGAAGGATTTCTTCTCTCAACAACTCCATTTGACTGAGGAGAATATGTTGTTATTAACTGTCTTTTTATCCCATATTTTTATAAAAATGAGGAAAATTATTTTGATGTGTATTCCCTCCCCCCCGATCTGAATGGAGGGTCTTTATGAAACATCTCGATTCTTTCTCAACAATTTTCTTGAACTGCTGAAAATAGTCAAATGCTTCAGACTTCAACTACAAGAAGAAGACACACATTTTCCATGAGTGATCGTCTACAAACAATTGAAAATACCTTTTTCCTCCACAACTAGTATACATAGGACCACACAAATATATGTGAACTAACTCCAAAGGTACCTTAGCTCGAAAAGAGCTAGGTTCAAAAGGTACTCCATGTTGCTTTCTTGACAAGCAATCTGAGCACACTGGAAAAGTAGATGAAAGAGTAGGCAATCCTTTCACCATTTGATATTTACTAAGTTCTAGTAAATACCCTAAAATTAGATGCCCAAATCTCTTATGCCATAGAGAAGTCGCCTCTTTTTTGGTTACTGCCATTGTAGTATGTGTTGAGGTAATTGCATCTAATATAAACAAACCATGTTTGTATGAACCTATTGTTATCAATTTTACTTTATGAGTGATAAATCAATGTTTCTTTTCTTTTTCCACTTTGAAGTTGACATTCATGTTATTGTCTAGGATTTGTGGAACTGACAAGAGATTATTTTTCAATCTTGGTCCATAAAGAACTTTTTGAATCTTACATTCTCCATCTGGAAGGGAGATAGAAACATTTCCTTCTCCTTGAACTCGATAGGTATGATCATCAAAAATGGTTACCGATCTACCTTCTCGAGCCTCAAATGTTTCAAACCAAGACTTATCACCAGTCATATGTTTACTAGCACCTAAATATATGTACCTAACAATATCCTTTTGATAGAATTTTTTTTGTGTCATGAGCACTTTGTGTGCTCGTTCAGAGTCTGAACTAGAATCTTCAACAACAATGTGTCCATGTTGATGTTTATTCTTGTTCTTTGGTTTACCATTGCCCTTATTTTGACCTTGTTCATTGGGTGGTTTGTTCTTAATCCAACATATTTTGGTTTCATGAGTGTATTTATCACAAATTTTACAATACTACTTCTTCGTCTTAATCTCTTTTCCTTTACCCTTGTCTTTAGAAGAAGATCCTTTCTGTTGATTCCACTTTTTCTTTCCACTTTGCTTGTTTGAGAAAAGTGCATTGTTGGATGCCTCATATCTTTGGATTTTATTAGCTTCTTCAATTTGAAGTAAATTTACCAACTCTAAAAAAGTCACTGTCCTCCCAGAGACTTGTAGTGAAGTGATCAACATTATATAGGAGTCTGGAAGAGCCCTTAAAATGATTGAGGTCAGGATATTGAATTCCACTTTTTCTCCTAAGGCTTGTAGTTTTGTTTTTATATCTATGATTCTGCAGAGGAATAGCTCTACTGTCTCTCCAAATTTCATAAGAATAGTATGAAGCTGTGTTTGAAGGTTAAGAATTGTTGATTGATTATTTACTTCAAAAATGGTTTCTAAGGCATTCCATGCCTCCTTACCATTTTTAGCTTCACTTATATGAGGTTGTATGTCATCAGTAATAGCTAGCAAGATCAATAAGGAAAATCTTTTATCTTTTTTATCATATGTTGTTTGATCTGCTCCTGCTGATGTGGGTTTAGAATCAGTGCCATCCACTATTCCCCATATCTCCTCTATAGTTAAAATGGCTTTCATATTAGTTTTCCAGGCATAATAATTTGAACCTTTGAGTAGTTGACTCTCAGTGAGATACTTGTTGATCATGGCCATGGTTAAGGTTTCAAATTGATATGACTAAGATGACTTTATCTTGTAGTATACCATCAAAAGAGTATATGAAATATTTTAATTTACTCTTTAAGATATTTAATGGCACCTGCCTTAACACCCTTAACAAGGGATGAAAATTTTGAGGATTTTTAAGCCAAACAAAATAGAGCAAATTAAAGAGGTAGGTTTTGAAAGACTTCTGATTGTGCTATCTAGGATATTTAATGGTACCTAAATTAACACCCTTCTAGAAGGATGGAAAGTTTGAGGAAATTAAGCCAAACAAAGAGAGTTAATCAAGGTGTTTGGATTTTGACCTTTGATGGGGAGCAAAAAAAATTGACTTTGTTTTTAACCTGTGCAAGGTGTAGCACGATTTTGAGTGAAGTTTGGGTTTTGTGAAATGCTTCTTCAATGTTCTATCTGATTGTTTAATTGCACACAAAAAAGCATGATTATTAGTGCAATAACCAAAACAAGAGAGCAACCCAAATTATTATCACTCTAGGTGTCAGATGCAACTGAAAATGCACCTAGTATAGTCAATCTTTAAGAAAGGGTGTCGAGTGCAATCAAGAATGCACCTTTCTTGCTTTGAAATATACTCCATTTCTATTTACAATTTTTCAAAAAATAGAATCACAAAATATGACTTCTATCCCCCCTTAATGTTTACAAAATTGAAAATTTTGAGCATTCCTTTCAAGACAAGTCGACACACAACCTGCATTTGAAAGTCTTCCAGACTAGCGTTTGAAGAATACCTTTTGTTTTGCAACCAGAAAAATGAAGGTGTTTCTTTGTCTCTATATCTCCATGTGTGAAGAAAACAAAATAACCTTTTTTTGTTTGGCTATAGTTGCAAAAAATGAAGGTTTTGGTTTTTTTTTCCAAAAATTTCCTAGTTTAAAAATGCTAAAAAAATATCTTTAAAGTTTAATAATTTTTATAATAAAGCTTATTTTTGGAAAAAAAATCAAATTATAATGCTAATTGATGGTTAAATCCAAAAATGATGCTAAATTATATATAAAAAAAAAAACTAAAAAAAAATATTAATTGAAGCATTAAAACTTTTAGAAAAAATTAAAATTTTGAAAAACAAATATTAAAACCTTAAAAAAAAACCTTTTTTTGGCGTCGTGTGGGCTCAAACTTGTGACACGATGGGCTCAAGGTGTCCGCCTTGGCCAACCAAGCTGCCGACTGGCTTGGGACCTAAGCCACGACGCTTGGTCTTGACGAGGCCGATGGCTTCAATGAAGATTTTGTGGGATTTATCCCACATGCATCCTAGGAGGGATGTAAGAGGCTTTATAAGCCTCAATACGGCCTTAAGGTATTGATTTCCTACGAGTAATCACAATCAGTCTGTCCAACCTTTTTTTCATCGCCACATGGCACCAAAGGGTTTATCCGTCGTGTCGAGTCTATCCTGTGGTTGTCTTCGATGTGTCAGGTTCGAGTCAGGTCATCATGACCAGTCAGCGTCTAGGTGGCATGTGGCATGTGTGCCATGTGTTGCCTAGTCAACGTCCAGGAGGTTTGTGGCCTGTGTGTCATGTGTTTCCTATTCAATGTCTAGGTCAACACGTCAGGGTGTGTGTAGTCCATATCAATGGTCCAGGTGGTGCGTCGGGGTTTGTGCAGTCTAGATTAATGGTCTAGGTGGCACGTCAGGTTGTGTGTAGTCCATATTTTGTCAAGGATTGGAGGGTCACCTACCCTCATAGATCCTAAGGTTGTCAGGGATCAAAGGGAGATCCTACCCTCTTAGATCCCTCTGTTGTCACATGTACGTCTAGCTAACAGGGAAGGGCACTCATGCCCTCTTGGCTCTCCAAGCCTGTGGAGGCCAAGTGGCTCTATGGGCTCAAGCCTTGTGAGCGAGAGCCAATATAGGAATCTTGTTCACCTCAGTATTTGAGGATTCGTTGCTTAGCCTGTGGCTATAGCCATGTGGGATCAGGAGGGCATGCATGCCCTCTTGTTGATCCCGTTGGCTGGTCTACAGGGTGGGCTCAGTCTTAATTGGTAAGAGATGGCCACAGGATCGTAGGCCTTGCAAGCCCTACGTGCCCTGTAGGTGGTCGGTCGTCACCAAATATCTTGGTGATTGATCATAGACGACCGATCCTACCTTGGGCTAGGCCCTAGTAGGATGATTTTACCTATCCAGGGATGGGCTGCTCATTGCTCCCACTATCTAGCTTGCCTATCGAGGTGGGTTCGATGGCTACCAAATGGAACCAGCTCATCCTTCGAGTGAGCAAAAAAAATGGCTTTGATGCCAATGTGGTAAAATGAATAAAACAAATTGATCAAAACTAAAAATATTCATTAACGAAACATTATCATAAGGGCTAATGTTAAATAGGAAATAAAATAGTATGCCCAACTTAATCTCCTTAACCCACGCTAACAAATGTGTTGTAGGAGAAGTAGAGTTAGGTTAGGATTTGATAACCTAGGATATTTAGGAATTAACCTATCTACCATAAGATATTTAAAATAGTAAATATCTACATGGTAATTAGTACAAAGTAAATGTAATAATCTACTAAACTAGTGTAATGCAATATACTAGCTTATTGTACCCTAATAATTTCAATGAGGTCTTTTTGTTTAAATTTGAATAATCAACTAACTAATTAAATAATATATTTTTTCCTAAATAAATCAACCATTTATATAAATAATATCTTTTGCCTATTTAAATAAATCAACCATTTATTTAAATAATATCTTTTGCCTATTTAAATAAATCAACCATTTATTTGAACAATTTTTTTTTCCTATTTAAATAAATCAACCATTTATTTAAACAATACATATAAGAATTTTGTGAAGGCAAATCATCTACTTCATGCTCACAGATTATCAATGTTAATAATATTGAAGTAAAAGACAACAATGCAAGTGCATCAAACAAAGAGGGAGTCTTTTCATCAATTTAGTCACCTGTCTCAGCCTCTATAATTTATGATAGCTACTAGGTCATCATTCCAGGGCTTCAGTTATTTAGATATTGATGATTATCCCTAACCAAATTCATGTTTATATGAAGGTATCTATCTATGTTACCTTCAACTTGCCTTATCATCATATCCCCTTCCTCAGGTACTCTCATCTACAATGGTTGACTTAATTATTTCCACCCTCAAGCACACCTGATCCTACAGATTGGCAATTTATTAGTAGTATCATGTCCTTCACTATATATTTATTATTGTGAGGCTGCTTAATTACACAAAATCGAGCATTAGTCATATTTTTTAATACATTGTTTTCTTTCATGTTCAAAGGTCCATCTGGGAGAGTCATGACATTGGTCATCAAAACTCTATAGTAAGGACCAAGTGATGTAGGCAACAACTAGGTATAATAGTAAGCCAAGAAGACCAAACAATCAATGGTCAATGTGAAGCTAATAATGGAACCCATATCATCCAAGAGCTACTATAAAGGCTTCATTGTTAAGACCATAGACAACATCACCCAATCTTAAATTCCCACAAAGGGGTAAGAATGACACCATTAATGGCATACCCAAAAGACACCACCTTACCTAGATAACATTTATGGTGATTAGACCCCAAATAAACTTTGGATCTACCAAAAATAAGTGTACCATGACATATCAATTGCAACAACCAAGGTAGACTAGCTTTCCCACCTAGGCCAATATTGGAGGTAATTTTAAATTTTGAATATAGAATGAGGTTATATAAATAGCTAATCTTGTAGCTTAGTAATATAGAGAAAAATACTGCTAGTTTCTCATGCCTAGTATATGGCCTAATTAGTCTTCTTTTTCTCATCTTGTCTTATGTAGTGATCTAGAATCAAATCCCAAGTAATTATATGTGTAGGCTCCTTTGATCCCTTTCATTGTAGCACATGTAATTTACTTATTTTCAACACACACACACACACACACATATATAGATATAGATAGATAGATATATAGATAGATATATAGATAGATAGAAAGATATATATGAGATTTATGGCTATTATTTTTATTCCTTATTATTTGTGTATGTATGCAAGTCTTTATGGAAACCTCATGACTAGTATTTGTCCCTTCTAGATGTAAACTTCATAAAAAAAAATCATGTTGCAGTGAGACATGGTCACTTTCCTAGCATGTGTGGTTTATTTTTTCATTATTCCCATCACTGCATGGAGGACCTTACTCTTGGTGTATCACCACATTTAGTTTAGACTAGTTAGGTTTTATCTACTTTCTTTGGTACTTTTCTTATTACCATTTTCTCACACAAACCTAGTATTCTAGACTAGAGTAGAAATAAGTATTCCAAGAAGACAACTATACAAGGATTTATCCTTGATAAAAAATCTTGGATGTTGTCCCTAGAGTTGCATCCCATGATACTTGTACTTCTAATATTATACACTTCATATGAGGTGCACACATTGAATGCAACTAACAATGATAATGTATGGGCACCATGTCAAATAATAGGCTAGAGTTAGATCTAGTCTCCAATATTTTTTTGGTATTCTTGATGGGATAAATCACATCAAAAGATCTAATCTGAGATCTTGATGAAGGTCTCAGTTTGGTATTTGTTGAATCATTGAAAGCATTCACCTAGTAAATTTACTCATAAATAAACAACTATAAAAGGCCATATTAAAGAAATCTAGATTAGGATTCTAATGAAGGTCCTAGTCTATTAGCTTGGAAAATAAGTATTGAATTTAGCACGTGATTCCACCATCTAAATAACCCATAAAGCAATTGTTTTGTTATGTATAAGTGGACCCAAAAAATCATGATAATAATGGTTAGGCATGATAGAATATAGTTGTAGCCCAAAACCATTAGCAAATGTAGTTACCAACATGGAATTATGGAGGACAATTACCACCACCAACCCCACTAGTAGTGTGAGATGATATCCTAGCCTTGGCATTAAGTTTTCTATTGCTCTTCACTAGAGCAGATGTAATAACCCCCATAGATCATCTCTAGGATTTTGTCAACCTATATGCCTTGAGCAACATTGACCACCAAAGTTTAGAACTTAGGGTAATAACAACTTCTTTTATATGAAATACAATATATTGGTTCATTTCCCTCCCTTTACACTTAATAATTAACTATATTTAGCTTACCAATATATTGGTAGACTAATTAGGAGAGAAATAAAACACATTATCCCCCCTAGAGTAGTTAACCACCATTAAAATATCCCCTGTGGAAGCTATGGATGAATTGAACATTAAGTTTCACAAGACCTGGTATACGATCCCTATGAGATCAATCCTACTCCTAGTATGACTCTCATATACTATATAAAACTGTTTGATTCAGACATTGCTATGATGGTGAAATCTAGAGGAGGAAATACCCTATAGAAATCCTATCAAATGGTCTCTCAAGATAAAATATACATAATCTAAATAGAAATGTTATCTATAAGGGCCCCCATCCAATTATTCCCAAATACCCAATCACCCCATCATTCTCCATCTATTATGCATCTTAGGTTTCACTCATTCCATCATAAATCTAGTCTTGATACTGATTTCCTCTTTGTACCTAAGATCATCTTCTAATGAATCCCAATCCACAAATATTTAGAATCTATATAAAAATTTTAGATCACTAACAAATAAAATTATGATGCTTAAGCATCGTTAGAATATCCTAATGTTACTACACAAGTACACCCTTAACACCACTTTCTAATCAAGTAGATAAATTCACTAGTCTTCACCAAGTGGTTACTAAAGGTGACTTTCTATGAACTTATAAGGATCAAGTTAGACCCTATCCTTAGTACCCAAAATTTTCTCGTATTGATCCCCTAGCAACTGTCAGTGCACAATCCAATTAGGGATTTCTTTATAAGAGAGAATAATTATATCCAAGACCAATATACCTATTAATTTTCATATCTTAGCCCTAATTATTCTAGATATGGATGCTTGCATCATATCACCTTCCCAATAAACCAACCCACTTACCATCGAATTTATCCTTCTATATAAAACCCAACTACTCAAGGCCTTACCTTAAATGCTACCTTAAGCTTCAAAACCAAACCACCGAAAGAAATGTTGGTGATCGAGCCCTACACTAGGTTCTATAGGAGAAACACCCCAACAATTGGTAGACCACAAGTGAAAATTTATTTCCCCATTAAAATATCGATATATAATATCAAGCCACATCAAAGGGGGATTGAGGGATAGTCCAAGACAGAAGAGGGCTACCAAAAACTTTCAAGGCCAATATTGCCAAGGAAGCAATTCTAAGTAAAACCAAGTGTTTTATGTAAGTCTTAGCTCAAATCCAATAGGTCTTCATGGTGGGAAAGACCCTATTTATTTTTATAGAAGAGGCAAAAGGATATTTGGAAAATTTACATCAATTCTCAAATGACTCAATTATTGGGAGGATGATGGCAACAAAATTTTTCCCATCTTCTAAGTTATATTGACTAGAAGATTCTAGAAGATACATCCTAAGGGGCCTATTCCTAGACCAAACTCACAATATAATACCTTACTTAGGAGGAGAAGAATCCATGAGGTAAGCTTAACCATTGGGACCTATTTTCATCTGTAATTATCCCCACTTAAGATAATTGCACCTCATGTTTGAGTGACATAGTGGGATGCATCTAAGAGCATGGGGTTCAATTCAATTAGGGGGTTATAAGAGTTTTTAAAATTCCAAATACTTATTAAGATGTGATATTGAAGGTGATATTTGCTCTAAAAATGTAAATAGGTGTGAGAAAATAAGTAAACTCAACAAATAAAATGAAAAGAGGGTGATGCACCAAGAGATCCACTAAAAGTTTCCTACAAATATAGTCCTAAATGTTATGTGCTAGTGGTTAACACTTCCTCTCCTTTATAAAGTGAAGTGCAATCAAAATATACAAGTTATATGCATATATGAGCAAGTGAGTCTCATAGGAGATCCAATATAGTGAGTGATTCAGTCTAAAAATAGATGTAGGCCCATGATACACATATACACTTACCAATATGATATTCAAGAAAAATATTGCAAACACATACACATACACAACAATGTATCTATAGGCAAAGACCAAAAATTAGATATAAAATCCCATGTATATATAATGCAAATACAATTTTACAAATATTGTGCCAAAAGTGAGGGTTCAAAATTTTCGACAAGCTGCTTAGGAACCACATATATTTTTATAGAGAGAAATGAAAGGAAAGGCTAAAAATACATATAATTACAAATTTGTCAATCCTTTTCAAAGCTAAGACTACTACTATTTATAAATTACAAAAGGAAGAATTTTTCCTCCAAAATTGTACAAATATTTCAAAATTATTGTTTCTCTATACATTAGGTCATGTCTTGGTTGGATTAATTGTCCTTCTAATATATTTATATTTAAAATAATTAATTCTACACTTTTTGAGTCCTTAGATGCTTCTATGCCTCTATAATTTACATATACCCTTTCTATGAATTCCTTGAGTTTGAGAGTGGGAAATTAATATCACTTGGCTTGAGGTATTCTCATAGTATGGCTCCTATCACTTCTACTTTAATGTGCCAACAATTTCCTTGGGTTACCACATATTATTAAAAAAAAAAATTATATTAGAAGACTATACACCTTAGCACTATGTGCGAGGTCTAGTAGCCTTGGACATCGACATCTAAATCCATTGTATTCTTCATATTTTGATCTTGGAAACTTTGTTTTATCTAACCTCAAGACTTCATAAAAATAAAATTCTTTATATCTTGTTTAGGAGTTTTATAAATTTCATTTTTTTAGGCCTTCTATGTTTTGATTTTTAGACTTAACCTGATCAAAAAATTGTTTTTGTCTTACCTAATTCTCTATCTTCTACTTTACCACCTACTTATTCCAACTTAATATTTTACTCAAGGTAAATTTTGAGTGTAGTGAGAATTCACTATAGGAGCGAATAAGTGAAGAGTCTCATTTTTCAAGTGGTAACTAAGCCATGTATTACCACAAGTAAGTATATTGGAGTCTTTTTGGTGGTAACCAATAGGGCTTCACTATTGATGAGGTCTCTATTCTCTTATTATCCCTAGATATATTTCTCAATTGAGGGCATAGGTCTGGGAATCAACATGACCTACTTGTAATATTATGATTTAAAGATATGTGTCAAACATTTGTTGTGAAATAGTGCCATCAAAACACCTATAGAACAAAACCCAAAGACTAGAAAGGAAGAAAAAATGGGAATAATTATTATATATTTGAGGTTGATAATTTTTTCAAGGCTTGCCTAGCCATAAGAGGGTCCCCCTAATTTTTATGGAAAAATTACAAATGGGATAGAGGGGCTAAAATAGACAAAGATAATAGCTTAGGAAACATGAAAATTTTGACAACCCTAGTAAAGAAAAAACCCCAAAATATCAATAATTAGTTGGGATATAAAACAATGATGAAGGTAGCATAAATTAGACAAGGAAATCACCTAGAAAGTAGCAATCGGGTTCCCATAATTTATCAAAGGACATAAAATACTCTTAAAATTCTAGTAACATAAGATTGATGAGGGGAGCAATAAAATATGGTAGAACTAGAAAAGTGGTAGAACCATAAAGGCCATGTCATGGATGAGGACTTGGTCATAAATATCTAGAGTAAGGACCAATTGACGTAGGTATCATCTAGATCTAGTGGTAATCAAAGTAGAGAAACAAATCAACTATGAAGGAAAAGACAAGGGTAGAACCCATATCATCCAAGAGCTAGCAAAAATGCCTTCCTAGTAAAATCATGGACATCTAACAAGCTCAAATTCCATAAATGGGAGGGATAGGTGCCATTAATGATGTCCTCCAAATATGTCACCTCATTGAAATGATATTTATGGTGATTAGACCTGATATGAACATAGATATACAATAGAAATGATAAAGGATATAATAATAAAAAATTGAATTGCAATATAAGAAGATGCCTATAAATAGGTATTACAATATTTTAGATAAGTTCTAATGGATAAGGATGCATTAAATGCAAAAATGCTTATCCTTAACAAAAACTATATAACAACTTATTAAAAACAAGTAGCCATAAATGTTACCGGTTTATTACATTGAATCAAGCTTAGAAAATACTCTCCAATGATTGTAAACATTGCTATACCAATGGACAGCTAAATGGGTCCCTCAATTATATAGAAGAAATCAACCACTAATGTCAAAAGGAGATGTAGTAGAATATTCCTTGAAATACGTGTGCAAAAAGGTGCTAGGTGGAAAATTTAATTTTGATATACATTTAAGTAAAGCGGGTAACGGTAGCATGCATTGAATAAAAATGACTGTGGAAGAGCATTTAATGAAAGTGGATGGAATGCATTGAATGGTGTTTTAAGGTTAGGCTACACATTAATAAAAATTGAACATGTAATTAAATGCAGGTATTAATGAAAGTGGAATGATATCACAAACATTGAGGATGATGTTAGTAGAACTAGTTGATAAGACATATATAGGTATGACATCACCAAAATGATATGGACACATAGGATGCTTATGTGGGACATGTGGGCCTAACGAGAAGAGGGATACATGGGATGCTAATGTCGGACATGTGGGCATGATGGAAATAGATTGACCAATATGAAAAGTGGTCGATGCACGTGGGAAGTGATGAACGACAGACAACAGGGCATGGAGCAGACTCATATGGGAGGCAAGACTAGTAGTGGATAAAAATTATAGATGACATGATCAATTTAGATGCTTAAATTGATAATGAGTATGAATATGAATACACACTAGTGGACATATGGTCATGAACGATAACAAGAGGCTAAAATTAGGATAAAAAAATCATGAGGGCAATAGTGGTGGTGAACAGGCCGAAGGTAGAAGGCCACAGATAGATAAAAATGGAAAGGCTTTAACATCAAGAGAGGGTGAGTTGGTTTGACTAAAATATATGAATATTAAAGGTCAGACTGATTGGGAGAGACATAATAAATATGAAAGACATACGTCAGTAGGGCAATAGGGAATGACATCAGTAGGGAGGTAGCAGTTAGGATAACAAGATTGGAAATTTAGGATAGCCAACAAAATCTAGCTATTTCAATAATGGAGATGTGCAAAATAAAAAGAGTGAAATATTATTTGCATAGAAGATGTGGGATAAACCCACTTGATATTTCACACAATGGAACTTGTGAACGTTGGCTGGAGAACAATGCAAACCATAAAAAAAGGTAATAATCAAATAAACATCATATCATCGAGAAAATACTAAATTATTAGAAGCAAATAAAATTTTTATGTCGGTATTTAGTTTGTTTTCGGATAATAGATAGCTAAGAAAATGATAGAGATGTCGAGAAAATAAAAAAACTTGGGAAATTGAGTATTTTTTCATGTCAAAATATGTGAGTGCATCAAAAAATGCATTAAACTACCAGGAAATGATGAAAAATACTAGAAATCATAATGAAATGCCAAAATGTGTAGATGGATGCCAAAAATTAATGGGTTGTCACCAGGAAGGGCAGTTTGCTTGCAAATCGATACCCAAAAATCACTAGAAATCGATGAAATCTATAAAATATGCAAGAGTAGGTGTGAAACATGATTTGGTGGTAGCATTGATCTTGGCAAATTATGATGACTGGGTTGAACATATGAAGGTGGTCATGTTGAAGACCTAGAGCTATGTAAGAGCCCAAAATGGTGGAAATGATATCATCACTACAAAATAAATTATATCATCATCAATTTATGCATAGAGTATCACTAGAATGCATGAGATCATCACCAAAACATTCATAGGATCAAAAAAGACACATCATTGAAGTCAGTTTTATTTGGATTAGTAGCACTGGTAATAGAAATGGTGAATAAATTAGAGCACCAAGGGTAGAAGCAATAGCATAGGATGAATGTCATCAATGATTAAACTATAGGCGATGATACGAGTAAAATACTATGAAAAGGTGACAATGGAGGACATGGATCAATGTCCAAAAAGTCTAGTGTGAGGTAAAATGCACTAAAAAATAGGTACGACGAGGTCTATTGAGGCATAATAAAAATATCACAAAGGTTGACAAGCATCAATAAATAGAAGTGTGTTTGTGTCAATGGAAGAAATAGTGGTAAAATAATATCATTGTGTGAGGTTATGGATGATAGTGGTCTAGGATATGATAGCATGTAGTAGATCTACAAATGCACCAAGGAAGGTCACCGATGTTGACAGAAAATGGGAGCACTACGAAGGGTTGAGGTCACCGAGCAATAACTAAAAGTGCGATGACACACAAAAATAGTGAAAACGAGTGGGCAGAGATGTAGTGAAGTGAACAATGAGTAGTAAGAAACACAAAGTAGGCAAATAATTTCATAAGTTGTAGATCTCCACTAAAAATATTGAAATCAGTAGATCATCATTAGGAGGAACAAATAGATCATGGAATGTAAATTTTAGATTAATGCTAAAAAACATCGAAATTATTAGATCAAGTGAAATGACTGGAATGACTACAACATAGCTAATTGTGATAAAGAAAACAACTCATTCTGCAATTGCAACGACTTCAAGTGAGCTCAAATTTTTAATATCTTTATTTACCTGATCTACAATAGAAAAATCATCAATACGATTAGCAACATCATCTAATGGTAAGATGATTGGCATCTCCCCCATAAATATTGGTTTGATTCTAGGTGTTTCTTTAGATTATTTAGTATCTTGAATAAATTATGGATCAGGTTCTCATCAATAGTATTGGTGATTTCAACTTGAATCTACTGAAATTTGGTAAGAATTGACATGTGAATCTATTAAAGTGTCATAGAGATCTCTATATATTTGTCAGATACCTCATCAAGGTTTGAATTGAGCATAGCATCACAATGGTAATGAAACTGTAAAGGATCTATGAATGAGCTGCTAGAAGAAAAACAATGAATAAAACATAATGAAGCATCAAAACAACATGAATCAAAAGCTACAAGAAGTTTTACGAGCTGAGTTTTCAAATTAAGTAGAGTGCAATCCAAGAAAAAAAAATATCTCTAAAAACATGTAAAGGTGTCACCTAACAATGGATGAAACCACCAAACCAAGATCCATGAAAGGTTTTCTCGTTTCTCTTTTGAACCAAAATTGGCCTAGAGGAAGAGGATACTTGCCTACCCAGTGCCAAAATCTAATACTAATGATATTGAGCATGGTTATAAATAGAAACGAAAGGTTTGCTTGAATGAAAACTGAACTGTATTACTAAAATATGTCTATAAATAGGCATTACAAAAATTTTAATCGAATAAGGTTGTATTAAATAATAATAGTTACAATCCTTATCTGTTACAACTAACAAGTAATGGTAATACATTATTCCCTATCAATACCCGAGATTGACTCTAGATGTATTATAAATAAATGCAACATGACACCTCAAATGAAGCAACCAAGGAATACTAGCTTTCCTATCGAGGGTAATATTAGAAGGAATATAGAATTTAGAATTTGCAATTAGGTTGTATAAATATACAATTTTACATCTTACTACGGTAGATAAAAATAGTGCTAGTTCCTCATGTCTAATATCTATGTCAATTCATCTCCTTTTTCCCATATTCTCTTGTTTAGTGATCTAGACTCGAATCCTGAGTCATTCTATGTATAGCTCTCTTTGAGCCTTTTCATTGTAACACATTAAATTCACTAATTTTTAGCATACATATATATGAGAGTTGTGGCTACTTGATTTTTTCCCCATTCTTTGTGTGTGTATGAAAGTTTGTATGGGAATCTCATGACTAGTATCTATTCCTCCTGATGCAAACTTCATATGAAACGATTTTTATGTTGTAATTGTAGACACCTGAAATATGTCATGTTTAGGAGACTACTCATATGGGCATATCCACAGACCATCTGACACATCTTAGACCTTTCCAAGAGCAAGCAGTGGTCCTAAACACACAAAATAGCAGTTCTAGCTCATTTAGGCTTGGCAGCTGTATACTAGAGTGACCATATGGTAGCTGTAGATTAGAGTGGCCAGCTGATAGTTATAGAATAGAGTGACCAGCCGACAACTATAGACTAGAGTGGCCAGTAATGTTAGTTGCTATAGGCTAGAGCAGCCACAACTAGCTGATATTGATGATAGAAGCTAGCCCTAAAATGTGAACTACCGTGATGGATTACCCAAATCATGGGTGATAACTTCGGTTTGCATGCATTTGGAAGGGATATCGGCAAGGAGCTCCCAAAGTTCCTCCTAACTACCCCTTCCATGCCAAGTCAAGATTGAACTTTACCTTTGGAATAGTCAATTGGCATGTAGATTTGGATTTTGGCTTCCTCAGGAAGCCAAGCCCTAGATCTAAATCTAAAACCTAGAATTCTATATATGCCGATTTCTAGTAAGGCAAAAGATTCATGAATTTTCAAATCTTGTGCAGTTAAGCCCTTCCAAATAAGGGAGAGAGAGTTTAAATTGTGTGTAGTGAAGCATTTTTGAAAAGGAGAGCAAATATATACCCCTTTGAGGAGCATTGGAGCACCGTTCGGCTGAGCCATGTCCATGCATCAGTATTCAGATCCATCATTTTTAACCTCAAATCAGTGTAGGAGATACAACAGGTGATCCTTTAACATCAATTTGAGCAAGGGATTGACTTCCATAGCCCATAATACTTGATGTAACCTTTAATTCAGAGTCCGCTATCCTTGACAGCGACCCATAGTCATAGCCAAGTTTTAAAATGGTCAATTCCTTTGTCCTAAGTAATAGATCTTTATTTATCATTAATTCATTTACATGACTTTAGCATAGATCTAAATCTTTCATTGCATTTAGATTAATATTTTTTATTTTCATATGCATATTTCTTAGATCTAGTATATTTCAATGTACATTATACTTATTTATCTAGATTATCATATTTTCTAACAAAATGCCTCATCTAGGGAAGTTGTTCATTCTACTAAGTGTGCTCTATTGTTTCCATGTGCAAAAATATACAAGTTTACAGGACCATATCAGGACATCCAGAGCATGATATCCCTTCCAGATGAAATAAGGAGAAGAAGGCATATGTGATCCCTCAGACAAGTTCATGGTCAAGATCGGGAAGCCTGCAGAAGCGCACCACCCCTTTGTGAGGGGATATTTTATTCACTTGTAATTCATTGTATCAAAATGGATATCCCTTAGAGGGACCGACATGTAACTGGGTTTCAATATAAATAAAAGGATATTTCTTTTTTATTTATGCATTATATGCATTTCATGGTCTTTCATTTCATTTCAGTATAACATTGCAAGTAGAGTAAAGGTGCATGCTTCCTGGGGTCGCACAAATGGCGATCACGATGGGATGCCCACAAAGTTTTTGTTTTTGGTCATTCCATTAATATTTCAAGTATTTGTTTTATGTGCAGGTTTTGGCACTCTGGACAATAACGGCTAGCAGAGCTTGGCAGCTGTAGCTAAAAATCGCCAGCTTAGTAGTTGTAGCTGACAACGGCCAGCTTAGAAGTTGTAGCTATTAGCGACAAACTTAGCAGTTGAAGCAATTATTGGCCAGTAGATCTTAGCTATTGTAGTTATCAACAACCAATAGTAGCCACTCTGGTCAAAAATGACCAAAAACCAAGTGCAACATAAGGCAACCAAGTCATCATCAGATGAGGAATTGAGGTTGGTACACATATCTAATGCTCTGTGACTTTCTGTCTATATTTTTTTTCAAAAAAAGTAAAAAAACATAGCTAAGTAGGGAAAAACCATGAAAATGAAATGAGAAATGCATTATAAGTATCTTAGATTTATTTAGTTTCCTCTAGGCATTGCTAGGAATAGTGGGCCTCTACTTGTAAGGTATGTCCTAGTCTCCAGCGTTCTAGGCCATTGTATGTTGGTTTGCTTGCATGTGGCCCAATCAGTGGCTACCTATTCACAAAGTAGGAAGTGCATTATATGAAAAATCATTTAGATTAAATTAGATATGCATATTTTTGAATTCAAAATGTTCTTTTTAGGCATGTAGGAAAGTAGTCATGAATGTTGGTTGATGCATCACTTTCCATTTCAAAAATCTAAAAATAACCCCACACACTTGTACTATTACAATAACATTGGGAAGGTTGGATTTCATCACCAACCCCCAATTCAGACCGGTGACATTGGAATTCACCTCCTTCCATCAGCTAGATGTCCTTAGATAGAATATGAAACTATTTTAATTTGGTGCAGGTCACTTGTGTTCAAACTAGTCCCCACTATTGGAGCAATTATTGATTCAGAGTGGAAGAGCTAGGCGAACCCCCCACTGGGATTTAAGCGGTGTACCCTTGAATATTTTGAGAAATCACATTTGGCACTATTGTTCCTAGTCACCAATTTGATTGATTTCCCTCATTTTAAGTCCAAAACATGACCAAAAAAATCAAGAGCAATAACACATATGAAACACACTAAAACCAGTTTTAGGATACACATCTAATCTATGAAAGAGATAATCATATTGTTTGTAATGTGTGTTTCTCTATTGTTGGGTAATCAACCTAAGTTCCTTGATCTGGGATAAAACCATAACCCTAATTTTTCAAAAGTCAAAATTTCACAAGGTCATGGTCAATACACGGGGTAGCCCCCAATCCAAGACCGAGGTTGCTTCCAATGCACCAGAGGGCCTGAACTACCCTAGAGACAACACACCTTCCCAAAACATACCTGAAAAAACTTTAGGTAGTCTTAGAGGAGACACCACCACTCACAACAGATATCATAAAGAAACCCCACTTAGGAGAACCAGCTCTAGATCTTATCGTGACCTAAACGAGAATACTTCTAGACCCACCACATCTCATTACACTAAGAGTTCAAAACAACACAATGAGGGGCAAGATAGAGGGAAGGCAACCATTCACATGCCCATTATAATGCCAAATCCTTCCAAACATGGGGGATGTTAGTTGTTTGACCATAGCATTGGTGAGGAAGGAAATCCTCTTGCCCAACCTTGGAAGACCCATCATATTAACTTCTTAGATAAAGGTGCTAGAAGATCCCAACATGGGATATTTGATCATGGTAACATATATCATGATCATACCCATCATGGATCTACTGGATATGATGAATAATACATCATGTATGAAGGAACTATAACTCAATTGCATCATATTCGTACCCATGGTGAGTATTCCTAGTGAACACGTAACACCCCCACAACATCCTTGCATGAATATTGCACCCCTAGGAAAGAGCATAATATCAATGCAATCTCAAAACATCGAGGGAAGAGAGTTGCCAAACTGGTTGCACAATTCACAGTAAATAAAAATCCTCGCATGGAGTTGCAGAGTCATAGATCCAACACAGCAAACCGATCAAATTTATCACATAGTTTAGATGCAATTCAGAGAGAACAAATGCTCCAAGATCATTTAGAGGATTTACGCATTGAGTGTAAGCATTTAGAAAATGTAGAACAAGAAAGCACAAAACAACAACGATTGCACCAAAAATGATAATATGAGCACCACCTAGAAATGCAACATATCCTTGATCTAAAGGAGCGTGAAGAGCGATCAAATAGATTGGCTCAATCAAAATTACCTCCCCATAGTGAGTATAGACAACAACACAATGAGAGATGTGCTACTTCACACCTTGAGCTGCATATTAGGTGAGAAGATGATTATGTTCTCCATACCTCTCAACATACTTCTCAACCACATAAGTGTTTAGTTCCAAACAAGACCAAACATGGGTAATATGAGAGATCAGAGTTGGATGACCAAGATCAGTAATATTCTAAATCATATTTTGTATATGTGGTTGATGAGTATAGTTGACCATCCCGTACTTGAACAAACTTACCTCTGCTTGCACCCCAGAGACCTCTTCGATAGGAAGAGATCATCTCTTCTCAAGCATACAAAGTGCTAGCTGAGATATTCAAGTGTCTTGAGAAGCAAGATATAGTTGGGAAAAATCCAACCTTAAAATAATACACAATCAACCTTTGTACCCCTTGGTACCAAGTCCTGATAATCCTAGGCACTTTGAGATACCTAGGTTAGAAAAATTCAAAGGAGAGGAATATGTGCAAGAACATGTGATTAACTTCATGAATGCATGCTTCCACCTTGATAAGAGTCATGCCCTGATACTGAGGATATTCATCACAATATTCTCTATCATGGCAACATAATGGTTCAACCAATTGCCCAAGCATAGCATCATAGGTTTTGAGCAACTGGCAAATGCGTTCCTTGAAAGGTTCTCCTTCGAATCCAAGAAGAAGGTGAACCTATATGACCTGGATAACTTGAAGCAGTATGATGATGAGCTAGTGATGGACTATGGGAAAAAGTAGAGATAAATTATGTTAAAGCTATCATTATATGTTCCCATAGATGAACTCGTTCGAATGTTCATGAAGAGTTGCATAATATACATATCTTTACTATTGCAGTTGCAATATTATAAATCATTCGAAGAAGCCTTAGCTCAAGCCAAGCTCATTGAATATATTAAGGTGGAATAAGGAGATCTAAAGCTCCATAGCAAGAAATAATTGAACAAGAGCACACGACATCAATCACAACAGGACCAACCTATGTATGTTAACCAAATCATGTTAAAAGCAACAGAGAGCCAACAACAAGATAACTATCAGGATCAACCTCCTATTGTGCATTACAACCATCACAATAGGAATCAAAGTAGGAGCAAACAAAAACAACCCCCTCGCAACTATATACCATTACCTAAATTCTTGACATCAATTTTCAATTGCCTTCACGAGGACAAGATTTTGAAGTTGCCTCAGGTGCGCACCCTGGATCCTAATTTCACTAAATCTAAGGGATATAGGGAAGATCTCTATTGCATTTAACATAAAAAAAATGGCCATGATATCTAGGATTGTGTCGCATTCAATAATGTAGTGTAGGATATGTTGGATAAGAATGAATTGCAAAGCATCGACATATTCAAAAATTCTCCTCCCAATCATGGGGCCAACAATAATCAAGTTGAGCACATCAACAAGGTGCATATAGCCCCGCCTAATGAGGGTTTTATTAGTATGATCAATACTACAACAGGAAGCAAAATATGCCTTGATAAGCCCTACATACCGAAGAGAGATCAACTAAAGCTGATAATCTATCATGGTCCACATCAACAATGAGTTCAATTCACTTACAAAAGGACCATGTGATTACCTTTTATAGACAGGAGATTAAGCCAATCTCTCAGGACAAATTCGATCCTTCGCTACACATCATAGCAAGCATAAATCATATTCCATACAAGAGAGTCTTGATTGAAACTGGGTCATCTATCAATATCATCACAACTACAACCTTGAAGCATTTAAATTTACTATCTTGAAGCATTACAGACTCAACATTCACATTGAGAACCTTCAATGATTCCACTTCCTCAATAATTAGCATAGTAATCCTACCTATACAGGTTGGTTTAAATACAATAGCAACATTATACCATATCCTAGGGGGCGAGAGGTAGTATAACATATTGCTAGGAAGACCATGGATAAGGGATATGGAATGTGTGCCTTCTATAGTGCACCAAAATCTAAAATTCATACACCAATAATAAGTGTATGTGGTCCCCCATGATCCTAAGCCATTCAAGTATTAAAAGGATTTTGATGAGCCACAAGAAACTCTGGTGGCATGCAAGCCTTAAAAAATTCATTTGAATAAGATCACCAAACATTTGACTAAGGCTTGCATCAAGAATAAAGCACCTTCTCAAGATTTTGTGGTAATTATTAACATTAATTTAGAAGACCAAGTGACTCTAAGGTGGATGAAATAAGATATGGTGCAATCAGACGTTGCTACGACATTGAAGGGGTCAAAACCATCAACATTAGTTACCCCTGACTCACTTCTTATGATGCCTCCTCAAGACCAAGAACATGTGTTTTCCCCATATCAGACTAGAGGTACCAAAGCTAACATAGTTCAACACCACCAAGTAAGATAGAAATATGAACTAAGTCATAAAAATGAGCATGTGGATGCCACTATCAAAATGGGTCATCATGAAGCCTCCACATCGACTCAAATGAAGGAAATTAGTGACTTAGAGTTACCTGGTAGATATTTAGAACCCACTCTTTTGCATCCTTCAGTAGACAATGGTATTTTAAACCAATCATTAGAAATACATATGGAAGCCTTATCAATATTGAAGCATATACAAAATCACTTCTATAATATAGAGGCTTAAATAGATAAGCAAAATGAGGCATTGCACTTTATCACGAACCATATTGAGAACCTAGAATTATGGAAGAAACCCTCATTTGAGGTCAAACCACCTCCTGTGTATCCATAAAAAAAGCTTCAACTAGAGCAAGCACCAACCTGACAGCCTTAGCAACCTAGCAAGCATCCCTCATTTCTTAAGCCTGCATTATCGATTTTTAATTGGTTAATTTCTGCAAATGCCATCAACCTACCGAAGGTGCAACCTTTATATTCAAATCATCATAAACCCTGAGGGTATGAGAATGAGTCACATTGTCTATATCATAAGTAAAATGGGTATGATATTCAATCATGTCGAGGTTTCAAATCCATAGTACACAACATGATCAACAAAAAGAAACTTCAAATTATCAACCAACAAGTGGCCATAGTCAATAATACACCCCTTGCATAAAAAAAGCAAGAGGAGCCCCCTAAGCCAATAATAGAAATACCTATGGCTCAATCTGGTTACCAATCTAGACCAGAGTATGCTAAACGCTCAAAACAATAGCAACGCATTTGGACTCCTTTAAATGAGTCTATGTCAGACATCTTTCAAAAGGTATATGAAGTTAAGGTCATAACCTTACCCAACACAAAAACTTTAGATCCAAATAGAGCTAAACCTAAGGGTTATAGGGAGGACCACTATTGTCTCTACCATCGAATAGATGGCCATGACATTCACAATTGTTATGGATTCAGGAATGTGGTTCAATATATCATAGATAGTGGGGCTTTTCCCATAGATGGTTCATCCACAGAACCCCAGCCTACCAAAATAGAGGCTACATCATCCCAGTTGAGACCCCAAGGTCATTCATAGCCTCATAGATAAAAAAATCCACCTCGATGAGTGGTCACATTTAAAATGACTACTACATCTTTATTTCAAAAGTTGTACGAGCAATGCATTTGTCTTACCCAAGGTCAAGAAAAGAGATCCCAAGCATTTATCCACTAATGAAAGCCTCTTATGTATGCATCATCGTATACAAGGTTATGACATCCACAATTGCCAATCATTTTAGAGGGTGGTCCAAGACTTTTTAGAACGAAATGAGCTTCGTGAAGATGGTTCACTCATTTCTCCCCACCAAGACAAGGGCACCTTGTAGAGGTCCATGCCTCAATTGGGAGAGTTTATTTCTGTAACTCTTCCTAAGAAATATGACTTCATTATAGTAGGCAACATGCACACTAGGGGTACCTAAGCTATCATACCTTCCACCTATAATACCAACAAAATATCAAAAACATTCATAAATTTCAAAATTACAAAAACAAAAAAAAACATAAAATCCAAACAAATCATAAAACATTAAAATCAAAAATAAAAATCTCCAAAGGCATCTTAAAGCCCTTTGATCGATTCACAAAAATCTCCAAAGGTATCTTAAAGCCCTTTGGTCACATCACCAAAAGCTCCAAAGGAATCATAAACCCTTTGGTCAAAATTAAAATACCCCAAAGGCATCATAAGCCCTTTAGTCAAATCACAAAAGGATCCAAAGGCATCATAAGCCCTTTGGTCAAAATCAAAATACCCCAAATGCATCATAAGCCCTTTGGTCAAATCACAAAAGGATCCAAAGGCATCATAAACACTTTTGTCAGAATCAAAATGCCACAAAGGCATCATAAGCCCTTTGGTCAAATTACAAAAGGCTCCAAAGGAATCATAAGCCCTTTCGTCAACTCATGAAAGCCCCAAAGACACCATAAGCCCTTTGGTCAAAAGCAAAACCCAAAAGCACAAAAACAATTCAAAAATCAAAATATCAAAAAAATTCAAACAATTTCAAAATATCAAAAATAATTGAAAGCATACAAAATACAAAACATTTGCATTCTACATTTGCATTCATATATTTGCATTGCATACAGTCATTTGCATCCATTCCATTTACATCAGGTAGAGTGTGTTTACAATATTACAAATGACACCATGTTTTTATGCCAATCATGCATCTATTCATCATCATCATCCATTCACCCATGTGTGTAACTGTGTTTTTCAACACAACCCCTCTTGTTGGTATAAGGAATATACTAGGGTTTTCGGTCACTCATCCATACCTAGTGGTTTTATCAAAATTTATAAAAAATTCTCTTCGATTTTGATAGATGAGGTTTGGTTTTGATAGCACCTGGTATATTTTAGAAGTCCTATCACTAATCGAAACACTAAAATCATAGTTGGAACAAGGTAAATATGAACATTAAAAAGTAGTATTAGGTATCATAAGGTAAAAAATTTATCTTGCTCATCCCCTTGTGTGACCGATTTAGGAATGCTGAGAATTGGCAAAAGGACAAGTTCACCCTTGCCCAAATAAATCCCTTGATTTAATCAAAATAAGAAAAAATCCTAAAAAAAGCAAAATTCAAAAGCAAAATAAACATGGTTATCATAATTACATAATTTCCTTGCTCAAAAGAAAAACAAAATATCAAAATAAACAGTGATTTCATAACTAATCATGAGCAAGTATCCCAAAAAAATATGAAGAAAAGAAGGGAGTATAGAACTTGAATCCCTAGAATTCTCAGCATGACAGAGCCTTATGTACGACGATATTTCTGTCATGTTAGCATCTTACTTTTGTACAGACCAATGTTTGCATGTGGAAGAGCTAGCTTTAGCTGTCCTATACTGCCTAGTGGTCTAATCCAACTAAGTCCAACTTAGGATCAGGATAAACATTTGAGGATCCCCAATACAACAATGGGCTGAATGAATCCCACTTGGCACTAGGGTATGCTTATGTTCTATCTAATATATTCATTTGCACACACAGGGATAATGAGTATCTAGGTCTTCATAACAAGAAATTTATCCTTAGAAGCTCTGTATGGTCAGTATACAACTTTTGATCGAGTAACTAGGGTGTTTGAGTCTCATGGAAAACCTCAAAAATCCTCTCATAGCAACAAATCATTCCATCAAGGCAAATCATACATACATATCACATCATCTCACCCCACATTTGATGTTTAAATAATTAATTATTATTATAAGATTTATTGTTTATTCATGCATTTTATACATTCTGTGGTGTCGCCCATTAGATTGTTAAACTCATATCACATGCATACCTTATGTTTGAAGTGATTAAAGAATACATGTTCATTTACATTAGACCACCATAATAATGCATTTCACACATTTCATTTATCATATCATAACAATATGAATTAGATGCATAAAATTAAATAAAAAAAAAATGCATTTAACATTCACCATTGCATCTATATATGCATACATAACCACAATGCATCTATACATCTAGATCATGGCATCTAATAACACATCTATCATATATCTAGTACATGTCAATACATAACATCACATAGAAAAAATCAAATCATGTAGGCATAGCATCCATCACTTGCATCCATAACATAAAATCAAAGCAAAAATATTTTCTAAACACCAACTGGGGTATTATTGGTATCATACCTCTCCCCATTAGCAATCAGATGGTTAAAAAATCAACCCAAAACCCCCAAAGGTATTAATAAACTCTTTGGTCACCGAAAAGGATCTAAAGATATCCATAAACCCTTTGGTCAATCCAAACTGTTCCAAAGGTATCCAAAACCCTTTGGTCACCCAAAAGGCTCCAAAGGTATCCATAAACTGTTTGGTCAATCCAAAATGGTCCACAGGTATCCAAAACCCTTTGGTCACCCAAAATGTTCCAACGCTATCCATAAACCCTTTGGTCAATACAAAATGTTCCAAAGGTATCCATAAGCCCTTTGGTCAAACCAAAATATTCCAACGGTGTCCATAAACCCTTTGGTCAATAAAAAATGTTCCAAAGGTATCCATAAGCCCTTTGGTCAAACAAAAATGTTCCAATGGTATCCATAAACCCTTTGGTCAATCCAAAAGATCCCAAAGGTAGCATAAGCCCTTTGTTCAAACCAAAATTCCCCAAAGGTAGCATAAAACCTTTGGTCAAACCAAAATGCCCCAAAGGGGATAAGCCCTTTGGTCAACCCAAAACACCCCAAAGGTAGCATAGTCACTTTGGTCAACCAAAAATGCCCCAAAGGTAGCATAAGCCCTTTGGTCAAACAAAAATACCCCAAAAGGGATAAGCCCTTTGGTCAAACCAAAATACCCCAAAGGGGATAAGCCCTTTGGTCAACCCAAAATGCCTCAAAGGTGGCATAATCCATTTGGTCAAACCAAAAATGCCCCAAAGGGGATAAGCCCTTTGGTCAAACCAAAATGCCCCAAAGGGGATAAGCCCTTTGGTCAACCCAAAATGCCCCAAAGGTAGCATAATCCCTTTGGTCAAACCAAAATGCCCCAAAGGGGATAAGCCCTTTGGTCAACCAAAAACACCCTAAAGGTAGCATAATCCCTTTGGTCAAACTAAAATTACCCAAAGGGAATAAGCCTTTTGGTCAAACCAAAATACCCCAAAGGAGATAACCCATTTGGTCAATCCAAAATACCCCAAAGGTAGCATAAGCTCTTTGGTCAAACTAAAACACCCCAAAGGGGATAAACCCATTGGTCAACCCAAAATGCCCCAAAGGGGATAACCCCTTTGGTCAACCCAAAATGCCCCAAAGGTAGCATAAGCCCTTTGGTCAAACCAAAATGCCCCAAAGGGGATAAGCCCTTTGGTCAACCCAAAATGTCCCAAAGGTAGCATAAGCCCTTTGGTCAAACCAAAATTCCCCAAAGGGGATAAGCCATTTTGTCAAATCAAAACACACCAAAGGTAGAATAATCCCTTTGGTCAAACCAAAATTCTTAAAAGGTAGCATAATCCCTTTGGTCAAACAAAAATGCCCCAAAGGGCATAAGCCCTTTGGTCAAACCAAAATACCCAAAATGGGATAAGCCCTTTGGTCAAACCAAAATGCCCTAAAGGGGATAAGCCCTTTGGTCAACCCAAAATACCCCAAAGGGGATAAGCCCTTTGGTAAACCCAAAATACCCCAAAGGGGATAAGCCCTTTGGTCAACCCAAAATACCCCAAAGGTAGCATAAGCCCTTTGGTCAAACCAAAATGCCCCAAAGGGGACAAGCCCTTTGGTCAACCCAAAATGCCCCAAAGGTAGCATAAATCCTGTGGTCAATAACAAAACATCCCAAAGGTAGCATAAACCCTTTGGCCACCTCACAAAATTCCCCAAAGGCATCACAAGCCCTTTGGTCAACCCAGAAAGCCCCAAAGGTATCCATAAGCTCTTTGGTCAAAACAAAAAGCCCCAAAGGTAGAATAAGCCCTTTGGTCAACTCCAAAATGCCTCGAAGGTATCTCAAGCCCATGACTTGGGGCATCCAATATTGATCAGATCAATGATCATCACACACCCTACAATATGGCCCTAGGTGGTCTACTTTTTTTGCTTTGCGTTGTGTTTTACTCATAATGCATCCCAGAAAGGGGTATCTATAGACGCCTAAAACATGTCATGTTTAGGTACTAATCATCTGGGCATATACATAGACCATATGACCAATATTGAACCTTTACAAGAGCAAGAAATGGTCCTAACCACTCAAAATAGTAGTTCTAGCCCATTTAGGCTTGGCAGCTATAGACTAGAGTGGCCAACCGACAGCTGTAGACTAGAGCGGCCAGTTGACAATAGTAGACTAGAGCATCCAGCCAACAGCTGTATACTAGAGCGACCATTAATCTTGGTTGCTATAGGCTAGATTGGCCAAAACTAGCCGCTACTAATGATAGTAGCTAACCCTAAAACATAAACTATCATGAGGGATTGCCCAAATCATGAGCGATAACTCCAAATTGCATGCATTTTGAAGGGATCTCGACAAGGAACTCCTAGAGTTCCTCCTGACTGACCCTTCCATGCCAAGTCAATACTGAAACTTCCCTCTAGAACAATTAGTTTCCATGCAGATCTGGAGCTTGGATTCCCAAGGAAGCCAAGCCCTAGATCTAAACCTGAAACCTAGAATTCTATATATGAAGATTTCGAGTAAGGCAAAAAGATCCACAAATATTCAAATCTTATGCAGCAAAGCCCTACCAAACCAAGGAGAGATAGAGAGTTCAAATTGTGTGCAAAAAAGCCCTATTAAAATGGAGAGCAAATATATACCCTTTTGAGGAGCATTAGAGCACCATCCAGTTGAGCCACGTCCATGCATCAGTATTTAAATCCATAATTTTTAACTGCCAATCAGTGTAGGATACATAACAAGCGACCCTTGAACATCAATTCGAGCAAGGAATCAAATTCCACAACCCATAAGACCTGAGGTATCCTTTAAGCTAGAGGTCGCTATCTTTGATAGCGGCCCATAGTCATAGCCAGGTTTTAAAATGGTCGATTCCTTTCTTCTAAGTAATAGATCTTTATTTATCATTATTTCATTTACATGGATTTAGCATAGATCTGAATCTTTCATTGCATTTATATTAATATTTTTGATTTTCATATGCATATTGCTTAGATCTGGTATATTTCAATGCACATTATGCTTATTTATCCGAATTATTGTATTTTCTAACAAAATACCTCATCTAGGGAGGCTTCCCGTTATACTAAGTGTGCTCTATTATTTCCATGTATGTATATCTATAGTTTTATAGGACCATATAAGGACATCCAGAGCACGAGCTCCCTCCTAGGCGAAAGAAGGAGAAGGAGGCATTTGTGAGCCCTCAGACAATTTCATGTGTGAGATCAAGAAGCCTGCAAAAGTGCACCACCCCTTTGCAAGGGGATATTTTATTCACTTGTAATTCATTATATCAAAATGGGTATACTTGAGAGGACCGACATGTAACCAAGTTTCAATATAAATAAAAGTATCCTTCTTTGTTATTTTTGTGTTATATGTATTTCATGGTATTTCATTTCATTTCAGTATAATATTGCAAGTAGAGTAGAGGTGCACACTTACCGATATCGTACAATAATGATAAGTATTCATGGCATGAGTGGTTCATGTATTCATTAGTCCCATCAGTGCATGGAGGACCCTACTCTTAACACATCACCACCTTTAGTTTAGGCTGGTTAGGTTCTATCTGCTTTCATTATTGTTTTTATTCTAACTCTTTTTCTTGCACAAACCTATTAGTCCAAGATAGAGTAGGAAGAAGTGCACCAAGAAGACACCCATACAAGAAGCCAACCTTGGTAATATATCCTATAGATTTTCCTTGGAGCTGCATCCCACATTCCCCTAACTTTTGGGACTATACACTACCTCTAAGGCATACGCACTAGGAACACCTAACAATTGCAATGAGCAGTCATTGTGTTGTATGATGGGTTGGAGTTAATTCTGATCTGCAACACTATTCTTTGAGAATATGTAAATATGTTTCTAGATGACTTACCAGGTTATCCACCATTCAAAGAGTTAGACTTCTAAAAAGTTATTACTAGGTAAATAACTAATATCTAAGGTAACTTATAGGATGTTGTAGCAAAATTGACTGAGTCAAAAATACAATTGCAAGAACTTATTGACAAAGGATTGAATCCATCCAATGTGTCACCTTGTGGTGCATCAATAATTTTTGTAAGAAAGAAGGATGGAGTGTTAAGTATTAAAACAATATTGATTAAATAAACTCAATGATTAATTAAAAAATTAAATTTAATTAATTTTAATTTAATCCTTAACAATATTGTATTGATTCCCATTAATTAATAATATTAAAATAATATATTGATACCATTTACTATGTATACATGATCTTTTTAATCAATTTCAAGGAGCTACTATATTTTCTAACATTGATTTGAGGTTAGGTTATCACCTTATGTATAAAGGATAAAGATGTCCAAAAATTAGATTTTTACACAATATATAGTTATTATGAATTTATTGTAGTGCTCTTGGGATTAACTAATGTTGCTATAACATTTATAGTATTGATGAACTATGTTTTGTATAAGTACATGGATAAATTTGTTGTAGTTTTCATGGATGATATTTTCATATTTTTGAAGATAGTGAAGGAACATGAATATCATTTTTTATTGGTGTTACAATATTTATGAGAGCAAAATTTGTATATAAGAAATTATAAATGTTCATTATTTTAGTCACAAATACAATATCTAGGGCATATTATTTAGGATAAGAAATCATAATGGACCAAGCAATAGTAGGGCTATAGTAGAATGAACAACCCCAAAAGGAGTTTTAGAGAAAAAAAAATTAATTGGACTTATTAGACATTATTATAGATTTAAAATAAGGCTTTTAAGGATTCCCAAATATATTAGTTCATTGAAATATAAGGATAGAGTTTTTATTTGGTTTAAAAATTGTGAATAATATTATCAATAACTAAAAAAGTTCTTAACAAGTGCTCCACTAATAGTAGTTTATGATTCAAATAAATCTTATGTATTTTGCACAAATGCTTCTATATATAGTTAGGTAGTATTTTGTTACAAGAAAAAATAGTAATTACTTAAGAACACCATAAGCTCAAGGAACTTGAGATCAATTATGTAGTACATGATTTGGAGTTGGCTACTATCATTCATGCATTGACAATATAAAGGTATTACTTACTAGAAAAAAAGTTTGAGTTATAAATGGATCACTAGAGTATAATATGTCTATTCACATAATATAATTCAAATACCTATCAACAATGATGGATGGAGTTCTTCTGTGAATATAATTTTGATGTTATGTACATCAAATGAAAACAAAATAAGGTGGTTGATGCACTCATTAGGAGAATCCATGAATGTTTCATTATAATTATTATAATAAATCTAAAGGAAATATTTAAAGAGATTGAAAAATGATAAATGGTTTCAAGAGGTAATTCTTGCTTGTCAAAGTGCAAATATGATAAAAATAAAATATGAAGGGTATTTCATTAATTCAAAAGGATCACCAATATTTAATAATTGATGTAAATCTAGTTGCAAGAGGTCAGAATGACAAAACCTTCAATCACATAAAAACTGCGATAAATAGAAATAACCGGTAAAATCCTCCATTCACATAAAAACTACGATAAATAGATATAACCGGTAAAACCTCCATTCTCATAAAAGTTGCAATACATGGAAATAAATTGATAAATGCTTTATTTTTTTATTATTTGATTCACCTCCCTTTACAATGCAATACCAAAGGAAAATATTTCCCCAAAGAAACCCTAAAACAAAACCCTAAAGCTTAAATCCCTATAGATAAAAAAATTACTATTTTTGGTAAATTATTTTTTCTGTCAAAAATTACCATTTTTAGTAATTACTATTTTCAAAAAAACAAATTTTCATAAAAATTGTCATTTTTAATAATTACTATTTTCGATAAATTATTTTTTCATCAAAAATTGCCATTTTTAGTAATTACTATTTTCGATAAATTATTTTTCATCAAAAAATGTCATTTTTAGTAATTACTATTTTCAGCAAATTATTTTTCGTCAAAAATTTCTATTTTTAATAATAAAAGTTATTTAAATACTTCTACAAAAACACTCTCTAAAATATAGGCTTCTGCATCAATAATGTTTTATATGTACCTATAGTAGAATAATTGAGAACATTAATTTTTAATGAAGCGCATAAGGAACCTTATGCTTCTCATCCTAGAGTCGAAAATATGTATGCTAATCTAAGAAAAATATATTTTTGGCTAGGTTGAAATAAGGATATTTCTATATATGTGAGTAGGTGCCTTGCATGTTACAAGGTTAAGATCGGATATTAGCACCAAATAGAACTAGTATACCCTCATTAGTGTTAGGCTTTTAACACATTATGTAATATATTAGTTAGGTGTTTAGAAGTTGTAAACAAATAAGAGGTTGATATTTTGTTATTCAACCCATCCACCTACATCTTCATTGTATATGTACATAATATTTATTAAGAAAACTTTTTCCAACACCTTGCTAGTCTAATAGGCAACATCAGATCAAACCGATACTAGAACAAACTTTAATTCATCAAGGTGATCTAGTTGTCAAGGAGTAGGAGACACCTCTCAAATTCTATGAAAGTGAGTTACCACTAGAGATTCCAAAAAGGATAAGATGCAATTTTGAGCAAGGAGAAGATCTGTTGACTAGAGAAGAGCAAGTTTTCTTCTTGGTTATTCTTGTTTGTGTTTATAAGTATTACAAGCATTATTTAATCTTGGAGAAGTTATCAAAATATTTGAGATGCATTTAGTTCATGTTGAAAGAGTTTTCATCATAATATTACTATTGTATGGTGCAATAAAAATGTCATCTAAAAAAAATATGAGTCATTTAGAATATTGAAATGGAGTTTGGATATCTTAGAAATCCTTCTGTTTGTATCTTGCTATCCAAGTTCATGTTGAATATTTATAGGAGTATATAGAGTCAAAAATAATGTGAATGGGTCATCTAATCATATTTTCTAGAAGATATTTCCATTTGAAGCTATCATTTGAAATATCCATATGAATCTATAATGTATGAAAGAGCTATCATCTAGAGCTACTGTCTAAAATTATCATCTAGAGCTACCATTTGGAGAAGAGATACCACTTAGAATTTATTTTTTGGAATTACTATTTGGTGTTTCCATCTAGATAAGAGCTATCATTTGGAAGTTACCATCTAGATTGTTTTCTATAGTTATCATATAGACATACCACCTAGAGGTCATCTAAAGTGATATTTGATCCTATTTTACATTGATTAGATTGTCTAGTATCAAGTTCATTTGAAGATGCACAAAATAAATCTATTATAAATTTCATATCTAATAAATGCAAGGCCATGTGAAAGATAACTTCCAATGAAGTGCTACTCATTAAAATCTTATGCCATGAATTAAAAAGCAATAAAATAAATATATTTTTTAAAAGCTATTACTTGTAGTGTACTAGGAAGGGAGCATTGTGCATAATCTATTTCATGCAAAGAACATGCCATAAAAAAATAGGAAGGAGAAAAAAGTAAATAAAATCCTACATGCTTTGTAGGAAGTCTCTTTAAAGCCTTCAATTTTTTTTTGTTATCAAATGAAGATGATAAAATTATGATTGGGCATATTTTTTATTTCCCTAGAATGTTGATGGAAATTATTTGAAGATTCAAGTTAGATCACTAACCTTGTTAAACCAAAGCATAAATATTTTTTTATGACATGTCTATTTTGGAGGGGGATACAACAATTTGAATTTGGGTGTTAATTGTGCAAAGCGCAAAATAAAAATCGCATTGATATTTTTTTTTGTAATAAGTTAAAATAGATATATTCAATATTGCTCGTAATAATAGGCCTTTGGATTTTATATGATGTAGTAGAAAGATAAAAATTACACTCACATGGAAGTGAGACACTCAACATTAGAATTAGCACATATTGATTTGACCTAACTATATGAAGGTTGATGAATCTTACTACTAATTGGTTGATTGAAGATTGATGAAATCAAAATTTAAAATGATGATGCCTTTATTTTATTATAATTAAATTTTGTAAATTTTAGAAGTTATGAAAAGAGAAAAAAAATATTCTACATACCATATTGTTGTGGGATATAGATATATGTATACTCGTTAGAAAGGATTTTTGATACCAATGTAATAATTTTATTATAAAAAGATGCTAAGAATTTTTGAATACCAAATGTTAAAAAGATGTTATGATTAACCTAACTATAATCCATTTTAAATATTGAGTTTAACTACAGTCTATTGAAAATATTGCTTCATTCGAGAGAAGTAGAGATCTTGTGTTTTATGGAAATTCGATTGTGTCATTACTTGCATATGATTTTATGAATGTTTATGTGTGTCCATATTCATAAGTAAAGTATTGTACCTATGATTAGCTCATTGTATCCCTAATCATAAAATTTTATAGATATATGAGTGTGTCCCTATTTGTAACTATATAGATGAATAGGGCATGTGTCTCTATCCTTATATGATGTAAAATATTGGATAGTTGTGTTTGTCCTTGTTGGAAATATGTTGAATATTTTCCATGTTATTTTGGTGGGGTTAAAACTAAAAGGTACTAGACACTCTATACCTATACTCATCGGGGTTCAGGATTTGCCAAAAATTTTAAGGCTTTTAAAGTTATTTTTATACCCATATGGGATTTTAGGGTTACTATATTTGAACCCATGTTTTTTCACCCATGATATTGTAAAAATTCGTGCATGTGCCTTTGTTATATATATATATATATATATATATATATATATATATATATATATATATATATATATATATATATATATATATATATATATATATATATATTGCACTTGCATTAGCATTTGGAGTGAGACAAAAAGAGAATATTATTGTATTGGAGACAATTAAATTAATGCAATAATAAGATAATACTGTGCTGGTTTTTTCTCGGTTGAGGATTTCTAGGATAAATATTGTGTATTGTATGAATCTACGATCTTCTTATTTTGATTCTATTATTACTACTTTTTTGATTTAGTTTATAGGGGCTCTTTATTTATTTTCATTTGGTATCAAAGCTAGGTTTTAGCTTTCTTCGAGGAGTAAGAGTTTAAACCCTGTGATAGATTAATTCTTGAGTGGGAGTCGTACGTGAAAGAATCCAAGTAAAGGAGAAATTTAGGAAGCACACAGATAGAGATTAAAAAATTTAATGGAAAAATTTTTGAGTTATGGAAACTCAATATGGAGGATCGTTTGGTTGATAGACATTAGTGGATTGCGGTTTTGGGAACAAAATAAACATCAATAATATATGAGGATTGTCTAAAAACTAATAGGAAGTCAAGGAGCTCTATCATATTGTGCTTATATAATTTGGTATTTTTGAACGTATCGATAAAGACCATGACAAAGTTGTTATGGAAGAAGTTGGGAATATTGTATCATATAAAACACTAGTAAATAAACTCTTTCTTCGAAAAAAATTGTATTCACTTCATATGAATGATGGTGACCCTGTGGTTGGATATTTGAATACTTTTAACATTGTGGTAAGTCAATTAACCTCTGTAGAAGTAAAAATTAATGAAGAGAAAAAGTGTATTACTTTACTTTGTTCATTACTTGATTCATGAGATAACCTAGTTATGGCTATCACCAATACTACATCTACATTGAAAGTAGAGGATATAGTAGGAACTTTGTTGTTTGAGAAGATGAGACAAAAATATTCTAAGGATTATAATCAAAAGGAAGCCTTGGTTGTGAGAGGTCATTCTCAAGATAAGAAAAATAAATCAAGAGAAAGGAAATAAGGAGAAAAGAAATCAAAATCTAGGGGTAAATTTGTTGCCCCAAAAAAGAGAAAATATTAGAATTGTGGTAAATTAAGGCATTGTAAAAGAGACAACAAATCTAAAAAGGATAATAATAATTGATCATATGATGAAGAAAATTATATAGAAAAAAAGACCACAAATGAAGATTCAAGGGACTTATTCTTAGCTACAACATGCTCAAGTGAATGCAATGACTCATGGTTGATTGACTCGGGTGCTTCTTTTCATATGACTCCTCATACTATGAATATGAAAATATAGATGAATGTAAAGTTTTATTGGAAGACAATTCAATATATAAAATAATAGGTCGAGGAACATTCAAGATGATGCTAAAATATGGAAGAATTAAAACCCTTCCTGGTGTGTTGTATATTATAGGTTTGGCAAGGAATCTAATATTCGTGAGAAATATGAATGATGCAAGTGTGAATGTAGTATTCAATAAATATAGCTACAAGATAGTTCATGGATATTTTGTGTTGATAAGGGGAGTTCACACAAGAACTTTTTTCATACTTGAGGCTAGCACTGTAAGTATTAATTGTAATAACTCTTCAGTGGTATAGGAAATTAATATGGTAGAAATATCTTTGAGTATTCCTATAGTAAAGACAATGTTTTAGCATCAACACATGGGGCATATTGGTGAGAAAGGACTTTGAACATTAAAAATGAAAGGTATGGCTGAAGGAATTTCTGATTGCCCATTAAATTTTGATTTTTATGAGCACTATATTTTCGGGAAACAAACTAGAGTTAAATTTCAATGTAGTGCTACAATATCTAAAGGAATTATACATCTAGTTCATAGTGATGTGTTTGGAATTGTAAAAGTACCATAATTATGTTAGAATTACACAATAATAGATATGCAAAGTATTACACAAAATATGAAGAGAAGAGTGGAACTGATTGATTTACCTCTAGGATCAACTTTGTATAAATAATAGAGTTGATCAATGAGAACTGTTGGATTACAATATCTAATCAGACCTTAATAAGACACCACTAAGAGTTCTCCTGACACATGGAGGAGTGGAAACTCAAGTGTCTATCCTAGTGGAACTTAAGATAATATTCACTTATTCTAACACCCCTCATTAAGTGATACTAGGGGAGCTTTTTACAAATGAGTCTTGGTAATAAGGCCTGATTAGGTACTCATGTACAATATAGATAGTTGGTGGAAAAAACCCTTGTGGGGAAAAACCAACTATCACCCCTTTATTTTGAAGTGATGGTAAAAAACCCAGTGGGAAAATCCATCAATCAAAAAGCAAAGAGGTATGAAAGAGGCTTGTCTTCGGATGGTGAAGATTGTCCTCTTTAACAAATAAAAGATGATTCCTAGAACAAGGCCTAATTAGGTACTGATGTACAATATAGATAGCTAGTAGAAAAAACCCCTGTGGGGAAAAACCAACTATCACCCTTTTGTTTTGAAATGATGGTAAAAACCCAGTGGGAAAAACCATCAATAAAAATCAAAGGAGTATGAAAGAGACTTATCTTCGGATGGTGAAGATTGTCCTCTTTAATAAAGAAAATATGAGTCCCGACAACAAGGCCTGATAAGGTACTCATTTACAACATGTGATCAAAAGAATAAAGATATTTAAAGAAAAGTCCCCTAAAACTAAAATGAAGATAGGATGGAGATAGAACCACAAAAAATCGCATGGGTAGTCCAAAAATGACTCCACAAGCATGAGTATGTGGTTTCCACCTATATGAGTACAATGGGTTGATAACTAGGTCCAAACATTGTGGACAAACAACAAAATTAGGGTAATGGTAGAAAATTTCAAGGGGAAACCACCTGGTAGAATATAAGAATAAGGAAGATGTGCATGGAGGATTGAGAGGAAGGAATATGTCCTCTTCAACCCCTTCTTCAGGACAAATTCCATTAAGAAGCCTACAATAGACCCATTAGATGTCTCAAAAATATAGAGACTTGTTGCAGAAGAGAATTCATACTCCCATACTAGTGCTCACTAACCATGAAATCAAAGTGTCTCATAAAAATAATTCTTACTAGAAAAATCCCTTGGAACCAAAGTTTCTCACAAAAATAATATGAATATAGGATGGATAAAAAACCATAAAAACTATAAGGGATGTCCAAATTGACTCCGCAAGCATAAGTAGTGGTATCCACTTGTATGACACAATGGGCTGAATAACAAGGTCCAAAAAATGGACAACCAACAAAACAAGGGCACCAATGCTAGGAGTGTCGAGTTCAACTGAGAGTGCACTCCATGATACAATAATTTGTAAGAAACATCATTGAAAAAAATCTTGAAAATAAAAAATGGACACCGCCATTGTGTCCATCTCAAAAAAAACTTTCCGACTATAAATACCCCTCCATTAACTTCAAATGAGAAATTGAATTGAAAATGAGAGAATTGGTTGACCAAAAATATATATATTTTTGAGTTTTAGTAATATTTTTTAGTTAATGTTTGTAGGAATTGCTAATGTAAAGATCCTATAAAACAATAAAATAAAAATATATTTGTTTTGATATAAATGAAGTTAGTGAATATCTTCTTATAATTTTTAGAGATTTTATAAACAATATATACCTCTAAAAATTAAAGGCTACTATAAAGAAATCTAGAAGAATACACCATCCCTAAAAGACAAAACAAAAAATGAATTAGGTTATAAATGACGCTTTCCTCTTAGCCCTTTGAAAGAGATTTAAAATTTTGGGTTCTCATGAGTGAAAGTTATGAGGGGTGAGGGGCTCAATTGAATTCATATTAAAACAGAATCTTTTAGGAACAGAAGCCACAATAGAATTAACAGAAGCCACAATAGAATTAAAGAACTTGTTAGAGATGATGGATCACTCCTTTCTAGTCCTAATGAAATCAGAAATGAAGCAGTTTCCTATTTTCAGAATATTTTAGGAGAAGAACATTTCAGTTCTGCCTTAGCTTCAGAATCAATGCTTTACCATATTCCTCATTTAATTTTTGATGACTTGAATGGGAAGTTAATTAAGCCTTTCACGGATGAAGAAATCAAAGAGGCCCTCTTCTCAATGAACCCTGATAAATCTCCAGGTCCAGACGGGTTTTCACCTCGTTTTTTTCAGGCTTTTTGGGATATTGTAGGTTTTGATGTATGTGCTACTATCAAGGAATTTCAGTCCACAAAGCATATTCCAAGAAGTTTTAACTCCACTTTTATTGCTTTAATCCCAAAGATTCCTACTCCTAGATCTATGATGGATTTTAGACCTATTAGCCTTTGTAATGTTGTTTATAAAATTTTGACCAAGGCAATTGCAAATAGAATGAGGAAGATCCTTCCTATGTTTATTGATGTTTGTCAAGGCAGGTCAGTCCCTGGAAGGTCCATCCTTGATGGGGTCATCACAGTTCATGAAGCCCTCCATTCGGTAGTCCGGACTAAAAACCCGCTTTTGCTCTCAAGTCGGATATGAACAAGGCTTATGACCGCATAAACCGGAGTTTTGTCTCTGCCATTCTTCAAAAATTTGGTTTTCATCATGAATGGATCAAGCTTTTGGAAGGATGTTTTATGAAACCTTGGTTTTCAGTCCTTGTTAATGGTGCTCCTGCTGGATACTTTCAAAGTAAAAGGGGCCTAAGGCAAGGTGACCCTATCTCTCCCATGTTGTTTATCATTGTGGCTGAAGCCCTTGGGATGACAATCAAAGCTGCTCGTAATATTGGTCTTATTTCAGAAATTAAAGCATCATCACAAACACAAGCAGCTACACATGAACAGCTTTGTGGATGATACTTTGTTGTTAACTCTTGCATCGGTTTTTGAGGCTAAGGTCATAAAACATATTCTAGAGCTATATGAGGATGTCATGGGAAAAAGGTAAATTTTTCAAAGAGTAAAATTTATTTCTTTAACACTCCCATTCAGAGGCAGATTAAGATTGCTAGGATTCTTGGATGCTCAGTGTCTACTCTTCCATCCACATACCTAGGCCTTCCTTTATTTACAGGGCAGCAGCTACCGATTCCATGTGGACTAATGTAATTGAAAGAATTCAGAGGAAGTCGGTCGGATGGAAAGGGAATTTGTTATCTCAAGTCGGCAAGGCGCTTCTCACCAAGTTTTCCATTCAAAGCATCCCCTGTCTACTTTCTCTCTGTTTTTAAAGCTCCTACAAGTGTCTACACTAAAATTGAACAGATACAAAAGAGGTTCCTATGGACTTGGTTCTGAATCTAAGCAGCGCTTTCACTTGGTGTCCTGGGATAGGGTTTGCAAACCAAGGGAGTTTGGAGGTATTGGGCTAAGGAGAATACAACATTTAAACATGGCCCTCCCGGCCAAACAAGCATGGCGTCTTTTGACAAATGCAAATGCATAATGGATTACTATAATCAGAAGAAAGTATTTGCAAGAAATTGAATTCTTAAGTTATTCCTTTCCTCCCAGGGGATCAATTTTTTGGAAATCAATCCTTCAAACTAAAAACTTGCTAAGCAAAGGGCTACGTTGGAAACTGGGAAATGGAAGAAACATTGATTTTTGGGACCACAAATGGTTAAAGGACTATCCCCTCTCTCAGCACCCCATCATTTCAACCCTTAGAGCTTGGACAATTGAAGTTTTTGGTACCAAAGTTGCAGATTTTATTACTTTGTCAAACAATAGAAGGGTATGGAAGCCAATAATGAATAATGATCTACCAGGGGCATCAATAATACTCGAGAATGAATTAAAACAGTCTTTACTCCCTTCCGGCATTCTTGAGGACCAGACTTATCCGGGAAGCTTCGCACAATGGGGAATTTTCTCATCAAGACCGCTTATCTCGATGCTTATTGATAATGATGAACCTACTTTCCCTCACTTGGAAGTTTGGCCCAAAAGCATTGTTTCGAAGGTTGGGTTTTTTGCATGGTTGGCCATCCAAAATAAGATCCTCACCATGGATAACTTAATAAAAAGAGGTGTGATTGTTGTTAATAGGTGTTATCTTTGTATGTCTGAGTGGGAGTCTATTGATCATTTGTTTCGTATTGTAATTTTTCTCGTCTCAATCTTGTTAGGTCTCATTACAAGTGTTTCATATTTATTGGGTCCATCCTCATTCCATTTTTGACTTATTTGTCCAAAGGGCCTTCCCCATTTTTGAATAGGCGTCTTAGGTATATGTGGAAGATCTGCCTTCATCACTACTTGTGGCAGATATGGTTGGAAAGGAATCGTCGGGCCTTCTTGGATAAGGTTTCTCAATCATCCTCTCGTCTCCGTCAAAAATTTTAGCATATGCTAATGAGAATACTTGTTTAGTGCCTCCAGCATCTAGACCTCCAAATCCTTTTGAAGCTTCATTAGGCCAGCCATTAAACTTACCTCTCACCGATGGCCTCAATCATCCTCAAGTCCGTCCTAGAACCATGATCACATGGACCCCACCCCCCCTAGGGTGGATTAAGTTAAATTTTGATGGGGCATCTAGGGGCAACCCGTGTGAAGTCGGGTCGGTGGCTTACTTAGAGACCACAAGGGTGAGGTGCTTGTAGCTTTTGCAGAACATCTTGGAGCTCAAACTAACAATGTGGTCAAGCAAGGGCAGCTTTGGAGGAGCCTCAAGGTGGCAGAGAATTATCCAGGGAAACCGTTGGTGGAAGGTGATTCTATTATTATTATAAATCTTCTAAAGAACACTAAGAGAGCTCCTTGGAGATTTGATGACTACATCCATGAAGCAAGGGCTCTAATTCATGACCGACTCCGAGGCCATAATTTTGCATACCTTCCGGGAAGCAAACATGGCAGCTGATAGGTTGGCAAATGAAGGCATTGTAGCAAGAAATTTGATCACGTGGACTGAAAATCTTCCTCATGCAGTCTCAATGGTGATAGATAATGAAAAACTTTAGATTGGAAGGCTCAAAGTGGATCAATGACAGAAAATGGGGGCATTTTAAAAAAAAAAAAATTTGAACCTTATAATGGATTTTGTCATATTTGTTTTTTTTGTTCATGTGACTAGTGTTTTTTGCAGCTGGTGGGGCACTGATATAGGTTTTTTATCTACAAATTCATGCATGGGAAAAATCGCTTTGGCCTCAAGTATTTCCCAAGGTGTGTTTGGATTCGATGTCGCAAAAAGGCCCTAGCAAGAAATAACAAAGTGTTGGAGATCCCTGACAATGAGGCACCGGACCCCACCATAATAGTCTTGGAGAAGATGACAATTTCATCACCCTCCAACAAGTATCAACCAGCTTGAAGAGTCTCGTCTGGCCTCATCAGCAGCAATTGTTGATTTGTGTGATTCCTTAAATCTTCTCGTTTTATAGCCAGCTAGCCCGTGGGCACAAGGAGTCAAAGGCAAAATCTAAATATGATGGCAAGAACGATGATAAGAAGTTAGATGAGGACTACAAGGAAGACTGCTTGGCCTCTTGGTTGTCCATTCTATGGGATGTTTTTTTTTTTTTTTTGACCATATTCTATTATTTTTATATGGGCACAAGCTACTCGGCATGGTGCTTGCATGATTAGTTTTTGTCTTTGTTAGTTCTTTTTTGCGTCTTTCTTTTCTCATGGCCATAATATTAGGCTTCCATAGTTTAGTTTGGATGGATTCTAATGGAAGAGTAGGTCTTGGCCATTTTTGTTGTCGCTTAAACTTTTAGGGCTTGGCCTTTGTCCAGTTGGTCAGTGGACCCTATTTTGTAAAATGGTTTTGGGTCAACCAGTTAAAACCCGGTGTTAATTATAATATTCTCTTACTTACCAAAAAAAAAAAAAAAAAAAATTCATATTAAAACAAGAGAGAGATTGAAGTTTTAAATTACCAATACTCCACCCATTAAAACTTCAATTATGGAAAAATTTTAGGTTTATGAAAACTTTTATGAAAAATTTATTTAAACTTTTATATATATTTATAACCTTTAAAAAATTTGTCAAGATTTAATTTGAAAATATATTTAACAATAACACCTTTAGAGAGTAAAATACATTTATAGATGTAAAAATAACACCCTCAGAGAATAAAAAAAGGTGAAAAAAGCTTTTTCTTAAAATAGTTAGTTCGAATATATTAATAAACTAAATGATAAGAAAGAGTAAAAAATTAATTTCAAATGTAAAAAGTAACTTCTGTGTAAAATTATTATTTTAAAAATAACAATTAATTTAGAAGATGTTATAAGGAAAATAGCTTTTCACAAATTTTGATAGACAAGATAGGTGAGAAAAGTTTTCCAAAGAAAACTATTGTTAAGAAAATATATGTCAGACATTTATACCAAGTTTCTAAAAAACCTGCCCTTACCTGAGGGAGGCTATAAGTTTTTAGGAGCTTGATACATGGAACGTAGAAAAAATATATTTGATTGAAATCGTGTATCAAAGTAATTTTAAAAGATATGATTTTATTAAAAAATTTATAAATTAAATTACTTTGAAAGAAAAGTAGATATCTTGATAAACTATTTAAAATTTTAACAAAAAATAAAAAGATTATCTAATTTCCTTATGTAATAATTTTAAATAAAAAATAAATATTAGATATATAATATTGAAAGGAAATATCCCTCATCGAGATAAATAAACCAATATTTGTAAATTTAATTTAAAATAAATAAGATAAACAACTATTAGATATCTAGATTTAATAAACTATTGGAACAAAATATGCAAAGAAAAGAACACCCCCCCTTTTGACATATAAGAGTGCAAAAACTTGCACTTAAAGAATCCCCCCAAAGAAATATTTTATTATTAAAATACAATATTTGTCTACTGCCATTTTTGTGGAGACTCAAAATAAAATATGAGGTCTGCCAAAAAAATGTAGATAAAACGTTGCATAAATTGATTAGATAAAATTGTTGCTTGCATGAAATGGAGAGACCTGTAGAAAACGTGTCAAAAGGAGATGCCCCCTCGAAAGGGTCGTATGGGCGAAGCTATCACCTGTGAGAAAACCTTAGTTCTAAAAATGTAACGTTGCAAAAAATACTATTTTAAAAATTGATCCTTTAAAACATTTTCAATAATTTTTTTTTTTAAGAAAACATTGTCGAAAGCAATCTAAACAAAATTGTAACGTTGCAGAAATCATTAGATAGTGTTTCTGCCTATGTAAATCCTAGAGACCTACATATTTTGACTAAAAATAAGGAGCACAATTTTCACAATCACTTTAGACAACATAAAAACGGAAAGCAATCCTCCAAAGTCCAACACTGGTGAATGTTTAGTATGGTGTGCCCGGCGCGTCCTCTAGCACCACTTAAGTATTTTTGAAAAAAAAATTGAAATACTACTTCAATAAATTTGCTGCCTTGAGAAACCTGCAGAAATTGTTAAATGAGGGACTTCCAAAGGTCCCAAACGAACACCAAAGAGTAGAACTAAACCTATAGAATACGTAGAAGGCAGAATATGTAAATTGAAATAGAGTTTTAGTAAACATTTTTTAAAAGAACGTTTTGAAAAACAAGAAAAAATAATATTGCTCTGGGAAACCTGAGCAATACCATTCTCTGAAGAGTTGAACTAAACCTGCAAAATACGTTAGAAGGCAAAAAATTTAAAATGGAACAAATTTACCAAATGTTTTAATAAAAAAATATTAATATCTGGGAAACCTATAGAAATTGTTAGGAGAATACTTCCAAAGGCCCCAATGGGCGGAAGGCAGAGCACCCAGAAGATCTCTTAAGAGTAGAACTAAATAAATATTTTTCTCTGGGAAAGCTACAAAAATCATTAGAAGGAGGGACTTCCAAAGGCCCCAATGGACGGAAGGCAGAGTGCTCAGACGAACCTGCAAAAAATTTTAAAAAACAAAGAGCACAAATCTCATTCGCTTTAGAATATAAAGTTATAAAGCAATATACTGTTGAATGAACCAAAAGGAAGAGGTTTTAAATACCGTTTGAGGTGATAGCACCGTTGGAAAAGAGTCCAAGTTGAACAACATTTTAGACGGAGAATTTTTGGTCGTCTAAGAGTGCGCCAAAAGGGATATGAGACGTTGTAACAGGCCAAATGATATTGCCAATGAGAGCACCAAAAAGAGCACGGAAATGAGAGCTCTGACCCCCTCAAACATCTATATCATGAGTGCCAACGACTGAAGCACCATATATCTTGAGTTTAATTCAAAATAGAACTCAAAAAGAAATATTCCTAATTTACACTTGGAGTTAATCGGACATTTTTCTTTGAACAAATCCAAAAAATAAATGATTTAACCAAGTGTTAGTTTTACATGAATACGTTGAGGGAAAAAACGAATAAATAAAGAAAATTAATAGGCTAATTCCTTTAAAAGGAAGGGTGAGAAACCAACACCTTCACACAAGGTAAAATAGCTATATTTTCTTAAAAGTTTCCCTCCAACATGAATTCAATATAGAAATGAAAGAATATGCAACATAAAAAATATGCTAAAAAAATAACAATGGATAAAAGTAGACTAATGCAAACTTTGAAGTTAGATAGCCAAAAAAAAATATCCAAAGTAAATGAATTAGATCCTAGAACCTTCAAGAGAGAATACTAGCAAAATCTATCCTGCTCTGATACCATGTTCGAATTACACAATAATAGATATGCAAAGTATTACACAAAATATGAAGAGAAGAGTAGCACTGATTGATTTACCTCTAGGATCAACTCTGTATAAATAGCAGAGTTGATCAATGAGAACCTTTGGATTACAACAACTCATCAGACCTCAAGAAGACACCATTGAGAGTTCTCCTGACACATGGAGGAGTGAAAACTCAAGTGTCTATCCTAGTGGAACTTAAGAGAATATTCACTTATTCTAACAAATTAGGTAAATCTATTTATTTTTTTGCATTTATAGATGACTTTTCAAGAAAGACTTGGGTATATTTTCTATGAAACAAATATGAGGTTTTTGAATAAATTTAAGGATTTTAAGACTCTTATAGAAAATAAAATAGAGAAAAAGATAAATATTTTGAGAAGTGATAATGATGGTGAGTATTTATCTAATAAATTTGAGAAGTTTTTCAAGGAATGTGGAATATAAAGGAAGAGAAAAACTTTGTATACTCCACAATAGAATGGGGTTGTAAAACGGATGAACATGACATTGATGGATAAGGCTAGAAGTATGCTAAGTGGTGCATGGTTAGAAAAGAAATTTTGGATAGAAGTTGTGTTAACAACTTTTTATCTCATCAATAGATATCCTACCTTAGCTTTAGTGTACAAGACTCCATATGAAGTATGTACTGGTAAAAAACCCTCTCCTAGACATATAAGGGTTTTTGGTTGTGATGCTTATATGTTTGTCCCAAAAGAGAAAAGGACTAAGATAGACTATAAATTAAAAAATGCATATTTTGAGTTGTAGTACTAGTGTTAAAGGATATAATTTGTGGAACCCAAAAACAATGAAGGTTGTTTATAGTTATAATGTGATATTTAGATAAACAAAAGAGGTTTTAAAATAGGAAATGCAACCAAGCAAAGAACCAGAAATAAAGCAAATAAAATTGGAACAGGAGGAAGAACTTGTGGTAGAACCTGAATTAGAGAGAGAGTCTGAAGAGGAATATTCAAATGAATAAGGTGAGGACGAAGCTGAACATGCAGAACCTAGAACTCCAATTTTGAGGAAATCATATTGAGAGAGAAGACTTCCTGATAGGTATAGTCCTTCAAATTTGTATTCTGCATTTAATTTATTAGTTATTGATGAAGAACCCAAGATTGTAAAGGATGTACTTTAGTCAAGTGGGAATAAGTCTTGGAAAAGGACTATGAAAGAAGAAATGGAGTCCCTGGATAAAAATAAGACATGGGACTTGGTGAAATTGCCTCCTGGTAGAAAATTTATTGGTTTTAAGTGGTTATTCAATAAAAGTACAATGTAGAGGAAAGTTGGAGAAGTACAAGTCTCATTTGGTAGAAAAAGGATTTTCTCATGTTGAGGGAATTGAATTTGATGAGATTTTTTCTCTTGTGGATAAAATAAATTCAATTAGATTTATGTTTGCTAATTCTATTGCTTTTGATTTTGAAATAGAATAAATGGATGTAAATATAACTTTTCTACATGGTGAAATTTATGAGGATATATATATATATATATATATATATATATATATATAGAGAGAGAGAGAGAGAGAGATATAGAGAGAGCAATTAATTAATATTGATAGGGGGAGGATTAGACGTTTTTCGTAGGACTGCCCAAACTGCCAAACTCATTTTGGCCATATCTCACTCATCCGAACTCGGATTGAGCTGAAATTTTGAGGGTAGATGCCTGAAAAACCCTAGAACGTCTCCACCAATTTTCATATCATTTGGAGCAACACAGATCCTAGCGCATCCCTATGTGTGAACGATATATTTGGCAAGCGGCTATGCGAGGGTTTCATCTGGGTTGAGTGCAAGCAGCTCCAGAGGTTGGTTTTTAGGGCCTTCGGGCCCTAGCGGCCAATATTTTTGTGGTTTATGCTCAATATTTTAGCAAGAAATGTTGCAGGGGATACAAGATGGGTTAGAAATTTGTCTTTCAATAGATCATACCGTGAACTTGAGTGACAACGACTTCCAATTTGCTGCACAAAAGAAAAGTGAAAACCATACCTTTCCACGACGTCTAGGGCAAGGATTAAAGAGACCATGAAATAAGTTTCAAGACCACAAAATAAGTTTCAAGTAGTTGATCAAAAAATGGCTCATATCTCAAGTGAATCTGGTGCTAAGGTGCACCCACAAAATAATTCTACTATGAAAACCCCTGTCAAGGGTAAGAATTTTGAAGACTCAGTCCCAAAAATGAATTTTAGGGATGCCCTTCATGGTGGACAGCCTCAACCCAATGCTAATATCAATATTAGGGCTTCTCATAAACCTCTAAGAATGCCTAAGATTGATCCCAGGAAAACGGAGTCAGGATGTCTTAAAGCAGCTGATGGAACTCCTATTGTTAAGCTTGATATGGGTAACATTCAGATCGGCATTGAAGATTTGGAAAAAAGAGGACTAATTTGTCGGTTCGTGGGTTTTCGTCCGAGTCTATCTCGCTTTCAAAGTCCGGGCTGCAAAAAGCTGGAAAACTAAAGGTGAGTTACAAATCTCTATTTATCCAAATGGTTATTTTCTTGTTTTATTTGCTAATAATGAAGATAGAGAGAAAACTTTTCAAGGGGGTCCTTGGTTTTTTGGAAGGGCAGGGCTTTTCATGAAGCCCTGGCATACTAAATTTAAATCCGAAGAAGAGATGCCTTCTATAGCTCCCGTGTGGGTTAGACTCTTTGGCCTCCCTATTGAATTTTGGAATCCTACTATTTTTTCTTCAATTGGAAACTCTTTAGGAACTTTTATGATGACTGCTGATTGTACTCAAAATTTTGAACATATTATTTATGCTCGAATTTGTGTTTTAATGGATTTTGACAAACCCCTACCTAAAAATATCACATTACAATTTGGGGAAGACACTTGGGAGCAAGTAGTGGACTATGAGAACATTCCTTTTCATTGTAGAATTTGCCATGAATATGGTCATTTGGCCGATGCTTGCCCAAATAAAATTCCTGATCAAAAGAAAGAAGATATAAACTCAGAGGGTTTCCAAATACCTAAGAAGAAGAACACTAAAAAAAACCAAGTAATGAAGGATCAATCAAAGTCATTTGCTAATATGTTTGAAATCCTTTCCACAAATGATGTCCCAAGTGAGGAAGAGGAAATAATGGAAACTAAAATCTTAGAAACACAATTTAAATATGAAGGAAAGAACTCAGAGACAAACCAACAAATCAAAGGTTTTCAACAGAAAAAAAAAGGAGAAAATTTACACAAGAAAAACAATATTTCAAATGTCAAAACTTCAAATAATGCAGGTCCCAATATAGACTCCATTGAACCATCTAGTAAAATTTTGGTCGTGTATGAGCATTCTTCAAGGTTAGAAGCCATCTCAGATTCAATTGGAATAAGTCAAGAAACAGGGAAAAAAAAATTGAAGATGGATTCTAATCAAAAAGTAGGTCGCAAGACCAATCAATATCATATGGTAAAAGAAGGTGAAAAGCTTGTAGAGGAAGGTAAGATTAATGCCCTTCCCAACATTTTTAGCCCCGGTATTAATGAAGATCATCACTTGGAATATTAGAGGACTCAAAGGGAGTCTTTCAAAACAAAATGAAATTAGAAGAATGATTCAGATAAATCATCCACATCTTGTTTTCCTTCAAGAAACAAAGATGTCAATGGAGGATATGGACTTAATTGCCATTGAAATTTGGCCAGCTGAAAAGTGGTTTCCCTCGGCTCCCAAGGGACTTCGGGTGGCATTGCTTGTCTTTGGGACCCAAAAGAGGTAGTTATTCACCATATGGTTGGCAGCTTGGGGTTTGTTGGCTATAGCTATTCAAAGTAGACATTCCAACCAGATTATGCTCTGCATTACTCTTTATGCCCCGACTTCTTTGGAGGAAAAAAGAAGACAGTGGAAGGATATTACTCATATTATCTCTCATTTTCCTAAAGCTTGGATCTTGATCGGAGGAGATTTCAATACCATCCTCTCTCTGGATGAGAAAAGGGGGGAAATAGAAATTTGGACAAAAGTACCGACCTCATGAGCGAATATATTGCAAACCTCCATCTTGTGGATATCCAACCAGATAATGGCCTTATGACTTGGTCTAACAGAAGGCAAGGCTTAGCTTGTATAATGGAGAGATTGGATAGGTTTTTGCTCTCTAAAAATTTCTTAATCCATGGTCACATTCCTAAAGTGAAGACTCTTAATAATGCTGGTTCGGATCATTGGCCAACATGGTGGAAATGTGGAAAACCAATGTGAGTTTCTCTCCTTTTCATTTTCAATTAATGTGGCTTAGAGACATTTCCTTCAGACCTCGTGTGCAACAATGGTGGAAGGAAGGTAAACCTAGGCATGGGACTAAGATGTTCTATTTTGCCAAAAGACCGCAATACATTAAATCCAAAATCAAGACTTGGAACTGGAAAGAGTTTGGGGATGTTCATAAAAAAAAACATGAAGTTATTGCTCATCTTGAAAATTTGAATAAGAAAATCCATTTAGATGGCCTCACAGAGAAGAGAAGTGCAGATGAAATTAAACTCACAACTCAGTTAGAGGAATGGGAAAAAAGAGAAGAAATCTTATGGAAGCAAAAATCTAGAATTCAATGGCTCAAAGAAGGAGATCGAAACACAAATTTCTTCCACAAATCTCTTCTAGCTCGAAGATCTCACAACTTTATTTCTTCCTTAAAATCAGATTCTGGAGATGTTGTTTATACTTGGGATGGCATGAACTCTATTGTTGTTGATTACTTTTCCAATATTTTTGTTGCTACTCCTCTTGACTCAGCTTCACAACAAAATGTTCTTCAAGCAATCCCTTCTCTTATCACTTCCGAGGAGAACTCTATTTTGACTGCTCCTGTTACTATCAATGAGCTTCAACAAGTAGTTTTTAAAATGCAAAAAGGGAAAACCCCAGTGTCCCGATGGTTTTCCTATTGAGTTCTACCAAGAGTTCTGGGATATCCTTCATGTTGATTTATTAGAGGTGGTGGAAGAAGCCAAGAAATCCAAAGAAATTTTGAAGGTTATCAATAAAACTTATATTACTCTTGTTCCAAAAGCTCAAGAGGTTGATCATATCTCAGCTTTTAGACCTATTGCTTTATGTAATGTTCTTCTCAAAATTATTACTAAAATCATGGCAGTAAAGGTTGAAGCCTCTTTTGCATAAGATTATTTCCCAGAGCAAGGGGGATATGTGGAAGGACGTCAAATAGTAGATGAGATAGTTCTTGCTCAGGAAGCCATCCATTCCATGGATATGCAAAATTCTCCTTCTATGTTCATCCGGTTAGACTTATCCAAAGCTTATGACAGAGTGGATTGGCACTTCCTTATCAAAGTTTTGAGGCAATTTGGTTTCTCTAAGGATTGGATGGATTGGATTATGGGATGTATCTCTTCAGTTTCCTACTTAGTTCTTATCAATGGCAGGCCTTCTCAGTCTTTCCTAGCTTCCAGAGGTATTAGGCAAGGTGACCCGCTATCCCCTTATTTATTCATCATTCTTGCTGAATGCTTGGGTAGGACTATAACCAAAAAGAGGGAAAACAAAACCCTTGAGGGAGTTACCATTGCTCATGGAGCTAGACCTATCTCTCATCTTCAATTTGTGGATGACTCTACCCTTTTAGGTAAAGCTACGACTAAGGAAGCTTCTAATATTAAGCAAATCATTAGCTATTTTTCTAAGGCTATCGGGCAGCTTGATCAATGAAGACAAATCTAAAGTTATTTTCTTTCACCGCTCTCGCTAGACAGGAATCCATGGTCTTGGATAAATTAAGATATAAGAAGACCTCTCTTCCAATCACTTATTTAGGTATTCCCATAAATATTCAAAGGCAGAAAAATAAATATTGGAATTGGTTGTTGGACAAAGTCAAGAAGAAAATTGGAAAGTGGACCAACAAGTGGCTTTCTTCCGGGGGTAGAATCACCTTGGTAAAATCAGTCCTTCAAGCTATTCCTATTTATGTTTCTTCCATTTTGAATATCCCAAAGGTTGTTCTTCGAGAATTGGATCAAATCAGTCATCGTTTCCTTTGGAGTGGTACTAAGGAGAAAAGAAAATGGGCCTTGGTGAAATGGGATACTTTATGTCTTCCTAAGAGTGAAGGGGGGTTAGGATTCCGGTCTTCAATTAATAACAACAAAGCTTTAGCTGCTAAATTATATTGGAGGATGTTGCATAACCCCAATGCTCTTTGGGCCAATAATCTCCGTGCTAAATATGCCGAGAACAAAAGTCCCGAAGACCTTGTTCGCTATCAACTTCCTACCAAAGGTTCTCCCATTTTAGCAGTTCTTAAGACTGGTGAGGATTTGATAAAGAAAAAATTATTTTGGATCATTCATAATGGTCAACATGCAAATTTTTGGACAGATTCTTGGGATGGTCACAAGCCTTTGATAACTCGGCTTCCCGATTGGAGGCCTTGGATGGAGGAGCTTCACCGAGCTAATTGGATAAAGGTGGCTAATTACTATCGGTACCATACTCGGTAATTCAAAGGTTGGTAGATATTGGATCCCTATTGAGGACTGGCCTATTCAAATCCCAGAAAGGCAAAGACAAGATATCCAAGGCATCCTTCATATGAGATCCCTCTCTTGGTCCCATGAAAAAGATTGTTTTGGATGGAACAACACTACTAAGGGTGAGTATTCAGTTGCTCAAGGTTATTTGACCTTATGCCATAATAATCCCAACCATTCTTCTCACATATTTTCTCAATTGTGGGCTCAAAAGCTCTGGCCTAAGGTGAGGTTCTTTAATTGGCTTTTATTGCATCGTAGGGTGCTTACTCGGTGAGCAACTTATGAAGCGTGGTTTTCATGGCCCTTTTAGATGTGAAATGTGTGAAGAGAATGTAGAAAATATCAACCATATTTTTATTGAGTGTACTTTAGCCCTCGAGCTATGGAGGAGAATGGCAACTTTACTTGGCTTACAAGTGGTCCAATTTTTTCACTTTTGAACAGACTTTGGAGGGATTGGCCTAATCAAGAGGGTGTTGATCATTTTATTAGGCAGTTAGTTTGGATGGGTTCTACCATTCTTCTTTGGAATATTTGGAATGAAAGGAACAACCAAATTTTTAATCAAGATAGGAAGGATATTCACTATATTTGGCAAAATACCATAGCCAACTTAGTTGAATCAGTCCATCAACTCCTTAATCACCCCCAAAACTCCCACCAAAGATGGGATCAAGTGATGCAAATATTGAAGATTAAACCTTCTAAGGGCAACCAACTTAAAGGGAATGTGAGTATTAGTAAGATGGATAGGACTAGAAATTGGCAACCTCCTCCTAAGGATTTTGGAAAAGTCAATACTGATGGAGCCTCTAGAGGGAACCCTAGAAAAGCCAATGTGGGAGGAATTGGTAGACTTTCAGATGGCTCCTTGGTTTTTACTTTTGCTGAGAATTTGGGTATTCTTTCCAATAACCTTGCTGAGGGGTATGGTATCCTTAGAGGCCTTCAGGAGGCTACTAAGGTTGGATGGGAAAAGGTGTTAGTTGAGTCTGACTCTCAACTTATGATTAATCTCTTGAAGACTCCTTCTAAGAATCATAAGGTGGATTGGAGAATAAAAAGAATTATTGAGAAGATTCAGATTAATCGTGGGTTTTGAAGTGTACAGGGCAGTGGTTTTTGAGGGTAATGGGGAGATCAAAACAAGAGTGTTGATGCTTTAGCTAATTGGGCTTTGGACAAAGGTGATCTTACTTGTTATGGCCACCCTCCTATATGGTGGGCTTCTCAAATTAGGGAAGCTCTTCTTTCTATCATTTCTTTGGATGGCTCCAATTCTGAAGGTACCTAGTTTCTTCTTGTTTTTTTTTTTGTTTCTCTTTGGTTCATTCAGTTTTTTTAGTTCCCTAGCTCATTCTATTCTTTATTTTGTTTCCTCTCGTTGATTCTTGCATTAATAGTCTTCTGGTCTAGATAGGTCATTGTTTTGTTCATTTTTTTTTCTTTTGTCTTCTTTGTTTTTTTGTTTAGTTTTTTAAGGTGGGTGGGTTCTTTTGTTTTGTTTTGTTTTTGTGTTCTTTGTGTTGTTTTTTGTTGTTCTTGTTTTTTTTTATGTTTTTTGTTATTGTTCTTGTGTTTTTTTTTGTTCTTGTTCTTGGGTTTCTCTTTGTTTGTGTTATTTCATTTTTTTATGTGTGAGTGTTTTCTATGTTTTTTGTTTTTGTTTATTGTCTTGTTGTTGGTTGTTTTTATTTTTTTATTTTATTTTTTAGGTTTTGGTTGTGTTTATTTTTCATGTTTTTTTGGGTTATGTCTTTGTAGTGTTCTCGTTGTTTTTGTCTTGTTTGTGTTTTGTTATGTGGTTCTTGTGTTTTTCTATGTGGTTTGTGTTGTGGTTTCTTTTATCTTATTGTGCGTGTTTGGTTGTGCTTTTGGTTTTGACACACTCAAGGAGCATGTTTTTTATTTTATTTTATTATTTTTGTTGTTATTTACTTTTTTTAATTTGGTTTTGTGTGTTTGTTTGCTCCTTGAGTATGTCAAAGGTGGTAGGCCAGGTCCGAGTCCTGGGCATTTTTGGCGGAATGGATACCCCTGCCTCCTTGGGTCTTACCCGAAAGTGGCATCCCTTTTGGGATGTTTTCCACAAATTATATATATATATATATATATATATATATATATATATATATATATATATATATATATATATATATATATATATATGTCGAACCATAATGCTTTAAGGTAAAAGGTAAGGAGGACCTGGTATGCAAGCTGAAGAAATATCTTTATGGGTTGAAGCAATATCCAAGGATATGGAACCAAAAATTTTATAGGTTTGTCTTGATACTTGGGCTTGTATGTTAATGTCATGTTGTTAATTGGTAATAGTAAGGAGATGATAAAGTTACTAAAATCTTAGTTATCTTCTGAGTTTGACATGAAGGATTTGGATGCTGCAAAATTTATTTTGGGTATGGAAATAATAAGAGATCATGCAAATAGAAATTTATGGTTAAATAAAAAGAAATATGTTGATTTGATACTATAGAAGTTTAGAATGTATGATTGTAAACCAGTATGTACTCCATATCTAGTTGGTCAAAAGTTATCTATTGAACAATATCCTAAAATAGATGAGGAAATTGAATAAATGCATCATGTTCCTTATTCTAATGTTGTAGGCAGTCTGATGTGTGCAATGGTATGTAGTAGACCTAATATTACACATGCAGTGGGAGTAGTTAAAAAATATATGTCAAATTTAGGAAAGGAACATTGGACTGTAGTGAAGAGGAATTACAAATTATGCTCTCTTATGAAGGAAAATCTAGAGACAATGATATTGTAAGTCTACAAGGGTTTGTGGATGCTGACTGAGCTAGAGAAATTGATAAGATAATATCCATGAGTGCTTATATATTCAGGCTATTTGGATGGGTAGTAAGTTAGATGAGTAAAAAGCAATTAGTTGTTGCTTTATCCACTACATAAGTAGAGTAAATTGTAGCAACTCATACTAGTAAGGTAGTGTGGCTACAAAGGTTGTATTCAATAGTTGGCATTAAAAAAAATATTGTGAGAATTAAAGTGATAGTTAGAGTGCAATATTTATGACACACAATCATGGTTTTCATGATTTATCAAAACATATTGATATAAAGTACCATTTTGTGAGATATATGGTTGAAGATAACTGAGTGATATTGGATAAATTTGATACAGATAAGAATACTGTTGATTCGTTAAAAAAGGTTGTACCTACTCAAAAAATTTCTTAGTGTAGAAGATCTATGGGTATGGTTGCCCTTGATAGTTGATAATGATAGTTGTTAGCCCTTATTGAAAGTATTCAACAAATGGGAGAATGTTGGAAATATGTTGAATATTTTCCATTTTAACCTGGTGGGGTTAACACTAAAAGGTACTAGATACTCTGTACCTATACTCATCGGTATTTTTTAAGTTAGTTTTAGACCCATATGGGATTTTAGGGTTACTATATTTGAACCCATGCTTTTTCACCCATGATATTGTAAAAATTTGTGCATGTACCTTTGTTATATATCACACTTGCATTAGGGTTTGGAGTGAGATAGAAGGAGAATATTATTGTATTAGAGACGATCAAGTTAATGCAATAATAAGATAATACTATGCTAGTTTTTTCCTGATTGAGGATTTCTAGGATAAATATTGTGTATTGTGTGAATCTGTGATCTTCTTCTTTTGATTCTATTATTATTGTTTTTCTAATTTAGTTTATTGGGGCTCTTTATTTATCTTCAATCTCTATCCTCTATTTAGTTGAACATGGTTAGTCCTACTAATATGAGTAGTTGAGTTTATCTCTATTTCAAAATGATGTAAATTGTGGACTAATATGTGTGACCTAGTCGATAATCATTTTTATCCTTTTGAGTTGTATATTCATACCCCTATTTATATCATGATGTAATAAGGGGGAAAATTTATGATTTTATCATATTATTTAATATAGTAGTTAGGTACTCATGAATTGTATCCAAATAATTGGTTAATAGTTCATTATGAAAACCAACCACCTAATCTTCATTATATATACACATTTTTTATCAATGAAACTTTTTCCAATACCCTAGTAGTCTAGAAATGATATTGTAAAATAAAAATGAAATGTTGTTTCTTTGATTATGAAATTACCTTTAACACAATGAAAATACAATAGAATTTTTGTGATAGTTGATAAATTAACAAAATTTTCCATATTTCATTCCCATTAAGGATTTCCATGAGGCAAAGGATTTAGCTTATTTATATGTGGATCCAAATGTGATATTATATGGAGTTCCAAAGAAAATTATTTTTGATTGAATTTCCTTGTTCATTTCTATTTCTTGATTATTTTAGCATACTTTGGGTCACCTAGTTGAAATATAGTACTGCTTACCACCCTAGGATTGATGGTCAAATGAAAAAAATTAATAGGTTGTTTGAGGATATGTTAAGAATGTATGCCATAGATCAACAAAGTCAATGGAATAAATATTTGAATTTGGTAGATTTTACATATAATAATAGCTAACATAGCTTAATTTCCGTGGGTCCATATGAATCTCTTTATGCTTGATATTGTAGGATTCCTTTTAGTTGAAATTTTGTAAAAAATAAAGGATAAAGTATTGGAATAGAACAATGATTGAAGTAGGCAAATGATAGACATGCAATTAATATTGATTCTCATAGGACTGAAAGAGAATACACTATTGACGATAAGATATTTTATGGTGTATCCATTTAAGAGTTCATTCAAGTTTAAGAAAAGCTCAAAGCTTACCCCCAAATTTATTAATCCTTTTGAAATTTTAGAGAGGATTGGTCTTGTAGCTCATATATTAGCTATACTTCCTAGCCTATCATGTGTTCAAATTGTTTTCCATTTATCACTCCTAAGAAATAATAAATGTGATTCTTCATATATTTTAGACTAGAATAATTTGAAGATGAACATGGACAAGTACATTAGTAGAAAACCTTTCCACTTTCTAAATTAAAGAATAAAGCAATTATGAAATAGCCAAGTTTATATTAGTATTGTAAAACTTTAGTTTCTTATGAACTCCAAGGAGGGACTTTGAACTTACAATAAGAATCAAATAACACCCACCTTTAGATAAATTGGTCATGATTTTATTTCTAATATGAGACTTTGATTGTGTGATAAATAAAATTTTGGTTTAATAGATTTTGATTTAGTAAATTTATTTTTATATACAATATCAATTTTATCAAATAAAGAACAAATAATTATAATTTGAATAAAAATATTATTTAAAAGAATAAAATAAGACATTAATAGTTTAATAGTTAAAACTTTATAATGGGAAATAGAAAGTAGTAGAAAAAAAGAAGAGAGAATCTAGGAAGAGAAGGAGATTCAAATTCTATACTTAGGGTGTGGAAGAAGAGGTCCATGGAATTTTATTCCATTGACGAAATTATTGGTATTTATTAAATACAAACAACGTGTTTCATTTTAAAATTAAAAAATTAACCTTTTTTGGTGTATTGTGTTCAATTTGTATTTGCTAAATTGATTTATTTGATTTTTTTAGTTTTACTTTTTTGTATTTCTTGTTTGATATTTAATTTAAAGGATTGAATTATTTATTATCCTTTTATAATTGATTTTTTTTGGTAGGGGACAATGTATACAATATAGTATCATCACATTTAATCAAGGTAAATAGAAGCTACCTTAACTCTAGGTTAGAACTTTTAGAAGATATACAAGTATTTATTTTAACAACGGGTTCAAATATGATGTAGGAGCATCCAAAAAATTAAATGATTGGTTTTTTAATGTTATAGCTATGGATAGGTATGCTAGGTGGTCATAATAAAAACTATCATCCTTGATTATAAAAATAAAAAGAGGAGAGAAGAATGATGCAGGAGCATCCGGTGATAGCAGGACAATCTGGCAGCAATCGGATCTTCAAAGCAATTTGTTTTATTTTCAAAGGCCAAGTTTGGGGGGGGGTCACGAAATCATGACATGTCACGATTTCATGACATGTCGCGAAATCGCGACCCCTAAGGCAGCAACAAGACAGAGGGAAGTTTTCGTCGTAATATCACGATGAGTTTGAAGGCAGAGGCCAGAGGGAAGTTTACGTAGCGATATCGTGACGTCGCGATATCGCGACGTCGTGATATCACGACGAGTTTGAAGGCAGAGGCTAGAGGGAAGTTTCCGTCGTGATATCGTGACGTCACGATATCACGATGAGTTGAAGACAGAAGGCATCGATAGGGGAGAAAACAAAGGCAGGGGAGCCACGAAATCGTGACATGTCATGATTTCATGACATGTCACAAAATCGTGGCTCCGAAGGCAAGGCGAGTACGGAAGGGCATGGGAGTCATGAAATCGTGACATGTCATGATTTCATGACATGTCACGAAATCGTGGCTTTGAAGGCGTAGCAGAGGCAGAAGGGCGTGGGGGTCACGATATCGCGACCAGTTAAAGGCTGCCATGTGGTTTGAGATTTCACGGTCGGTTGAAGACAGTTTTGAAATTTTGACACGTGGACAGGCCGTGCGTGCGAGAAAAGAGGTAGAGGGTGTAGAAGAATGTTCTGACAAGCAACTATTCCCGAGAGACAGTCTGGAAATGGCAGTTGCAGGGCAAGGGGAGTCTTTAATGCAAGCTCCCATAGGGGATCGGGGCAGTTGCCCATTGATGAGGAGATTCGACAACTTGCAGAAGAAGGGGACTTTCATTTTTAAATTTTTGGTTTTCATGCTGGTGGGCATTAATTGCCTAGGGAGCCGAGACTTCGATATAAAACTCAAAATTTTTGTAATAGTAGCGAGGTGGATTAGAGAACAGGGGAGATGGAGTGCAGAAAAAGATCAGACCGAGCACGGTCCTTGTAAGCCTACGGGCTATTTTTATTCTTACGTAGGTATAAATTTTTAGCAGATGTTAATGAATAAGATAAATTTGTGAAGGTCGGTTCTCTTGTCCACCATCAGTGGTATCAGAGCTGGAATATTCTGAGTGTGTAAACAGATCATCGACCGTGAGGTAGTTTGCACCAGGATCTGTGGGAAGGCTCATGAGAAAGTGAGAGGATGCCTCTGAGAAGAAACCTTGTTGGTGGGATAGGCATGGAAATAGTAGATTTTTGAGCTTTGCAGCGGCAATTTTAGGCCCTACAAGAAGAACTACGTAGAGGACATGAACCAAGAAGAGATGCAGACAGTGAAGATGAAGTGGATGAAGAATAAAATCAATTTGAAGAAGAAGAAGAAGAAGCTGTCGATCCGACACAAGCCATACTATACAAATCCATATCCTAGATCGATAAGATGCCAAAGATGGAAGTTTCCACATATTTTGGGAACTTGAATCCGGAGGAATTGATCGACTGGATCAATGACTTAGAAGAATATTTTGAATATGAAGAAGTTGAAGATCCCGAGAGGGTCAGATTTGCCAAAACTAAATTGAAAGGTCATGCCAGCATATGGTGGAAGGGAGTACAGCTGGAACATAACAGAAGAGGAAAAGAACAGATAACTAGATGCAACATAATGGTAGAAAAATTAAAAAGACAGTTTATTCCAGTAGATTATGAGTTAGATCTGCTAAGAAAAATGCAGGGTTTAAGACAAATGAATAAAACTGTTCAAGAATATACGGAGGAGTTTTATAAAATCTCCATCAGAACCAGCCAGTTAGAAGCAAGTAAAGAAAAGGTGGCCTGTTATATTAATGGGTTGAGACCCAGTGTCCAGGAAGAGTTGATCTTGGTTCGGGTGAGCACCATTGAAGATGCTTACCAGTTTGCTCTAAAAGTTGAAGAAAAACTAAACAGAAAGTTTGAGAGCAAGCAAAGAGGAAGAGGGAATGGAGGAAAGACCGGTGGAAGAAAATAGGAAGGAAGGGAAGAGAAGAAAGAAGAGGTTAGCAGCAGCCAAAATCAGAAAGAAGATGAGGAACCCAAACCACAAGTTCAGAACAATGGCTACCTAAGAGGAAGAGGTAGATATGGACGCGGGTATGGCAGAGGAGTGTTTAGGGGAACATGTTTCCACTGTGGAGAAGAGGGGCATCGGGTATATGAGTGTCCCCAGCACCCCGAGAGAGTGAACAAGAAACAAGTGGGTCCTGCCAGAGTTGCTGTGGCAGCGAAAGATGTTGAGTCAAAACATTCTGAAGAAGCTGAGAAGGGAGAAGCAATGATTGTGAGGAGGACCATGCTGATTGAGGGAGACAAACCAGAGCAGAGGATAATCCTGTTCTGCACATGATGCAAAAGTGCGGGCAAAGTTTGTAATATTATTATAGACAATGGGAGTATAGATAACTTAGTTTCTGAGGAGATGGTTGCTAAGTTATAGTTGGAGAGAAGGAGACACCCGCATCCATACCGGATTGTGTGGTTGCGGAAGGACCATAGAGCATGGGTTTGTGAATAGTGTTTAGTCACGTTCCAGATTGGGAGATACCAAGATGAGGTCCTGTGTGATGTTTTCCCCATGGATGCTTGCCATTTGCTGTTAGGAAGGCCATGGCAGTTTGATCGGAGTGCAGTGCATGATGGTCGTGCAAATACATACTCCTTGATGAAATATGGAGTGCAGCACAAGTTGAAGCCGTTACAGTCAGTGGATGAGAAGGTGTGCAATAATGCTAGAATTTTTTTGGTAGAGGGCAGAAAATTTTGCCAGGAGACGGGATTTGAGCAGGTTGCAAAGGTTGAGGAGTGTTTGGAGATATTACAAAAGACGCGGACCGCACAGCATAGAAGTGAAGGTCACTTCTCCTTTTTACCCGGGGTGTCTGATGCAGGAGCATCCGATGACAACAGGACAATCTGGCAGCAATCGGATCTTCAAAGCAATTTGTTTTATTTTCAAATGCCAAGTTTGGGGGTGGGTCGTGAAATCATGACATGTCATGATTTTGTGACATGTCGTGAAATCATGACCCCTAAGGCAGCAACAAGGCAGAGGGAAGTTTCGTCATGATATCGTGATGTCGCGATATTGTGACAAAAACTTCCCTCTACCTTGTTGCTGCCTTAGGGATTGCGATTTCGTGACATGTCACGAAATCACAACCCCTAAGGCAGCAACAAGGCAGAGGGAAGTTTCCGTCATGATATCGTGACATCACGATATCGCGACGAGTTTGAAGGCAGAGGCCAAAGGGAAGTTTTTGTCGTGATATCACGACAAGTTTGAAGGCGGAGGCCAGAGGGAAGTTTTCATCGCAATATCGTGACATCGCGATATCCTGACGAGTTGAATACAGAAGGCATCGATAGGGGAGAAAACAAAGGCAAGGGAGCCACGAAATTGTGACATGTCATGAAATTGCGGCTCCAAAGGCAGGGCGAGTACGGAAGGGTGTGGGAGTCATGATATCGTGACATGTCATGATTTCATGACATGTCATGGAATCGTGGCTCCGAAGGTGTAGTAGAGGCAGAAGGGCGTGGGGATCGCGATATCGTGACATGTCATGATATCGCAACATGTCGCGATATCGCGACCAGTTAAAGGCTGCCATGTGGTTTGATATTTCACGGTCGGTTGAAGACAATTTTGAAATTTTGACATGTGGACAGGCCGTGCGCATAGGAAAAGAGGTAGAGGGTGCAGAATAATGTTGTGACAAGCAAATGTTCCCGAGAGACAGTGGGGAAACGACGGTTGCAGGGCAAGGGGAGTATTTAATGCAAGCTCCCATAGGGGATCGGGGCAGTTGCCCATTGATGAGGAGATTCGACAACTTGCAGAAGAAGGGGACTTTCATTTTTAAATTTTTGGTTTTCGCGCTGGTGGGCATTAATTGCCTAGGGAGCCGAGACTTCGATATAAAACTCAATTTTTTTGTAATAGCGGCGAGGCGGATTAGAGAACAGGGGAGACGGAGTGCAGGAAAGACCAGGCCGAGCACGGTCCTTGTAAGCCTGCGGGCTATTTTTATTCTTACGCATGTATAAATTTTTAGCAGATATTAATGAAAAAGCCGAATTTGTGAAGGTCTGTTCTCTTGTCTGCCATCAAAGAAGGAGAAGAGACATGAATATAGAACAAGAGAGAAGAGGAAAGGAGAAAGGAACAATAAATATTTATAGTTAGTTATAAAAAGGAGAAAATATTTTAATATATATTTGATTGGAATATTGACAATGACATTAAATGTCCACCTTGAATTTTTTCTAGGAATGGAAAATTTATTATTTTTTGAATTTGCATCTTGTAGAGTATGTAGAGTTGTATATGTAGCTTTATAGGAGAGGGTAAAATTTTCAACAATATAAATGAAAAATCTATTTAAGGGAAACTAGTTAGAGATCCATTCTAGAATAAGGGAAATCACCATCTAATTCTTTCTATCACATGACTCAACTAGTGTCATCACGAAAGTGCCATCTAGTGTATACCATCAGAGAAGTTCTAATGTAGCAAGTGTTGTATAGTGTAAACCATTAGGAAAGTGCCATATCGTGTGTTCCATTAGGTAAGTAGCATGCTCTTTCTAGTGTGTATCATCAAGGAAGGGTCATCTAGTGCATTTCATCATGGAAGTGTTATCTAGTGCATGTCATCAAGGAAGTGTTTACTTGGAAAGTATAATATAGTGTGTGCTATCAGAAAAGTGTTGACATATTATTAATTTATCCTAATATCAAAGGTTATCCTTTGGTGATACCCTTCACCTATATGAATAATCAAATATGGATTTTAATTTTAGAGGTTTTCAATATGTGCTATAGGATATATGGCACAATTAGGAAGAGGAATATTGTGTGGTGGGACTACAACTAGCAGATCTAGCAAAAATACTAAGAGGAATCACAACCAAGTTAGATGTGATTGATTGCCTAAATGAGACATAATCCAAATATGAATACTCATAATTTTAATGGAATTTTAAACCTGTAAGTTTTTATTAATGTGATAAAATATATATAGAGATATATTTTTATTACAAATCTATGGAGGATTCCAAGTGATTCAAATTTATGTGTACAATATTGAAGGGACATGCTTTGATTTTGTGGGATCATGTCCAAAATGAGAGATAACTCAAAGGGAAGGATAAAATCCAAAGTTTGGAAAAGTTTATATCTAAATTAAAATCTAATTTTTTACCTTTATACTATCAAATTGGTTTGTTTAAAATACTTCAAAATCTTAAGCAAAAGGAATTAGGAGTCAAATAGTATATAAAGGAGTTATATAAATTGACCATAAGGGTAGGTCATATAGAATATTATGAAGTGAATATGGAAAGATACAGAAATGGACTAAGATTATCCATACAAGATTATATTTGCATGATTCAAGTCAAGACTATGGAAGAGTTGTATTAGTATGCACTTAAGGCAAGAAAACATTTGTTGCAAATGCAACAAGATAATACTAGAGGAAGAGGATGATCCCTTTTAGGAAGAGGACAAACCAACAATGAAAGAGGAAAATAAAAGCAAGAGGAAGAATCTAGTGCTTTTTAAAATAATAGATAAAAGAAATATTTTTTTAGAGAAAGAGGATTACAATTTTTTTTTATAGATGTGGAGAAGCTAACCATCAGGCATATGAATATCCTCAAGCATAGAAAACCAATGGGTATGGAAATGAAACCTATAGTCATATTACATAAGTAGATGAAGAAACAAGATGGAGGAACTAGAAAAAGGAGAATACATTATGATGAGAAGGGTATTATTGAATCTAACAAAGAATATTCATGAACCTAAGCACTTAAGGAACTTGTTCAAGACAATTTGTAAATTGGGAGGCAACTGTTACAAGGTGATTATGGATAGTAGAAGCATAGATAAATTAGTGTCAATAAATATGGTAGAACTTGGTTTGAAGAGGATGGAGCATCCAAATCCTTACAAAGTTTTGTTATTACAAAATGGGCATCAAATTTTTGTAACATAACAATGTATGGTAAACATTCAAATTGTTTCTTACAAGGATATAATTCTATGTGACATTATGCCAATGGATGCATGCCATATGTTTTTGGGTATTCCATGGAAGTTTCATAAAAAAATAATACATGATGGTAGACTAAAAACTTATTAAACTATCAAGGATGGAAAAATTTATTCATTAAGACTATTGAAGGTTATAGAAATCAAGTTTTGCAATAGTTCTAAAATTTGTGTGATCTCTAGAAAACAATTCTTGAAGACTATGAAGAAGGGGAAAGTATGTTTTGCTTTCATTACTAAAACCATAGAATATGGAAAAATAAATAAAATGGATTACATACCATACAAAGTGAAGGATTTGTTGGAAGAATATGTTGAAATTCTTTCAAAAGAATTACCTGATGGGTTACCATATATGTGAAGTATTAGTCGTCAAATAGAATTCATACCTAGAGCAAGATTAACAAAAAAGGTGGCCTATAGGATGATACCCATATATAATTAAGAGATGAAGAGATAACTCCAAGAGCTATTATACAAGGGGTTGAGCATAAAGTACTCAAGCCCATGTGTAATACTAGCTATACTAGAACCCAAGAAAAGAGGATAATGGTGTATGTGCACAAACATGGGAGTAATCAATAGAATAAAATATGGATGACTTGATGGATTTTTTGAATGGAGTATAGTAATTCACAAATATTTATTTGAAGAGTGGTTATCATAACATTTGAATCAAAGGATATGAGTGGAAGAATACATTTATGACTAAAAATAACTTGTATTAATGGTTGGTCATACCATTTGGATTGATGAATGCATATAGCATTTTTATGAGGTTTATAAGTGAGGTGTTAAATACTTTTCTTGGTAATCTTATGTTGGTGTACTTTGATGATATTTTTTTTTATAGCAAAATTAAGGAAGAACACCTTATGCATCTAAGGTTAGTATTGCAAAATATGAAGGAGCAATCATTGATCAATTTACAAGAAATGTACTTCTATGAATAAATAATTGGTATCTATTACCAAAATAATTCATGTTATTTATGAATCATAATGATTTACAGTTCATTAATAGGCAAGGAAAATTGAACTAAATACACATAAAATGGGTGGACTATATTCAAATTTAATCATTTATTTTGTAATTTAGAAGTAAGATCTCAAATTGGGTAGTCATTGCCTTGAGTAGAATGAATTTGTTGATGAATATAATAAATATTGAAGTAATAGGTTTTGATACTGTGAAAGACCTTTATGTTGATGATTTCGACTTCAAGGAAGATTAGGAAGCTTGAAAAGACCCTAATTTAGCAGATGGAACACCATGGGATAACAATTATGTATACCACAAAGTTCAATGAGGGAGAACTTGATAAGAGTAAAAAATAGTGGAAAACTAATTGAACATTTTAGAATAGATGAAACTTTGAAATAACTTCATGAAAGCTATTATTGGTCAGGAATAAGTGTAGGTGCATAAATATTTATGTAGAGTTGTCAATTTTATCAAAATGTAAAAGGAAAAAGTTAAAATATTGGATTGTATCAATGATTATTGATACTAGAAAGACCATGGGAAGAGATCAATATGGATATTTTTGTTGGACTACCTTGAATATAAAAGTAGAATGATTCAATTTTTATTGTTTTAGATATATTTTTGAAAATAGAACTTTTTAAGCCTAACAAGAAAACAAATGATGCTACTCACATTGTCAATTTATTCTTTCAATAATTTGTAAGACTAAATGGTTTACCCAAAAAAATTGTATTCAATAGAGATGCAAAGTTTGTAGGAAATGTTTGGCATACCTTGTGGAAGAAGTTGGCTACCAAAATAATTTTTAGTTTAGTTTATCACCCATAAATGGAAGATTCCATTTCAAATTGCATATGAAATTCATCTAGGAGGAGTAGATGAGTTACAAAGTACAACTATTTTGTAGATACCTAGTGTTAAAGTAGAATATTTTGTTGATTACATGTAATATTTACATTTGGTAATGAGAGATGATTTAGATAAAAGTGCCATCAAATATAATAAACATGCTGATATAAAGCGTCCAACACAAGAATTTTAGGTGGGACACTTAGTTTTGGAATATTTGTGAAAGGAAAATTTATGAAAGACACATATGCCAAGATTAATTGGAAGAAGACAGGACCCTATAAGGTCTTGAAAATTTTTGCAGCAAATTCCTATAAAATTGATCTCCCAAAAGCTATAGATATCTCATCTATTTTTAATGTAGTATATTTGTATCCCTATTATGAAAAATTCTCAAGTATTATCGAATATGTGTAAATCAAAATCAAACAACACCAATACAAAAGATAAAGTAACAAAAGCACAATAATAACACAATATTTTACAAGATGAATAAGATATTTATTAACACAAGTGGATCTCAAAATTATACACTCAATGTACCCCAATATGGGGTTTTAAAATGCTTTTATGATATGAATTTACAAATACTAGGGTTCTTTGAAACCCTAGGTCAATACACTGTCGGTGTCTTCTCACTCATCTTCGATCTAAATAAGAGTTACAGGTGGGCTTGTGTATCCTTGGCAGCCCACCCTAGCTTCAAACTATTCTAAAAATATGATTGCTATACCTACAAACATAAACACAACAAAAAGATATTAAAAGTACCTACAAGGGCTCCATTGTGTGAGACCATTAGAAAGATAAAACAACTAAAATCCTAGATTTTGGAGTGTAATACTATAAACACAAAGTATAAAAATGTAAAATAAATACACATAATACTCTTACCTTATCAAAATGCTAATTTTTGTCTCTACTCCTATCGATTATGGTCGCAAGGATGCTCAAACGATGCCCGAGGGTGTTAGGATTTTATATCTACTACGTAAAATACCCAAAGGCATTTTGTGAAGACTATGGATGCACTAGAGAGTTCCAAAAATGTCCATGGGAACTTTTTGTATCCCCACGAGTGCTCTATTGGATATAGAGGGCATTCAAGGGCTAAGGGAAATGTTGTAGAACCATATATGGTATGTGCTCGTTTGGCGATGATAAAAATGAAGTGATGCAATGGTGATGGTGAGTGATAAAAGTAATATCAAAGTGGCTAGGGTAGAAGAGATTGAGGATTTCTCCAAGCACTTAAGATTCTAAAATATTTAATATTCAGCATTTGATTCATCAAAATGACTCATCTTTTATAATCTTCTCTTGAACATGTTAGGGTTTTGATGACACAAAATGAGAGACCGAGATTAAAACATGAGGAATGGTTGAGATTAAGTTTGGGCAAGTGACATAGATTCAGATGGATGGATGGTTGAGATTAAAAGTGATAGATGGCTATGACTAATTTATGTAAATACATATATATTTATTAAATATATATAAATATAATATATAAAATATTAATATTTAAATATATATTAAACAAATACATACATACATACATACATATATATCTATATATATATATATATATATATATATATATATATATATATATATATATATATACATATATATATATATATATATATATATATACATATATATATATATATATATATATATATATATATATATATATATATACATATATATATAATGGATATATATATTTGTTGGACTACCTTGAATATAAAAGTAGAATGATTCAATTTTTATTGTTTTAGATATATTTTTGAAAATAGAACTTTTTAAGCCTAACAAGAAAACAAATGATGCTACTCACATTGTCAATTTATTCTTTCAATAATTTGTAAGACTAAATGGTTTACCCAAAAAAATTGTATTCAATAGAGATGCAAAGTTTGTAGGAAATGTTTGGCATACCTTGTGGAAGAAGTTGGCTACCAAAATAATTTTTAGTTTAGTTTATCACCCATAAATGGAAGATTCCATTTCAAATTGCATATGAAATTCATCTAGGAGGAGTAGATGAGTTACAAAGTACAACTATTTTGTAGATACCTAGTGTTAAAGTAGAATATTTTGTTGATTACATGTAATATTTACATTTGGTAATGAGAGATGATTTAGATAAAAGTGCCATCAAATATAATAAACATGCTGATATAAAGCGTCCAACACAAGAATTTTAGGTGGGACACTTAGTTTTGGAATATTTGTGAAAGGAAAATTTATGAAAGACACATATGCCAAGATTAATTGGAAGAAGACAGGACCCTATAAGGTCTTGAAAATTTTTGCAGCAAATTCCTATAAAATTGATCTCCCAAAAGCTATAGATATCTCATCTATTTTTAATGTAGTATATTTGTATCCCTATTATGAAAAATTCTCAAGTATTATCGAATATGTGTAAATCAAAATCAAACAACACCAATACAAAAGATAAAGTAACAAAAGCACAATAATAACACAATATTTTACAAGATGAATAAGATATTTATTAACACAAGTGGATCTCAAAATTATACACTCAATGTACCCCAATATGGGGTTTTAAAATGCTTTTATGATATGAATTTACAAATACTAGGGTTCTTTGAAACCCTAGGTCAATACACTGTCGGTGTCTTCTCACTCATCTTCGATCTAAATAAGAGTTACAGGTGGGCTTGTGTATCCTTGGCAGCCCACCCTAGCTTCAAACTATTCTAAAAATATGATTGCTATACCTACAAACATAAACACAACAAAAAGATATTAAAAGTACCTACAAGGGCTCCATTGTGTGAGACCATTAGAAAGATAAAACAACTAAAATCCTAGATTTTGGAGTGTAATACTATAAACACAAAGTATAAAAATGTAAAATAAATACACATAATACTCTTACCTTATCAAAATGCTAATTTTTGTCTCTACTCCTATCGATTATGGTCGCAAGGATGCTCAAACGATGCCCGAGGGTGTTAGGATTTTATATCTACTACGTAAAATACCCAAAGGCATTTTGTGAAGACTATGGATGCACTAGAGAGTTCCAAAAATGTCCATGGGAACTTTTTGTATCCCCACGGGTGCTCTATTGGATATAGAGGGCATTCAAGGGCTAAGGGAAATGTTGTAGAACCATATATGGTATGTGCTCGTTTGGCGATGATAAAAATGAAGTGATGCAATGGTGATGGTGAGTGATAAAAGTAATATCAAAGTGGCTAGGGTAGAAGAGATTGAGGATTTCTCCAAGAACTTAAGATTCTAAAATATTTAATATTCAGCATTTGATTCATCAAAATGACTCATCTTTTATAATCTTCTCTTGAACATGTTAGGGTTTTGATGACACAAAATGAGAGACCGAGATTAAAACATGAGGAATGGTTGAGATTAAGTTTGGGCAAGTGACATAGATTCAGATGGATGGATGGTTGAGATTAAAAGTGATAGATGGCTATGACTAATTTATGTAAATACATATATATTTATTAAATATATATAAATATAATATATAAAATATTAATATTTAAATATATATTAAACAAATACATACATACATACATACATATATATCTATATATATATATATATATATATATATATATATATATATATATATATATACATATATATATATATATATATATATATATATATATACATATATATATATATATATATATATATATATACATATATATATATATATATATATATATATATATATATATATATATATATACATATATATATAATGGATGGTTGTGATTTGAGGACACATGGATGACAAGTGGCTAGATTTTGGTATATACAACATGAAAATTGATTTTCTAAAAAAAAATTAGATAGTGTAGTTGCTAGAAAAAGAAAGGGAATAAATAGAGATAGTGATAGACTCTAGAGTGGCCAAAAAATAAGAAGCAAAATATATTATGAATATTTGGTCAAGTGGAAGAACTAGACAATTGATGCAACAACATCGATGAATGCTTTTGAGATTGCTAAGCATGACATATCAGTTATAAATATTAAAAAATATTTACAAGCTTTTGCTCATGAAACATTTTCTCTTACCTGATATATATGACATGTGAGCATCCAAGAAATTTAACTTTTGGTTTTTTAATGTTATGGTTATGGACATGTACGCTTGGTAGCCATTCTAGTAACTATCATCCTTGTGTATAAAACTACAAGAGGAGAGAATAAGGATAGGATATGTGCATAGAGAGAAATAAAAGAAGAGGAAGGAAGAAAGGAATGAAAATATTTTTAGTTACATATAAAAAGGAGAAAATATTGTAATATACAACAGATTGTCACATTGGTAATGATATTAACTTTCCACCTCAAATTTGTTTTGGGAATGGTGAATGCATTATATTTTTTGAATTTGTATGTTGTAGTGTTTAGAATTGTGTATGTGGGTTTGTAGGTGAGAGTGAAATTTGCAAGTTTGAGTGAATACTGTATTTGAGGGAAAGAAACAAGATATCAATTCCAAAATAAAGGTAATTGACATCTAATTCTTGTCATCACATGAATCAATGAGTGCTATCAAGGAAGTTTCATCTAGTGCATACCATCAAGGAAGTGTTGACATAGGAAGCGTTTTCTAGTGTATTCCATAAAGGAAGTAGCAAGTGTTGTATGGTGCATGCTATCAAGGAATTATCATCTATTGCATATCATCATGGAAGTGTCGACATGGCAAGTGTAGTCTAGAAAATTTCATCAAGAAAGTGTTGATGTGTTGATAATTTGTGCTACTTGCAGAGGTCATCCTTCAATGGATACCCTTCACATATCTGAATCACTTTGTTAATATTAGGAACAAAGATATAAAAATGTTTATTTAAAATATCTTAGAGAATATTATATTATTTGGCATCTTGTAATTATTTGATATTTTATAATCACTTGATATTTATAGTTATTAGGAGGTTAATAAAGTATTTCCCCCATTAATGCACACACCTTCCATGAGATTGAGAGCATATTAAGAGAAAATTGAAGTTGAAATATCAAGGATTGAAGTCTCTCAAATATGAATAGACTCCATGCAAAATATATGTATATAATTGGCAAGATTATAAGAGATGCATATAAAAAATTAAAATAATCAATAGAAATTAGCGTGTTGTCATTTATATTATTTATTGGGTGTATTATAATATGTGTCCTTGAATGATTATATTGTGTATGATCTATGTTATTGCATGATCATTTAATTTTTTAATCTACCCCAAATCTAACATTTGGTATCAGATCATGGTTTTGCACCCTTGAGAAAATTATTTAATGGAAGGGATAACCATCGCCATTAGATGACACAACCTTTGAGTGTGTAAGGTATTGCTAATATATCACCATTTCATACACTTAATTTGTTACCTCCCATAAGTTAGAAATAATACTTCTTCATAATACTGATTAAAATAAGTCCATATACTATTTAAAAAATTTGTCTGACATATCTATTTCTCACTTTCTCCAAAATTAGACATTCTTTGTTAATATCCTCTAAAGTGAATTAATTATAAATAATATATAATTAATTAGTGCTCTATATACCATCTAGCATGTTGTCACCTTAGAGTATTGTTGAAACAAGAAGGGAAAATACCTCATATATAACATCTAGAATAGTTCCCAAAGTATGTTATAACAAGCTGAAATAGCCACTTTTATTGTGCAATTAGTTCAACCTAACTAAATTCTATTATAAAAAACTAAAATAGCTAATGTTATTGTGCACTTATTTAAATATACCATAATAATCTAAATACATCACAACTATGAATTAGTGTGTCTAAGTATTCAATTACTAAAGCATCCAAGTCGTTAAAAAATATGTGTAAAGCTATATTAAAAATAAGGAGAAAATATTATCTATGTCCTAGATAATAAAAGTACAATTGATTACATCAAGCAAAGAACAATTGAAGAAATTTCAATTTAGAACCAAATTGCAAGGAAAAAATCTTAATGTCCAAAATAGACCAGGCCTAGAAGAAGAACAAATTTTAGATAGAGCCATATAGGAAAGAGAGAATCTAACACTTAAAGACATGCCAAATAAAATATAGTATTACCATGTGATAAATACCTCAATAATATTTCCACAACTAGAAAAAACATCTAGTTATTTTTTCCATACTGTATCCCCAAGTTTTGAAAGATGTGACACCGTTGAAGCTTGATTTAGAGGGAAATAAGAAGTCAAAAATTTAATGCCCAATGTAAGGCACATTAAAATTATTTGCTTCTAGTTTTATTCATCAAAGCATATGGTGGAGACTTGGTGTTTAAAAGGAAAATTAAAATTTTAAAGGGACATGTTAAAAGGTTGAGGGAATAAAGGATTTAATTTTTATATGAAGGAAAATTAAAAGGGGGCATATTATAAAAGGGGGATATATTTATTTGTATTGAATAATTAGGGTGTCAAAATTAATTTATAGGTAATATTTTTGGGAAGTGATGAGTTTATATTTTTGAGGAAAAAAATTAGAAGAGTTAATTATTTGAAAATGACGCTTTCAATATTTTTGGAGATGTAGGTATTCAAGTGCATTTTACAAACATTATTGAGGTGAGTTTTTTTAGTAGTATCAAATATTAGATATTATATATAAAATAAAAACACAAGAAACCCTAGCCATCTAAAACATAAAACTCTTTATCACAAATTCTTAGTTGCTCATGGCTAAGAAAGTGTCTAGATCAAAACAATAAAGGGAATATAAAAAAATCAAAAAAATATGATTTAAATTAAAATTGTTTGGTATCCAAATATAATAAAATAAAGAATTAAAAAAATACTATTTGGAATCATATTCAAATTAAAATTATGAAGGTACTCCAAATAAGGTGTGGAAATATCTATAGCCCTATCTATTCATGATGATTTACAAAAATAATGTGAAATAATAGAGAAAATTAACGATAATCTCATGTTGAAATATGTGTGTTATGATACATGTAATATATTTTAGAGGATAGATGTAAATTGTGATACTAACAATATTATACAAGGAATAGATGTATCAAGTAAAACTAGGGATTCAAACATTGTTCATGAAAATGTTTGTGTTGACAGTATAGAGAGTACTTGTTTTATCTAAAATATAGACAAGTATAGTTATATATGTGTTAACCAAGGATAGTAACAAGGGTAATAATAAGGATAGTTCTATATGTGTTAACCAATTGAAGTATTTATATATTAATAGGGATAGTTATAGTATTAATAAATGATTTTAACAATTTGTGATATTCAAATATAGCTAGTATAGAAATCTGGATGATGATAAATTTAGTTATTTTGAAAGGTATACAAAATGAATTGGTTCAAAATGTTAAGAAAATAGGATTTATTTACTTTATATTGGTTGAAAAAATAGGGTTTTAAAAAGGACACTAACCCTTTTACATAAGAGTATTTATCGTATTGGAAAATAAAAACCACAACCAACAAAAGATATTATAGAGAAAACATACACCTTTCCTCCTAGGAAATATAATGCTAAAGTCAAACAGGGAAGCATAAGTCCCCCATTTTTGTAGAGAAATATGGGGAATTCATTGAAGACTCTCCCAGTAGTACCCATAAAGTTAAACTAGAATATGCTTCAATGTGATCCTCCTCTCAAAAAGGATCTCCTTTATGCGGCTCCTCCAAGCCTTCCAACCATATCCAGTAGTGTGTGTGCATCCCCTTTATCACTAAGAAGGGTCATGTGCAGGAACTAGACAATATTATGAGAAAAATATCACAAGCCACCAAAATGAATGCTTCTTTGCTACAACAAGATACTATCATGCTACAGGAGTTTTATAGCTAGTTCAAAAGTGATGAACCAATGACATTGTTGACTCCTCTATTCCTAGAATGGATAGTTGATGGTTTTTTAACCTTGGTTGGGGTCCTTTTTGTGGTTGTATCTTTGCTCATTTAGGTGGTCCACCTAGTTTGGAGAAACCCTCTTTTGCTTGTGGGAAAAAATCTCCCTTGCTAATATTTTTGTACAAGGTTTGGGGATCCTTTCAAAATCTCTTCCTCCAAATAATAAAAAAAATATAATGCTTAAGTAACACTATTACAATAAAAGTATTACAAGATAACACCAAACTAGTCTGGTCTTAATTTAAGCATTGTCCTTCAATTTAAGCACTTGATCTTCCTACAATAGAAAATATCAGCTCTAAAATTCTTTCTAAATTGATTCACTACCCATTGCTTTTATGGGGTATTTAATCCTTGAATATTCCATGATATGATTTTCATTTTCTATAAGATTATGGTATTTTCCCCCCATTCAACCACAATGTCTATTGTGTGTCATTGACTACTTCATGGGTTGCTTTCCTACTTTTCACCTCTACATTTTTGGGTTTTCTTGGATTTTTACCACTTCCTAGACCTATTATTGTTTTGGTACTTCTACTTCTTTGTATAGAACTTATGGCCCCCTTGTTTTGTTTCTCTACTAGAAACATGATTTGTTGTTTCATAATATATTTTTTACTCTTCTTCATTTTTATTTTATTCACTACCTCTTGGAAGCCATCTTATTATTCTAAAGAGGACCAAATATCCTCTATTTCTCCTTCTCATTCATTGGGTAATACTTCACCCTCTTCACCATCCCATAGAGTCTCTCTTACCACTTCCTCCTCTTCCCCTTCTTGGATAACTATGTTTCCTCACCCTCTAAAATCTGGTTTATTTGATTGGGAGTGTTTTATTATTGATTTATCTCTTGGATAACCAATTGGTTTTGATCTAGTTGTTGATGGGCCAGATTCCCTTCATCATCTCCTTCTTTTACTATTTCCTATTAATTAGGTCACATAGAAATTCAAACTTATTTTAATTATCTTATCTTATTTTGGAAGATTTTCCTTTCTCCAATAGAGATAATTTTTCTTCTAACTAAAATTATTTTCTCTTCCATATTTGAGCATTTCCCTTATTATTTGACTCTTCCCTCTCTGAAAATTTTACTTGTAAGTACACTTCCTTCTTACAACCATAAAAATATTGTATTTAGGATCCATATTGTATTTCTTGTGTCGAAACTCCATTTGAGACCAATTTGATTGTAATACGTAAGGGTTTTGTGAGATCTGCATTCACATAGAAATGAGAAAAAACCATCCTTGTTTTTGCCCTTGTTTTTGGATCAAAAGTATTAAATTTTCCCATTTATTTCACTATTCCTCTAAAAATATCTTCATCCCAAAATTCATCACAAGTCCAGGTCTTCAAACCCAAAGAGGGAACATATTAATATTTCTTGTATCCAAGTAAAAGTCTAGAGTTCATTTTCTTATATGCACACCTTTCCACCCAAAAAATCATGGCCTTTTCAATAGGATTGAACTCATATATTTCTAACTTTTAAAATTGAATAATAAAAAACCCTTGTTCAATGGCACAATTTCCAATATACCTTTTCTTACAATTTTTTATCTACCCATTTCCTGCTTGTATCCAAGTCTGGATGGATACCCACAATTTTTCCAACCAAATATTTTTCTCTTTCTTTAGAAATTATTTGAATTATAGGTTGTGGGATCCTTAGAACTGGGAGTTCCTCCTCTATTATTGAATCCAAGTCAAAGCTTTCCCTTTCTGGGTTAACTACTCCCATAAATAAATTTTCCCATGATTGATGTGCTTCTAGATCTAGAGGAACTATTCCTCCCTGATCTACTTCCTTATTGTTAGTCTCCTTAGAAGTTTTCTCCTCAAAATTTCTCTCCATATTTGTCCCATGTTGTAAGAAAAAAATAGTGATACAAGTTGAGGAAAATGTGGGTAAGGTATGAAAGAGTTCATTTTACAAAAATAAAGCCAAAATGTGAAGGCCTTGGATATATAGGATAAGCAAGTTATAGTGAATTTATGACAATTATCACTAATATAAGTTTTGTGATAGGGAAACTTATGATAAGTAACAATCAATTTGTGACAAGTATTTATTATAGTCATTATGGAAAATATGAGCATGCATTAGAAAAAATTTATGACTTTAATTGTTGTGAACTTTGTGAAAGGAATATTCATTCCCAAAGATATTATCAAAAGAAAAAATACTTGTATATTATATATGAATTAAGTTTTAAAAAATGGGATAAAATAAAGGTAATATTAAGTTATTTTTCTAAAATATTTTGTTGTATAAAAAAAGTAATGACATTGTAGTAATAAAACCTACAAGCAATAAAAACATATGTTTAAAGAATTCAATGATATATTCAATGATACTTTTCAAAGGTATTGACCTAATTTAGAAGGTGACATACAAAAAAAGTTTAAGATAAAACCAGAAAGCAAGAGCTAGAGCTAGAGTCATAAAAAAGTATTTAAACCAAATAATGTAATACAAAGAGGTGTTAAAGAATATTAAATTATTTAATATCTTGTAATTATTTGAAATTTTGTAATAATTTGATATTTATAACTATTGGGAGGTTAAAAAAATATTTCACGCATGAATAGACACATCTTCCATGATATTTGGAGGAGGTAAAGAGGTAATCGAAGTTTAAATGTAAAGGATTGAGGAGTATCTCAAATATTAAGAGACTCCATTTAAAATCTATATATATTACTGACAATATTATGAGAGATATATCAAAAAACTAAGGAACATCAATATGTGAAGAACACAAGCTTATAATGAGAGGGGGGTGAACAATATAAGATAAAACTCTTACTTTTATTTCCAAAGTAGTACTATCCAATATTATCAATTGCAATAATGAAACAATGCACATATCATCACACACATAAGAGAAATATTTAATGTGGTTCACCCAATGTGGGCTACATCCACAAATAAAATATTTCTTATAAATTTTCTCAACAATTCTCTTGGGAATAAATTTCCTATTACAATATTTATGGGCACCAACACAAAGGAGACACCAATCCCCTATGCTCAAGTTTTTGGACACCACTCCACAAGAGACACCAATTCCCTCTGCTTTGGTTTTGTGGACACCACTCCATAGGAGACACCAATCAACTCTACTTCTGGTTTTGTAGACACCACTCCACAGGAGACACAAATCCCCTTTCCTCTTGGTTTTGTGGACACCACTCTATAGGGGACACCAATCTTGTCTGCTTATAGTTTTGTGGACACCACTCCATAGGAGACACCAATCACCTATACTTCTAGTTTTGTGGACCTCTATCCATATGATACACCAATCCCCTTTGCTTTGGTTTGTGTACCTCTATCCATAGGAGACTCCAATCCACTTTGCTCTGGTTTTCTCCAAAGCCTAGTCATAAGGCTTGCTTAAATATACTCCAAACCTACTCACAAGGCTTACTCACAACACTGCTCAAACCTACGTCAAGCATACACACAAGGCTTGCTAAAATCTACTCCAAGCCTACTCTCAACTTTGCTTAAATCTGCTTCAAGCCTACACACAAGGCTTGCTCAAATCTACTCCAAAACCTACTCTCAAATCTGATCAAATCTACTTCAAGCCTACACACAAGGCTTTATCAAATTTTCTCACCAAACCTACACAATATGCTCCAAATATACACACAAGGCTTGCTCAAATATACTTACAAACCTACTCAAATTTTCTCCAAGCCTACACACAAAGCTTTCTCACAACTCTACTCCAAAATCTGCTCTCAACTCAGCTTAAATCTACTTCAAGCCAACACACAAGGCTTGCTCAAATATGCTCACCAAACCTACTCAATATTCTACAAGCCTACACACAAGGCTTGATCAAATATACTTACCAAACTTAGTCAAATTTACTCCAAGATTGCACACAAGGCTCGCTCACCAAAACCTACTCTCAAATCTGCTCCAAGCCTATACACAAGGCTTGCTCAAATTTTCTCATCAAAACCTTCTTAAATTTGCTATTATATCCTTATCAAACCTGCTCATATCTTGTATACAAACAATGTTCATCTATTCCAAAATATTGTATAATGATGTCATCAAGTGCTTTATCTAATCTTCAATGTGCTTTCTTCAACTAAAGCATTTTAGAATTATTCTACCCAAAATTTGTTTAACCTCTTGAATATATAGAGAATGATATGCACTAATAAATGCATAATATGTTCTTCATATACATTAAGTATATAAATTTCACATGTCTCACATTTATTGCATTCTAAAGGTAGCTCTAGTCTAACACTTGATAACTGACTTGGTTATTGTTGCATTGCACCTTACTTCAAAACCAATCACAATGCACAAGGCCTTCTCATCTACTCATAAAATTAATCATGAATAATGCACAAGTTTATTATTTTCATCTACTCACAAATTCAATCACGAAGATGCATAAATTTGCTTTCACAAAACTAATATATAACTCTTGCACTTTCATTTCCAATATCACTCAAAACCAATGCACAAGTTTTCTCTCAAAACTGATCTATAAGTTTCATCAATTTATTTCAAATTTCAAACATAACCAATGCACACCATTCATATCAAACCCTTGCACATATATCACCAATTTCATTCAAGCAATTGCACAATAAATCAATCCTTATGCCTCCAAACATATGACAACTCAATATTTTTTCTTCAACCAAAAACCACCTAGAGAAGGAGTTAGATCAACATACCTCTAAAACTACCTTGATGATGATGTGCCTTCAAAACCTATCTTAACAAACTGATTTTCTTTTCTAGTGCCACTTCAAGAACTGGTTAGAAAATCTCCTTTTCAAATCATCCACATTAACCTTCCCAAAAATATGCACAATAAATTTTTAAAATAATACCTTATATCTCCTTTTAGAATATGCAATATTATATCTTTCAAATAATCCACAATACAACTTATATCCCTTTTTCTAACATGCAATAATCACACTTTTCAAACAATATCAAAACCACTTTGTATCTAATTTTCACATGCCAAAAATTACACTTTCAACTAGTCCTTAATACATCTTATATCTCCTTTTCATAGATAGTATAAAAATAAAAATTTCCCTTTGTTTTATCAACAGCTAACCAGTGACTATATCCTTCTCTCACAATTTTTTTATCCTTATTTTGATCAACACGAGTCCAATGAACTATATCATTTCATATAAAAAATTAAATCAAAATTTTGGTGCCCATACCTCAACCAACAAGCCCCACGAGCACAAGAATAATCAAAACCATGACCTCTGCCAATGCAACATCCAAGCCAAGGCTTGGTAACCATCTAGGCTACCCCAGTAGGTAGTAACCACAATGCATCATGAAATATTTTAAGCACTCCTTTGTCCAAAAGCATTTTTCCAATTTACCAAGAAAAACATAACCTACCCAAATTTGACCCTACAACCTTCCTGCCCCCACGACCTTAGTGGTAGCTCAGTTACCAACTGGGCTAGCAACCCGGTTGAAACAAAATATACAACACTACTGATTTATCTCCTTCATCATGCTCTCCAAGGCAATAAAACACATCAAAACTGATGCCAGTGAGTTTCAAACCTCACACCTTCTTCCTCATAGTGACTTGGCACAAGTCAAACCACCGCTTGGGCTACCTCAGCATATGACATCAAGGGGCTACACTTCTCCTCCTTATTTTTTCTTATTCACATTTATAGCAATGAATTATCTTCTAATATAGGCTCTCCAACCTTAGACGAACCAATTTTTAGTGCATTTTTTATATGCATATGCCTCCTTTCACAATGACATGAGTGCTCATATTTTACTTTTTTATTTTTGAATTTCATATAGCCTCTAATAATTTTGGTGCTCTTTCTTTTTAAGCCTGTTTTTTATTATAATATTTTAAATCTAAAAGATTTAAATATTATAATATTTAAACATTTGGCCCTTGGAAATAAATATTTGTCTTTAAACCTTTGCCTCCTCTTGTGGTCTTTAAATATTTTTCAAGAAATTATAATAAAACATTTTAAACCTTGTCCTTCTTCATAATATTTAAATTTGACATTTAAATATTATTAATCCTTCTCTTAGAAAAATACTTTGGAGATATACCTTGCTTTTTTATTTTTTCCATTTCTTGCAATTCATCAAAACCATGGGGAATATTTTTGCCTTGACTATCATGCAACTTTGAAATCAATGAAAACTCAATATTTCTAACAATATTCCCCTTCATCATTGATGGAAAACCTTAAAAAAAAATATATCCTTTTACTGCAAATGAATTCCAATATTGTTGCCCCTCACTGAATTATCTCCCCCTTTGACATCAATGGCAAAGGGCTCCTTGGTACTAAGAATAAGATAATTTATCATAGCCTCATCACCACCTCATTTCCTTGAGGTGATTAATTATGGGATGGGAGTAAATCTACTCCCAAATTACAATGCTCTTCTTCTTTTCCAATCTTTTTCCAAACTTTTAAAGTCATACCTCTTTGAACATTTTGGCTATCCTTCTTCTTGCTTGTCTTTGGAAGCTCCAAAAATTATGTTCTCTATGCCCAAAATTCTTGCAATTGTAGCAATTGATTTTTTAGTCCTTGAAAGGTGCAAATGAATTCTTGGTGAAGATATAATCATTCTTACCATAAAACCTCCAATGTATAGGTTTATGACCAAAATTATTGCAATTGAAACACATGATGTTGCAGTCCTTGGAAAGTGCAAGTGACTTGAAAATTCTCTTGTTGAAGCCATAATCATTTTTATCATGAACGAATGCATACCTTTATGACCAAAATTATTACATGAGAAACAATAAACTTGGAAGAAATATTGATCTTGCCTTGATATCATGGTTATTTCTTTGCTTATCTTGTGATGGTCCATGTTCCTTAATGATTATTTGTTTGCTTCCTCTCTGATACTACAATTTTCAATTTATTAGTATAGGTCTTAGGCTCTTCTTCAAATACCTTCTTTGATGCTTTTTTATTTATTTTGAGATTGACTCCTCTTCTTTACCTTCATCATAACCAAGTCCAATATTCATAAATGGATATCTCTGTGTTTTGATAATATCATCCAAATCTTTTGAGCTTTTTCTAAACTGATATATCTTATTATTGAATTTCTCAAGTCCCTTAGAATGTTAGCTTCATATTCTAGTCTTTCACATTCTAGTTATTTTTCCTTTTATTGTTCAGTTATACCTTCTTCAACTTTATTTGCCTCTTCATCCTTCACTTTTAAGTCTATGATATCTTGTAGGAACTTTATCTTTGTTTCCTCATCCTCTTGAACCTGAGACTTCAATTTTGAATTCTTATTTCTAACCATTTTCAATTCTCCAAGAGCAGCAATAAGTTCCTCTTCTATGTTAACCATGGTTTCTTCTTCATTTTCTGAATATTTCTCCTTTTCTATATATTTAATCACAAGACCATATTCTTTCTCTTCTTCTTGGTCTTTGAAAACAGGAGCATCTTCATTGTATTCTATGGCCAAAAATAGGATTTATTCTTTTCACTATCAGAGAATTTCTCATCACTATCACTTGAAGCACTGCTTTCTTCTGCAACATAGAAACTCTTCTTGTGTCTTTGAAATATCTTCTTATCATGCTTGCCTTGGCCATGCCTACTTTTTTTCATAATAAAACTTTATTTCCTTATTTTTCTTGTAATATTTTTCTTCTTCACTGCTACTACCTCCATTTTATGGATAATTAGCTGCATACTAACCAATGTTACCACATATAAAAAAATTCATAGTCTTTATACTTTTTTTTTTTCTTGGACCCTTCTTATTTCTTCTCGCAAAGTTAGCCTCTTCTTCACTACTTGATTTATCACTTTATTATTTTTCTTTATCCTTTTCCTTATTTGAAGCTTTGAATGTTGACTCTTTTTTTGATGTTTGTTCTTTTTTTGTCTTCATCTCATAGATTGTGAGATTCCATGTACCTCATCCATGCTTAAAGTTTTGAGATATTTCATCTCTTCTATTGCTAAAACCTTTGCATCATACCTCATAGGGAGTGACATCAATATTTTCTGAACAATAGTAGATTTATCAATATTTTCTTCAAGTCCACGATGTTAGAATATGTTATGCATATTACATTATTAGGATAAATAAAAATAGCGCTCATAGGCGCTCTCCAGGTTGGTTGATTAACCACCAATTGGTTAGAACCAATTCATAACCACATTGTAACCTTTATATTTGAAATCAATGAGAATGGAATTTACTTCGCCAAATTCAATATGGCATCAGAGCTACGGATGACAGACAGTCGACAGACCTGAGGACGAACAAAGGACGACGGACAGCCGACAGACCTGAGGACGGACAAAGGATGGCAGACAGCCGATGGGACCCGAGGACATATGAAGTAGATAGACCAGACAAACAACAGATAGAACACATAGACCAAGGCACACAAGCACGTGTGGCACGTAGACGGAGGTTCGAGGACAAGGGTCAATAGTTGCGGAGGCCAAAAAGGGTGGGATTGGTTGCCCGAAGGCAACCTAAAGCTTAACTGCTTTCTACCCAATTTAAAACCTCCCACAGTGGCTGCACAGGCCATGTGGGATTAATGTTTTTTTTCCCTTCTCCGCCCGTGACACTGTTGATTAGTTATGAGTTTCCTATAGTGTTTCATCGGGCCGTCTAGCTCCCATGGTAAGCGCGGTCAATATTTGGCGGCAGGTTGCAGTTTCGAATCCCTTAAGGGGTTTCTTTTCCACTATGATGGCGGGATTGATTTTTTTTTGACACCCATGATTTTGTGATGCCCGCACGGCACGGTTGACACCCGCACGACACCATTGATGCCTGTGACGTGCAGTTGACATCCAATGTTGTCGGTTGATGCCCGCCATGTCCTTTTGATGCCCGCAAGGCCTCTTTGATGCCCTAAAATAGCATAATTGATGCCTTGAAGGCTCAAGGGTTATTTTTTCAGGTATTTTTTCCACTTCCTGTCTATTTTTTTGCAAATTGAAGGGGGGAAGATTTCACATGATTCATTTGCAAAATTGTCAGATAAAGGGGGGAAATCAAACCATTTTGGTAGAATAATTGCCAAATTGGTAATAGGTGCTAAAATTTGTGGGCATTTATGATTGTTTTTTTTGCATTTAAATATTCTATTTTCTTGCATTCACAATCATAAATTAAACAAAATATAAGACCCCAAATTTATACCCTATTTGTGCAATTTATTGCACAGCAACATTCGATATTTGAGATACCTCTGGTCCACACTTACAGGTAATGCTATCGTGCTTTGGACTACTGTATTTGCCGCCTAATATAGCTGCAAAAATGACGTCTGAGCTTGTTCTCTATAAATCTTTAGGGATAAATAAGGCAAACCAATTTTTTTTTTTTCCATTTCATACCCACATCGTGATTGTTGTTAGGCGTAAATCCTAACGAAAGTTTTTGTTTCCAAAGTGTTTAGGGGAAGTTACGCTCCATGCATGCGAAATAAAACTTTCTATGGTAGGTGTCATTAACAACACGATGCCCTTTCAGTATTGCCTATGTTAAATATATTGTGATTCTCATATGTACTTATAGTCTCCCTCACGTAAGGGCGAGCACATATCGAGTAGTATAATGTTCTTATATACCTATAGTTTCCCTCACGTAAGGGTAGGTACATATTGAATGGTTACAGTATAAATATCTGGCAGGTATATAGAAAGGGAGACCAAATTGGTGATATAAGGAACCTTCATAATGGCCACAATTCATAAGTATCTCTCAGATTCACAATTGTTGAAAGGTCCTAACTTTGTTCCATGGAATACAAAGATGAAAGCCATACTTTAGTTGGAATATTTGTGGGATGTAGTGACTGGTACTGCAAAACATCCTCAGACAACAGGGATAGATCAAGATGCTTGGGATAAGAAAGACAAGAAGAGTCTCGTGTTTATCTTGCTTGCTACTACAGATGAGGTGCAACCTCATATTTGTGATGCAAAAACTAGTAAGATAGCCTGGGATGCCCTGATCATAGTATATGAGGGAAAGAATCAATCCACTATTCTCCATATTCAAACTCAACTACATAATCTCAGTATGAATTCTGGAGAAACAGTTGACATATTCCTTTGTAGAGTGGCTGACTTGAAAGCAAAATTGAATGCTATGGGAAAACCGGTGGATGATGATGTCTTGAACTCTATCATCTTGAGAGCATTACCAAATTCCTACAAGATGTTGATAACTTCACTCAATGTTTCTGGTAGACAAGTATCATTTGTGGAACTGGTAAACTTGCTTCAAACTGAGGAGGCAACTCAGGTCCAGAAATATGATGTGCCAAATAATGCTCTTTCCACACAAAAAAGTGGTAAAAAGCAAGGCCAGTTTCAAAAATGGGGTGGTTCTTCCAAAGGAAAATGGAAGCAAACTCAGCAAAAATATACAAAATATTGCAAAATTTGTGACATGAATAACCATGACACCAATAGGTGTTGGTTCAAAAACAAGAAACCCAATGAAAGAGGTCCACAAAAGAAGGGCAAGAACAAGCAAAAATACCATAAGCATAAGCAATCTAAAGGCCATGTTTCTTATGCTGACTCCAACTCAAAATCAAATTCTCCTGGATTTGATTCATATTCTGACTCTGAAAGAGCACACAAGGTGCTCATGACTCATACTTCGTCTTCCCAGATAGATGATGTATGGTATATTGATTCAAGAGCTAGCAAAAACATGACTGGGGACAAATCATGGTTTGATACTTTTGTGGAGAAAGAGGGTAAGCCAGTTACTATTGCTGACAATCAAGTATATCAAGTAAAGGGTGAAGGGGATATTTTTGTGTCCCTTCCTGATGGTAATTGTCAAATTGAGAAAGTTCTCTATGTTCCAGGCTTAGCCAATAATCTGCTTCAATCACACAAATGTTGGATAGAAACATGGAGGTCATGTTTCGAGTTGTCAAAGGCAAGAAGAGATGTTTTATCACACACAGTGGTAAACATGTTGCAACCGGATCTTACAAACATGGCTTGTTTATTCTCGATTCCCTTTAAACTCCACATGTTGCCTTTGCTGCAACTACAAAGGAGGCCACGTCTCTCTGGCATCGACGATATGGGCACCTCAATTTTGGATATTTGCTTGAATTACACAAATATGAGATGGTGAAAGGTCTTCCACCCCTCTCATCTATCTTTCTAGTTTTCTCAGATTGCTTAGCAGGGAAGCAACATCGAGTACCTTTTAAGGCTAGCTCCTCTCGAGCTAAAAACCCTTTAGAGCTGGTACATACCGATCTGTGTGGTCCTATGCCAACCAGCTATGGTGGGAAAAAGTATTTTCAACTATTTTTTGATGATTACTCATGAAATATGTGGGTTTTATTTCTTCAGTTGAAATCAGAGGCATTTCTCTACTTTCAACAATTCAAGAAACTTGTTGAGGAGTCGGGATGTTTGATAAAAACCCTCTGCTCAGATCGAGGGGGGAATACACCTTTGAAGAGTTTTTAGAGTTCCTTAAAAAACATGGGATAAAAAGATGACTGACTATAGCCTATACACCTCAGCAAAATGGAGTTACAGAAAGAAGAAATTGTTCCATTATGGAAATGGTTCGATGTATGCTAAAGGGAGCATATCTTGAGGATCAATATTGGGCAGAAGCAGTAAACACATCATTATATCTCCTAAATAGAGCACCCACTAGAGCTCTACAAGGAGAAACACCACAAGGAGCATGGAGTGGTAAGAAACCTTCCATTTCTCATCTAAGGGTGTTTGGATGTAAAGCATTCATGCACATTCCAAAATAGAAAAGGAAAAAGCTGGATGAGAAAACCCTAAAGTGTATCTTTCTTGGCTATGATGAGTACTCAAAAGGTTATTGATTGATTGATCCTAAGACCAAGAAGACACATGTAAGTAGAGATGTATTTGATGAAGCTCTCACATCAAAAGACATATCCAAAACTATATACCTAGATGAAGAAGAGACTAAGAAGGAGGTTCAACTTCCACAGTTAAAACAGAAAGTTCCAAAATGGTATACTAGCACTTTGAGAGATGCTAAGTTGAAATTCCTTCCAGATCTATCTCTTGATAGGCCATGTACTCACAGTATGACTCAACAGATGAGAGTAGGGGAATCTACTTCAGATGTTGATGAACTTTGTCAACACTTTGATGATTTGTCAGTGGGTACAAAAAATGATAGAGTAGAAGATGAGGATGGAGAAAAAATTATATGTCTACATTGAATACAAATGAACCCACAACGGTTCAATCTGCACTTGATAAGCCATAGTGGAAAGAGGCCATGGATGTAGAACATAAGTCTCTCCTTAAAAATAATACTTGGAAGTTAGTCGATCTGCCAATAGGAAAGAAACCCATAGGCTACAAATGGGTGTTCAAAGTGAAGTATAAGGCAGATGGATCTATTGATAAGCATAAAGCCCGACTTGTTGCAAAGGGATATGCTCAGAAAGAAGGCATAGATTATGAAGAGACTTTTGCCCCTACTACAAAAATGACTACCATTCGAGTACTTTGTTCCATGGGAGCTCAGTTTGGGTGGAAATTGCATCATATGGATGCTAAAAGTGCCTTCTTGAATGGTGACTTACAATAAGTATACATGACTCAACCAGAAGGATTCGTGGTTGAGGGGCAAGAACAAAAAGTATGCAAGTTGATCAAATCCTTGTATGGGCTAAAACAAGCTCCTCAAGCTTGGTATATCAAGATAGACAGTCACCTTGTGCAGCATGGTTTCATAAGAAGTCCTTCAGATGCAAATCTCTATATTAAGAAAAATGGTTCTGATATAGTGATTCTTGTACTCTATGTAGACGATCTAATCATCATAGGAAGCTCATAAAGAATGATTGACTTAGTGAAAAATGACTTGAAGCAATCATTTGAAATGACAGATCTAGGACTTCTACACTATTGTCTTGGTTTAGAAGTTACTCAACAAAATTTTCATATTAGAGTAACACAAAAGAAATATGCCAAGACTTTAGTAGAAAAATATCGGATGACTAACTATAAGTCAAAAGCAACTCCAATGGAGCAAGGACTTAAGTTATCCTGATATGATGAGTCACCTCAGGTAGATGGTACTCTCTATCGCCAGTTGATTGGGAGTCTCCTATATCTGACTAATACCAGACCAGATCTCAGTTTTACTGTGGGATATCTTTCAAGGTTCATGCAAGAGCCTAAGATGAATCACTAGAAAGTGACAAAAAGAGTTCTTCATTACATTCATGGTAGTACAAATTATGGTCTAGAATATAGAAAGAATAATAATTTTTTCTTACTGGGATACATAGACTCGGATTATTTTGGATCTATTGATGATCGTAAATCCACTTCTAGATATGTTTTTCATCTAGGATCTTGGCCTATCTCATGGCACAGTAAGAAGCAGCATGTGGTTGCTTTATCTTCTACAAAAGCATAATATCGTGCATCTAGTGAAGTAGTCTGTGAGATAATGTGGTTAAGTCGCATTCTTACAAACATGGGCCTACCAAAGAATCTTCCTCTTCATTTGTTTTGTGATAATCAAGGTGTTTTGAATCTTGTCAAAAATACAATTTTTCATTAACGTACCAAACATGTTGATACCAGATGTCATTTTATTCGAGATGAAGTTCCAAAGCACCACATCCAACTTCAATACATTTCTACTGATGAGCAAGTTGCAGATATCTTTAACAAAGCACTTGGGCGTATCAAATATGAAAATTTTTGAGATGCTATTGGGATTTGCCAATAATGTAATACAGGGGGATTTTAGAATATGTTGTGCATATTACATTATTAGGATAAATAAAAATAGTGCTCATATGTGCTCTCCAGGTTGGTTGATTAACCACCAATTGGTTAGAACCAATTCATAACCACATTGTAACATTTATATTTGAAATCAATGAGAATGGAATTTACTTCGCCAAATTCAATACATGAATAGTGTTGACAATCTCATAAACATGAAGTAGATACATAGAAATATCTTCATCATATTTCATCTTCAATTATTCAAACTTCCTTTCGTGTTTTTGAAGTTTTTCCATTTTGACCTTGTCATCTCCTTCAAATATTCTTTGTAACTTATCCCATATTTATTTTGCTAAAGTACATTGCATGACTTTCACAAAATCTAATTCACATAACCCACTCAAAATTTCATTCATTACCTTGGCATTATCTTCATATGGTTTCTTACCACTTGAATCTGTAGGAGGATTTGTAGAGGGAGTGAATCCATTTTCAATAGATTACCATGTATCATATTCATATGCCATAAAATAAGTCTTCATCCTCACACTCCAGAAAGTATAGTTAGTTTCATCAGACAATGGAGCCTTATTTTATGAAAAGCCTTCCTTATGAGCCATGTGTGTTCCTATAATATTTTTCTTAAATTTTTTAGGCTTATACTGAGAGGGGGGTGAATAGTATACGATAACAATTTTACTCTTCTTTCCAAATCAGTATTATCCAATTTTATCAATTGCAATAATGAAATAATACACAGATCATCACACACATAATATACATATATTTAATGTGGTTCACCCAATGTGGGCTACATCTATGGAGAAAATTTTTCTTATAAATTTTGTCAACAAGTTTCTTAGTAACCAATTTCCTATTACAATTTCTATGGGCACCAACACAAAGAAGACACCAATCCCCTATGCTCAAGTTTATGGACACCACTCCATAGGAGACACCAATCCCATCTGCTCTAGTTTTGTGGATACCACTCCATAGGAGACACCAATCCCTTATACTTCTGGTTTGGTGTACACCACTCCATAAGAGATACCAATCCCATCTACTTCTAGTTTTGTGGACACCACTCCAGAGGAGACACCAATTCCCTTTGCTTATAGTTTTATGAACACCACTCCATAGGAGACACAAATCCCCTCTACTTCTAGTTTTGTGGACCTCTATCCATAAGAGAGTCTAATCCCATTTTATCTAGTTCATGGACCTCTATCCATAGGATATACCAATCCACTTTGCTATGGTCTACTCCAAATACTACTCAAATCTACTCCAGGCCTACTCATAAGTCTTGCTTAAATCTGCTCCAAACCTACTCACAAGGATTTCTCACAACTCTACTCAAATCTAATTCAAGTCTATACACAAGGCTTCCTCAAATCTACTTCAAGCCTACTCTCAAATCTGCTCAAATCTACTACAAGAATACTCTCAAATATTCTCAAATATGCTTCAAGCCTACACACAAGGCTTGCTCAAATCTTCTCCAAAACCTACTCTTAAATCTACTTTAAGCCTACACACAAGGCTTGCAAAAATTTGCTCACCAAACCTTCTCAATATTCTCCAAGACTACACACAAGGCTTGCTCAAATCTACTTACTAAACCTGCTCAAATATTCTCCAAGCCTGCACACAAGGCTTGCTCACAACTCTGTTCCAAAACCTACTCTCAACTCAACCCAAGTCTACTTCAAACCTACACACAAGGCTTGCTTAAATCTGCTCACCAAACCTGTTCAATATTCTCCAAGCCTACACACAGGGCTTACTCAAATCTACTTACCAAACTTGATCAAATATACTCCAAGATTGCATAAAAGGCTTGCTCACCAAAACCTACTCTCAACTCTACTCAAATCTACTCCAAGCCTATACACAAGGCTTACTCAATTCTACTCATCAAAAGTTGCTCAAATATGCTCTCAGATTCTACTCAGACCTCCTCATATATTGTATATAAATAATGTTCATCTATTCCCAAATATTGCATAATGAAATCATATAACACAAAAGCATGTGCTTTATCTAATATTCTATGTGCTTTCTTCAACTAAAGCATTTTGGAGATATTCTACCCAAAAAAATTTTAACCTCTTGAATATATAGAAAATGATATGCACTAATAAATGCTTAATATTTCATTCATATACATTAAGTATATCACTTTCACATGTCTCACATTTATTGTATTCTAATGGTAGCTCTAGTATAACACTTGATAATTGACTTGGTTATTATTGAGTTACACCTTACTTCAAAACCAATAACAATGCACAAGTCCTCATCTACTCATAAAATCAATCATGAATAATGCACAATTATGTTCTTTTCATCTACTCACAAAGTCAATCATGAAGTTGCACAAATTTACTTTCGCAAAAATGATCTATAACTCTTGCACTTTCATTTCCAATATCTCTCAAAACCAATGCACAAGTTTGCTCTCAAAACTGATCTATAAGTTTCATAAAATTATTCCAATTTCAAACATAACCAATGCACATCCTTTATCTCAAACACTTGCACATATATTCCCAATTTTATTCAAGCAATTATACAATCAATCAATCCTTATGCCTCCAAACATATGACAACTCAATATATTTTCTTCAACCAAAAACCACCTAGAGAAGGAGTTAGATCACCATACCCCTAAAACTACCTTGATGATGATGTTCCTTCAAAACCTATCTTAACAAAATAATTTTTTTTTCTAGTTCCACTTCAAGAACTAGTTAGCAAATATCCTTTTCAAATAATCCACATTAACCTTCACAAAAATGTGCATAGTAGAGTTTTAAAATAATACCTTATATCTCCTTTTAGAATATGCAATATTATATATTTCAAATAATCCAAAATACACCTTGTATCCCCTTTTCTAACATGCAATAATCATACTTTTAAAGCAATATCAAAACCACCTTGTATCTAATTTTCACATGCAAAAATTGACACTTTCAACTAGTCCTTAATACACCTTATAACTCCTTTTCATAGATAAAATAAAACTAAATGTTTTCATTTGTTTAATCAACAACTAACCAATGACTATATATTTCTCTCACAAATTTTTGTCCTTATTTTAATAAACACAAGGCCAGTGAACTATATCATTTCATAGAAAAAAATAAATCAAAATTTTTGTTCCAATACCTCAACCAACAAGCCCCGCGAGAGCAAGGAGAATTGAAAACATGACCTTTTCCAACGTAGTGCCCAAGCCAAGGCCTTATAACTAGCTGAGCTACCCTAGTGGGCAGTAACCACAATGTAGCATGAAATATTTGAAGCACTCCTTTATCCAAAAGTATTTTTCCACTCTACCAAGCAAAACAGAACCTTACCTGAATTCAACCCTATAACCTTCCTGCACCCATAACCTTAGTGCTAGCTCAATGAAAAAATGGGCTAACCACCCAAATGAAACAAAATATGTAGCACTACCAATTTGTCTCCTTTGTCATGCTCTTCAAGGTAATAAAACATGTCAAAACTGGTTCTAGTGAGTTTTGAACCTCACACCTTCTTCCTCGCAGTGACTTGGCACATGTCAAACCACCACTTGGGCTACCCTAGCATATGACGTTATGGGGCTACACTTCTCCTCCTTATTTTTTGTCATTCACACTCACCGCAATAGAATATATTCAAATGCATACCCTTCAACCTTAGCCAAACCAATATTTAATGCATTATTTATATGCATATACCTCTTTTCACAATGACATCGACACTCATATTTTACTTTTTTATTTTTTACTTTCATATAGCCTCTAATAAATTTTGGCGCTCTTTGTTTTTAAACATTCTTTTAATTATAATATTTTAAATCTAAAAAATTTAAATATTATAATATTTAAACCTTTGGCCCTTGGAAATAAATTTGTCTTTAAATATTTGCCTCCTCTTGTGGTCTTTAAATATTTTTTAAGCAATTATAAGAAAACCTTTTAAACCTTGTCCTTCTTCATAATATTTAAATTTGACATTTAAATATTATTAATCCTTCTCTTAGAAAAATACTTTGGAGATATACCTTTCTTTTGAATTTTTTCCATTGCTTTTGATTCATCAAAACCATGGGGAATACGTTTGCCTTGACTATCATGCACCTTTGACATGAATGACAACTCAATATTTCCAATAGTCTCCCCCTTTGTCATTAATGGTAACCCTTCAAAAAAAATCTTCTTTTGTTGTAACTGAATTCTAATATTGCTCTCCCTGAGAAGCTACTCCCCCTCACTAAATTCTCTCCCCCTTTGACATCAATGGCAAAGGGTTCCTTGGGGCTAATATTAAGACAGTTTTAGCATAGCCCCATCATCACCTCCTTTTCTTGAGGTGATTAATTATGGGATGGGCGTAAATTTACTCAAAAATTAAAATGCTCTTCTTATTTTTCAATATTTTTTCAAAATTTTAAAGTCATACCTCTTTGAACATTTTGAATATCTTTCTTGCTTGTCTTTGGAAGCTCCAAAAATTCTATTCTACACCACTTTTCTCTATACCTAAAATTCTTGCAATTGTAACACCTGATGTTGTAGTCCTTGAAAGGTGCAAATAAATTATTTGTGAAGCTATAATCATTCTTACCATAAACCCTACAACATATAGCTTTATGACCAAAATTATTTCAATTGAAACACATGATTTTGTAGTCCTTGGAAAGTGCAAGTGACTTGAAATTTCTCTTGTTGAAGCCATAATTATTTTTATCATGAATCATGTAATGTATAGCTTTATGACAAAAATGATTACATGAGAAGCAATAACCTTGGAAGAAATATTCATATTGCCTTGATCTCATAGTTCTTTCTTTGCTTTTCTTGTGATGGTCCATGTTCCTTAATGATTATTTGTTTGCTTCCTCTTTGATACTACCACTTCTCAACTTATCGGTATAGGTATTAGGCTCTTCTTCAAATACCTTCTTTGATGCTTCTATTTATTTTGAGCTTGACTCCTCTTATTGACCTTCCTCATAACCAATTCCAGTATTCATAAATGGAGATATTTGTGTTTTGATAATATCATCCAAATCTTTTGAACTTTTTCTAAACTGGTATATCTTATTATTGAATTTCTCAAGTCCCTTTCTTAGAGTGTCAGCTTGATGTTCTAGTCTTTCACATTCTAGTTATTTTGCCTTAAATTGTTCAACCATACCTTCTTCAACTTTATTTACCTCTTCAACTTTCACTTTTAAGTCTATGAGATCTTGTAGGAGCTTTGTCTTTGTTTTCTCATCCTCTTGAACTTGAGCCTTCAATTTTGAATTCTTCTTTCTAACCCTTTCAATTCACCAAGAGTAGCAATAAGTTCCTCCTCTATGTTAACCATGGTTTCTTAATTTTCTGAATCGTTCTCTTTTTCTAGGTATTTAATCACAAGAGCATATTATTTCTCTTCTTATTGGTATTTGAAAATAGGAGCATATTCATTCTCTTCTATGGCCAAAAATAGGATTTATTATTATTTCTTGCATTTGTATTTACATTAAGCATAGTATACCCACATTGGATATGTCTTTGTTAGTTGTTAGGATGCATAGTTAGATTTTTAGAGATATTTTTTCATCTATCAATTAGTTTTTTATTGCATCCATGTTTGGTAGATAGTTATCCCTTAATATATTTTAGTTATAGTTGGTTGGCCATGCATGGTAAATTTTCACAACAAGTGTAACCTACATTATTCTTTATAGCTTCTATATATTCTATTGCCAATAATGAATAATCAACTTCACTTTTAGATTTTCCATATCAAATAATCATTCCTTGCATAATCTTCTATTATTTTTCTTAGTAGTCTCCTTCTTCCTTAATCCAGCCAAAAATCCCCTTCCTTTCTCTCTTTAGGGGCTTCTTAACATGGTAGATCTAGCTGCCTTGTCCCCAAAGTCCTTGCTCCCATTAATGCCCCCTTATCCCCAGGTGGCGATAGAATATTTTTAAATTTAAAAACATTATAATTTTCTTTCCATCCTTCCAAGCTTCACCTAGAAGTTTTTTAAAAGTAAAAACATGTTTTTATAAAATGGAGGCCATGCGCTCCTTTTTTTCTTTTAATTAAAAGAACCTTTTTTAAATTAAAAGAACATGCACATTCTACTTAATTAAAAATAGAATGTATTTCATTTATTTTTATTTTTTTTAAAAGGGAACTCATTTTACCATTTAAAAAAAAAGTAACTTTTAATTATTTTAAATAAACTCATTTATTAATTAAAATTTATATTATAAACTCATTTAATATATAATTATCTTAAATAAACACATTTATTATTTAAAATAATATACATATTCTAATTACTTAAATCAAATCATTTATTATTTAAATAATATACATTCTTTTTATTTAAATAACACTCATGTAATATTTAAATAAAATATATTTCAATTAATTTAAAAATAAAACTCATTTACCCAGGTGTTGTAGGTGAGTTGGAGAGGAGAGGGAAATATTCTAAGCGAGGTCCCAGGTTCAAATCTCCACCCTACCAAAACGTTGAATTGGGTACCCAAAATCCAATTGATAATGTTGGTGCGGGCAGGGATGGGTGCGACTCTCGGTGACTTTGATGGTGTAGAACCCCCTGTTCATGGTGTCTCAGACCAAGGCAGACCCGCAAGGAGTTTTTAGCTTAAAAAAAATAAATAAATAAAATAAAACTCATTTATTATTTTTAAATTATATACCCATACTAATATTAACTATTAGTATGGTATATTCAACTAGGGTTAGGGTAATGGACCCTCTATATCCATTAATATTTTTTTCGATGAAGTTATTTGGCCAATAATTTTTATACATAGAAAAAAACCAAACAAATATGAATAATCAAGTGCATTATACAAGGTGGGAGTTTTACCATCAACCTAGTCACCCGTCTTAGCCAAAGAATTTATGATAGCTTCTAGGCTACCTACTTTGACTCTAGGTGGTTGGCTTGCTAATGATTACCCCTAAAGAAATAATGCATGCCTATATGAGGGTATCCATCCATTTTATCCTAAGCTATCTAAATCATCACTTCTCTTTTCAAGTACCCCATCCTTGGTGGTCAATTCTACTTCTTCCACCTATGGATGTACTTGATACTATACATCCACAATACATTACTAGTACTATATTATTCACTATAAATTATCATAACCAATGTAATAATAATTCAAAGCATTTAAAATAGACATCCATTAATATTTTATCAGTACATAGTTTGTCAGACCAAAATCTTGCCTAGAGTGGGGTATGACATACTATCCTCCTTGGGTTAAACCTAGTCCCGTGGGTTTCTTGTCATAAAATGTTATTACAATTTTTCAAATAAAAAAAGAAAAATTTTCTTTAGAACATCCACTTTCTCCCAAGTGGTACTCCTTTTAGAATAATGATCCCACTGAACCTTACATTAGTCTAGAATCAATTTCCTTAAGGATTTGGAATGAAATTCAAGAATCTTCATCAACATCACTTCAATAGCCTTGGTGTTTACCATTTGCATATTAGAAACATCCCACACATGATTAGGGTTAGCAACATATTTTCTAAGCAAGGATATGTAGAAGATGCCATGGATATATGCTAGTTTAGACAACAAGGAAAATCAGTATACAATAGGGATCACCTTCTCAGTGATCTCAAAGGTTTCCACAAATCGAGGATCCAACTTCATGAATTTTATTATACTTTTCATTGGTTAAGAACACCCTTTTCCTCATAAATTATTCTCTTAGAGTCTTCTTCATAGAGCCTTTTCCTGATCATCTTAAGTTGATATTCCATTTCCTTTACCATGTTGGGTCTGATCACAACTTGATCCTCTAAATTACCCCATGATAATGGTGTTCTATCTTCTTTTTTTTACCATAAATATTAGAGAGATATGTAGAGCTTATTTTCAATTAAATTTCACAAAGGATATACCAGATAATATTAAAGAGGTTTACCATATTTTGAGTCTTAGATGTTGTAAAACATATCTTGAGTGGACATGAGTGATCACTCTCCCATAGCTTTTTGGGGTTAACCTTGTACACTGCCCATATAGTTTAAATGATGCCTTTACATGGTCTCCCCATTTTATAACAATCTATGTAAATGCAGGATAATTCAACCATGACACAAAACCTCTTCGTTTACTCATTACACCATGAGCAAACTATGGTTCTCAAACATTCCATCTTCATGATGGTTTTAATTAAGGTGACTATTACTCAGTGTAACATCTCCCACATAGAATCTCATCTTTGGGTTCCATCACTAATATTTTTATATTGACAATGGGATCCAACCCTCAAGGTTGGAAAAGAAGATTTAGGTTACTTCACTTGAACTTCTCTCTAAATGAATATTTTTCTATGGTCTCATTTGAAAATTCATTAATAAAGTGCGCATTTCCAATCCCTCAAATATTACTACATCACAACATCTTTAGATCTAGGTTCACATTTTGGTTCTACTGGTTTGGATATCTAGGATGAATTTCCCAAAAAGGACCAAATTCTAAAATTAACTGGGTCCTTGAAGATAATTATTTCTTTTACTCTTCCTCAATTCCAATTGAATTTTTTTTATCCTATTTTCTCATTTTTTTGCTCTTCCCAGTAACACAAAGTAAGGAGGCCTATGCACCCCTTTCATGATCATTCTCTTTGAGTCATATTTTTGGTATAAATTATTCTATCTTTGAAGAAAAAAAGGTAATATTTGGTGCCAAAATCCTTATCCTTTATAGGTTTTCCTTACAACTTGGTATGCATTTTACTACAATCCTCATTTTCATATTGCTCTTTATCGACTTTTTTATTAATTCAACATGATTACAAATAAAAATGACTACATATCTTCTTTGAGTAAGTCTATCCTATTCTCAATCTTAGGATTTTTTTCCTATAAGGATATTTATGCCTTCAAGAACTTACTAAACTCAAAATTTGGTACATTCTTTAACAACGTAGATATATGATCCCATAGTCCTCTCAAGAATAGATTTTCTATATACTCTTTTCTATATTATTTATTCTCAATAGGTATGTCAAAGCTTTAGTTTTTTTACTATATGTTATTTTTGTATTCCAAGTTCACAAGGAATATTTACATAACCATATAGGACTCCTTCTCGGTCATTTTTTAAGGCTCGAACAAAACCATTCCTCTAAATTTCATTACTAGCTTTGAAATTAATCCTTCTTGGTCATTGTTTAAGGCTCGAACAAAACCATTCCTCTAAAGTTTCATTGCTAGTTTTGAAATTATTCCATCATTCGAAAAGGTGTAACATGCACATGAAATGTAACCATACTATTTGGGTTACTAATGAGTAATTCCTCAAGAAAATATATGTTTCCAATTCATACCACCATGCCTTGGAAGATTTTATCATTCAGTTTGTATACCCTAATATTCTCCAAGTACTTGGATAGCCCTACCTATATACGAGCTTTCACCTTCATAATATTTTGTAGCAGGATCTTCCTCCTATATACCTTAGAAGTTTTATTCTAGAAACTTGATCAATACTTTTTAATCATCACTTTTTTTAGTTCATTTGTTCCCTCTATCAATCAATTTTTCTTGTAGTAACTAAACTATAATTACGAGATTTTTCTACCTCTATTGAAATTTCTTCCATTTTTTTTGGGGTCTAGCTTTCATTTCACTATGCCTAACTAACCCTAAAATTTTATAAAGTCGTATCTTATTCTCCTCCTTATATTGGTGGTATTTCTATTTGTCACAGTAAGGAGTTAGATTAAGTTATAGTTTCTTCAAAGGTTAAACTTCCCAATGGGGTTAATTTCTTTGTCCCCATGATATATAAATATTATTATCACTCTTTGATAATGTCAATGGTTACACTTACTATATGTAAGTAATCATCCTTAAAGTCTTGAGAGAATTGGGTTTTCACTAAACAATGCTTCCTCTTCATTAGTAGTGAAACCCATTTGACTTGTAAATTTACTAGGGTTCTATGAACCTCCAACCATTTTATTCCCTGAAATATGTCAAAGACTTGCAACAATGCTTCACCAAACATCATATGGTAGAACCATTGGTTAGGTTTATTTCTACCATAAGGAAACATTGATCCACTAAGTAGGTTTACCTAGAACCATACTCGACCTTCCACCCTTGTGTCAATATCTTGGGATTTTTGACATATCATTGGCTAGTCTAGAAGAAATAAAAATATCCAAAGCTCCACTAATAATTAAAATATTTAAAAACAAATAAACAAAACAAATTTTACCTCTTGAGAGTAACAGGGTGACTTGCCCTTCTGACTTCTGGATTTTAATTGCATCAAAAATCATATTCGCAGGTTCCTTTTCCTTTGTACTAGATGCACACGGTCCTGGTTGGTGAGGATAGTTGCTAGCATAATGTGACCCTAAGCATTTGTAGCAACCATTTTTGGGCCATAGATGGGTTCCATATTTTTGTTTTCCTTAAGACTGAGCAACATTGGTATTATTATTATTCCTTTATCAAAATCTTTCCTTGGGGTCCTTTTGATTTTATTTGTTCCTTTATTCATACCTCGAGTTACCTCTACTTGCTTTGTTCTATTTTTCTTCCCACTTTAAAAGTCCAACACATTATCTCCTTTTTAGGAACTATCGATCTTCCCTTTTCAAGTTTACAAAATAGATATCATTCAATTGCTTGTGCTAATTCATTTGTTTCCTATATTTATTTATTAGCTCCCCTTGTTTTTCTATTTGTTCTTACAGCATAGAGGCAAAAATAATAAGGTTTCCCACCTCTTTACTTAAGTTCTTTGAACATTTATCTTGGTTCCTCCCTTTGACATTATCCTCATGGTTTTATCTATTCGAGGGAATAAAATTCCCTCCTCTCATCTTGGGTACCATTCTATCCTGGTCACACAAAAGAGAGGATATCAGATTAGGTTATAGGTTCTTCCCTGAATTGCACTACTAACTCTAGCTAAGTATACCATCTGCATAAGCTAAATAAATAGTCTCATTTGTAAAACCACTATCATTCTATGAGAGGTTATACTCTAGATCTACTAACTCTATGCCAAAGGCCACACCTACTCTAAGGTGTTGTAGCATAATAACTATTTTTGGGTATTAATCCCTCCCTTATTTGACCTTAGCAAGTGGGAATTATAATTCTTCTCAGCTTGGCTTAAAAACTAAGCACGATCTATATAGGAAGATACCTAAACCCCTAGCACAACATGAAGCTTTAGTCCCTCATACCTAGAGCTCTAATACCAAATGTAACAACCCAAAATTCTAACTAAGGAGTTTTGTTTTTCTTTTTACAACATTAACTACTAACACATACTTGAGAGAGATCATTTTCTCAATCGGTACATGCAACTATAAAGATATCTAAATTAACCCTAATTTCAATTCATCTATATTTCTTTCTTATGACCAACCTTCTTTCTAGCATCTAATTAGGATACACCCATCTCTATACCATTCACAAGTCCATATGTGTAGGTATATGATGCATATTACGATAAGCTATTAACCATATTTCTATTAGGATTAGCTTATCTCCTTCTATCCATCGAAGGGTACACCTATGTCTATATCCTACACAAGTCTATCTATGCAGATATACGATGCATACTACAAATAGGCTACTCGTCTCATCTTAACAATGGGGTAGCCCAATCCTTTCATAGATAATTTACTTCATTTAAAAACTACTAGTTGGTATAAGTCTAATCAGTTTAGCTTTTTTTTATGAAGTTCACCCAACCTAGTCCAAAGGGATCCCATAATCCCTTAGGTTCTTTTACTCTAATCAATGCCTCAACAATCTTAATTATCTAAATAATTTACTTAACTATTTTAAACATTTTAAATCCATCAACATAGGAAAGTGAACACTAATTCTATATAATTAAATTAAGCATGGAAAACAATGATTAAAAATATTATAAAAGAGATGCTTAAAAAAAAATATTATCTAACTAGAAAATACATAAATAAATGGCTAACATAACTAATCATCAAAATACATCGTAATTTACAATTTAGGAGATACATTTCCATTTATTAATAAATCAATACATAGTTTGAGCACGGTAAAAGTAACCCATTCTTTTAAAAAATAATTACATTGATAACTTAAAGAGGTTTGTCTAAAAATATTTCATTCATAAAATAATCAAGGAGCTATCATAGATCTTTGATATTCTCCTTCATCCTTTAGCTTTCTCATCACTCAATTGATGGTAGTAAGGGATCAGGATAGATATTGAAACTATGAATCATGCATCTACTAGATGATCCTTTAATCTAGTGCGTCTAAAAATCCAAATCGTAACTATACAATCACCAAATACATTTTTACAAATCATTCACTTAACATCTAGGGATGTCATCTTTTATTGCATCATATCATCCTTTATTCAATCACAGTTTCATGCTTAAACATAAAATCCATCCCTTAGATTGTATTTAACAATTTAATTTATTTATTTCTTTAACTAATTAAGGCCCCAAGAACCTTAATCAATTAAATACTTAAAATCATCCATTTATCTAAGTAATTAAGAAGTAATTAAGGCTCCATAAATCTTAATCAATTAAATACTTATTCTATCAACATAACCATAAGTAAATCAAAGTCAAAAGCACTTTATAAACATTAAAATTTCACCACTTTTCTTTAGTAAAACATTTTAAACATAATTTTAAAATCATTGTCTAAATCAATTCCAAACTCAATTTATCAATAACTTTTGAAATATATTTATAAGAATTTTAATTCCTTTTGTTTCTTAAATAAATCAAAATCCATTATAATTTATTAGGAATATCATTTATTTCTGTTTGTAAAAATGTATTTTGTTAATTCTTTAATATAATACTTTTTTACATAAAAAAAATACTTCCTCTTTCTTTTCTTTAATGTTTCAATCCAAATTATACTAATATAATTTACTCTCTTCCTTTATACAATCAATTTAAATTATACTAATATAATTTATTCTAATTTTGTTTTATAAATCGATTTGAATGATATCAATATAATTCACCCTATTTTCTTTTCATAAATTATTTCAATGATATCAATATAAATTTATTCTATTTTATTTTCATAAATCAATTTCAATGATATCAATATAATTTACCTTATTTTATTTTCATAAATTATTTCAACAATATCAATATGATTTATTCTATTTTCTTTCCATAAATCAATTTCATTGATATCAATATAATTTACCTTATTTTGTTTTCATAAATTATTTCAACGATATCAATATTATTTATTCTATTTTATTTTCATAAAATCAGTTTTTTTTTTTTTAATATCCTATAATTTATTACATTTTCTTTTCATAAATATGTTTTTTTTTTTTTTTAATCTCTATTTTTTTATAATATGTTTTCTTTCTTTCTAGTAATAATTTTAAGGGGGCACATGGACGCCCTGTCTACAGCGCCCACCCTTTCTTCTGAAGGCACCTTCCTCACCATTGGGCCCTCACCATGGGGAGAAATCCTTGGTCTTCCATGAGTTGGTGAGGGGCCACCCTCACTATGAGTGCGGGTAGACGTTGCCTGCATGACATCACCCTCCCTCATAGTGAGGGGAATTCCCTCATGTTGAGTGAGGATGAACATCGCCTTTGTGATGTCCCCCTCCTCATAGTGATGGAGGAGTCTCCCATGCCACCACGGGGCGATCGGGGCACTGCCCTAACTATGAGTGAAGGCAGACGTCGCCCATGTGACATCCACCTCCTCATAGTGAGGGGGAAAACCCTCATGCCCCCTCATAGGAATGTTTTAAAAATTTAATAATAAATTCTTTTAAAACAAGAAACAAACTAAGATCCCTCATCTGTTTTTGAAAGGGATTAAGAATTCTTGAATTGGGCAACTGATATAAGTCTTATTTATATATATATATATATATATATATATATATATATATATATATATATAATTCTATTTTCTTAGGTTTCAGTTATATAAAGTAAGCCTAACAGTATTTATTAATAAATTTTGATCATTAAAATTACAACCAGATTCTAAGCAAATACCATTTAATCTTATACTATGGAGTTAAGAATGGTTGAATCCAGCCTGGAAATTTTGGCCAACAACCTTTCCTTGCACAATCTTTTGTTCTTCTCCTTAACAATGTTCTTCCTTGCTCCAACAAAAAAAACCTTTCTCTTTTTAAAAGCTTCTTAAGATGGTAGATCTAGCTACTTTGTCCCCAAAGTCCTTGCTCCCATTAATTCCCCATATCCCTAGGTGGAGGCAGAAGATTTTTAAATTTAAAAACATTATAATTTTCTTGATGTCCTTCCAACCTTCATCTAGAAGTTTTTAAAAAGTCAAAACACATTTTTTTATAAAATTGAGGTCATGCACCCATTTTTTTTTTGGTAAATAAAATTCTTCATTAATTACCGAGTTTTGTAGGTTAACCCAAAACCTATTACAATATCCAACCTTCTGCTGAGATTGTAGATCCTACTCATCCTTGAAACTTTCTTAACAGAAATTGTGTTGAATCCCCTACAACACCTTACTAACAAAGCACACCCATACCTAAACATAACTGTAAACATTACTTACATTGACAGGAATTGAAAGAATCCTTTTAAAATTAAAAGAACATGCACGTTCTATATAATTAAAAATAGAATGCATTTCATTTATTTTATTTTATTTTAATGAATTATTTTTACCATTTTAAAAATATAACTTTTTATTATTTTAAATAAACTCATTTATTATTTAAAATGTATATTATAAACTCGTTTAGTATATATAATTATCTTAAACAAACACATTTATTATTTAAAATAATATATATTCTAATTACTTAAACCAACTTGTTTATTATTTAAATAATATACAATTTTTTATTTAAATAACATTCATGTAATATTTAAATAAAATATATTTTATATAATTTTTTAAATTACATACCGATACTAATATTAACTATTAGTATTGTATATTCAAACAGACTTGGGATAATGGACCCTTTATATTTATTAATATTTTTTTCGATAAATTTCCTTAACCAATCATTTTTATACACATCAAACAAGTAGACAAATATGAACAATCAAGTGCATTATACAAGGTGGAAGTTTTACCATCAACCCAACCATTCGTCTCAGCTAGAGAATTTATGATAGCTTCTAGGCTATCTACTTTAGCTCTAGGTGGTTGGCTTGTTTTTTATTATTCCTAAAGCAATAATGCATACCTATATGAAGGTAGCCATCCATGTTACCCTGAATTGTCTAAATCATCACTTCTATTTCCAAGTATCCCATCCTTGAAGGTCGATTCTACTTCTTCCACCTATGGATGTACGTGATGTTGCACATTGACAACACATTAGCAATAACTTATTCTTCAAGATAAATAATTATAACCAACACAATAATCATTTAATGCATTTAAACTAGACATCCATTAGTCATGTATGAGTACATAGTCTATCAGGCCAAAATATTGCCCAGGGTGGGGTATGAAACATCCTCCTGTATTACATTCTTTGGGTATTGAATACTTTAGTCTTCAATATGGATCTTCGTCCTTCAAATATTCTTCATATTGATCATGTCATTCTTCTTCTTTAATTTGTATATGACCAAGTAGTAGATAGTTTTGTTGTCCTCTCATATTTTTTATTTTGAATTTTATATTCCCTCACCTGCTCTTATGATATATAGGTTCTTCATTTTTGCAATATGTTCCTCAGAAAATGTATTAGTATTATTTTGAAATAAAATAATATCTTTTGAAGTATCGATTGAGTTTAGAGTATACATATTTTGGTGGATTGATCTAGTAGCTTCTATCTCATTTTGATTTAATATGAGACACATATTGATTCTATTTATGTTTCTGAAATCAACCATCCTTTTTCTTTCTACTAGCTTGGCTACTAAAATGAGATTAGATGCTAATCCAAGAACATACATCACATTATGTAACAAAACACTGAAAATAATTTACTAGGTGTTACACACCCATATCCATGTATAAGATAGGTTTTTCCATCTATAAATTTCAATCTATAATTATTAGTGATTTCAAGATAATCAAACCACTGTAAGTTTTCTATCATGTGATGACTGACACCAAAATCAATATACCATATTTTCTTTTTAGTTTGGCTTGTAGAATTATTTGTGGTTGAACTAATTATACATATTTGATGTGGTCTATTGTGTGTATATTTTTCTTGAATCCTTTTGTAGTGTGCCTTGTGATGATATATCATGTTTGCTAATTTATCCATTTAAGAAATTGTAGTATTTTTTATATATTTGAATCCTTTTAACTTTTGTATTCTAACCTTAAATATTTGTATTATATAAGCAATAAATATAACCCTACTTTAAATTATATGCTCATCCTTACAAAGAACTTTTCAATTTTACAAGTTTTGTAAAATACCTTCTATCTTGCAGGTGTTTGAATGCACTATGAGTCTTTGATAGTATGCTTAGTTTTCCTAGTTTAAGTTGAATTCATTTTGTCTCTCTAATGTTCAACTTCAATTTCTTGCCTTATATCTCCCTAATAACTAGTAAGTATAAAGCTAAAGTTAAATGATGATACACCTTCAAGTTCTAATAAGGTTATTTTACTTCAAGATATTTTAGTTGAATTAATGTCTCATAAATTAGTGTAAGAGTCTAATGTAAAATGAAATTTCCAACTTTCAAGAAATTAATGATTTTACTCCTTCAACCTTAAATTTTCAATGGTTAAATTTTCTAAATTTCAAGACACTAAATTTTGATGTGGTATTCCTTATATCTCTCTAATTTGGAAATTTATAAAGTAAAAATATTTGCAAACTAGTATTTATTTTTTTAATGTTGAAAACCTTATATCTCCTAATTAATTATTTACAATTATTTTAATGTTTGAATCTCATGCAATTTGTAATATCTTTTAAGATATACTTCCTTTTCTTTAATTGTCTTCTAACTCTCTAAGGTTGATATTTTACTTTGTTCTTTAATACAGTAATAAATCAACTTCAACCTTATATTAAGCACCTTATAACTCCTTATACTTAAGTAAAAAAATATTAAACCATGTAAGACTTTACCTTCCTTGCAATGTGAAATATGCATGTTGATTGGCTTGTATTGTGACTCCTTTATCCAAGCTTTAGGCATTGTGTGTGATGGTCTTCAATAGTGAGCATTTATTACTCATGGGAACCTTATGATTCTACCTCCTCCTTAAATGCACTTTCAACACTTGACTCTTAATACTCAATCTTGTGCTTCCAATTTGTGTGCTCTTCTCAACGTAGGTGCTTTAATATCTTTTGTTTCTTATTGATGCTCTAGCCACGTGTTGTGTACGTTACTTAGGTGTGTTGGTGGTAAAAAAATATTACATTCTTGGTAAGTGTTGGTTGGTGAACCTTCAAAACTCTTCCTTTGAATGATGTGTAATACTTATGTGCCTTCAATATTTTAATAATACCTTCAACACTTCAATATGAGCATTACTTCTATCATGGGAAATTCCTTCCTATGTAGGTGTTGTAAAAAAAATGAAGCACCTTCTTTTATTGTACCAAGTGGTATAAGATACCTTAGCTTGAGGTGCCAAGTGGTACTCCTTTCATATGCATGATATTGAGCCTTTAATGTTCTATATTTTTCAAATATTCTTGCTTACAATTGCTAGTTATTCTTGCTTGCAATTCCAATGTATTTTTTCCAGATAATGGTGGTGTTATTCTTCCATGAAATTAGATCTAGCAATGGTGGTTCCAAGATGCTCCAATGTTGGCCTCTTATCTAGTGGTTCATCCAATTTGTTGCTTGGGTAATGAACTCTTTTTTTGCACCTTGATATTTTACAAGACTTGTGTATGTTGTACTCTTGTAACTTACACTTTAATATCCTTTGTACTATTCTCCTTGCTTTACGTTAGAATTGCAATGGATGTAATGCTACCTTACGTAGGTTATTTGATGTTGCAGGTTACTTCTCTTATACTTCTTGTAGGTGCTCTTTTCATGAGTCCATTGGTGTTGGCTTTGGTATATTTAAGCACCTTGAAACTCGACTATTGAGCTCTTCATTGGCTCTATTTCTTTACTCATTTAACTTGATGATATGGCTACTTTGTTGAAATAATAAGCTTATTGTTGTAGTATCTTAAGACACTCTATATTTTATCCTCTTTTTGCTATGTAGGACAAGATAAATATGGTGCAATAATGTAATGCAAATATCTTTGCAATAGTTAGAAAAATACCTTATCTTGCACTTATAATTTGAGATATTTAAATCTCTCTTTTTCAGCTTTCTATATTCCTTTATAAGGTAGCTTCTTGCTCTACTCCTTGGTGTAAAATAAATATTTCATGGTGCCTTCCTTACTAGACAAATATCTTCTATAAATACTTTTCTTGGTTAACTTAATGAATTCAAGCTCTTTAATCATGCAAAAAATATGCCCTTTTTATGGCTAAAATTTGCATTAATTTTCACCTTAACTTAAATACTTTATGCACCTTTAATAACTAGTTTGATGCAATAGTAATTTCTCCTTATTGCTCCTTTTAATGAACTCTTAATCAATGCAACCTTCACTTAAGAATAATGTCTTCTTTGATTATAATAGATAATATAAATTTGATATTTTCCTTTCTATTTAAATATATCTAACTCCTATTTTTGATGTGCAGGTTTTGAACTTATAAGAAACTATCTTCTACACTCCCTTGAAAACTTTAATATGTAATATTTTCCTTGCAACTTTTAAATTCTAATATGGTGCTTCATGAATCTTAATAATAAACCAAGTAACTAATGTTCAAGTAATGAACCTTTTGCACCAAATTTTCTTACCTTAATGATCTCTATAGATGATGGAAATCTTGGTTATTAGATTCACCTAAATGCTATCCTTTATTAGATTAAATAACAGTTTTTCCTTGTTGTCCAAAATAGCTATATAACCCACCAATTTTCACCTTTTAAATCCTCTAACTTGCTACTCAAAAATGTAGCTTGGTGGATTTAACCATCCTTCGCAATGCTCCATTGAGATCTATAAATTAGTATCTAGTTTTGTTTCCCAAATTGCTATCATTTTACAGTTAATTTCTCCTTCAAAATTCTTTTCATGAATTTCCTCAATTTGGTAGGAAACTCCTCCAAATTGTAGTTGTAACTATTATCCTAGGAATCTTCAATTTTCTATTGTAGGAACCAAAAAAATCCTTTCTCCAAAATAACTTTCAAGACTTCAATGTCAATCCCTAAATCTATCAAATTTGGTGGCTTTTATAACTCTTTTCTCCTCAACCTCCTTGTCAAGTTCTAAATTCAATATTGACCTATATAATGGCTCTCTTCTCATGATTCTTACTATCTTGAGGTATTCACTATTCTTCTTATAAATTTGGTAAACTCCTTACCAAATTCTTCTTCTTTTGGCCTTGTTTTTAGATGGTGATGATTGTCCCAAAACCTCCTTTATCAAGAACTCCTTATTAGTAAATTTCTTCAATAATTTCTCCTAGAAACTTATTCAATGACCTTATTTGAATTCTATAATGAGGCAATCTGAGCCTTCTCCTTCTTTCTCCTTCTTTAGACTTCCTTGAGATCTCTTCTCTTGGGCATTTAATTTTGTAGCTTCTCTAGTCTTCTCAATGAGATATTTTCTTCAATATTCAACTATGGAAGTTTTGTAATGAGATCACCTTACTAAGATCTCTGAAATTTTTTGCTTCTAAAATATGTAATAAGACCTTTGCTAGTCATTTTCTATCTTCAATATTCTAAAACTGGAATTTCTTCAATGGAATATCTTACGGGTCTCTTTAGCTTCTTGAGTTGTTTTATTCTCTTCATTAAATCTACAATCTACAATATTCAATCTTCAATGGAGGTCATCAACCTCCAATATTCTGTTGGACTCTTCTTTAGATTATCTTCTTATTCAATTACAGTAAGGCTCCTCTAGCCTTTTTCTCTCTTTTGCAATATGTAGGTCTACAATCTTACAATGGGACCTTCTCCTAAAGCCTATAAATATTTGATCTTTCATTTTTTTCTATAGGTATTGGATTGATTTCAAATAAGATATTATTCCTAGCCCTTTGTAGGAAGCTTTCCGAATTTCATTGAATCTTATTTTCTTGTAAAAAAGTATTAGGACTATAATAGATGAAACTCTAAATATAGAGATAATAAATCTTCACTAGTTTATTTGTCAATCTAGTGGAGTCAATGTTGAGTCCTAGTCTTCATGAGTTTTTTTACAACTCCATGCAAAGACTCTAGCCAAATGCAATTTTCAAAATTTTTGATAATGAGATTTCTTATCTCCTCTCAATACCTCTTGTGGCTCTCTCTATTTTCTATTGATCTACCATGGCTCTGATACCACTGTTAGACTTTGAGGATGTATATTAAAGTAAATGCAACCACAATATGTAAAATAAGTAAGCTATGATAACTATATGATAATTACACTATAATATGCAATAAAACTAGATGATAAACTTCTACAATAACTCAGTAATATGTCATTAATAAAATCTCATATAAATAATACAATTCAATATAATGAAGGACATAAAAACTTCAAAAATATTAATGAAGAACTACATTGTGCCTACTCATTACTCTCTATCTTGACATTATTCCTCTCACTCTTTCTCCTCCTTTATCTCATACTCTCAAAGGCCTATATATAGGAATATATGTTCCTTGGAATTTACTCTACCCATGACTCTTCATCTACCTATCCTATGATTCATGTACATGTGGACTACATGTACATTTACATCATTGTAAATTCTAACACGTGCATTTATTACATTACATGAAGTAACTACTAAAACCTTACTCTAAGGTAAAATATTAATATAGAAATGTACCCAAGATGGTGCATTGACATGTACCAAATAATGTAATATACTCTAAAAATAGCTTCATTATATTGCATCAGATGAAAAAGTCTTAATTTATTATAAATCATGATTTGTAACACTACTAGATAATTTCTTACTATAGTAAAAAAATCTTAATTATCATCTATATATATATATATATATATATATATATATATATATATATATATATATATATATATATATATATATATATATAGTTACACAAATTTAATTATTTATAGATGGAACATGGATTTCCTTCCATATATCACTTATATTGAGAACTTTGTAAAAATAATGAAGCCTTCCATATTCGACCTCCTAAATAGATATTAAATTCATAATTATGAAATGAATTCATTCATGTTTCATTTATAAAGAGAAGTTCACTCTATTTTTAACATTTTCTAAAAATATTAGATCATTATTGTAATTAAATAAAATTGTATTCCACTCAATATCTTTAGAATAAGCCATTTTTTTAGTGTATATAATAAATCACATCTAAATGTTGATATTATATTTATGTGAATATGTAAACAAAAATGATCTATATTGAAAAATTAATATATTGATTATTAATAAAATTTTACAAATGTAATATCATAATTTCAATCTATATCAAAATAACCTCTATGGGAAAACTTGAACAATAAAAAAGCATATTATTAGCCACTTTATACTATACTCTCATCGTCTTGGAATTGAAATTTGGAAGAAGGACAAATATTAATCAATGAGAATTCATTTGTTTACTCTAAAATAAAGAAGAAGCTGAGGATAAAAATCATGTGATGATACATAGTCCTACATGTCAACATCTAAGATAGAAGCACTTGTTGAAACATGATGACTTGAGAAGCTTATATAGATTATTAAGTTTACCATCTATATGAGGGGTTACATATATTAAGGAGTTGTTCCAACATTATAGAATAAGCACAAATAAGATTATTATGGATTAAAGCAATGGTATAATTGAATTGAAGTATAAAAATGTGTAAAGACCTATAAGCGAAGTGATCACATATTTGGCTAATAAGAGAAACATTAATACCTTTTAACCTCCTCTAGATAAGAAAAATTCATAGATGGAATTTCTTCCATGCTAATACATATACAAAACTAAGTTAAGTTAAACCCAAGTAGAGCTTTTATGAAAAATTCCATAGTCTAGTTTATTAAAGTGACATATATTGATGGAAGCTAGCCTATAGATTAAATTTATCAATATGAAATAAATTAACATTATAAATATATGTTTTCATAGAAAACATGCCATTTCATTGATAAATAAAAGGTATTAAAAAATGATTCTCTTTTAAAAAATTTACCCCATGGGCTACAATTAGGGTCTCTGAATGATGGACTCCTCTTCTAGTAAATAAATAATGCCACTCCATGTCTTCTTTTGACCACCTTGAAGTGGGTGAGGTTTACCAATTGTGTACCATAACTTGATTGAGTAGATCCTTTAGCACCTACACACAACCAAAATAAGGAATTAGTAGCACCTGTGGGTCTATCTTCATTAGACCCATATTAATAAAAGAGTGTAATGCAAATAAAGTTGAACTACAATATTAAAATAAAGCTAAAATAAGATAAAAATAGATAAAAATATTTTAACTCACCTTGATTTTTGACTCTCTAGTCTATGGATGATTCAAATGGGTTCCTAGAGGGAACCACACCCCGGGATGTAGTTCTAACTATATATCACAAACCACCTATAGATGACTCTATGTTGACCAAAATAGAATACAGTTTTGTGGGGACCTTCTATAGATTTTCGGTAAATTTACCTCCAAATTTAGTAGCTTTTGAAGTTCGGACTTGTAAATTATGAGTAAAACAGTGTAAATCGTAACCCACCCTATAGTTGGCTCTAGCTTGATCCAACAAAGATTTCCTTTGAAGGAACATTTTCCTAGTTCTCTAGAGGATCTAGTCTAAAAATGATGGTCGTATGAGTCCACACCTACAATCAATTTACAAAACAAAAGGAACACCAAAATAGGGCTTATATGCAAAGGAGTTTTAGCACAAAGGATGTTTGGAGTGATTTTGGTAAGTAATTGTCACATTCATTAAAATGAGAGAAATGGTATCCTATTTATATAAATTATACAAGGTTAGGGGGACCTGAGGTGTCCTTTGAGGTGTCCTATGAGTTGGAGGAGTGCACCATACCTAATGAATATCTTTGGGTGGAGGAAAGTATTCAACCACCTACATGCATTAAATGGTCATGGGTGCACCATGCCTCATTAATGAATGGGATAAATAAAATCCTCACCCTCATTGTGACATGTGGATGCAAAGTCATCCATGTAAAAAATGTATTGAATGAGTAAATTCTTCATGACATTTAAGGCATTAAATAGGCATGGAGGTGTGGAGAGTACGAGTAGAGTAGGCTAGTGTGAGGTGGAGGCTAAGCTTACTCAAAAAGTAGACTAGGGTGAGGTGGCCTTGGTCTAGGTTAAAGGGGGTGGTTGCATGGTGACCACAAGCTAAGTGTAGGAGGGGGATTAGAGAGGAGAAGGGTCTCAAGTGGATGAATAGTATTTTCAAGTAAATTAAGAAAATTTTAATGGATTTTACAAATTTACTAACCATTAAAACTACACAAGGGATAATGCAACAATTTTAGATGTCAATGTTTACTCATTTTTATACTATGATATGTGAAAACAAGGCACAGTGCAAAAGTGTATGACACCAAATTGGTGACTGATTATGAAAAGGATGAGTTGATGATGAATGATTATGGTTTATTGTGATTGATCATGGTTTTTGAAGCACCATAATGATTATTGAGGGAGGAGACACAAGATTTATCTCGAGTCATGAACAATGTAAGATGCCCAAATTATGGAAGGGATGAATATCCTTGAAAGTTTACCTTTGACGTATTGTTGATATCATTGATTGACTAAGCTAACTAGCCATAGCTAGGTATCCTCAATATGCTACACATCGATTATGAGTGGACTTAACTTTCCACCTTGATGAAGCAACTACATGAGTAACCATACATACATTGGCATGGATAAAACCAAATTTGATTGAATTACATTTTGATTAAGAAGATAAAAGTTTCTTTTTTTTACTCCAATAGAGAAGGGCTTGTGATAATCTTAGAAAAAGTTCATGGATAAACATGATTTAAAGATCGAGTGTTTTGATATTGATCATGCTCATGTCAACATTAATTGGTAATATCTATCCCCTCAAGTGATGATTTTATGAGTGAAGAATATAAATACAACAGTGGAGAACTTGACAAAAAGGTCATTGTGCAACTATGAAATTTATAGAAATAAAGAAAAATGATGAAAAAATGAATAAAATGATGAGATGGGATGGGTTTATGTAGAAGAAATTGGCTAAACTAACAAAGCAAGGAATCGAGGGGAGGCTACAACTATAGACCATAAAGTAACCTATGGTTTGGGGTTGTAGGTCATAGTTGAGGGCTACTTTATTTAAAAGGGCCACCATAAGGCATGATGACGTAGTTTCATGATGCAACTTGGAGGAATTGAAAGAAAAGAGAGGTGATGCTTATATTTGTGATACAAAGCACTACCATATTGGCAATATGAATGAATGATATGGATGAAAAAGGGACGATACCGAGTAGGGGAGGGAGTGTAGGGCTGATTAGTTGTATTTTTTCTTTATTTTCTTCTATATTTGCATTTGAAAAAAAAATAACCCTAGGTCTCAATTTATATAAAAAAGTAAACTGTAGAAGAATATGATAGCTTAAGATGGAATTATAAAGGTCGATGCTTAATGGGTTGGGTGCTTAATTTTGGGTGTGAGATTTTTTTGTGTTTGTTTAAATTTTTATTTTTGGTTTTATGTTTTTATTTTATTTTATTTTATTTGCTACATGTTTTTCAATATGAGTATGTGCATGTGAATGCTTAATATTTTTAGCTATTTTTTTTGTATTTTTTTTTGTTTTTAGAAAAGTTTGGGTATAAAGGGTATGTTAGAAATACTCTCTAAATCTCAATTACAAGGGTCCTTGAGATTTTATTTTACCTTTTTTTAGGAAATAAATTTGGAGGGGTTAAAGAAAATGGCATTTGATGGGGTTAAATAATTGCAGGTGAGGATGCTTTAACTACAACACAAATTGTGATTGATATTATTTCACATTAGGAATATTTTGGATGAGAATTAATGATAGTGGATGAGGGCCATAATATTTGAGGGGCTTTCCCGAACGGAGATATTACACCATGACCATGCATACATATTTGCACTTTATGAGAGATGGAACCTTGACAAGGTTACCTTTTATTTCCTTATAGGGGAAATAACCATCTTATTAGAGGATATTTACAAGATATGCTAGGTGCTAGTTGAGGTTTGCACTATCATAGATATGAGAAGGCTGAAGAAGGGGGTGATTATGAAGAGGTATTTTGAAGAGGGCTATGGTGAGGTGAAGAATGAGAGTGGTGGTATTATATATGAACTTTACTATGATGAGGGTGCATTGATATGGAGATAGAAACTAGCCATGGCTATTATTTATAGCTTTGTATTTCCTTATTCATCAAGAGTGAGGTTTTCATGGAATCTATTAGGTATTGTGGATGATTTTGTGGAGAGGTTAATGAGATATGCATGAGCATCGAATCTACTGGTATATACATACATGAAGCTATAAAAGGTGAGGAGGAGTAAATAGGTAGGACTTAACCCTAGCTTGTTGATACATGTGTAGGTATGGGAGAATATGGTAGTTGATTAGCTAGGAGAGCTTCTTTATGATACTCATAACTTAATGGGAAAGGATATTCCATATGCCTTGAGGTGGCATATTAATATGGAGATATGAGTTAGGAGGCCTTATGAGGAGAATAAATTTAACTATCATGGCATATTCATGAGCTTGAGGCTTTAGGAAATTATGTGATGACCATGGAGAAGAGAACCAGTATGGATAGAGGAGGTAAGGGAGCTATGTCAGGTTAGATGATTGATATGGGTGATCATTTTTAGGAGCATGTAAGTATATTACTTCCATTACACATGAGTTTTGTGATAGTTTAGAGTGAGGTAGGGAGTTCCAGATCCACCAATAGTATATTGGAGAGTTAATGATGATGTTGGGATGGCATCATGGATAGACCCACTAGGCTTAGAGGTTTATGAAGTGATATTAGTACCCAATTTAGATGGCATTGGTACTAAACCATAGTATGAAACATGGTGGGTTAGATAGTGCTAGTAGGAAGGACAAGTTATGGATGAGGACACATAGAGAGCAAAGGGTGTAGAGGTATATGGAGAGGGAGATATGGGTGGATAGGGATATGATGAGAAGCAAGAACAAGATTTTAAGTAGCCATTGAGGTAGTTTGTACATCATTATATAGAGGTAATATCAGGTCCATTAGGGGTAATAATAGAGTAACAATAGAGTAGGAATGAAGAGGGGAGTTTTATGAGGAATATAGGGGATAATTTGATGATACTATGTAATGGAGTAATTTGATGGATTAAGTGGAGGCTTAGGAGATGAGAGCAGAGGTTCTATAGTTGGAGTTATTATATATGAATTAGGTAGTTGCATGGTATCTATAGAGGATAGAGCTATAGGTTGAAAGAGATGATATAATTATATAGAGAGATAGTCGTGGATAGAAGGTAGAGAAATTAAGGGGTGTGGGAGACATAATAGCTTTATAGGAAAAGATTTCTTGGCTATGACATGATAGGGATGAGTATAGGGGAGCTTATTTATGGGATAAGGATATAGTAGTAACCTTAGAGGATGCACTGGTGATCCAAGGTTTGGCTATTCCATCCCACTCAACTTCTAGATCTTGGTGCAACCATAAGAGCACAACATTAGTGGCCCTAACAATATAATTATTCATATATACAAAAGTGTCATAAGCATAATGGGTAGTGCACACTCAAGGAAATGAGGCAATGGATGAGTGGGAGAGATATATCAAAAGGATAGGAGGGGAGTGGAGAGACTCCCAATGGTCAATAGGGATGATTCTATTTTTGGTGTGGTAAATGGACCTCCATTTTTGTAGAGCATTATTTTGAGCATGATGGTGTATAGTGTGATATATGTAGATGTATATATGATGTATCCTATGAGAATTTATGATGATTTACTCATTATTATTTGATATATATGATGATTATTTTCACATATATCATGATGTGATGCATATTGGGTTTGTTATTTCAATGCGATGGGTATGGTTGATTAATGCATATTATTAGATAGATGTGATGTGATAGGTTATATGTAATTGATTTGATACGATTTATGTGATAAATTATAATGAGATGAGTTATATGCATGGTTTAGATGCACATGTATTTATTTAATAAATTTTTTGCTATGTTTATTTGAGTTTCACAATCAAAATTGATATAATTAGTAAATAACAAGATAATAGTCACACAGACACATTAACACAATACAAGATAATATAACTTGCAATGAACACAATGGATGTAATACTTATATTGATTACAAGTATCCTAAGAAAAAAAGGAACAATAAAAATAATAAACATAGTGAATGGACATTCGACAAATGATTTTAAGATAGATATAGTGATGAAAAATTAGTCATGATGTGGTTCTACTATAAGGATTTCATGAAGTTAAAAAACTTTAATTTGAACAATAAAACTCATTTAGTGGTCATTCAATATCATATAGAAATATAGATGATCTCGAATAAGATTAATCCTATCATGGACTGAAGTGTATTCGAACTACAATGATATTGATTTTCCATCTTGAGAAAGGTTAGATTAACCAATTGTAAAACTATCCAATATAAGTTAGCTCATCCACATGTGCATGATGGTCCATACAAAATAAGGTCAATAATATGATAAACATGTCACCACTCATAAGGTATACTCTACTACTAGATAGGTGTCTCTAGCCCATATGGACATTAGTCTCACAATCTATCGATATTGCTCCACTGCTAGTTAAGCATCTATAGTCCTGAAATTGTATCTTAGGATCCTCAGGTTTGGATCATGCGAATGATAGTATGAGTGAGAAAAATTTCATTCTATGGAAATAATAATCACTGTATTGTATTCTCTAACCTCAAATTTTTTTTAATGCATGATGTGTGATTAGTCCAAGAAAGAACTCAATTCAGTCAGGGGAAGCCTAAAATCACATAACATAATGAATTTTGACTAATGTTGATTGGATCAACTAGAAAAGGTTGAATATCAGAAAGGACTTCTATTACCAAGCAATCTAAGAATATGATTGAAAAAAATATCAAGATAGTTATGTAACTAGTGTATGCTTATAGATAATTTTTTAAAATATAATGGATATTGATGTGCAATATGATTGATAAGACAACACAAGAAGTGACAAAATACTACATGTAGACACATGATGATGATACAAACACATAATTCATACAAATGAAAACAAAAGTGTATGACAAAATATATCATTTATTAATTATGCTAATTAGGATTGGTCAATGCATATCCATGCATCCATAAAGGTGACCATATTAGAACATTATGAACCTTAGTTTGATTTATGCAGACATGTGTTGAATGAATGTAATGTGAAAGAATAATAGGAAAGAAGCCCAAAATATTGGGAGGAATAACTAGAATTGAATAGCTATGAGAAAATAGAATTGGGAAGGAGGGACTACTCCCCCAGCCATAAAATTGGTTGGAAGGTATGCAAACTCCCCTAGATAGAAAAGTGGTTTGAAAGAGGGTGATCTTTCCCAATCATGACATAGATTTGAATAATATGATATAAATGATGAATATGAGTGAAATTAAACAAGAGAAACACTTAGATGGGTATGATTATGCCTGAGGTTACTGCATAGGATCAGTTGGTCCAAATTTTGATAGTAAAAGAAAATCATATGGGTCTGTATGATTCATTATGGAGGCTGATTTTTTAATAGGTTTTGTATTATTTTATTCATTTTGAGCATTTGAGGTTATTTTGTGGTCATTTTATGGTTGTGTTTAGAGAGTATGAGAAGAAATAGGAAAAAAAATAAGGCTGACAAAGGGGAAAAGAAGGTTGGGGAATACAAGGGTAAGAAATGAGAAAAGGAAAAAGAGAAGAAAAAGGACCATCCATAGGTACATAGCCGCTCATGCATGATCGTACAATAATTATATGACCTTATGAAAGGAGGAGGATGGAAAAAGGTTAAAGGTATGAGGAAGAAGGAGCAGCTAGAGTGGGATTGGAAAGAAAATAGATGATGATGGGGGTGAAGCAAGAGGGTCATGATGATAGGGAAGATAGCCCTAGATGTCATTGATTGTTGGTAACAATGTTGATCATACCAAAAAATCCTTGGTGGGAAGCTATGTTATTTATGTGATAAATTTGTTGGGGTATAGATTGAGTATTGAGGCTTCGTTTGTGGTAGTTGCATCCTAGGTTGAGATGGTGAAATTTTAAATATAACAAGGTTATGATTGGAATATGAGGGGATTTTCAACTTCTATATCTTATTTATTAATAATATTTTGGACTAGTCATTTGAAGAAGTGACAATCATTGATATCCCCTATTAATGATGATAAATGGAAAAGTGATGTTCATTATACTATGTGGGTTTTACCCCATTTGGATCTTTTAGTCAAATGCTAGGAAAGATGATTACTTTTGTGTCAAAAAAATATTGAGGATGGGATAATGGTTCAAAAAGGGGATTTTAGGTGCAAGGTGCATAATGTGGATGTTGAGGTCAATAAAAAAATTGGTTAGGTGGAAATTGGGGGAATACCTACCTAGGGGGTTGACAACCATACCATTGAGGTTGAGTATGTGGAGTTATTGTAGTACTCAATGGGACTTGATTAGCAATGGGATTTTGATACCCATGGTCACTCAACTACAATTCAAGGCTTTTAAGGTGCTCTAGGATGTGTTGCATGTCAATTGAAGGAGGATTTGGGGTTGTTAAGATAGGATTAACAAGGATTATATTTGGACTGGTGCAAGTTGATAAGGGTAGGGATATGAATATGGGTAAGGTGAATCAGGTGGAAAAGGGGGATGAGGAATTTATGGAATTCCAACCGATCAAGCCATTTTGGATGGAAAATGGGTTGCAAAAGTAGAGGTGGAAGATATGGTTTTGGACAAAGAAATAAAATATAGGGTGCTTTCCAAAGAGGTAGGCCATAAGGTAAGTATCGGTGTGAGGAATACAAAGGGATCCCCTCACAAGATATCATGACTAGAGCAAAGTGAGTGGCATTATACATTTGGACTTGATCATATGATGGAAGGCTATGCTTCCACATGTCACTCAAGCATGGGTTTTGAGAGGGGTAACACTGAATTTGAGGCTAGGTGGAGCTGGTTTCCTCCAAGACAAATAATAAGGTGATTGAAGGATGGGTTACCTGAGAAGCTCCCATGGTGAGCTTATCTTGCTCTCAAGCTTGGATTTAGGTTAGAACCATGATGTAAGAAGGAGGTAATAATATTGGATGAAAATGAGAGGTAGAAATGGATGACAACTTAGTTTTGAATAAAACTTCACCTTTCTATGTAATCCTAGTTGTAGTCACAAGTGCTAGTGCAGTTCTAGGTTAAACTGCAAGGGAGCCTAAATTTTTTTCTATAATCACAAATATACTTGCAATGGATGTCATATATAATTTATAAGGCCTCGGGGGACGATGCAATAGAAAGGGAGTGTTTTCTAACTATTTGAAAGTCTAATTTTCTATTTTTACTTTATTTTTCAAAACAAATTAACTAATAAAACAAGCAATTTTACAAACAACAAACAACTTAAAGGAGAGTACATTTTGGATGTAATTGTGTGTTGATGTGTTTGAGGTTGACTAGATAGTTAGTATTTTGGTGATTTTTGTTTGCTTTTGCTTCTTTTTTTTGTTTTTGGTGTGTTTATAGTTTGAATATCTCTAAAAACAAAGCAAAAAGGATAGATGGATGAAATCTACTAGGGTATGTCAATGCATGCTCCCCAATATACCCAAATTTATGTAAAGAGAGATAAATTCACAAATAGGTGAAGGATTCCTAGGATGGAAATGGCTCAAGGTAACCAAAAGGGGGAAAATAAACCTCTTATACAAAAGGGAGCACTATCTAAGACCTATAGCAACCCATTCAACTTTTACTTCACCCTCGAGCAGGCTTAGTCAATAATGACAACTGCATACTCATGAATTACTTAGCGCTATAACTAAGGAATTTTATCCTAAAATATATCGAGATACATTCAAGGGTAGCGAGCTTTCTGGTGATGAAGTATATAAAACTATACTAATGGCCACTATGGTGTCGAGGGGGTGAGTTGATAGTTGGAGATGAAACCCAACATCCTAATATCAATTGGTGGTTGGTGTTGAAACTCAATGTCACTAATGTGACTAGTAGTAAGTGCATGTGTGTGAGGATTTTTATTTTTTTTAACTAAGATGCACAAGCAAGACCTATCCTATGAGTGAAAATGCAAAATTTTTTATTTCAATGAAGTAAATTACCTTATGAATAAAAATATATGGTAAGGCAAAGAAAATATAGTGATTTTGAAATAAATTAATGCTAAATACAAGAAATTAAATTGCCTTTTGAATCGAAATCTATGCTAACGCAAAGAGAGTGAATTGCTTTTGAAATGAGATTAATTCTAAATGCAAGAAATTAAATTGCTTTTTGAAGCAAAATCTATGTTAAGGCAAAGAGAGTAAATCACTTTTGAAACGTGGTTGATGCTAAATGCAATAAATTGAATTACCTTTTGAAGTGAAATTCATTCCAAGGCAAAGAGAGTGAATTGCTTTGGAAATGAAATTTGTGCTAAATGGAATAAATATTAAATTAACTTTGGAAATGAAAGCTATTCTAAGACAAAGGAGATATAGTGCTTTTGAAATAAAATTTATGCTAAATGCAAGAAAGTAAATTACCTTTTGAAGTGAAAGCTATGATAAAGAAAAGAGAATGAATTACTTTAGAAATTAAATTTGTGCTAAATACGATAAAATAAATTACCTTTTCAAGAAAAATTTATGCTAAGGCAAAGAGAGTAAATTTATTTTGAAGTGAGATTGATGTTAATGCAAGAAATGAAATTCCTTTTTGAAGCAAAAGCTATGCTAAGGCAAAGAAAGTGAATTGCTTTGGAAATGACAATTGTGCTAAATGTGATATTAGTGGGTGTAGTAGGAGTGAGAGTTTGATTTTTTTGGGAAGGAATCTCAGCCAAGGTGGCAAATGTATAGTAGGTACTAAAGGGGCATATGGGAACCTCGATCATGGATCAAGCGAGGATCTAGAGGAAGGAGGTCATGCTACGGTATATTTGGAGGCGGGCATCACATGGGGGACCGATCCTCCTCAGAAAGACCTCGAAAAAAAGATATGAAGGACAATGCAGGGCCCAAGAAGTGGTTGTCTTTTACTAAGACTCTTAGAGGAAAAATAAAGGAGGCTCCCTCTCTTCCACACCTAGTTCTAGTAAATAATAAAATTTCAACCCCGACAAATTCCATGAGCCCTTTTCTTTCAATGGAAGAATTCTCCCTAGTAGGCAAGTTTTTGGGAGGTAGGTCGGACATGGAGACTATCAGGGCTTGGGCGATGGATAAATGGTGACCGGTAGGCAGCTTGGAGTTGGTAGCTCTAACTCGAGGGTTCTTCATTATCCATTTTAACAATATGGAGGATGCTAACCACATTTTAATAGGAGGTCCTTGGTTTTTGGGAAAAAGGAGATTTTTTCTCAGATGATGGGGTGAATATTTTGATCCTGAAAAGCAAAATATTAACATTACCCCTATTTGGGTTCATCTCCCGAGTCTACCTACCTAATTCTTCAATGAATATTGGTTGCAGGGAATAGCCAGAACTATAGGGGACCTAATATCCATTGACCATGAGACCTTGGCCAAGACAAGGATGACTCATGCATGAATCTGCATAAATGCTAATTTGTATAATGAATTGCCAAGGTTTGTGGAGCTAGAGTATGGAGAATACTATCGAAAACAACCGGTAGAATACGAGAACAGACCAAAATTTTATGCAGAATGCAAAAATCAAGGACATCTATGCAATCAGTGCCCTAACCTAGAAATGAATAGAGAAAAGCAGAAGCAAGGAATGCTAGACAAAGGAAATTTGAGGAGTTTTCCTAGAAAATGTGATTTCAATCAGGCAAACTATGTCTACCAAAAAAATAAAAGAGAGGGTGCAAGGTCCTAACAAGACAAATGAAAACAATAGGTTGTTGGCAACCAAAATACTCAAGTAAGTTCCAATCCTCTAGTTTCAAATAAATTTTCAATTCTATCCAATATGGGAGTAGGAGTATTATCGAAAGACATGGAAGCCCAGAACCTTTAGGCTAACCTTTCTGACTCTCTAGAATCCCCATCCAAGTCATGATCCTCAAACCCTAATGCTAAAATTACTATAAGCCCCGTGGGCATCACAAATCCAAACCCTAATGCCCGATCTCTAGAATCCCCATCCAATTTGGGATCCTTAAACCCTAATGCTGAAAATACTTCAAGCCCAATGGGCATCCCAAAGCCAAACCCTAATGTTGAAGAACTTAGGAAGAAAGTTGAGGCATTGGAAAATAAAAAATCTCATCTCCCTAACATCATCACTAGGAGCTAGGTGAATCCTACTGAGGGGCCATCCCGTAGACCAAGGGAATACAGGAAAAAAGGAGAAGATTTGGATGTAGGGGTGGAGATATGTGAAACTCTTCAGACTAAGGAATATGGTAGTCCGGTTCTGCAAAAAATTGCCTCCCCCTAGTTTAGTCCTAAACAAACTAGGAGCACTGTGAAGTCTCCTATAGATTTTGGTAGTGAAAAAAGAAGAGGAATAATATCAAATGCTAAGCATCAAAAAATTAAAACTGATAATGGCATTGCCAATGAAAAATAGAGAACCTTGTTTCAACAGGTTATTTTGGGTTCTGAAGACAACAAATTAGGAAAACCCCATCAAGGGAGGAGGAGAGGAAGAAATCCCAAACAATCTAAATGAATTTCCTCTCATGGAACGTGAGAGGCCTCAATGGCCTACCCAAACTCAGGGAAGTCAGTGCAATAATAAATCAAGTGATTCCAACTATTATCATGTTGCAAGAAACAAAAACTGATGAGATTCAGTCAAAAAAAGTAGCAAAACAAATCAATAATCAAGGGGATATGGTTTCCAAATAATCCAGAGGAGCATTTGGAGGCCTTATGACTTTGTGGGATCCTCGGATAGTAGAAGACACCATTATTTAGAAAGATGATAGGGTTATTAGTGTTTTATTTAAGGAAATAAACAACAATAGGTCGTGGATCCTTTAAAATATTTATGCACCGACTTCAATTCAAGGGAGAGATCTACTATGGGAGTCCTTAGGCAATCTAAGTGAAATCTTCCATATTACCCCCTGGATTTTAGCTGGGGATTTTAACACTCCTCTATACCCTTCAGAAAAAATGGGTGGAAATGGACCACCTATCAGGACAATGGATGATTTCAATGACTTTGCGAACTCCAACATGTTTATGGATGTAAAACTTAGAGGAGTTAATTATACCTGGAGCAATCGACGGATAGGGTGTCATCTCATTCAAGAAAGGCTTGACAAGTTTTTTCTATAAAAAGAGGCTACAAATTTGTTCGATGATTCTACCCTACAAGCCCTTACTAAAATTGCCTTTGATCATAATCCAATTTTTTTGGAGATCCCTAACTCTCTGTCCTTCAATAAATCTTTCATATTTCAATTTGTGGATCAAACAGTCTAGTTTCAGAGATAACTTAATTCAGTGGCAGCAGCAGCTTGTTAGGGGTAGTGCAACTTTTACACTTGCTAGAAAATTAATGTTTATTAAGGAAAAGCTTCAAACTTGGAACAAAGAGGTCTTTGGGAACCTCTTTGAAAATAAAAAATAGGTTGTTGAAAGTTTGAATATAATTGATCAGAGGATTCAACATGGTGATGCTAATGAAACTACTACGTAGGAGAAATGGACAAAACTAGCAGAGTTTCATAACATTTTGGCCTGTGAGGAAATCTATTGGAGGCAAAAATCAAGGGCTCTTTGGTTGAAATATGGAGATTCAAATTCCAAGTTTTTTCACGTCACCATGCTTAGAAACAGAAGCAATAACAAGATAATTTTTTTTTAAAAAGTAGATGGTTCTATTACTCAGGACTTAACAGAAATCAGAAAGGAGGCAGTAAATTATTTCAATTCTATCCTTGGTCAGGAATCGTAGTGCAATGAGGAGGCCAAAGATATTCTCTTGCAATCCATTCCTAGAATAATAAATGAGGATATAAACCTTAAGCTTCTAGCTCCATTTTCTGATGAGAAAATTAAGGAAGCCTTATTTAGCATGGATCCAGATAAAGCCCAGGGATCCTATGGATTTCCCTCTCATTTCTATCAAGATTTTTGGGACATCATAAGTGAGGATGTAATTTTTGCTATCAAAGAATTCTAAGCAAGAAATCATATCCCAAAATGTCTCAACTCTACTTTTATTTCTCTAATTCCTAAGAAGCAAACCCCTGAATCTATGGTTGACTTCAGGACAATCATTTTGTGGAATGTTTCTTAAAAGATCCTAACTAAATCCATTGTAAATAGAATGAGAGATGTTATACCCTGCATCATATATCCATGCTAGGGAAGATCTATCCAGGGAAGGTCAATCTTGTATGGAGTTATCACAGTTCATGAAGCTCTACACTCTGCTCATAAGACTAACAGGTCTATTTTTGCCCTCAAGCTTGATATGAACAAAGAATTTGATAGGCTAAATTGGGACTTTATGATTGATGTCCTCCTTAAGTTTGGTTTTCACCACTAATGGGTTAATTTGATAAAATAATGCATTTCTAAAGCATGGTTCTTGATTCTAGTTAATGGAACAACTACTGGTTACTTTCAAAGTCATAGAGGAATTCGGCAGGGGGACCCTATTAGACCCATTTTATTCATCATTGTGGCAGAAGCTTTAGGAAGAACCATAAAAAATGCTTGTAGTTCAAGGCTAATATCGGGAATCAAGGCAACATATCTCACTAGGGTTTTTTCTCACCAACAATTCGTTGATGATACCCTTCTATTGACTAAGGCGTCGGTGGTTGAGGCCAAAAGAATTAAATACATCCTGCAACTCTATGAGGATGCTTCTGATCAGAAAGTTAATTTCAGTAAAAGCAAGTTATATTTCTTGAACACCCCCATTCAGAGGTAAGGAATAATTGCAAAAATTTTAGGGTGTGATATAGCAAACCTCCCCACTTTGTATCTTGGTCTCCCTCTTTTCATTGGTTTTCTGAGAGATTCAATGTGGGACAGGATTATTGAAAGAATTCAAAAAAACTTGTTGGATGGAAAGGTCACCTTCTATATCAAGAAAGAAAGTTGACCCTCACTAAGGCATCTCTTCAGATAATTCTAATCTATTTCCTCTCCGTTTTCAAAGCCCCTATGAAGTTTTTCCAAAAAAATTGAGAAACTCCAAAAAGAAATTGTATGGACTGGATCAGACGAGAAAAAAAGGATACACCTTGTAGGATGGACCAAAGTGTGCAGACCCAGGGAAAATGGGGGCTTATGTCTGAGGAGAATTGCTCATATGAATTTAGCTTTACTAGCTAAGTAGGCATGGCGCCTCATTTCCGGTGAAGAAAATGAATGGACAACTATCATCAAATGAAAGTATCTTCAAAATATGTAATTTCTAAGTAACTTAGTTCCAATCAGAGGTTCTGCTTTTTGGAAAGCAATTCTCAATTGTAAGGAAATCATCAAAAAAGGTTTATATGGGTTTTAGTCAATGGTGAGAGGATAAATTTTTGGAATGATAGGTGGGCTAAGGACGAACCATTGATGCAATATCCTAACTTAGCCTGAATCAAAGATATCACGGAAGAACTCATTGATAGAAAATTCTTCGATTATATGGTTGATGATAGAGGCAGAATGAAGAGGAAATAAATAAGGATTCAAGAATTTCAAGTGGAATCAAATGATCTTTGTAAAATTCTTGGGCAATAGTTTATCCCCATGAGACCCAAGGAAGATCAAGTGACCTAGGCTCCTACAAAAAATGGATAGTTCACTATTAAATCAGCTTACAAGCTTCTTCTTGATGACGAGGATTTTGTCCTCCAAAAGGACTTAGTTTGGATAAAAAAATTAATTTCAAAAATTGTAGTCTTTTCATGGTTAGTTATCCAAGGAAGAATTCTAACCATTGATAATATGATGTGTAAAGGTATTTGTATAACTAATCGATGTTATCTATGTAGGGCTAATTGCGAGACCATTTATCACATTTTCCTTGAGTGCCCTTTTTCCTTGACTATCCTAAGTGGGGTTTGTCGAGCCTTCAATATTTCCTAGGTCAAACCAGCCACCGTACTTGATTTGTTCATCCAGTGGGCTTACCCCTTTTCAAGCCAAAGACTTAGATACATGTGGAAATTTTGTCTCAATCACTATCTTTGGAAGGTGTGGTTAAAAAGCAACCATAGAGTCTTTAATTAGTCTATCATGATCATCAAACTATCATTTCTAGGATCCTATCCTTTTCCAATGAGAATGTGAACCTTATACCTTTTGATAGTCATAAACCTCATCTGTAGGAGACCACGATTGCTCAATATTTAAGCTTAAACTTGTTAGATGAGTTTGTGCCTAGGGTAGTCAACCCCAGATCCAATATTAAGTGGTACCCACCTCCTACAGGTTGGTTTAAGCTTAATTTTAATGGAGTAGCTAAGGAAAATCCTGGAAGAGTAGGCGCTGGATTCATTGTCCAAGATCATAATGGTAATATGATGCTTGCATTTTCTAAATATTTGGGAACAAGGATGAACAACGAAGCTAAAGCTAAAGCTATGTGGAGAGGCCTTCAAATGACTCAAGACTTAGAAGGCAATTTGATCGTAGAAGGAGACTCTATGCATGTTATAAATCTCCTCAATAATTGGAAAACACCTCCTTGGAGGATTAAAACAATTGTTGAAGAGGCTAGGATCCTTTTCCAGGGAATACAAGACAGAAAAGCCCAACATGTCTTTCGGGAAGCTAACAAACTTGTTGATAAGCTGGCCAATTTGGGTGTCGATGGTGAAAGACTTTTCAAATGGGAACACGATGTCCCAAGTAAAGTAGAGGAGCTTATTCAACAAGAATGCCAAAAATTATAGTCAAATTTACCAACAGGTAAGGCATTATAAGTTCGAAGGCTATGAGTATTCCCATATATTTTTTGAAATGGACTCACAATAAAAATTATTCGAGTTGTCAGTCTTTGTGGATGCTACTTGGAAATACTACAAAGACTAATGGGGACAATCACATGTCAAATAACATGGCTCCTAGTTATATTAGTAATTTGAGGTTGGTTTATAATCACAAGGTAGGAAATAAATGGTAATATAAGACTTCAAACCAGAGTCACATGGACCACCAAATAGCCACTTCCATAAATCTAGCCAGCAAGTTCACTTCTCCAAGGCTGATTGTCCAAGACGGGATGTGGTCCCAAAGCATGTCATATACGAAAGAAAGCAATTACCAAAGAATTATTAAGAGTGACTATCAATACAAAGTTTGTGGGAGTTTTTCAGTACTTTGTTGTGTGTCTATAGCTTTTTTTTTCTCCATAGTTTCAAGGAAGGGATCTGTGTCTATTTCTTTTTTTGTAATTATGATGTAGGTGTGTTTTCTTGGGGTATACCCAAAATGTTTTATGGGAAGTTTCTTTTTTATAATAGGCTATGTGCCTTACCAGATGTAATGGCTTTTGCGGCATGTAGATTTTACATATATAGGATCCTTAGTAAGGACATGTTCATCAACAACCCTAGGCTGATTTTTGTAAAAGTTTTTGGGTCAACCTATAAAACTCGGTATTATTGCTATAGTATCTTATCTACAAAAAAAAAAAATCTATGTTAAGGGAAAGAAAATAGAATGCTTTTGAAATAAAATTTATACTAAATGCAAGAAATTAAATTGCCTTCTAAAGCAAAAGCTATGCTAAGGCCAAGAAAGGAAATTATGCTTGAAATAAAATTCGTGCTAAGCATGATAAATTAAATTACATTTTGAAGTAAAATTTGTGCTAAGGCCAAGAAAGGAAGTCGCGCTTGGAATGAAATTTGTGCTAAGTGTGATAAAGTAAATTACCTTTTGAAGTAAAATCTATGCTAAGGCCAAGAAAGGAAATTGTGCTTGAAACAAAATTTGTGCTAAGTGTGATAAAGTAAATTGCCTTTTGAAGTGAAATACATGCTAAGGAAAAGATATTGAATTGATTTTGAAATGATATTGATTTTAAATGCATGAAGTTAAATTATTTTTTGAAGTGAAAACTATGCTAATGCCGAGAGAGGAAATTGTGCTTAAACAAAATTTATGCTAAGATTTACTTGGTCGTAAGTCTAACTACACTAGTTAAGATATGCAGATTAAGGTTATGACCAGTTACCTACCAAGAGACTTATGTATGAGATAGATCGATATCTGGATCAACTAATGAAGATAAATATATTTATCACTTTATTCAAACCTTAGTGGATATGCTTACTCTATGTTACTAAAACGACAAGGATTCAAGCATGAAAGCAAATAATTTGAGAGGGGGTTGCCCTTTGACATAAATATATGCTAATGAGATGAAATTAAAATGCTTTTCAAGCCAAAAAAAGGAAATTTAGATTTTTGAAACAAAAAATATGAGATTTGATGCTTTTGAAGCAAAACTAAAGGAAATTTTTAATTTTTTTAATACATGAAATTTAAATTTTGACTAAAAATGGATGATAAAAATGCTCACTAAAGGTCCTGTGTTGTTTGGAGGATGCCTATAAATGTTTCACAGACTCTAGATGTCTGATATTTGTTGCTTAGAATTAATCGTAGGGGTCCATGTAGTTCATAGTAGCAATCACAAGGGTCCATACAGTTGATACTAGAAGTGAATTTTGATAGTTGTTTATGCTAGGATTTATTTTGTTGCTAAAAGTGACTAGTTTTGAGAAATTTATCTATAAGCACAAAGAACAAAAAGTTAGAAAATTGCTAAAAAAATCACTAAAAGCAAGTACATAAGACATGATAGCTAGTCTATAGAAAATGAAATCAAAATTACTAAACAAGGAAAACTTAATAGAAATAAACTAAAAAATTTGATTCTGAGGAATTGATAGATGAGCAATTACACCTTCGGATGAATTTTCATCAAGTGAGTTGGACTAAGAAGGCAATTTATGATAATGATAAGGTAAAGTGCACAACCTGATACTTGGAAATTGATTATTATGGTGAGGTATAGGATGAAACCTTATACCTAGAAATTGATTATGATGGTAATTTAAAGGACACAACCTTATACCTAGCAATTGATTATAATGGTGATGTATATGATGCAACCTTGTACTTGAGAATTGATTATGATGGTGAGGTATAAAATGAAACCTTATACCTATAAATTGATTGAATTGGTGAGGTAAAGTACACAATGTTATACCTACCTACAACTTCTATGGCTTCTATGTTAGTTATTTAAAAACTTATATATACCTTGTTAGTTCAAATTTTTGGAGCTCTTTAGCAATCACAAGGATCCATGCGATTATGGGTGTCATTGCAATCCTCCTTGCAGTTTTGGATCATAGACCAAAAAAGGATATTTCCTTGCGCTTGATTCAATGGGTTAGGTTTTTGACGGTTTGTGTTGTATTTTGTACCTAAAAACATAGTCAAAAGTAGAAAATGTGAGAAAAATAACTAAAAATATAATAAAAAAAATAAGAGGGTTTAGAAGTCCCACCATGATTGCCAAAATGTGTTCATAAAAAATGTAACATTTCATTAACAAATAAAATGTGTTATAAAATAATTTACTTTTACAAATTTTCCCCCATGGTCTACAACTAGGGTCTCCTAATAATGGAGCCTTCTTTTAGTAAAAAATTATGGGAATCTATTATTATTTTGATCACCTAAAGGGGGGTGGGTTTACCAATAATGTACCATCACTTGATTGAGTATATATTCTAGAATCTACATAACCAAAACAAAGAGTTAGTAGCACAGGTGGGTCTATCTTGATTAACCCATATTGATAAAAGGGTGCAAAGCAAATAAATTTTAACTATAACAATAAAATAGAGCTAAAATAAGACAAAAATAGATTAACTCACCTTGATTTTTGATTCCCTAGTCTATGGATGATTGAAATCAGTTCTTGGAGGGAACTACAACTTGAGGTGCACTTCTAATTGTTATTCAAAACCCACCTTGTGGTTGCATATTTTTTTATAATAATGGAATGAAATTTTTAGGGGACCCTATATAGGTTCTCAGGAAGCTTCCCTCCAAATTTGGTGGCTATTAGAGTTCAAACATGTAAAATATAATCAAAAAAATGTAAATCACAACCCACCCTATGGTTGGCTCTAGCTTGACTCTACAAAGATTTTGTTTGGAGGAAATATTCTTCTGGTTTCTTGGAGGAAATGGTCCAAATATAATGGTTGTATGAGTCCACACCTACAATTAGATTGCAAAACAAAAGGAACACCAAAAGAGGGCTTATATGCAAAGGAGGGTTAGTACAAAGGAGGTCTAGAGTGATTTTGGTAGATTTTTGGTAATCAATTATCACATTCTTTAAAATGAGAGAAAATACCTCCTATTTATATAAATTGGCTAAGGTTAGGGGGAATGATTTTTCCTAGAAGTTGGATAAGTGCACGATGCCTTATCAATGCCATTGGGTAGAGGAAAGTCCTTATCCACCCACATGCATTAAATGGGCATGGTTGCACCATGCACCATGAATGTATGGGGTGAGAAATTCCTTACTCTCATTATGGCATGTGGATGCAAATTCATTCATGTCATAAAAACATTGAATGAGTAAAGTATCCATAGTATTTAAGGCATTAAATGGGTATGGCTATGTGGAGAGTAGGGGGTACAATATTTTAGGGTGAGGTGGAGGCTAGGCATAGTCAAAGGGTATACTAAGGTGAGGTGGCCCTATACTAGGTTAAAGGGGTTGGTCACATGGTGACCAATGACTAAGCACAAGTTGGGGCCTAGAGAGGAAAATGGGCTAGAGTGGATGAATAGTGTTTTTAGGTAAATTAAGCAAATTTTAAGGGATTTTGCAAATTAACTAACCATTAGCACTGCATAAGGGATAATGTGACATTTTTAGGTTTGTACAATATGTTTTTTCATTGATAAAATATGATATTACAAAACCAAGTGCATAGTAACTTAAATATCTTAAAAAATATTGAGAATTTTTTAGCAAGGTCTATCTACTCAAGAAAAATCCTCATCTAAATATTTCTAGATATTAAAAATACTATACTATTTTACTTTTATAGAATATAAAGAGTTCATATGATAATTATTGTAGATCCTAAAATTAGTTCTAAAACCAAGAGAAAATAAAAAAATCATTGGAATTCCTCATGTATATCATTGACCTAATCTACATCTAAGTGTTCTTACAAAATAATAAATGTTCCTATTTGAAAATCAATTTTGATATGATTTGTACCTTTGATGTACAAAATGTTCTACACAAAAACTTTCTAATGTCTCTTTTTAAGCATTGTATGTGATTAATATAAAGTCTAAGAATAGAGTTTATATTTAATTGAGTGTGGATGGTTAATAAAACTACCCATTAATATTAGATAGAGTATTTTCATTAATGAAAAAATACTATGGCTTATGCCTCAATTAAATGTAGTGTGAGTTTACTTACAATATTTATATAGTCTAAGATTATTTATGAAAAGGTTCTTTTATACCTAATAATATTTTTAGCTTATTTGTGAGTCAAAAGAACTCCTTCATTCAAATTTACTGATATAAATACAAGCTATTTTTACTATTACAACACCACAAAATGGATCAAAATTATAATGAATGGTTATAATAGATAAAGTGTATTTTTCATGTTAAATATGGGCCTAAAATATGGCATATTGGGGCCCACCATATTTTTCCTCCCAAATATGTTGCTAGTCCAACAACATATGAATGTGTTATGAACCAATCATGGTACCTTCTAATATATTTAATTCAATTGAACAAATATAATCGTGATATATAGTATTGAAACAACTTTGTAAACGCTTTTTATAACATAATAATTATTAAAAAATGCATGGCTTTGTATGTCTAGATCATTGTATTTGTACCAAGTCACCCTAACTTAAAACATTATTACACCATCATTTTTTGTTTTAAATCTAATATCTCTCTCTCTCTCTCTCTCTCTCTCTCTCATCTCTTTCCCTCCCTTGTAGGCTTTCTATTCAATTACTTCTAGTGGGACCCATGTTGGTCTCTATGTTGTTAATATAAAAACATCAATAATCTCATACCACCTATACATATCAAATATTTTCATAGTCATTAGTGGAAAGTAATCCAAAATCAAGTTTAAGTTATATTATGGAGTTTTAATAATATTATATTGGTGAATTGAGAAATACAAGAAATAAAACATAAACAGATGCAAGAAAGCATTATTATTATGCCTAATCTAACAATAGAAAAGTATTGTTAATGTAAATTTAGGGAGGACAACCCACTACATCCTATGTATTGTTAGAATTCCTACATTTTTTTGGAAGTATATCCTACCAACTCTCCTAGTTCATGAGGATGGTCTTCTTACACACACACACACACACACACACACACACACATATATATATATATATATATATATATATATATATATATATATATATATATATATATATCATTTCCTTTTTAGAATTATAGCCTTATTATATCCCTTGATTGATAAGGATGTTATTTATTTCTATTTTAATGGAAACCATAAATTCATCAAGAATGACAACTCTATTTATTACTCTTCTAAGATGCGTTGTGTAATAGTGCAAGAAAAGTGATCATGATCCCTTTTAGATATCCTTAAAATGTTATAAAAAAAATATGCTATATATCATTATGATAAAGATAAAATTTATTACCATTCCTATGAAATGGACCTTGGAATTCCCTTAATATGGATAAAGTCTCACACTTGTTATCTACAAAAAAATAGAACACTTAATCTACAATATGAGGTGAGTGAACAAGTTTGTTTTTTCTTCAAAAATTATTCTAGAAAGTGCATGTGGAATATATCTAAAAATAGTTTGATTGGTTTGATTATTGGTTACAACTTTCCTATTTTATTTAATTATCTAAAACTATCTACTTTATATTCATGACAAAATAATAATGGATATGTGTAACAACAATTGTTTGGAAGTGATGTTTCATATGAAATAATCCTAATGTTTCCATTTATAAAAGAACTTTTGATATATTTTTTAAATGTATTGTAGATTATTAGAAATATGTACAACCTATAAAAATATCATTGAAATATTTTTTAATATTGTCAAGTTGAATTTTAACAATTGCAATGATGATATATAATTCTTGTAAGAGGAGGGCTTCCGAAAATATTATAAGCATGCTATATTTCAAGATTTGTGGTTTCATTATCGAGATCACTTATCTTTTGTGGAGATGGTACTTGTTAAATCATGTATAATATGGTAACTATAGAATTTATTGTGTGGCATAGTTTATTTTTTTGGGTCATTACCAAGTGTTAATACTAGTTCATCTCCTTCAATGAAACTACCCAAAATTCCCTAACTATTTTTTTTTTTTTTAGAACCTTAAGGTAAAAGGTCTAAGTTTGGCTCAATCTTAGTGTTATTTAATTGAGTTATCTAAATCCCATTACTGATATATGTCGTAAGCAAAGACTAAGATATCAATCTCCTTCTTTCGAAAGGCTAGCTTTCCCTTCTAGCCAATGAAGGAAATACACAAATATCTACACCATACATATATCCTCTATGTAGGTGTAATAAGCGTTTAGGTTAGATTATCAATCTCATCATGTTTATGAGTTAGTACTCACTCAATAGTTCTTGCTCTACATTTGAATTAAGGACACCATCCAACTCAATGCTAACATACCACTAGAATCAACATATCCATTCATTATCCTCATCTACCTAAATAATATAAGGTTATTAATTGTGTTTCCCATTAGGTAAAATCTCTATATAAATAAATCTCCATAAATTTGCTTTAGAATAATGCCAACAGGTAATTGATATAGGAATGATAACTTAAGTCCTAATAAAATATAATTTTGATTTAGAACTTAATACAATTTCATTGCAATATCAATCTTTACAATAAAAAGTATATAAATTTATCCCACAAAGACCATTACAAGTACTTGGTGCAAATCTATTGGAAGTAAACTTATATTTAATCTCTCATTTAATTCCATAACATAGAAAGCATCATCCATTTATGGATAAAAAAAAATCATAAATAGAGTCCACAAATAAACCCACAACATAATATGCCTTGGGAACCCTCATGGGGGATAAAATCAGCCTTAAAATCCATTTCTTCTATTAATCTCAAGAGGTTTTGTACTATACATTGGAAGAGAATTCCATAATGTCATCCCTGTGACATAGAAATCTCCTAATTTCTTGAGTCTATATAATATGAATTAGTTTCCTAGTTCACATTATAAATAACACAACTATTAAAATGAAGCACTCCACAGTGCCCATTATCCCATCATAAGAACTCATTTTATCTTATGCCAACAAAGAAGACTGCATTTCTTTTTAACAAAACATATGAATAATTAGTAATCATTCTCCTATTTCGAAGACACCCAAAGCATCCTATTTCATTCCAACTTAAATGACAAATTAAAATATAACATAAATTCTAAGCTCATAAAATTCTTTCAAATAATTGTGTTTCCAACATGACACCAAAAGACATCAAATCAAATATCATCAAAGTGATTCACTTACTAATAATCCTTCTCAGCATAAATATTTTTTTTACACAAACAAAACTACAAATTTTAAAACATCTACAACAAGTATACATTATCACTTGTCAATTTCTAATAATTAGGATAATTACTACACATAGGCATATCCAGGGTGAATCACTCAGACTTCATTGATCACGACAGTGGTAAAACTTGAAGTTCAAGCCTACGCCCGATATCCCATAAAACTTAACATTTGTTAAATATGAAAGCCTAGATAAAAATATAAAAGTACTTTGACTTCTCCTCTAGATATAAGTGTTTCACTATCACTTTATATATCAAAGGATGGCGTAGCTCAATGGATATTGGCAATCTCCATAATTTATAGATATTAACAAAGTAATGTTACCATGCTATTGAGCCATATTTCTTAACCAAAATAGTCTTACCCTTAACGAAGTCTTCCATACAACAAGGTAGCTATATTTGCGCTCTACACTAAAAATCTTCTCCTATGAGAAGCAATCAACATTCATAATAAAAACAACTATATATGATAAAATATGGTTAAGTTAAGACTTGGTCATTTGCTACTGCATCATGCATGTTATCGATATCTCAAGTTTAAGATCTTTTGCCAATAATAGAATACTAAAATAATGGTATAATGCATTATAAATAGAATAGCACTAAGATTTATCCTTACATGATGACAAATCTAAACACTTAGACTCCACATCCACTCGTACTCCTTAACAAAATAATCAATTCTTACCCACATAAGTCCAAATGCTCGATAAGCAATAAACTTCATCTACCCACTTAATGATTTTAGGCTCCACTACAAGGTTTGCAAGATTTAAAACACAACCATTGGGTCTTCAAGTTTCAAATGAAGTCTTACATGAACTAAGAGGTCCTAGAAAGGTCTTCGTGACCAACTCTTCAATTAATTCTTCATATCTAATGTGACTGCACCTAAAACTCAAATAAATCTACATAGGATTGCTCTATTCATTGAATAAAAGAACTTGTTTTTCAAAGGCTATGGGTTTCTTTGGCCAAAATAAGTATTTATTGAATCATAATAAATTGAACCTGCAATACATCTATTGGGTTCCTAAACCTCATGGTGATATGTATAGTTAAGGCTTCTAAAAATGTATAGGAAAAAATTAAATCGTCTACCTTTAAACTAAACCCACTTTCATAGCTAATGTTTACATAAAAACACCATTTTAATCTCTAATAAAATGTCACAAATTATTATTTTTAAGCTTACCTCAACTCACCAAATGAAATTACGATAACTTCTAGAATAGCCTCTGCATCCACCATTTCGTTCACTCTCTCCTTGACCAGCATTCTCCTCTCGATCCAATACACCCTCCTCTCATGAATCCTTCATCTTTTACTTCCCATATTTCCATTTGCATATCTTAGAAAGTTAGTGAAAACATTAAATCCTCCATAACCGCCACTGGAAAACAATTTAGCCAACTAATTAGTCAAATAGAGTGGGGATTAAGTACCTCTCTAAAAAAAAATTCACATATATATATATATCGAAAGCCATATCAAAAATAGACGTCTAATATCATTTATTGCTCTATAAAATGCTCTAATTATCTATATATATATATATATATATATATATATATATATATATATATATATATATATATATATATATATATATATATCAATAAACCCATCCTAAGATAGGGTACTATTCCTTATAAAAGCCAAGGTGTTAAATCCTTCATCACAGCATTCTTTTTCAAACAATATTCATTTCTTCCTATGATGTAAAAATGAACATTCTCACTAGAAATGTAAAAATCTAATTGTTTTTCCTAATCAAACACAAGCAAACATCACTATGTCCTTCCATTTTTAAACCAAAGCAAATATGATAGTCAATAGCTAAGGTCTCTTAATATATATTAAAATTAAAAGACATAAAATGCAAGTACCCATTCATATTGTGATTAATCTATCAATTGGACCTTATCTAAATAATATTAATAAGAAACACCCAATTTCATCTACTTTAATATATTTGTCATGCAAAATTTATGATATGCAACTATATATATTCTAGAATATTTATCCATGTTAGCCCAAGTTGTTCGATAAATAACTCATGTAGACACAAAAACCTAAGCATTTATGATTTACCATGAAGCCTTGCATAATTCACCCACATTGCACATCATAATCCTTCTTAGTAAAATTATATACCTAAGTCTAAACTTGGGTGTGTAAATCTTACACATTATCCTATTTTCTATATTTTATTAAATCTGGAAAATTTGCCTAGGATACCCTACCTAATAACTAGACATGTGTCCTAGCCACCTCACTACCATCCCTTACCACATATCACACACTCATGCCCCCCTTTTCCCTTCTCATGGACATAACTTTACACCTCACTCCACTTGTACTTACCCATTAGCCACATCACCCCAGTTAAGTGAGACATACTAGGTGACTCACTATGACTACCCCTTCCATTTGGTAGCCCTCAATTGCCACTTGGAAATCTTGGCTTGCCACCTCCCTTTCCCTCCAAAACCTAGAATTGCCTAGAAAAAAAAACTTACCCCATCAACCAAAGGAGGCTAAGTATATACACCATCAGACTATCGAAATCATACCAGGAGCTCACATGCATCCTGAGGAAACTAGAGATTCAAAGTCTTGGACTGCTCTTTTGGATATTTCTACCATCCAACCTCAACTGCTCTTCTATAATTACATAGTAGCAAAATCCCTCCCATGATTACCTAACTATTTTCTTGTGGTTTACCAGTCCAAACCATGCACTCATGATTAATTAGAACATAGAAAAATATGGCAAATCACGATTGATTTTTGTGTTCTAATGAACCATAGATCAACAATAAGAATTCTATAGAACTATGCACCAACAGTTGGACTTCTACATAACCATGCATCGAAGGTTGGTGCACTGCAAAATCATGGATCGATGGTTGAAGAATTTGGAGGGAGTAGCTAAAGGATCACCTGTTCATACATATAGAACCTTCCTTTCTTTTCTATTACTTTATGATTTCATTAGGCTAAATAGGAGTCTTGGTCCTTGTTTGCCCTTGTTTGCATCTAGGTCCTAGGCTAAGCATATCTAAAATTAAAAAAGAAAATAAAATAAAAAGAACTTGCATTTTAGATTTAGTCATTAGAACGTTTGCATAAACCTGATTAAGAATAATCTAGACACATTTAGAGTTTCAAGCCTGCTCTACCTTATTTTTTGGCATACAGTTGGAACCGTAGGTCCGTAGCTGATAATTACCAAATGTGCATGCATGGTTGGCTAACCACACAGCGGTGGTTGACTAAACCTAACCACCCAATGGTGGTTGGATCTGTATTCTAGAATTTTGGAAGATCCTACCTGAAATTAGACATTTTGCCCCTGATTTGTTTCTATTTCTATTTGTCTATTTTTTCTTTCTACTTTTAGGCAATAAATAGAATTGCATGGTAGTTTGTATCGCACTATAATAAATAGAGCCTTCACACACTTGCACGTGAATGTTATTAAGGTTGGATTTCATCATTTAAACCTAATAAATTACCCTATTATTTGGCCAAGGATAGTCCAATAACTATCATAGCCATGGAAAACAACATGCATTCCTCTTCGAAAGGTGTATCACTACCCACGGTGAACTAGATAAGGATTGGTAGAACCTAAGCTACCTCATCAGATTTGGGATTCATGACCAAGTCTTGATGGGTTTCACAACTTGAATTTCATCACCAATTTAGTGTGTGAGAGCATCTAGGTTAAATCCCTAGAATCATATTTAGGGTTAAAAATTGCACATTGATCACCAAAAAAAAAAAAAAAACTTTTCAAGATTCAAAAATAAAAAAGTCAAAATTAAAAAACAAAAACCAAACTTTATTAATACTTAGGAATAAAATTGTTTGGTTTTTTACTTTGCATGCTATTTTATTGTTCTTCCATCACACATTCACACACATACATTCACATTTTACACCTCAACCCACCCTTAGCGTACAGTAACAACCCATACCCAAGCAAAAAAGTTAGCCCAACTTCAAAGTCAGTTGCCTTCATCCATGAAGCCTCCATCTTAGTCCTCTCAAGCCCCTAACACTTTGGTGGTAGGGAAAGTTAGCATAGCCCCTATTGTATCCTTGAAACTGAATACCAAGTTCTCTAGTGGTGCTCTTATCTCAGACATAGATATTATGCAGAGGGCTACTCATGCTACCATCCTTGATACTCCTAGGAGTGAGCCACCTACACCATTCGATGGTCATGTCATATATGTGGACATGGATACCATTAGGCTATATCTAAATATAGCTATTTTTGTCTTTACATTGTTACCTCCACTTACCATTCCACCCCACACCATTCCCTCATTGCATCAGGAAACCACCTTCCCACACCCACAACAGTCCAACCAAATCTTCATGAATCCACTCTTTGAACCGATTGCTACCACCATGGCCCATAATTATCCATAATCATCTAACCAACAACCCTTCATATTACCAAATCAAAATATCATTTGTACTAACCCCTTTTATGGAGCACTGGATAATGTTGCTTCGTAGATCTCTATATCCATCCCCTCCATCACACTTGTGGACCCCCCACATCATAACATCCTCCATTCAATGGAAATACATTTTTACACTTGCCCTTTGCTTACATCCACTAACATGGTTGCCATTTAGCTAGCCCAATCATCCACCACTTACATGGCCATACCATCTTCATATGCAATTGCCATACAACATGTTTTCCTGCAATTACAATAATTGATCATGAACAATGCTAATTGGAGCATGAATCCTAATCCATAGTAGAAATAATAGAGATTGAATCAAAACCAACCATCCACATCTCAACCACACACCATCTTCACTCAAGATCTATCTTGGGTGTTGCATCCTCCAACCACAACCATACCCACTAACCCACTTTATCAAATGTATGCTAACTCTTCAAGTCAGCATGCCATCATTCCTCCATACCCTCATAACCATCAAAATCATCATCAGCAACCATATCATAATCCATTTAATGCTAACATCCCACATTAACAAAATCCTACTAAGAATGCACATTATTTCTAGCAGTAACAAACCAATCTGGGTTTTAACCCTCTAGAGGATCCAAAGTTTCAATTTTTGTAAAGTCAAATTTATAGCCTAGCCATGCAAACAACGGGTATGTAATACCAAAAAACTACTCTAAGGTAGCTACTCAATCATCCAATTCATGCTTCAGTACCATAATTTCCCTATATGGTAGACTTTCAAATATCGAAGTTTGACAAATTCAAGGGGGATGAGGACCCTCAAGAGCATGTGACTAGATTCATTAATGCATTCTTTAGGATCAAAAATAAAAATGCACTAATGCTCCATACTATTCCTCATATGTTTGGGGGAGATTCCCTAGATTTATGCAACCATTTATCGCATCAAAGTATCTACACTTTCGAGTAACTAGTAAACCAATTCGTGGAGTGGTTCTCCCTAAACGTTAGAAAGAAGACAACATTGACCATTTTTTTTTAATTTGGTTCAAATTATCTCCTTTTTATTAAAAATACAACAATACAAAACATTATAAGAAGCACTCTCCCAAGCCCTAGTAATAGAGGAAATCAATATTCAATAAGGCGAGGTAAAAATAAAGAAGAAAGAATGGCAAAACAATAATCAAAATGGGAATAACCATGGTCAATCCAAGGTCAACCAAGTTAATCAAGTAGTCTTGGGCCAACCTTCACAACAAATACAACAAGCCCAAGTTAAAGTATAACGACCCCAACCACAATAAAAACAATAGACTTATCAAGCAGTTCCACCCCCACAATAACTGCAAAACCAAGTTTAACCTGTAGAAAATCAACAACATCAATTCAGTCCTAAACACATCTACACCCAATTACCTAAACCATATTCATCCATATTCTAGAATTTATATGATATACAGGCTTTCTGATGCAGGAGCATCCAATGGAAAGCAAAATACCGCAAAGAGGAAAAAGTGTTGCAATATCGCGACATGTCGGCAAAGAAGAAAAAGTGTCGCGATATCGCGACATGTCGCATTATTGCGACCAAAATCCGAGAGAAGGCTCAAGAGAGAAAAAGTGTCATGATATCAAGACATGTCGCATTATCGTGACCAAAATCCGAGAGAAGGCTCAAGAGAGAAAAAGTGTCACGATATCACGACATGTCGCATTATCGCGACCAAAAGATGAGAGAAGGCTCAAGAAGAAAAAGTGTCACGATATCGTGACATGTCGCATTTTCGTGACCAAAGGACGAGAGAAGGCACAAGGGAGAAAAAGTGTTGCGATATCATGACATGTCATATTTTCATGACAAAAAGGCGAGAAAATGCGCAGGAGAGAAAAAGTGTCACGATATCGCGACATGTCGCATTTTTTAGACCAAAAGGCGAGAGAAGGCGTGGAGAAAAAATGTCACGATTTCATGACATGTCGCGGAATCAGGATCAAAGCAGGAGAGGGAATGTGCCCGAAGAAAATTTTGCGATTTCGTGACATGTCTCGAAATCGCGACCGAAATAGGAGAGAGAGGGCGTCCGAAGAAAAATGTCACGAAATCACATGTCGCGAAATTGCGATCGAAAGAAGATAGGAAATGCTAGAGAAGAAAATGTCACAATTTCACGACATGTCATGAAATCGTGACCGAAGGAGCAGAAAGAAAGCAAGGAAGGAAATTGTCGCGATATCACGACATGTCGCGATTTCACGACCTAAAACAGAGAGAGAAAGCAAAGAGAAAATATGTCACGATATCACGACATGTCACGATTTTGAGACCCAAAGAGGCGAGAAGGAAGCAGAAAGGAAATATGTCACGATATCACGACATGTCATGATTTCATGACCAAAAAGGAGAAAGAAGAGCCGAAAAGGAAATATGTCACGATATCGTGACATGTCGTGATATCATGACCAGAAGAAGAGAAAGGCAGTGAGGAAGAAAAATGTCATGATATCGTGACATACGAACAGTCCTTAGTCAAGTTCAATATTGGGAGATACCAGGATGAGGTCTTGTGTGATGTTTTTCCTATGGATGCTTACCATGTGTTGTTGGGGAGGCCATGGCAATTTGACAGATGTGTGGTGTATGATGGGCACATGAATACTTACTCTCTGACGAAAGGTGGAGTGCGCCACAAGTTGAAGCCATTGAAGGAGATGGATGAAAAGAGTTTGCTGACAACAATGAGAGTGGAAGTTGTGGAGTTTGAAGAACTTAAGGGTTTGTACCCTGAAGATCCATATTTTTTTGAAGCTTGGAGAGCTTGTACAGCCCTAGTTACCCTAGATAGGACTGTCAATAGGAGTACTGGTAAATCACCATTCCAGATTGTATGTGGGAGTAGTCCAAGGAATGCTTCTAAGTTGAGAACGATGGATAAAGGAGAAAAGAGCAGTGCTGAGGCTAAATATTTTGCAAGTATTGAGATGTTGAAAAAGAAGGTGATAGAACAGTACAGAAGTGAAGCTCACTTCTCAATCCACCCCAGTTGTCTGATGCAGGAGCATCCAACGGAAAGCAAAATACCGCAAAGAGGAAAAAGTGTCACGATATCGCAACATGTCGGCAAAGAATAAAAAGTGTTACGATATCGTGACATGTCGCATTATCACGACAAAGAGCCGAGTGATGGCTCAAGAGAGAAAATGTGTCGCGATATCAAGACATGTCGCATTATCATGACCAAAAGCCGAGAGAAGGCTCAAGAGAGAAAAAGTGTCACGATATCGCGACATGTCGCATTTTCATGACCAAAGGACGAGAGAAGGCTCAAGAAGAAAAAGTGTCGTGATATCACGACATGTCACATTTTCACGACCAAAGGATGAGAGAAGGCACAAGAGAGAAAAAGTGTCACGATATCGCGACATGTCGTATTTTCACAACCAAAATGTGAGAAAAGACGCAGGAGAGAAAAAGTGTCGCGATATTGCGACATGTCGCATTTTCGCGACCAAAAGGTGAGAGAAGGCGTGGAGCGAAAATGTCGTGATTTCGTGACATGTCATGAAATCGTGACCAAAGCAGGAGAGGGAAGGTGCCCGAAGAAAATATTGCGATTTTGCGACATGTCGTGAAATCGCGACTAAAATAGGAGAGAGAGGGCATCCGAAGAAAAATATCATGAAATCGTGACATGTCACGAAATCGTGACCGAAAGAAGACAAGAAAGGCCAAAGAAGAAAATGTTACGATTTCGGGACATGTCACGAAATCGTGATCGAAGGATCGGAAAGAAAGCAAGGAAGCAAACTGTCACGATATCGAGACATGTCACAATTTTGTGACCTGAAATAGAGAGAGAAAGCAGAGAGTAAAGATGTCATGATATCGCGACATGTCATGATTTCATGACCCAAAGAGGCGAGAAGGAAGCAGAAAGGAAAGATGTCACGATATCGCGACATGTCATGATTTCATGATCGAAAAGGAGAAAGAAGAGCCGGAAAGGAAAGATGTCGTAATATCACAACATGTTGCGATATCATGACCTGAAGAAGAGAAAGGAAGTGAGGAAGAAAAATGTTGTGATATCGCGACATACTGTTGGTTCATGATTTGAAAAGGCACGTGTTCCTAGACAGTGTTTCCCAAGGTGGTCAAAGATCTCATTAATGCATGATTTCTTGCCTGGTAAGCTTTATGAGCATGGCGGCCACTTGAATGTTGCATCCAGAGGTCAGAGACATTCAGAAGGCTCATCAATGCATGTTTCCACGACTAACCCGATGGTAGTTGCCAGTTAGGGTAAAATATGTGAAGGTTCAGTCACAAAGGTGGGGGAAGAGCCGACTTTTTAGATTTTGAGGATGTATTCTTCTAGGTGGGTCATTAATGGCCTAGAGGGTCGGGACCTCGAAAAAAAACCCAGAGATTGTAATAGAAGCTGGTGGTGAGCTAGGGAGGAGGAGAGGAAAACAAGAAAGAAAAGAAAACTATGCCTGCGGGTTAGTGTTGTAATTTTTTTTCTGTGATCAAAGGAGAATATTGGATCTGAATCTCGGCTCCCCATCACTTTCACATTTCTAGAAATGAAGCTTGAATATCCTAACAAGTCGAAACCTAGAAACTATAGAGAGCATTTATATTGCACCTTTCATTGGTAGAAAAGGCATGACATCGAGAATTTCTTTGGGTTTAAGAATACTATGCAAGATCTACTTGAAAATAAAAGATTAAAATTAATAACCCCTTATCCCATCCCAATAAAAACCTTGAAATATATCAAACACCATTACCTCATCATGAGGCAAATCAAAAAGCAATGGGAGCATCAACTTCCTCCCAATTAAGCTAATCATGTGTCACAACTATACCAAGGTTTTATGGGGGCTATTCATGTAGTCACTCGAGGTAAAAGAAAAATGGATCACATAGAATTGAATGAACCAACCCAAGAAGCACCAAATCCTATAGCACAACCAAATGTGCCCATACAACTAGGACCAACCATTCCACCTCCATCCACTCATATTCCAAATCATCTAACTCAACCAATAATCACCTTGAGAATCCAGTTGACACCGAGCCTAAGTATGACATTAGCCAAATTTTCAATATATGAGCTCATACACTATCCTCCCCACATTGTGAGGCATTGATAGTAATATTGAAATTCATCAAACTACAAACAGAAGATCCTAACACCTTCAATACTTTTTTGGGGAGTGTTAATAATTACATGGAACATTCAATAGCATTCTATAAATTTGAAGAGAAGAGAATATTATCAAAGCTACCTGATCCTCCATTGCATATTGTAGCTCATATTTACCAAAAAACATTCAAAAGAATGCTCATTGATACCGACTCCTTCATCAATATCATCATCACCCTAGCCATCAAACATATCAACATGCCATCATCCCACATCACCACATCCATATTCACCCTCTAGGACTTTAATGATTCTTTGTGCTCCATTGTAGGGAATTTCATTCTACCCGTAACAATGGGGGTGAAGACCATCCATGTACTCTTCCATATATTGGAAGGGGTCATGCAATATAACATATTTCTTGGACGTACCTAGATTAAAGAGATGAAATATATTTCCTCAACATTACACTAATGTTTAAAAAATGTGCATGAGGGAAAATTTCATTGCATTCAATCTGACATCGAGTCATTCAAGTACTGCAACTTGATATCTGATCCATATGATTCATTTCTTCCATGAACTCATCTTTACATTCAACCCCTCATTTTTTGAACCATCCCAAATAATAGCACCTCATCCAAAGTACCCATCCTAAAGGCTTTGCCAATAGATAATCCTACCTTTGCATCCTAAAGCATCAACCCAAGTCAACCCTCATCCACTTCATATCTTTTTTCCATCACACCTGATCATCTCGCTAACCAACCATCATATTCAGTCACAAACACATTTCATATTTTCACCCCAACCAAATCCACGAATCAATAATAATTCCATCAAACTAAATCCACCTCAAACCATGCCACCCATTGTCTCACTGATAGGGTAACCTATCTGAGAAGAACCATTGTCAAGTGAAACATTACCTCCATTCAATCCATAAACCACCATTGAAGCATCCACCTTAGTACCTGAATCATCTACATCCTAGTCAGCTTAAGTTGTAGTCCATATTATCAATCGAGGTATTGGTGAATACATAGTTGAGAGTGTCACAATAACATTACCTATCAAATATATCAAATATTATGGTTGCTTGTGCAACCCATATTTATCTATAGATGTAGTGTATAGCATGGTTTCTGAGATAAATAGGATCAACATTGTATATGGGGGAGTGGATTATTCATCCAATCCATCTCCTTCTAATGAGGAACCCATACAACAATTTTGTGCCAACCTAGAATATTTGTCCAACCTAGATTTTTCCTTGCAATATATTTGTAGGGTTAACTGGTAGGGATTTTGTCTTGGATTACATGAACAGGGTCCACATCACATCATTGAGCCCCAATATTGAGAAGTGCATTATCACACTAGCTTAGTATATAGGCCATCAACCTCAAACTCCTCTTTTAAGTAGACATTTCAACGATTCACCTTAGAGTCTAACGAGGAGGATGAGCAGAGTGAAGCTAGTGATGATAGTGATGGTGAGTATTTGGACCCTAACTTTATACCTTATTTACATGAGGTCTTGTTGGATATGGCATTGCATACAACTATGATCAATTACATTTCTGACAATTACATATCCGATGAGGATTTTTAGGAATTTCATAAAATACGACCAAACATAGATATGATCAATCATATTTTGGATGGTCCCTAATAATATGTGGCTCCTATAAATACCATAGAGATAAATGAATGCTACACTACAATTTTTCCCATAGATCACTCCATATTTTGCTTCAACTTGAACCAGATCCACCACCACCACCTTGTTTGCATCGGTAAAATAATTATTCACCCACCATAGGAAAGTTTCACTCTAGAGAGAGTGAGCGAGATAGTTCACTCCTCAAATTGTAGCCATCACCAAGTTAACAAGATTTGTGTTGACTTGGTCATCCCAATCCATAATCCATATGATTTGGCAAATCTGATTCTAATCAATTCTAGCCTTATTGCTATGAATAGCATTTTGTCCTCGCCATCCATAATTAAATTCATCTTGTTCGAATAATTACTAAGAGCTTCTAATGCTTACATCCCTCGAAAATATTTACCTTCACTTGCTTCTATTTTTCAAATTGAAGTAGAGGTATTACCCAAGTCCTTTGAGCATGTGGAGGATGATATTTATCTCATACCTACTCCACATTAGTTGTAAGAAGGTTCTCATATGCTTATTGAAGAATCCATCAATGTGAACCTGAGTCAATAGAAAGAGCATATTTTAGATGTTTTGAAAAGGAAGAAAGAGATCTTCACGTGGTAATACAAAGATATGCCCAACATTAATCCTAACTTAGTGGTCTACAACCTCACTTTAGCTCCTGAAGGTAAGCCATTCAAACGGAAACTAAGGAAAATTATTATCAAAGAAGAGTTACAAAAATTATTACATGTGGATTTCATAGTTCCCATTGATTATCTCGAGTGGCTCTCAAACATGGTACTCATTCACAAAAAAAATGAGGGGGTACATGTATGCACAGATTTATAAGACTTAAACAAAGCATTCCCTAAAATAATTTTTGTTATCGAACATCAATCAACTTGTAGACCCCTACATAGGCCATGAAATGCTTTCTTTAATGGACAATTTTTTGGGATACAACCTGATTCGAATCAATCATGAGGACAAACACAAAATAGAATTCACGACACCTTGGGATTCTATTACAAGGTAATGCCATTTGGTCTTAAAAATATAGGATCTACTTATCAATGTACCATGACATATATCTTCCATGACTATATGCACAAAATCATTGAAGACTATGTGGATGATCTTATCACAAAATTCAAAACACGTCTTGAGCACATTGAAGTACTAGAAAATGTCTTTAATGATTGCTTGAACACAAGGTAAGGTTAAATCCTAAGGAGTGCGTATGAAAAGTCACATCAGGTAAACTTCAAGTTTTCATTATCTCCAAGCAAGGCATTGAAGTGTACCCTAATAAGGTCAAGGCCATTATTGAAATGCAACCTCCAACAAATATTAAATAATTGCACAATTTGCAAAGAAATATTCAATCAATTCATCGATTCATTGCTCAAGTATTAGATAAATGCAGGCTATTCAATCAATTTCTATAGAAGGGGGTGACCTTTTTCTAGATAAAAAAATGTCAAGAAGCTTGTAATGATATCAAGAAATATCATGCTTCACCACCAAGCACTAACATCGTCTCACCTAGGAGTTCCTTTTAACATTTACATTTCTACAATGGATTTTGGATTAGGGATAATGCTTGCACAAAAGAACAAAAATCGAAAAGAGAAATCAGTTTATTATATTAGTTGAACATTGGTGAGTTATGAGATAAGATATGCTTATGTTGAGAACTTGTGCTTAGCAGTGGTTTTTACCACTAAGAAACTCAAACATTATTTTCTAAGTAACACTACCTATCATAGCTAGAGAAAATCCTCTATGTTTATGATGACTCGCACATACAAAAATACTCAAACCACAAAATGGATAATGCTCTTAACAAAATTTGATATTGATTTCATTAGCTAAAAATCCATCAAAGTTTAGGTGATAGCCAATCAACTTGCAGAAGCTCCACTTCCAAATGATCAACCTCTTCTTCTAGAGCTTCCATATGATTCAATATATTTTGTCACTGAACAAGATGAATTAGTCCCTCCTGGGGATGATGTTGACATCACTCTCTTCTTTGATGGATCAAAGTGCAAAAAATGATGAGGTTATGAAATTGTATTTTATACACCCAAAGGAATACCAATTATTTTATCATTCAAACTTGATTTTCAATGCATAAATAACAATGCAAAGTATAAAGGCCTAAATTTGGGGTTTCAATCAGCACTAGCTATGGGCATTAAGTGTATAAGCATATTTGGTGATTCCCAGCTCATCATTTACCAAGTGAAAGGAACTTACCAATATAGAGAGATAGTCTTGAAACAATATCATGAAGTAGCAATGAAATTGCTAGAAACATTTGACTAGTATGAGATAGACAGTTTGCCTTGTTTGACTAATAGGTTTGCAGATGTTCTTTAGGATCATTGATTCCAAAGAATGAAAATAGAGAATTACAACCACTTATCATCACAACAATATCCATATCTGCAATCATACGAGAAGAATATGAAGGTGAGAAGAGTGTTTGTTTCATCCATGCAAAACCATATGAATCTTCCCTTGATCAAATAGGAGACTTTTTCAAGTTTGGGATCCTCCCATTAGATTTAATGAGAACTACAAATAGAACACTTAAATAAAAAGTAGCTTGTTACACTCTCTTGCAAGACTTTTTGTATAAATGTGGCTATGATGGAGTCTTACTTAGATGCATGGATCCTGTAGAGGCACAAAGAGAAATAACTGAAATCCATGATGGTACTTGTGGTGGCCAATTTAGTGGAATGGCCATTGCAAATATTATTTTGTGCATGGATTATTATTGTCCCACTATGGAAAGTGATTGTTTTCAATATGTGAAGAAATATCAAAAATGTCAACATCGTGCCAATCTGATTCATGTACCATCACAAAAAATACAGCCCATTCAAAGCCTTTAGCTCTTTTCATAATGGGACCTAGATTTTATTGGAAAATTTTCACCTACCTCTTTGGGACAACACAAGTTCATCTTAAATACCACATAATACTTCACCAAATGGGTTAAAGCAATCCCAATGACCACTATGACTAGACCTCGAATTGCAGAGTTCATACTTTAAAATATTATCTATCATTTTGGAATTCCCTCAAATATCATTTCTGATAATGGTAAGTCTTTTAAAAATAAGTATGTTCAAGCATTATGCAATAAGTACAATATCCAACATAGTTTCTCAACTCCTTACTATACATAAGCAAATGGACAAGCTGAAGCAACCAATAAGACCTTAATAGCCATTCTCAAGAAACTTGTCAAAGAAAACCATAGAGATTGGTATACTCAACTCCCCTTGGCATTATGGGCTTATCAAACAAGAATTCGAACGCCAATAGAGGCAACTCCATTTTTATTTGTCTATGGATGTGAAGCAATCATGCTTCTTGATCTCAATATCCCTTCTTTACGAGTTGCATTACAAGAATTCATGGATGATGACATAGCTAGACAAGAACACCTTGATCAACTTACACTCCTTTATGAAAGGAGAATAAATATCTTAAAAAATATACGAGAATATCAAGTTTACAAGCATGCTTATAATGCAAAATTCCATCCTCATGAATTCCAAGTAGGAGATCTCATTCTTAAAGAGATTCAACATAACACCAATGCATTGTGATACTTCAGAGACAAATTCATAGCTAATTTATTAGGTCTATACATTGTTAAAAAAAAGTTAGATCCAAGAACGTATAGACTTGAAAATTTAGAGGGAACATTAGAACCTAAGCCATTAAATATTATACACCTAAAGGCATTCTATGCATAGTGCAGTTTATACATATGTACATATACATGGCTAAAAAAACAAAACACATTCATAGCATTTCATACATCCATCCATGCATTTCCACTTAAATTTCATAGATGCATTTTAGACATTTTTTCATACCATTCATCATATTAGGGATCATTTGGTTAATTTGGATGATCGCTAGTCTACTATTTATTATCGCCTTAATAAGGGGCACCTTACATAAAATATTACTCATCACTTCATCAATATCAACAATTTACAACTTTCCATATGATATTTTGATGATTAAGGAGTTCACATTAACTAGAATAAATATCGTACAATCATTAGAAATAATGATTATGCGACCACTGAGTATTTTATGTACATATTTTTAATTTTCAAAATATTGTAATGAAGGTATCACAAAAACTTACATAGCACATTCAAGCATAAGCAAAATCTAAATGTTATCAATTACTTAGCCACTCCTAGTGTTTTAAGAAACCTCCATCAAGATCAAATAATATTTAGATACAATAAGTTGTTCCTGGTCAGTCAAGTTTTCTCTTGGACCATGCACATGAAAACACGTGAAAATATTGTGAAGCATAGGAATGATAAAGTCATGAGTTGCTATTTCCATAAAGTGAAAGTTTTTCCCTGGTCATCCAATTATGCACATGGTCTAGAATTCTAAAGAGTTGATATAAGGACAAGCTCCACCTTCATTCCAAAAATAATAAAATAAAATCCCTTTGCTCTTCGTCAAAGCGAGCAAGTATCCTAAAAAGCATCCCAATGCAATAAAATTTCCTCGCTCTTACTCAAAACAAAAAATTATTTCAAAAAAGTGTTCCAAAGTAATAAAATTCCCTTGCTCCTCCTCACAACGAGCAAGTATCCAAAAAGTAATAAAAATGTATGCTGCTCAAGTTACAAAAATGAGTAAACTTAGAAATAAATCTCCAAAATCCAATGCAATAAAATAAGGTAAAGGAGCTTGAATCCCTAGAATTCTTAGTGTATTGAAAACCATAGGGTGATCCTCATTACAACAATGGATTGAATGAAATCCTCCTGACAATGGGGTATCCTTACGTGTGGCACCACATCCATCGCATTAATGACCTTATTTTGTATATACCTATGGATGCACTCGGATGAGCTAGCTTATTTTTATAAGTTACAATTTATTAGTTAGACCTTACACATAATAAGAAATAAAAAATTATTGCACACACAACTGGTCCTTGAAAAATTTGAAAACAGTAGGAAAAACTTTGCATCATGAAGATTTGTGAGATACATAGACGAGATTTTTTTTGATCACTAAGATGTTTGATTCTTTATAAAATTACCCTAGATCCTTTATCCAAACCACCCCATATCATTTTCACCATTATATCCAATAATGCATTTCATTTATAAATACCACATGTTAATGCCCCTGATTAAACAACGAGAATAAAGGTGATCAAGAAAAAGTCTATAGCATACCAAATGATCATTAGAACATAATATTCATAATTCATTTCACTCAATTACTACATCATTTCATATGCATCTATACATACAATAAAACAAAAAGTGCAATAGAAATGATAATTATAAAATCCAGATATATATAGATATATAAACTACATTATACAAACACCAAAAGGCTATATACATCAGGGCACTCAGGATCATAAAAAAATGAAAAATATAAAAATAGGTAATAAGCGCTACTAGCTAGCACCACCAGACCCCCTAGGAGGACCAAAAGCTAATCCCGATGAACCTGAAGGAGCATGGGAACTATGCACCCATGATTGTGAGCCACTAGGTCTAGACTCACTTCACCTCCTTGAGCTATAAATTGATGATGAAGGTGGTAGAGGTAGTAAAATGTGATGTTGGGATAGTGTCCTCAAGCATCCCAATGCAAGTAGCCTACCTTTGGGAAGAAGCCAAATCAAAAGCTTACTGTACCTCTCATTGGACTATCTCAGCATGAAGCACCACAATCATAGACGCATCTCCACCTACACTAGATCCACTCTGTATCCCATCCACCTCACTCCATAATTGATCTGTATCAACTTCCCAAGCTATCATTAAACCCTGTAACCTTGTGATATCTACATAATGAGACTCTATAGTAAGCCCCAAGTTGTCCTGCTCAACCTGGAGAACCCCCCACTCCTTAATATGATATGGAGGAAGATCCTACCCTCCATAACCTCCATCACTCCCAACTCTACTACTGTTACCTCCACCTCCATCTCCTCTAGCCCTGACCCTAGTTTTTGTAGGCTATAACTTTATCCCAGCTTACCCACTATTACCACTACATCGATGGTATTTTTACTTCCAAGAAGCCTACTCACCATCATTCTTCACATCGCCACTCGTTGCATCATCCACATCCTGGCTAGGTACCCATGGAGGCTACGTAGTGTTGGAATTACCCCTAATTCATAAGTATCTAGGTTAAGATTTGTTAAGAGGGAGAATGTTGCAGTGTGAATAGGGTCATCACAAAGGAGGCTTAGAAAAATCTAGTTCTTTAGCCTCCAGTGTGAAAAAACTCCTAAAATCATGTGTCGGCAGATTTGTTTTTGTTGGCATATTATCTCCTATTTTTCTCCCCTAATCTCCTATATGCCCTCCACGTTCCCTAATATCCTTATCATCTCCATCCCCTTATTTCTTCACACCTTCCTCCTCTTATCCCTCCATTTCCCTTCTATCTCTCCAACTACCTTCCTTATCCCTCCGACCTATTCGTACCCACCATCTTTTCCTTTCTCTATATAATATTCGATACATTTGTAATAAGGTGAGAGGGTGCTTCAAATTAAATAAATCCTTTTTAATTCTTTGTCCTGCATTATTTTCTGTTAATGTGACTGCGTTCGGTTTTCACATCTGGTATCAGAGCCAGACTTCGTCATCCGTCGGGCACGGTTCCCGAGGCAAAGTGGAACGGGCACGGTTCCCGAGGTGGGCATGCATCCCGACGCAGGTCACAGCAGGGCTCGGATCTCGAGGCGGATCATGAGCAGGCTCGGGCACGGATCCCGAGGCAGTTCAAGCACGGATCCCGAGGTAGAGGTGGCAGCGGCGCAGCAGTCGAGGCAGTGACTGGACGACACATGGCGATAGTAGATCGTGACACGTGGCGGCTGAGCTGGCAGAGAAGCGAATCACGGCAGTTAAAATTTTGCCACGCGGCAGACAGAGATTGGTCCACGTGGCAAGTTTGTCAAGGTGGCAGTTTGTAATTCGAGACAGCGGCGGCGAAACTGCGGGTTGAGGTCCGATTGCCCGAAGGCAATCGAAATACCTACCGAGCCTTCGGGATTAAAAATCCCTATTTTTTTCCCACACGGTGCATGTGGGATTAACCCGCATTATTTTTTTTTTTAAAAAGGCGCGGCTCATCGAATTCAATACGAGCCGCATTGTCTTTTGCTCCCGTCAAGACGCCTAGAAGAGTTGGCTAGGGCGGATGCGTTTGTTGTTGGGAGATACGCGGGTCGAATTCCGCTAGCGCCCGCAAAAGGAAAAAATATATATATATTTTTTAAATCGCCCGTCGATGATTACAAAGCGGACAGGCAGAGTTTACCTCCCATCCAAAGGGCGTGGCCCAACGGACGAGACACTTCGTTTGCGCGCAAAAGATCTCGGGATCGATTCCCGCAGAGGCTGAAAGATTTTTTATAAAGTTTTTTTAATATTCGCGCCACCGGACTATTTTTAGAGGGAGTGCTGCACTTTCGTTTGCAGCGAAGCCGTGAGGTCGCGCGGCTAAGGCATTTGCTCTGCCCACCGCAGGTCGCGTGATCGAATCGCGACGGCAAAGGTACATTTTTTTTTTAAATAAGTTTTTAAAGGTTTTAAAAAATTTATTTAATAATTTTTTTATATTATTTTTAAAATTATCTTTTTTAATTTAGTTTTTAAAAGGTAATTTAAAAATAATAAAAAGGTTATTAAATTTATTTAAAAAAAAACCTTTATAAAAATTTGCAAACCTTGAAGAGTTTTTTTGTGGCCATTTAAAACTCGCCCAAGGGGGCTTGAAAAATTTGCATATTGTGAACCTGGAAAAGTGATGGGAAGTCTTCCGGAACGCCCGTTTAGCACCTCCAAAATTTTTGGACTCCCCGTCTCGTGACGGGGGTGGCCCCCGGGGGGCCCCCCCGAACCCCGTTTAAGGGTTCAATATTGAAGTGGATCGCAGCGGAGCCGAGCGTGGAGCCAGAGCGAGAGCCGAGCTAGAGCTAGAGCCAGTGTTGGGGAGTCTCACAACAAGCAATCAGTAAGAGAATTACTTTGCTTTGTAATTGCTTATTTCAGTGAAATCAAAGTTTGCTTTTAAGTAGCAGAAATGGCTGCAAATACTTGTTTGCCAATTGGTGATTGGCTGTTACAAAATAGTAGATGTTTTAAGACATGAATGTGCCAAAACTGAGAATGATGCAGAGGGAGGAACTCTGCTGACTGTAAAAATAGCTTGCACTATCAGAAGCTTGCTGATTCAGTAGACCATTGGAATTGATTCTGATTTTGTTGGTTGCTATTTGCTGCTATTGTTTGAATGCAATTCTGACAAGGAGTACCATTGTTTGGTGAGTCACACTGCTACCCAAATAAGTGAGAACCACGTGAGACTGGTTTCACAATAAGTTGTTGCATCTTGCTGAAGAGAGACATATACGCTGAAGAGAGAAGAAGAGAGGAGGCAGTGTTGTGACATGGAAAGGATGAAAAAGCTATTTTTTGACAGAGTTGGGCAGTGAGATACAGTGAAGAGATTTATAGAACTGATTGCATTAAAAATACAGAAGAGAGTTTTGCTACTGTTTGGTACCAATAAGACATAAAGGCTGCATCGATTTAGGAAAGGAGTGGCTGAGAACTTGGTGGAAGTTTGATGAATGGTGGATTGCAGAATGGCAACCATGTATGAAGATTTGGTTGTGCCTAAATTCGATGGAGATGATTATGCTTATTGGAGCATAAGAATGAAAACTTTATTGATGGCCAAAGACCTTTGGAGCATTGTAGAAGAAGGATATGAAGAACCTTCAAATTGGAGCAGCCTTCTGGAAGATGAAAGAAGAGAGAAGAAAGAGCAGCAATACCAAAATTGCTTAGCCCTTATGGATTTGAGAAGAGGAATGGAAAAGAATGTTTTTCCTCTTATAGCCAATTGTAGATCAGCTACAATGGCATGGCAAGTGTTGAAAGATACATATGGGTTTGATAAGGACACCCATAAATCCATGTGTGACAATCAAGAAGATTGTTTAAGCAAGGAGGAGCCTTGCTTTCTTGAAGAAGTTTCTGAATTAGATCCTTTTGCAGGAGCTTTTGAAGACGCATGTGAAGACATGTCTTATGAAGAAGGCATGCATGATGAATTCTTCCTTACGGAGGAAGATGATGGAGAACTTCTTCTTGATGAAAATAAAAGAAGAAGTGTGTATTCCTCAAAAGGCAGAGGAGGAAGACGAGGATTTGCAACGGATAGAAGGAAAAGTGATGAAGAATCTCTTCATGGACAAAAGGATGAGAAAAAGAGAGATCAGTCCTTATTCTTTGAAGATGTTTCTTTGCAAAAAGAAGCGGCTTATAAAGTCTATGAGGAAAATTTGAGAAAAAGAGGTATTTATGCTACAAAAGGAAGAGGAGGCACGAGAGGTTTTGCTTCTTGTAGAAGCTTTGTAAGTTATGCAGATGAAGAGGTTGTTTGTGAATACCTTGACAAATGCATTGTTGAGATTGAGGGGGAAATTGAATCTCCAAGTATTGCTCTCCCAGATTTGTCCTTCATGGGGGAGGCACCTCCAGTTATTGAAAAATATAATAGTCAATTATTTCTTTTAGGAGGAGAAAAAGATGAAAAGAAAAATTGTACTAATGAATTGTTTGCAGGAATGGAATGCTTTGAAATCATTCACATTGATAGCAAAAAGGATGCATGTCTCAATGATGAGACACTTGCTCAAAGATCTTGTTGTGAAGATCATTCAAAAGTGGAAGCAGAATTTGAAGTTGAAGGAAGAGAAACACTCACATTGGAGTGTTCCTTGCTTGCAGATCACCTAGATGAGGTGATGTATGATGAAGAATGTCTCATGGAGGAGACATATGAAAAAGAGTGTCTTATGGAGAAGACACCACATCAGTCATTTGTTGCAGAATGCTTCATGCACAAAGCATCTAAAATTCTCATGGAGGAGAATAAAGCAGATAATGATGGAGAAACCCTCATCATGGAGTGTTGCATAGTTGAAGACCACTCACATAAAGCAAATGAAGAGTGTATTATGGAGAATGCACCTAAAATTCTCATGGATGAAAATGACCTCAACCAAGACTGTTGGTATGATGCTGGAAAAGCAATGTTCAAGGAAGACCATTGGCTTGAAGACCATTCACTTGGAATGGTTGTGTGCTCTCTTGAAAGAGCAACTAAAAATCTCCTTGAAGGAGATGATAAAATTGTTCCTCTACAAGGGAAAGAAAATGATAAATATAAAGATGAGATTGATTCACAAGAAGTATGGGATGTTGATTCCCATGACATTGTTGATGAAGAGGAGATGAAAACTATAAGTTTCATGCTTAATTGTGAAGATCACTCATCAGGAGTGACAAATAGAGATACTTCTTGTCCATCAATCCAAGAAGGTTATGTGAAGAGAGATTTTGTGAATCTCAAAGATGACAATATGTTGTGTGAAGAAAAGAGCACAAAATATTATCTCATTTGGGAGAAGAAAAGTGAGAAAGCACGAAAGATAGAAATAGAAAATAACAATGTGACTGCTGATTTTCTTGTTGTAATGGCCAAGGAAACATCACTCATGATTGAAGATCTCAAAGAGGAGCTAGAAAATAGGGAGATAGTCATTGATGAACTTCATGGTGAAATGGAGGCATCATCAAAGGAGATTGAAAATTGTCTTGAAGAGGCAATTATGGTTGAAGATCACTCACTTGGAGTGGCTACATTACAGAAAAGAAGTTGTCTTGAAAAGGCGACAATGTATGATTGCTTTAATGAATGGTGTTTCAACACACGACCATGGATTGATCAAAGGAGAAGAGCTCTTAGTGAAGAGTTGATGGTTGATATTGAAGCACCATACCCCAAAGGAGAACTGCTACAAAATAGCTTTATGGGAAGCACCAAATCTACTCATACTAAAGGTAATATTTTTATGATTAATGATTTGTTTTTTGTGAGCAGGTATGAAAAGGAAGGAGAATGTCTTCCAAAGGCATTATTTAAAGGTGATTGTCTCATTGAGACAACTTTGATGAAGAGTCTTCTTGGAGCGAAGACAGTAATGAAGAACTTGGGTCACATGGATCCAAATGATGTGTTTAAAATTCCTTGGGAGAAGGAATATTGTAAAGCCATTGTTTTGAGAGAACATTTGTGTGAGGAGCAACTTTATGTTGCATATGTAATTGGTCATTGGATGGCCATATTTGTTGTGATATTTTGTGTAGAAATATCTGAAAGAGTTGTATGGTATAATCATCTATGTGAGATGATTAATTGTAAATACTCATGTGGAGTATTGTTTAGTGATGAAGATGTAAAAGATGATCAACATGTGAAAGTATGGTTTAAAGACCATCATGATCAAGATGTAAGAGAGTGGTTGTTGAAAACCACAAGAGGAGAGACTTTTGCTGAAGGGAGAGCTAATCAACAAAAGATGGCACTCAAGCATTTGCGTTATGGAGGAGCAACATCAAAGATGAATGAAATTCCAATGCATATTACATACTCAGGAGGAGTATTAGGAGATGAAATATGGTTTGAAGATCATAGAAAGAATAATGAAAGAAATGTGCTGGATTGGTTAGTGAGAACCAATACATGTGACATAATGGGAATGTCATTTTTTGAAGAAGCTTTTGATGAAGGGGGAGTAGCTCATCAAAAGAGGGCACTCGGTTACTTGCAGGAAAGAGTAGCAACAAAGATGAAAGAGATCCCACATGAAGAATGGAAGGAGTGCCACCACAAGTTTTTTATAAATTCCGATTTCTTGTTACAAAACTGGAGGAGACGAAAAAGATTGAGTTTCTTCCAATGTTGTGATGCTGATGAAACTTTTTGAAAAAAAAAAAGTCACATCAACATCAAGGGGGAGAATGTTGGAATTACCCCTAATTCCTAAGTATCTAGGTTAAGATTTGTTAAGAGGGAGAATGTTGCAGTGTGAATAGGGTCATCACAAAGGAGGCTTAGAAAAATCTAGTTCTTTAGCCTCCAGTGTGAAAAAAACTCCTAAAATCATGTGTCGGCAGATTTGTTTTTGTTGGCATATTATCTCCTATTTTTCTCCCCTAATCTCCTATATGCCCTCCACGTTCCCTAATCTCCTTATCATCTCCGTCCCCTTATTTCTCCACACCTTCCTCCTCTTATCCCTCCATTTCCCTTCTATCTCTCCAACTACCTTCCTTATCCCTCCGACCTATTCGTACCCACCATCTTTTCCTTTCTCTATATAATATTTGATACATTTGTAATAAGGTGAGAGGGTGCTTCAAATTAAATAAATCCTTTTTAATTCTTTGTCCTGCATTATTTTCTGTTAATGTGACTGCGTTCGGTTTTCACACGTAGCAAACCAAGTATCATAATAAGCTATATTCCTAGCATCATCTACATCTCGGATACCTACCACCTCATCATCTGCGACATCATCCATAATATAAAATTTGAGAGTGATTTGGAGACTCAAATAATCACCTCAGCATAAGTATACCACTAGAGAATCAAGAACTGCATGCGCTAAGCCAAACTATCACATCATCCATGATAACTAGATAAACTCCATCTCCTATCCATGTCATCCAACTATCCACCTACCTCGCTTGATCCGTCAAAGTTACATTGTGGTAGTATCCCATGTTAGACCTCACCAAGGTCACCAGGAGATATTGCCTCTAGTTAGACCACCTAACAAATCTTGGTAATATTTTCCACTATAGATAGGGTTACTCAATAAATTCTCTTCATTTATCTACCAATAAAGAGTGCATGGAAGTGAGTGGTCCCACTCACAAGGTAGACCCTTTGATCGAGCAATATTGATGTAATATTAGACCCACAATTGAAGTAGCAAGCGGCACCCAAGTCACTTATGCTCCCATATATTCACCTCATATAGTTCCACATACATCTGGAATAGTAGAGTAGGATCCTATACATAAATTTAAGGCTAACTAATAAGATCAATAACAAGCCTCAACTGGTTCCAAGGGAACCTAGACCCCATGCTGTTAGGCAACATGTTGCCTACAATGTACATGGTAAACGTTGTCAGAGCCCCTAACTTCCTATACTAGAATAGCTAAATGTATGGGATCCCTCCCTTGCTATAGTCTACATCACAGTCATCCCCATAAATTTGTCTTATATTGTGCTCATTATTTTGGCCCACCCAAACTAGTGAGTCCTCAATAGGAACATGGAAGATGCAGTAAAAAATTTCCAAGATGATAGTTAGCACCCCTATCAGAAGCTAAAATGACCCCCTATCAGAGTCCCATATCTCCACTAGGGTAGACAAGTACTCCTCATTTTCTTACACAATATCAATCTTCCCACACCCAGCAAATCCCACAACTGCTAGCCACTTCCAGTCATCATATGTGAGTGCCTTCTACACGTATGAAATAATGCAAATCCATCGATTTCACACCTCAATAAACTTATCCTACAATAAGTATAAACAAAAAAAATATCAATGCACACATCATTTCCAAAAACACAAATATATTTTATGCATATCTTTTTTATTTTTCAAAAAACTAAACAAAATCAAAAAAGTAATTACATACATTTCTTTTTCATTTTCAAAAAAAAAAATTAAAAATATTTTCATGCATTTTTATCAAACAAAACAACAAAACATCCTTTTAATTTTGCAAACAAAAAAAAACTTTCGCCTCCCCCTTTATCATCAACAAAATATTTTTTACCAACCCCTCTTAGTGTTACAAAAAAACAACAAAACAAAAAAAACATAATAAAGATAAGGTAAAGGTTTTGGAAACCTACCTCAGCATAGCAGACTCTGGCTTGCACTCTAGCTGAGCCTCTAGTCTCTGCTTTGCCACCTACTCTTCTAGTCTCACTAGCAAACTCCATAACTCACTTAGCCTCTCTTTTGCTCATGAAATATTCAATCGTGAAAATGAATTTAGAACTACCCTCTTATCCTTGTCGATGTGCATTTGAAGGAGCATGCCCAACCATGAACACATAGTTGGCATAGCCAACCATGCATATATATTTTTTAAGCACAAAAAAATGTACCCACATGATTTTAAAAAAAATAACCATCATCACATGCATCCAAAAAAAAACATCATCAACAAAATAATGCAGTGGTACTTGTATCCAGTGAATTACCCTACATAACTGGCAGTTGCAGTGACTAGCAATCCATACAATTTGGTAGGATGGGTAGCTCACCATAAGGAAACGTATTCACAAACATTCAAAATCAATACATCTGACATCAAATTATTTGGGTATCTCAAAATTTGAGTATGGCTATATTCTAGCTAGTTTGCACAAGCTTATCTTAAGCTCTTTCTATTAGGTTACAAAAACATAAAACAAACAAATCACATTTGGTAATAATTGTCAAAATCACTACGAGTGTCAAATTCCTAGAGCACCTTGTTCCTAGAACCATATCCTTTGGTAGGAATTTTTATAATCACATAGGCACCAAAACTCCCAATGTGGTTGGTGATTTTACCATAATATTTTGCACATCATCTAAACCAAAGGTAAATTTGCAATAGCAACCATCCCAAACTTGGGGTATCAAGTTGATTTAAATGTCACACATTTGCATACATCACATCAACCTCATTTCATCATCCAAATTTGATCAAATGGATCGTGGGTTGCATTATTTAACCATTCATAAATTAATGGGGTAAGAAAACAAATCAAAAATTTAAAAAATCATTAATTCTTGAGCATCAAGAATATTTGAGTCCATTTATCCATTCAATAAAGATAGGTGTCTTTTGTTTTGTACCATATTGTGTTTTACTCAACATGGTACAAAAAGGGGCATCTATAGACACCAAAACCTAGGCATTTATGCTTTACCACAAAGCCTTGCACATTTCACCCACATTGCACATCATAATCTTGCATAATAAAATTATATACCTAAGTCTAAACTTAGGTGTATAAATCCTGCACATTATCCTATTTTCTAGATTTTAATAAATCTAGAAAATCTACCTAGGATACCCTACCTAATAACTAGACATGTGTCCTATCCACCTCACTACCATCCCTTGTCACATCTCACCAACTTGTTTCCCCCTTCTCCCTTCACATGGGACATCCCTTACACCTCACTCCACTTGCACTCACCAATTAGCCACATCACCCCAGTTAAGTGAGACAGCCTAAATCACTCACTATAACTACCCCTTCCATTTTGTAGCCCTAGATTACCACTTTGTAATCTTGGATTGCCACCTCCCTTTCCCTCCAAAATGTAGAATTACCTACAAAAGCACCCTTTCCCCATAAACCAAAGCAGACTGAGGATATACACTACTAGGTTGCCAAAATTATACCAAGAGATTTCACGCATCCTAAGGGAACTAGATATTCAAAGCCCTAAAGTGCCCTTTTGGATTTTTCTACCATCCAATCTCAACCGTCTGTCTGCAGTCACACAATAGCAACCACCCTCTCGTGGTTGCCTTATCACAATCCCAGGGTTTGCTACCCCAACTATGTACCCTTGGTTACTCAAAACATAGAAAAATATGACAAGCATGGATTAGTGAGTTGATTTTTAGCAAGGCATATTAGGTTTTATTTCTCTATTCTTTGTGTCATATTTAATATTTTTGTAGCCAAGTTTTACAATAGTATTTTCTATCTTAATCAACATGTTCTACTGACCCTTGTTTTACTTCTATGTGTGCAGGAGATAGGTACTTACAAAGCTATTGAAGCTAGAGTGGTCCCCTTTGTTGGATACCAAAAGCCCACTCACCCTTGAAGTTGTAGCAGAAGAATGAAGGACACCAGTTGACTTGCTTGGAGAACCAAAAATTGTCATTTGAGCATTTGTACTTCATAAAAATAAAAGCATTGTAATATCTATCCCCAAACATTGGGGCATCAAGCATTGTAAATTGGGAGACTAAGGCTCCCTTATTTTAATACAAAGGAAGTATTCTTTTTATCACAAGTTTTCATTTTCATGTATGTGTTTTGGTGTTGATTCTTTTGCTACAACTCAATCGAACATCTTCTTGTATCTCATTCTCAATGGTCTATCCATTCTTCTACTTACAAGAAAACTTGTCCCTACAAAAGTGAAAATCTATTAGAAGCATCATATTCCTTAAAATAAGTGCATATTTATATATTTTGTAGAATTAAAACATAAAATAATCAATCATTCCACTAATTAGTTATATCATATTTCTAGAGAATATATGTTTTGCATAACAAGTCATGAAATAGCCAATCATTCCATCCATAAAAACAACATAGCAAAGCATAAATTCATCCAATGAAAAGTCTACCAAGGGAGGGTCATGATATCCTAACTCCTTAGGCTTAACATTGTCCTCTTTGTTTCATTAGCATTCATACATAAACATAAATTACATTACAATTTCAAATAAATAAGGAAATAATTTCTGCATAAATGCCACTTTCTCCCAAGTGGTATTTCTCGCGGAGTATTGATCCCATTGGACCTTGCGTTGCTCTAGAGTCCCCTTCCTCATTTATTTGGAATGGAACTAAAGTATTTTTACTAGATGATCCTTTATAGACTCCAGATCCACCATTTATAAATTAGAGAAATCCCATACATGATTGGGTTAGCAATATATTTTCCAAGCAAAGATATGTGAAAGGTGTCATGAATATTTTACAAATTGGGTGGTAAGGCAAGTCTATATGCCACGTGACTAATCTATTTTGTAAACTCAAAGGGTCCACAAAGCAAATATCTAGCTTTGTGGATTTGATAGTACTCTTGTTTGGTCTCACCCTAAAAAATTTCCTATCATAATCTTAAAATTCTTTTGGTCTTAAGATCAATATAACTTTTCTAATGATCCATAAATTCCTTAAGCCTCTCTTTGATTATCCTTAACTACTTATATATTTCTCTAACCATGTCTATTCCAAGTACAATCGATCCTTTGGATTATCCCATGACAAGGGTGTTCTACACCTCCTACCATAAAAAACTTCAAAAGGAGTCATGCCCAAGGGCCAAAATTGTATGTAAATTCTACCAGGTGTAGATAATATTCCTAGAAAGACTTTTTATCCATATAGTACATGCATAGCATGTCTTCCAATACCTAGTTCACTCTTTCTATTTACCCATCAGTTTCAATATGATATGCAAAACTAATATTTAACCTAGTACCGATGGCATGGTGTAAAGCTTACCAAAACTCAGATGTAAACCTTGAGTTCCTATATAAATAATCACTTCTATAAAACCATGAATCTTGAATATTTCTTTGGAAAATATATTATCCACAACCATGGTATTATCCTTGGTATTTTTTGGTATAAAATGTGCAACCTTGGTCAATATATAGACCACAATAAATATTGCATTATGTTGAAACATGGTTTTTTGGTAAACCAATAATGAAATCCATTGAAATCACTTTCTATTTTTGTGTAGGCACATCATGTAGATAAAATAGTCATGTAGGGTATCTATATTTAGCCTTAACCTTTTAGCATTCTAAGCATTGAGCAAAAAAATTAGTAATGTCCCTCAGATAGTAGAAATTTTTCTTCATGTTTTCCCTCATCTTAGCTCCCCTTGGGTGAGTGAATAAGGAGACCTATGTGCTTCATTCATAATTATTTTTCTTAGACCACCTATCTCAGGAATCACTACTCAATCCTTGAATTACAAGAAACCATACTTAATGCCAAAATCTTTATTTTCATCTAGTTTCCTTTTCATGTTTACCCAAATTTGACTACAATACACATCCTGATTTTGCTTTTCTTTGACTTGATCAATCAAGTCTACATGAATGTGAGCTAGGACAACTATATTTATTCTACTTAGAGCATTGACAAATGTTTTATTTCCCTTTTATTTATTATATCCTAAAATTATATTCAACGAGAAACTCCATCCACCTTCGTTACCTAGCATTGAGCAAAGGTTGAGTAAATATGTACTTCAAACATTGATGGATAGTTCTCAATTCAAAGGATTTTTCCATTATATAATCATCATATTTTAAGATTTTATACAACTACTGCCAATTTGAGGTCATGAGTAGCATAATTGACCTCATGTATCTTGAGTTTCCTTGAACCATAAACCACAACTTCTTCATCTTATGAAAGTACTCCCCCCAAGTCTTTCAATGATGCATCCATGCATACCGAGAAACTACCTTGAGGGTTTTAAATCCTTAATATAGAATTTGTGGTGAGTTTCTGATTGAGTAAATTAAAAGTTACCTAACATTTATCTATCCATATGAACTTATTTTCTTTCCTCTGTAGGTTAGTTATTGTAGCTGCTATATTGGAGTAGTCCTTCACATAACATCTATAATATCCTATCAATCCCATGAATCTTCACACTTTAGTCACATTGGTAGGCATCGGCTAATTCAGTATAGATTCTATATTTTTAGGGTCCATTTCTATCCCTTTAACTGATATGATATGTCCTAGAAATTTTACTTTTGACACATAGAAGTCACACTTAAATAAATTTCCATATAATTGGTTCTTTCTTAATAACTCCAACATCATACTAAGATGCCTATCATGCTAGGAATTATTTCAGGAGTATATCAAACTATCATCTAAAAATATGAGGATGAATCTAAATAGGTGCTTCCTGAAAACATTATTCATCAAATTCAATAATGTTTTTGGAGAATTCATTAGACCAAATGGTAAAATTGTAAACTCATAATGACCATATCAAGTTTTAAATATTGTCTTATGGGTGTCATCTTCACAGATTCTCAATTGATAATATCTAGATTTTAAATTGATATTTGAAAAGATAGTGGCTTCCATTAGCTTATCAAATAGATCCTCAATTTTGGGTAAAGGATATATTTTTTTAATGGTTACCTTGTTGAGCATTTGTTAATCTATGCACAAATGCAAAGAACAATAATTTTTCTTAACAAACAACATTTGTGCATCTTATGGTGATACACTTGATCTGATTAATCCCTTCTCTAACTCTTACATTTGAATGGGATTCACTATATAAGAAGCCCTATGGATGGGCTCTATCCCAGGTTTAAGTTGTATTGTGAAATAAAATTCACATTTTGGGGGTAGCCCAAGTCAGGGTTATGCATAAGCATGAAATATCGTAAATTGGCTATATTTAAATTTTTTGAATTTTTAAATTTGCTAATTTTGGAACATTTCACTAGGGGCCATTCACCTGAAATTTATGTGATGGAAGTTTTTTGGGGTAAATTATCCCGTTGTTGAAAATTATTATCCTATTTTTATTTTAATTCACTAACCACTTTCATCCAATTCCACGGATAATTCACCTTCAAATTGTAAATGATTTTGTTTTTCCCATCGAATTTGCCTCATATAATACTCATATATATAAGGTAGGGGGTACCAATAAACATACATCTAAAATACTCTAACTCAAAATTAGCTCTAAAACAATAAAAAAATTGACAAGGTTGTAGATAAGTGTTTGTCAATATAAGTCAATCAGTTGTAGATAAGTGTAAATCAGGATATAACTATTGGTTGCAGAGAAGTGTCAATAGGTATAAGACAATCAACATAAGCTGGTCGGTTATAGAGGAGTGTCAGTCGACATATGCCTATTGATAGTAGAGAAGTGTCGATAGACATAATATGATCGATTGTAAAGGAGTGTAAATTGGTATAAGCTGATCAGTTGTAGAGAAGAGTATATTGGTATAAATTGATCAGTTGCAAAGAAGTGGTTTTTGATATAATACGATCAGTTTGCAGAGACATGTCTATCGGCATAAGCTAATCGATTACAGAGGAGAGTCTATTGAAATAATCCAATTAATTGCATAGAAGTGTCTACTGGTATAAGTTGATTGGTTGTAGCTATGTATATATCAACATAAGTCGATGAGTTATAAAGGAGATACTATCGATATAAGTCGATTTATTATAGAGAAGTGTTTGTTGGTATAAGTTGTTCAGTTGCAGAGATGTGTCTATCGATATAATACAATCAGTTGCAGAGGAGAGACTTTCAACATAAGTTAATTGGTTGCAAAGAAGTGTCTATTGGTATAAGTTAATTTGTTGCAGAGACGTATCTATCAGTATAAGCTAATCGATTGCAAAGGAGAGACTATCAACATAATCCAATCGGTTGCAGAGATGTTTCTATTAGCATAAGCTAATTAGTTGTAGAGACATGTCTTTTGGCATAAGTTGATTAGTTGTAGAGATGTGTCTACCGGCATAAGTAGATCAGTTGTAGAGGAGATTCTATTAGCATAATCTGATCGGTTATAGAGTAGGGTCGATCGACATAAGTCGATCGATTGTAAATGCGTGTCTATCATCCCAAGCCAATTGGTTGCAAAGGAGTATTAATCAGCATAGGCTGATAAGTTATAGAGGATTTACAATCAATTGTGATCGATCAGTTGTAGAGTAGTGTCAATTAGTCGTGATGAACTAGTTGCATTGTAAATTGATGATAAATTTTTAAAAATAGTGACAATAGGTAGAGTATTCTTCTTCCACTGTTCTTTTATCCAAAGCTTTTTTTTTTCAATTTCATAGGCACTGTACATGCACTATATGCAACTGTGGTAGACAAGTATCCATGTCATCTGGTTGTGTGTTAGGAGCATTTTTCTTATCAGAGGCTGCTTCATGTCTAAGTATATTTTATAGGTAGTGTAGAAGCACTACCTACAACTGTGGTTGACAAGTATCCATGTCATGTTGTGTTTTAGGAGCATTTTTCTTGTCAAAGACTATTTATTTTCTATCATATGTAATTCTATATGGCGGTGTAGGTTTTTCTGAAGATTCATAGACTCTTTATGGAATTATAGTTTAATCTTGGTTACTTAGAAAAGTAAATTTTTATTGAGGGAAGTATGCTAATTTCCTTCAATTTCATATTCATTTCCTAACATCTAAAGGTTTTTTCTTTACATATACAATGTCACCTACTGAATATGGAAAGAATGGAGGCCAATATTCTAGTAAAAAGACAATTCTGAAATATTTTACACAAATATCAAAATGCAGTGAGGCATCAATATCTACAAAAAATACATGTACAAACACCTTTTACCATAAAATCATTAATTTTTCTCTTTTATTCTTAAATATAAAGCCTTTATTTATTAATAAATAAATATTTGTCTGCTTATCTACCTCTTTTTAAATTCTTTGTAAAATTGTATTATGTTAGTTCTTTAAAATAGTGCCTTTTTACATCAAAAAATGATAGAGAACACCAAACATTGAATGTAGTAAACACTGTCAATCCTAATGCACATTCACTCGAAGATATTCTAGAGGATGATATATAACCACATGATAATTTTTCTAATAACAACATTCAACAACCACTTTAGGAGATTATAATTTAGACACATCAACTGAAAAAGAAAATGACAATACAATTAATATGTAGACCTCTGGGGAATCTTGTAGTAAAAAATATAAACATAAAAATATAAGAAAATGGTCTATTGTAAGGGATTTTAAAAATAAATGGGCATATTTATACCCCTTTATTGAATGATATGAGACACAAAAAGTGTGTAAACGCATTATTTGTACTTGGAAGCTGGGAAAATATCATTTGTTGCAAAATAAGAAAGACAATAGAAAAACATAGTGGAAAAGTTTACATAAAATAAATATGAAATGGTGGAACAAATAACAAATTTCATAGGTGGAAGGATTCATCAAAATGTGTGCATGTGAGATATGCACTTGAATACAAAAAAGTAATGAAACAACAACAAAATCTCATTGAGAAGGGTGGAACAATCAAGGCCCAAATTTAAAAAATTAATAAGACTGTATTAGCCTCAAAAAAATTGTATTTTGTTGTTGTATATAGTATTCTAAAAAAAGGTCAACCCATGTCTAATTTTACTAATTTTAAGCAACTACTTCAACTAGCCGATGTACATAACCTGACTAGTTCACATTGGTTAGATCAAGTGGTTTGGAAATGGTAAAATTTCTATCACTAGTTGAGAAGGAGGACCTGAAAGAGAATGCAAAACAAGCCAAATTTATTTTACTTGCCACTGATGAGGTAACAACTATTGACAACACATCTTGGATTTGAATACATGTTTACACATTCCAAAATCATTTGAGGCAACCTCACTTACTAGCACTACATAAGATGATGAAAATTTGAAATGTGGAAAATATTTATAATGTTTTTGTACCCAGTTTAAAGGATATTACCAGAAAGGATGAAAAGGAAATTACCATAAAGTTAATTTGTGTTGGATATGATGGTGTGGCTACAATGCAAGGACAAAGAAATGGTCTTTGTGTTAGGCTTCAGATATCAATTACCACATATGTGATTCACATTCATTGCATGGCTCATAGAATGAATATTGGATACAAAATTGTGAGCATATTTGATAATATAGCTAGAGTGGAAGATCTCCTCCGTGAAATACAATCTTACTTTTCATGCAGTCCAAAAAGGTTTAAATAGTTTCAATAGTTTTCTCTAGGTGTAACTAAAGGTAGAAAAATATTAAAAGATGTGGACACAAGGTGTATTTCACTGTTTCTTCCCACAAAAAGTTTTTTTTTTCAGAATATTAATCCTTTTTGGGGTTTATGTATGCACATCGTAGGGATGTTGATAAGGTAAAATATTTGCTATTTTTATGACTAACATGGAAACTCCTCTCACATTATGTGGTATTCTTTCATTATTGCTAGAAATGAATTATTTGATTAAAATCACACAAGAAAGAATAATTTATATTGTTTATTTCATCAGGATGAGAAAACAAATATGTATGCTTATTGAGAAGATTTACTTATCTGGAAAAAAAATTAGGGATCCTAAGTTTGATAGTTGGAATACATTAGTTCAAGTCAATGATCCTAGAAACTTTTTAGAGTTCAACATCAATGATAATATTTGTATTGCTATCCATGGAAATATAATTCCTTTATATTGTTATGAAAAGTGGTTGGATACACTTATATATGATGTTGAACAAGTGCCCATAACACATTCTGGATTTGATGAGGTTTTGGATATTGAAAAGAATTGCAAATACATTAACAAGTGAAATAAGAGATCGTTTTCATAGATATAAGACACTTGAGGCCATGGCTATTGTTAATCCCATATTTTAGAATCCTTGTGTTGACCACAATAGTAGAAGTGAGTTTTTTGTAAAATATATGGGTAATATTATGACACATTTCTCTAAAAGTGTGGAAGTAAATGGTATTGAAATCAATGGTATTCTAAACAAAGAACTTCTGAGACAACAAAAAACCAATTTTGTAATAACAATGGATAATAAAATTGCACATTTCAAAAACCCACATGTGACAGGTTCAATCACGCATTTCTGGTAAAAATTGCATCAAAGTAGTGTCTACAAGAAACTATGAGTGAATGCTTTATTTTATATGACTTATGTTAGAAAATTATTTTGGGATATATTGATGACGAAAGGGTTTTTGGTGCACTATATTTTGTTAAATTGAAAGTTCATAATAGGTTGGACAAAAATTTGGAAAATTGTTTGAGAATGTATGTGTCATCATACGAGGTAGGTAATTTTACCTATGATAGAGCTATGACATATTGGAAGTCCCTATGGGATAGGAGAGGTCTCACTAATACTGTTGATAATGATGAAAATGATTCATCTTGGAGTGATGATGAGATTATGGAAACACATAATTCACAAATGCTTCCTAGTTATTTTGGACAATTCAATAAGGCTTTGTATCAGCTTCTAAAAATGTAAAATTTCAATCAGTTAAAAAAATTAAATAATCAATGATTTTTCAGATTTGAAATCATTTGTAAAATTTTAGTGATTTGAAAAAATTAATATAATCAATGATTTTTTGGATTTGAAATCATTTGTAAAATTTTAGTGATTTGAAAAAAAACATATTATCAATGATTTTTCTTATTAGATATCATTTGTAAAATGTCAATGATTTGAAAATTTTCATATTATCAATGATTTTTTATATTTGATATCATTTGTAAAATTTCAATGATTTGAAAAAATTCATATAATCATTCTATTTTCGATGATTTCACATATTTGATTTTTAATGTTATTGACTATCTATGTTGTCAAAATTTATCATTTATGCTTTAGATTTGAGTAAACTAGAAATTTGAAAACCATGCATGCATACATAATTAGTAAATATTTCTTTTACCAAGTGTTCCATGTAGTCTACAATAGTAGAAACCATAATGCATTTAGCATAAATATCAAGTTACGGAAACAACAATTCAATACAATAATGCTTTTTTATTGAATTAACTATCTATGTTGATAGAATATAATGATTTATGCTTTGATTTTGAATGTATATTTGTATGTTTGTATCATTAGTATCATTAATATGTATGTTATGACTCTAAAAGTGTTATTGACTATCTATATTCACAAAATTTTATGATTTATGCTTTAGAATTGAGTAAACCATGCATGTATACGTAATTAGTAAATATTTCTTTTATAATAGTAGAAAGCACAATGCATTTAGCATAAATATGAAGTTATCAAAACAATAATTCAATACAATAATGCTTTGTTATTGAATTAACTATCTATGTTGACAAAATAAAATGATTTATACTTTGACTATGAATATATGTATGTATGTATCATTAGTATCATTAGTATGTATGCCATGACTCTAGAAGTGTTAATGACTGTCTATGTTGATAAAATTTTATGATTTATGCTTTAGATTTGATTAAACCATGCATGTATACATAATTAGTAAATATTTCTTTTACAATAGTAGAAAGCACAATGCATTTATCATAAATCTCAAGTTATGGAAACAACAATTCAATACAATAATGTTTTGTTATTGAATTAACTATCTATGTTCATAAAATATAATGATTTATGCTTTAAATTTGAATGTATGTATGTATATGTATCATTAGTATCATTAGTATGTCTGCTTTGACTCTAGAAGGCAAAATACAAATAACATATTACTCTAGATATGGAAAATGAAAATTTAAACCATGCATAGATATATCCATCGTAAACTCACTTTGAAATACAATACAATACTTATTTTTATACAACAAGAATTACTATAAATAAAATGTAAATTTAAACCCATGCATAGATATATCCTTTGTAAACTCACTTGAAAATTGAAACATAAAAACAACATAGCATAATACATAATATAATACTCATTTTTGGTTCAAATTTTTTTTTTTAAAATGGTGATTAGTTCTTTTTTGGTTTAGTTTGGCAATTATATTCTTACTTACCAAAAAAAAAAATAATACTCATTTTTGTATCACAACAAGAATAACTTTGAATAAAATGAAATTCTAAACCTATGCATACATATATTCTTCGTAAACTCAAGCAAATTTTTAACCCCATAATACTCAAGAGATGAAAATAACACACTATTATAAATGTAAATAGTATAATAGTAAAGTAATAAAAGCAAGTTTCTTGTTTTCAAAAAAAAACATATGAATGTCATAAAATTGTCTTTTTGAAAAATCTAATTTTCAAAAGCAATCAAATAACCAACTATTTTTTTCATGAAGTTTCAGGCTTTAGTATATTTTTTTTGTTCCACTCCTTTTTCCTTTTCCACGACTTCCACATTCTGCATTCCAACAAATCCTCCCTCAGGTTGGGTAACAATACTATCAATTTCTCCAGAACTAATAAGGATGTTCTCTACACTTTGCAATCCTACGAGTAATTTATTTTCCTCTTTTCCAACATCTTCAGATATTGGTGTAAGAACTTCTTTACCCTTATCCTTTAGCAGAACATCAAGATCCAATCCATTTAATATAATGATTTTTCGAAAAGTATTATTTTATCAAACTGCTTCTTGAGCTATTTTTCATTGTCATAGAAGCATTTAAGAAATCCTTTTCCATATGGAGATAGTCTTGTAGGTTTTGAACCTACTTCTTGATATTATCATACTTTACCTACAAAAGGAAAAATAAGTAGCCAGCAAATATTTACATTTTAAAAAATAGAACAAAATAAAAATTAGAACACATTAGTCAAACCTTGGCAACATTATTTGTAGCTAAAGCAACATCAACTATTTTATTATCACATGCCCATTAATTATAATAAGCTTAGGCTTCAGTGTTTATGTTCTCCAATTAGTTCGACATAAACCTTAAAGTTTCATTGTGTAATATTAGTAACCTGCATAATGTCATATTTTGCTTGTTGTAGTAGAACCCCATCTATTTAGGTTTTTTTTCAATGAAATTTTTTTGAATCGGGTATTTATTTCCTTTATCAACACTTTGGCTCAATACTCCCATTTTTTTATTTCTATTATATTTGAAACTAGAGAATCTTTAATGGTTGCTTCAACTTTGTTAGAAACTAAATATTTTTCAAAAAAAATTACTCTTTCATCCTTTGATAGAGGATGAGCCTAAGGGGGGTTGGTTTCCCTAGGAAGAGATTTTCTTGAACATTCTACTCCTTAATTTTTAGGATATCAAAGAGTTCTAATAAATGAAAATAAGTGGGTGTGTTGGCTTGTAAAAATAAATCCTGATCAAGTGGAACATTATCCAACCCAACACCAGAAGCTTCTTGTACACCTATAAAATTACCTAAATATAAATGTCTAAATATTGAAAATTGCTTTGTTGCTTCTCTCTGTGGCCTAGATGAAAGAATGCATTTTACACTTGGGAAGCATTGATCTCACATCTAATGTTTACGTGGTGGAGGAGGGAGCAACATCGACGGTTTATTTTGATGATGCAATTGTTGTATAGGAACTTAAAACATCAAAGTAAAAATTGGTTACAAATTTTGTGAAGGTAGATTATAAAAATTGATTACAAAATTGGTTATAATACTTACCAATATAAGAAGAGACATCTTACATAGCCACAAATTCAAATGGAATGTGGGTGTGTTATACATTTAAAAACATAATATAAATTTTAATAAAAATGGTAAAATTTGGAAACAAATTTTGTGAAGGTAGACTGTAAAAATTACTTCCCAAATATGAGATCTCTTGCACAACTACCTCCGTTGGTAGTGCGCGTGCAGGGAGAGTTTTTCAAGGATTAAGATAACTAGATATTACATGTTTCTTGGTTGATATTTTTCTTATTTGTGGCGTTGTTTCCTTCGCAAGTGTTTCAGAGTCTCCTGATTCCTCTGAATTATAACCTTTGAAAGAAACATCCCACTTTGAATAGGAAGAGGATACCATTTTCTATATTTTGTATAAAATGTTAAAATTATAAAAATAATAAACATATAAAAAATAAAAAATATTACTTATTAACTAAAAATTACCTGAACCTGTTGTTCTGTCATGGTTGCATTGGCTAGAATTGAGTGTCAAGAAGTCGATACTTGAGTGTTCTTCAAATGATAAAAATATTCATAAAAAAAAACAAAGAATATAGTTGCATGTGTTGATTTTCAGTGAAGGTAAAGCATGGGTTATCATGTTCTGGATATCCATTATGATCCAATGTGAGATATAAGTGGACCAATCGAATTGTTGGTGTGTAATACAACAAACCAAATATGCTAAGGCCCACATCAGAATTTCTATCGGTATTCCTTGCAAAATGAGTTTGGAAAGGAAGAATTCGTAACATGCCCAAAGAAATTTGTTCTCAATAGCTGGTACAATTAAAACCCTTCTAGACTTGGTGGTTGTAACTACAAAAAAAAAAAAAAATCAGTAATTGTAGACCCTAGAATTTCAATTCAATTAAATAAAAAAATGTAGTTGTACCTTGAAAATATTTCGGCTATACATTGAAGGTGATCTCCATGTAGAGTTTATCATCATCTAGCAAATGTAAATTTGGATGTGATTGGATCACAACCAGTGTGGGAAAATGTTGTCAATTTGGTGATGTCAGAGGATATGAAAGAAAATATGATGTTTTTGTTGTCAATGAAAACATGTAGCTTGTCTGAATCAATGTTGTAACCTATAATTATCTTCTCAAGAAGTTTAGTGTTCATGTCCAAGTACAACATAAAAACGAGACCTCAAAGACTAGACTTCATTATCCATGACATGTCATAACCCTATGTTGATAGAATTTTAGAAATTAAGGGGCAAACAAGATTCTTGAAATTAATTTATGATATTCCAGGGGTGATAGGGGATGCTTTTTTTTTGGTAGATAAGATACTATAGCATTAATACTAGGTTTTACAGGTTGACCCAAAACCTTTTACAAAAATCAGCCCAAGGTTGTTGATGAACATGTCCTTACTAAGGATCCTATATATGTAAAATCTACATGCCGCTAAAGCCATTACATCCAGTAAGGCACATAGCCTGTTATCAAAAAGAAAATTCACATACAAAATTTTGGGTATACCCTGAGAAAACACACATGCATCATAATTACAAAACTAGAAACACACATAGATCCCTTCTTTGAAACAGTGGAGAAATAAAAATTTGTAGACACATATAGCAGAGTACTAAAAAAAACTCCCACAAGATCTGTATTTATAGTTACTCTTAATAATTCTTTGGTAATTTCTTTCTTTCATATATGACATGCTTTGGGACCACATCCTGTCTTGGCCAATCAGCCTTGGAGAAGTGAACCTGGTGGCTATATTTATGGTGGTGGCTATTTGGTGGTCCACGTGGCTCTGGTTCGAAGTCTTATATTTTCATTTCTATCCTGCCCTGTGATTATCAACCAACCTCAAATTACTAATATGACTAGGAGCCATGTTATCTGACATGTGACTGTCCCCATTAGTCTTTGTGATATTTCCAAGAAGCATCCATCAATACTGATAGCTCAGATAATTTTTATTGTGAGTCCATTTCAGAAAAGATACGGGAATACTCATAGCCTTTGAACTTACAGTGGCTTCCCTGTTGGTAAATTTGACTATCATTCTTGGCATTCTTGTTGAATAAGCTCCTCTACTTCGCTCGGGACACCATGTTCCCATTTGAAAAGTTCATCACCATCGACACCCAAATTGTCTAGCTTATCAGCAACTTTGTTTGCTTCCCGAAAGACATGTTGGGATTTTCTATCCTATCTTCCCTGGAAAATGATCCTAGCCTCTCAAAAATTGTTGTAATACTTCAAGGAGGTGTTTTCTAATTATTGAGAAGATTTATAACATGCATAGAGTCTCCTTCTATGATCAAATTGCCTTCTAAGTCTTGAGTCATTTGAAGGCCTCTCCACATAAATCTAGCTTCAGCTTCGTTGTTTTTCCTTGTTCCAAAATATTCAGAAAATGTAAGCATCATATTCCCATTATGATCTCACACAATGCCGCTAGCGCCTGCTCTACCAGGATTGTCCTTAGCCGCTCCATCAAAATTAAGCTTAAACCAACCCGTAGGAGGTGATGCTATTGGGTTATTTAATTATGCACAAGAGAATATGGATCAGAAGGTATGGTGGAAGGTATTCTAAAATTGATTAAAAGGGTTAAAAATACATTAAAATAGGAGAAAAAGGGTTAAAACTATGTTAGAAAATGTGAAAAAGTGATTTTTTACGCCTTTATATAGACTTTTATGCATGCAATCAGTTCATGGATGGTTGACATGTGGTATCTACATGCAATCATTTCACATATGGTTGACACATGGTTCAGATACACTACATCATCAATGTAAATAATCAAGTGTACTACAACTGATAGGATGTGCTACAATCGATAGGGTGTGATGCCACTGATCAGCTTTGCTTCAATTGATAGGCTTTACTATAACCAATTGGTTTTTTTGTAGCCAATCGACTTTATTACAATCGATCATCATTGATGCAATCGATCGACTTAGTTGCATATGATCATCAATAATAAAATATATCAATATTGTTGCAACCAATCATCATTCTTGCAACCCATCGATATTGTTGCAACCGATCAGCTTTGTTACAATCGATCAACTTTGTTGCAACCAATCGGTATTGTTACAATCGATCAACTTAGCTACATCTAATTTTAATTAATGAAATGCATCAAAAAATTTGTAATAAATCATAATTCTTGCATCCCATCGACATTATTGCAATCAATCAGTTTTGTTACAATCGATTGATTTTTTTGTGATCGATCGACATTGTCGCAATCGATCGGCTTGGATGCATCTGATAGGCATCCGATCAATATTTTTGCAACCAATTGGCTTAAATGCATCCAATAATCATTAATGCAATGCATCAAAATTATTTCAATCGATCATCATTCTTGAAACCTATCAACATTATTGCAATTGATCAACTTTACTACAACCAATCAACATTACTACAATTGATCGGTATAGCTGCAAATGATCAACACAGCTACAACTGATTGACATAGCTATGATCGATTGCTATTATTGTAATAATTCAGAATTATTGCAACTAATCAACATTGTTGTAACCTATGGGTATTACAACAATAGATCAATATTACTACAATCAATCGGTATTGTAGTGACCGATCAACATTGTTGCAATCGATCAACATTGTTGCAAATGATCGATATTACTGTAATCGATTGACATTGCTACAACCGATCGACATTGCTACAATTGATCAACATTACTGTGACCAATCGATTGGAATTCCTGCAACACATTGACATATCTGCCCCTGATTATCATTTTCCAATCAATATTTTTTTACTGTCATGTCTACAACCAACCATCTTAGATCGATCATCATAGTTGTTCCTAAGAAGACTATCCTATAGGCAAAGGGTGATTGAAATATTTTTTCCTATCGGTATAAAGCCTTTAAGTTTGTTTTACATTTCTATAATTTGTAAAATGATATTCATAGCTCCCAACACAAAAATTTTTGTCATGGTTTGAAAATTTTTGGTGAAAAATGAATGCAATTCGCCATGTCTCATTGGACATAATTCATCAGGATTTTAATACAAGTCACCTTGATTTTATAAATTGATTTTGGGGTTGACCCCTTATGCATAACCATGGCCCAGGTAAATCCTCTAGAAATACATCCCTAAACTTCTAAATAATTTTATATTTCCCAAACACCTCTTCCTTCTCCTTTTCAATTTCATTAATCTTAACTACAGAAACTGATCCTCCTCTTTTAGTGACTTTCTTAAGCTACATTACCAAGAGGATCTAGTATTGAAAATCCCCTTGTAGGATATACACCCTTTGTATCTTCCTACCATATTTAGAATACTCAATCCATCTATATTGGAAGTTGAATACTGCCTTATGTGCTTGTAGCCAATCCATTCCTAGAACTATATCAAAAGCATTTAGTAGTGCTACATCAATACATCCAATGTTTGTACCATTAGGTAAGGTTATTTTAGTCATAGTAATACATTGTTCTATAGAATAGGTTTTTCCTGATCCGCACTCAACCTTCCACGCATGTGCCAAGATCCCTAGCCTTTCTGGTATATCCTTAATTAATTTAGAAGAAACAAAACTATCCATAGATCCACTATATACTAAAATTTTAACATTTCTACCAAAAACCTTACCTTTAATAATCGAAGGAGTGGCTTACCCATCTAGAATTTGGTTCCCTATCATTGCATAAATATTGTGAGTAGGGTCCTTGTGTGAAGGTTCTTTGTAAGCAAGCTCTTTTTCTTTTAAAATAGATCCTGCTCTGAGCGAGCATTGATTGGCATAATGTGGTCCTCAATAATCAAAGCAACAATTCTTAGGTTCTGAATGTGTTTTTTGCTTATAACCTTCTATATTCAATATCAGTGAAGGGTTGGATTACCCTTGTGTTGATGACTTATTATTTCCATTATTACGGTTGTTATTTCCTTAGAATTTCTTCCTAAACTTTTCTTGTTTCTTTTCATTTCTTTTGTATTGTTCTTGGGATATTTTTTATGTTCCACCTCCCATTTCATAATTTTTTCACTATTTATTTTCCTTAGTGTCTATTTATATTTCTTATAATCTCTTTCCTAATCAAAATAGGGCTTTAAGGTAAGTTTTAGCTTTCCTGTATAAGTCATAAGTGTTTATAGGACTACTAGGCTCTCGCTTGTTCACTTCATACCCTATCCTAGGATCATCTCCCAATATAAATTTATGAACTTTCATCTTCTCATTGTATGGAGGCACATACTTCAACAACTTAAAAAACTTATGGTAATAAGCTTCCACTATCTTATTTACCTATCATAGTTTGGTGAATTCTTCAAATTTTTGAGTATAGAAATGCTTCGTGAGGAACCTCTCTTTAAAATCCACCATAAAGTCCTTCTATTTCAGGTCAATAGCTACCTTAATTCCTTTTTATCCACTAAAATTTTCCAACCAATCCAAAGAAACACCTTGTAAGTATAATGTGGCATAGGACATTTGGGTTCTAGTGGAGTAATTCTTCATGTTATATAAGGTTACCAAATCCTTTAACTAGGCCTCAATTTCATCACCACCTTCTTCTCCATTAAACTTGGAGGACTTCACATGCTATAGGTCCTTACCTATTTTTACCTCTAATCAAATTCTAGCCTATTGTGCCTTTGTAAGGGGTTCATTTCCTTGAACAAACCTAAAATATCCAACTTGTGAATCCTAATTCACCATAGCTTCCAACAATTATTTTTGTGTTTTCATTTGTTCTTGTAGTAAATCAATTATTGTAGTTAGGTCCTCCTCCCATTAGTAGGATTTTTTGCATCTACATCTGGGTCCTATACTCAAAATTAGTTCATCATGTCTACCTTGTCTATGGGGTAGCACTTCCTCTTCTCTTCCTTGGTGGTATTGTTCCTAGCCACACAAAGAAGGGATGGTAGGAGTTAGGTCATAATTACATTTCCGAATTGTTCCTTCTACTAGTAGCTAATTACCTTGTTATATTACTAGAAAAATGGAGTTATTTTTGATAGAAACTTTGTCCATGTACAACATAGTTTGTCATGGGTAAGTATCCTAATACACCCCATCAACCATTATTATGCACAGAAGATTTCATCTCTGCAAACCAAGTTTCTCTAATACCAAATGACACTATCCAAATTTCCCTAACTATATTTTTTAAACCTTAAGGTAAAAGGTCAAATATTGGATCAATATTAGTGTTCCTTAATTGAGATACTCGAATCCCATTATGGATAGATGTCATAAGCGAATACTAAGCTATCAATCTCCTTTTGGAAGGCTAGCTTTCTCTTCTAGCCAACGAAGAAAATACATAAATATCTACACTATACATATATCCTTTTATGTAGGTCTACTAAGAATTTATATTAGGCTATCAATATCATCATGTTGATGAGCTAGTACTCACTCAATAGGTCTTACTCTATGTTGGAATTAATTATACCATCCAACTCAATGCTAAAATACCACTAGAATTAACACATCCATTCATTATCCTCATATACCTAAATAAGATAAGATTATTAATTATGTTTCCCATTAGGTCAATTCTCTATCTAAAGAGCTCTCCATAAATTTACTTTAGAATAATTCCAATAGGTAATTTATTTAAGAATGATAAGTCCTAATCGAATACAATTCTGATTTAAAACTTAATCCAATTTCATTGCAATATCAAGCTTTACCATAGAAAGTATATAAATTTATTCCACAAATACCATTACAAGTAATTAGTGCAAATCTATTGGAAGTCAATTTATATGTTTATCCCATTTAATTCCATAACATAGAAAGCATCATCCACTTACGAATCAACACCATTCATAAATAAATAGAGTCCACAAATAAACCTAGAATACCACAATATACCCTAGGAACCCTCATGGGGAATAAAACAAGCCTTAAAATCCATTTCTTTTATTAATATTAAAAGGTTTGGTAGTATACATTGGAAGAGCATTCTATAATTCCATGCCCTTGACATAGAAATATCCTCATTTCTTGAGTCTATACAATATGGATTATTTTCCTAAATAAAATTATAAATAACAAAACTATTAAAGCAAAACACTCCATAATACCCATTATCCCATCATAAGAACTCATTTTATCTTATGCTAGCATAGACTATTGTGTTTCTTTTTAACCATGTGTATGAGTAATTTGCAATTATTATCCTATTTTGAGGATACCCAAAGCATCCTCTTTCATTACAACTTAAATTCCATACTATAATATAACACAAAGTCTAAGATCCTAAACTTCTTTCAAATTATTTTGTTTCTAGCATGAAACCAAAAGATATCAAATTGAATATCATCAAAGTGACTTACTTATTAATAAGACTTATCGGCATAAATATTTTTTTATAAAAACATAACTACAAACTATAAAACATCTACAACAAGTATACATCATCGCTTGTCAATTTCTAATAATTAGGATAATTGCTACACATAGGCATACCTAGGGTGAATCACTTAACCTTCATTTATTACAATAGTGGTAAAAATTGGAGTTCAAGACTGTATCTGATGTCCTACAAAACTTAACATTTGCTACATCCAAAAGCCTCGATAAAAATCTAGAAGTAATTTGACTTCTCAAAATATAAGCATTTCACTACCACTTTACAAAATTAAGGATGACTTAGCTCAAATGGGGATTGGCAATATCCATAATTTATACATACTAAAAAAATATTGATACTACACTATTGAGCCATCTTTCTTAACCAAAATAGTCTTACCCTTAATGGAGTCTCCCATACAACAAGGTAGCTACATTTGTGCTCCACAATAAAAACCTTCTTCTATGATAAACAATCAAAATTCATAATACCAACAACTACGACCGGTAAAATAAAGTTAAGACTTGGTCATTGGCTACTGCATCATGCATGTTATCGATATCTCAAGTTTGATATATTCTACCAACAATAAAATACTGAAACCATGGTACAACACAGTATAAATAGAATAACACTAATATTTATTCTTACACGTTGACAAAGCTAAACACTTAGAATCCACAACCACTCATACTCCTTAATGAAAAATCAGTTCTCAGCCATATAAGTCCAAATACTCAGTAAGTAATAAATCTCATCTACCCACTTAATAATTTTAGGCTCCACTACAAGGTTTACAATATTTAAAACACAACCACTCAGTATTCAAGTTCCTAATGAAGTCTTACATGAACTGAGAGGTCCTATAAAGGTATACCTAACTAGATTTTTACTTAAGTCTTCCCATATAATGTAACTGCACCTAAAACTCAAATAAATCTACATATGATTGTTCTATTCATTGAAACAAAAATCTTGTTTTTAAAAGGCTATGAGTTTATTTGGATAAAATTAGGATTTATTGAATCAAAATAAATTGAACCCATAATACATATATTGGGTTCATAATCATCATGATGACATGTACAGTTAAGGCTTCTAAAAATTCATAATCAAAGTTTAAACTGACTACCTTTAAACTAAACCTGCTTCAATAGCTGATAATTACATTAAAAATATATATATTTTAAGCTCTTAGAAAACATCCCAAATTTACGTTTTAAAGCTTACCTCAAATCACAAAATAAAATTGTAGTAACTTCTAGAATAGACTTTCTATCCACCACTTTGTTTGCTCTCTCCTCAACCAATGTTCTTTTCCTAATCCAATACCCCCTTATCTCATGAATCCTTGCTCTTTTTTCTTCATTTTTTCCCATACGCATCTCTTGGAAACTTGGTGGAAATAACAAATCCTCCATAACCACCACTGGAACATGATGCAACCAACTAATTAGCCAACCAGTGTGGGGATTATATGCCCCCTTTAAAATGTTTTCACATAATAAAAAATATATATATCCTGAGAGCCATCTCAAAAACATACATTTGATATCATTTATTGCTCTCTCAAATGATTGATATATATATATATATATATATATCAATCAACCCATCCTAAGATAGGGTGCTATTCCTTGTCAAAATTCTAGGTGTTAAATCCTTCATCACAACATTCTATTTCAAACAATATTCATTTCTTCCCATGATGTGAAAATGAACATTCACATTGGAAATGTAAAAATCTAATTGTTTATTCCTAATAAAACACAAGCAAGCATCATTGTGTCCTTCTATTTTTAAACCAAATCAAAGATGACAGTCAAGATCTAATGTCTCGTAATATATATTAAATTATTAAGAGACATAAAACTCAAGTATCTATTCATATTGTGATTAATCTATCAGTTGGACCTTATCTAAATAAGATTAATATGCAACACCCAATTTTATCTACTTTAATATATTTCCTTCATGCAAAATTTATAATATGCAACTATATATATTTTAGGACATTTATCCATGTTAGCCCAAGTTGTTCGATAAATAACTCAATCGAACATTTCCTAGTATCTCGTTTTCAATGGTTTATCCATTCTTCTACTTATGATAAAACCTACACCTACAAAAGTGTAGATCTATTAGCATCATCATATTCCTTAAATAAGTGCATATTTACATTTTTTAAATAATTGAAACATAAAATAATCAATAATTTCACTAATTAGTTATATCATGTTTCTAGAGAATATATGTTTTCATAACAAGTCACAAAATAGCCAATCATTCCATCCATAAAACAACATAGCAAAGAAAAAATTCATCCAATGAAAAGTGTACCAAGGGAGGGTCATGACATTCATGTAGAACTTATTTACTATAGTCACTAGTGTACATTTTCAATGATGTATGTTCAAAAAGTGTGTCCTTTGCTGATCTTATGGATAGTTTATGACTACCCCCATCATAATATATCATCTCGTTTACCTTATTTTCATATACTTATCCACACTTGAGGCATATGAGTAAAGAAACAAAAGGTAAAATATAGTAAATTTGAAATTCATATTAATATATAGGTATATTTAGCTTCCATATCATGAAACCTTGGCTCTCCCAATGAATATTTGTGCCTAGTATTTCAATGATATAATAAGGATGGGAAAATTCCCATCCTTTTAGCCCAACATTTTATAGATGTCAGGACTTTCATTTAAGAAAATAAAGGAGATTTTTTTATGGATTGACATAGAAGGAGCAATGGGTATTGTTCCTTCCAAAATATTTTAATGGTGTTGCTTTAATATGGTACAAGACACATGATGATCATATAAAAACTCATGATATGATATTATCAAGGAGATCATTGATGAGTGTAGCCTATATGAAAAAATCTAACTTGATGATCAAGATAAGAAAGTTGGTTCAAGGACCCAGAGAGAAAGTTTGTGACTGCTATACATAAGTGTACGAGCTTTAAATAGAAGTGAAGGTCTAGTTACAAAATGAGAACTTACCAAATGGTCTCATGGATGGTGTGGATAACATGATTTATAAGTATTTTATTACTAGAAAAAGTAACAACTAGGCCAAGGGTTAAGTATTAGAAAGCTATTACTACCCAACATGCATAAAAGGTTATAAAGTGATAAGAGGAGAGTCTAGAGGAGGATCTAATTCCATAAAAACTAGTTTATCTTGTATCTTCTAGCTAGATTCGACAACTAGTAATACTGATAGCAATAGTAATTCCATATTCGTCTCCTTCTATAACTAAAGTACATGATCTAATTAAAATGATAGGATAACTTGGAATTAATTTGTTGCAAGGAAAATAGAGAGGAATGCAATATATCCATTCTAAAGATAAAATTACAAAGAAGAATTTGTCTGGAGTAGTCTGTTGCGAGTGTAAATAAAAAGAGAATTACAATACAAATTACCCTAATAAGGCATCTAATTTAGGAATAAAGAGTAATGAGACAGAAAAATATCTAGTTAAAATTGTTGACCTTGTTCAAGATAATGAATAAGAAGTTGATGTCATGGAAATAAAGTGATCTCATGATAGAAATCCAACTTGATGAAAGAAGCCCAAAAATTAGAAATATTAGTAGGCTAGTGCCACAACCATGGAGGATTTTATGATGTAAACAACCAACATCATTCATTAGATTCTACTAAAATTATCATAAAATATTTAAAATGAGTTACATATAGGATTAAATGTTATACAAATGTGGAAGGTCAAAGTCACTATGTTGATCATAGAGGATGATACATATGTTCCACAAGTTAAAGTCTAATAAAATAATATTGTGTAAGTAGGCTTCCTCTTCTATTCAACTCTTCATTGGTTTGTATGAGTGCATGTATTCCTAGGATAATCATGGAGCTACATGCATTTGGATCCTCATGTATTCTTTTATAGACACTTGTTGAATTTGATGACAAATGTATTTTCATTTGGACTGGACTTTTATTAGTTTTGGTGTAATATTCTTAGATATAATTAACCAAATTATCATCCAACTCTTTTATTTCTCATTTATTTATCCAATTAGAGCTTTACACCAAGGTACTCATATTAATACAAGATATTCTTGATATTATTGCTTTGGTACCTTAGGACATGGACATCATGTCAGTCATTATGCTTATATTTTTATATTTTACTATCAAGTGTTATATGCATTCAACTCATACATTCCAAGACAAAACCCTAGTGGTACTTAAATTTATTATAAGGATATAAAATTATCCTCTCCATATATCATCATAGTCATGAGAATGATTTTAGTTGTTTGAAAGGAATTGTAAGTTTTTCCATTGGGCTATAGAGTCAAAAAGTGGAAGGATGAAAAGGAAAGTGGAATGTTTGTAAGGAGGGATGTAATGAGGGAAAATGAAAAGTATATGAGTGAAAGATATATATGGTAGGGATTGGAGTGGAGGGGGAGATACAAGATTTGTACCTAAGAGGATGTATTAATTTTCTTGTTTGGTTCCATTTGATTTTGTAACTTTGGTGTTTTGCCTTCCTAATTTTTGATCTTATCTTTGAGTTTGAAATTCATATAATATTAGGATGTAGAAAATAGCAAGGAGAAAAAATGTAAAATATTGTCAATCCACTTAATCTCTAGCCCATGCTTCACCCTTTCTCTTATTGGAAGCGAAGGATGTGCACTTTTATATAGGCCTTTTTTTTGTATAAAAGTTACCCTTTGTTTATATTATCAAAATATTGTTTCTTGAGGCACCTCATAATCATGTGATATGCTCTATTCAACTCTTGAATCCAAGGATTTTTCAATATCCCTTTGTTATCATTTTTTTGTACTATAAAAAAATTATTTAATAGCTGGTTTATACACATAAAATTGTGCAATACCCTATACACTAACTATGCTTACTTATTCATATTTTGTACTTGAACCTATAGTAATAGGACCATATGATGCCAAAATTACATTTCTTCCTATGGAATCCATCTTGGAAAGTGTGACCAATTTGTTTAGAAATCTACAATAATATTGCCTTTGCACTTAACTCTATTTTCAAATTTTTTGGAAAAGTGATGTACATAACCAGTGGTGGAGCTTGTTTTTGATCATGTGAAGTATTAGAAACCATTTTTATGCACCCTTTCCTATGCACCATATTATTAATTAGACACTAAAGACAAATAATATATTCAATATTCCTTGATTAGCCATATAATATAAAGTTTTCATTTGTTGTCATCCAATCCTTTGCTCTATTTCTTGGAAGCTTTTGGAATTCTTATTAAAATTTGCTCATAGCCCTATGATTTACAACTAGTACATATCTATTCTTTGATATTAGCTATGGTAACTTATCATACTCTACTAAATTTGAGGTATTACAAGTTGACCTTTGTGCATCCTCTACCCAGTCGATGATTTCCAATTTGTCCAACTTATGAATCTCCTGAGTCATGTTTGGCCTATATTCATCATATTTTTACATGTGAAAGGGTTTGATACCTTCAATTTAAATTTGGGCCAGTTTCTCAATCGATGAGAAAAATATATGTGCATCATCATGCCCCATATGACCACCTATTTGTATCAAGAAATTTCTTGGTAAGACCATGCCAAATATTGGAGGTACCTCCACCACCATGATATCCTAAATTATTGCTAAATATGGTATTCTTTACAACAACACTAGCACTTTCTTAGTTATACCTATTGATTTCACTTACATTTTACTAAATTGGATAACTTGATGCTCCATTTTAATTTATTTTAGTATCATAGCCTCACAAATTTCCTTAGGCATGATTGCAAATTTATCCTTTTGATCTAGAAGGCAATTGTGTAATATCCATCCCTCCAAGAATATTAAAATATAACATGGAGGAGGGCTAGCCTTTCTCATGTTAAAGCATGACTACCCATGTGCCAATTTAGGTTTTTATAAAGTTGTGATATCTACCATTGAAAATTCTAAGGTTACCTTGACTAAATCCACCTGTGTAAAAATTAAAATTCTTCTTTCAAATTTTCCTCTTCTATAACATGATTTCTAGAATTTTATCATATTTTGACTGCATTTACCCACTATTCTCTTAATATGTATGGGTAATACAATGTCTAATGAGTTTATTTATTTTTTCCATGTTGACATAAATCTCTCAAATGATATATATTTGGCTTTGGCTTCTTCTCAAAAATTTGAGCTACTTTCTACTCCATCCTCATCTAATCCATCCCCATCTTATTCTTTCTTTTTTAAATTATATTTGGACTAGCTGGATAAATTACAAAGCATTTCTCCATTGTCAAGAGATGGTTTTTGTTCATGTTGAGGGCTACAAAATCCTATGATTCATGATTCATCACTGATATAGTATGTAGTTGGTAGATATCATATGCATCAAATGTTGAATCCTTGTGCAAGTATAGATAATAATTATCCCTTAATTTTTTAATTTTAGCAAGCATATTGATAAGATGTTGGATGATGTTTTTGATCTCCTAATTTTCCTAAGGGTTCAATATAATATGAATTTTATCATTTGAGTATTGAACTAAGGGCACTACATCCATATGAGAAACCAACTAGGGAAATGGTGAGCTAGGGGGCAACAAATTTAGATGTTAATGTAATGGAATGTTTAGTTCATCTAACAAGGAAGGGATTTTTCCTATTGATATCAACATATTTTTAGCCTTCAAATCCAACTAAAACACCTGTGGAAAACTTTTCTCTTGGTAGTACTATATTTGGAGGGCCAATTTTGAATTTAGAGCTCGAACATAGTAAATGTAAGCATGTGGTGGTGATGGCCTAATATCCCAAGGTATTATATCCCATAATATTTTAAATTTGATATAAGAGAGCTTCTTGAGTGCCTCTTTTAATATATATAAAAAAAAGAGTATTACAAAGAGATCCCCTAGATAATCAAATACTAAGATTAACAGTTTAGCAAAGTAAACCCAAATTATGATACTTTTGTCTTCTAAATATCTATACCATTGTAATACCTTATCCCACAAGGACTTTGTGAGGAGTCTTATCATGACATATTTAGAGAAAATATTGTAAAAAATGACCAGGGCTAAGACATCTTGATAAGGCTCATAGGTAGTTTTTTCACTGTCATCATAAATAGACAATAACTTTAGTGCAACTTGTGTGATTTCATGGAGGACTAGGAGATTTAGTGGTTTGACACTATTCTAGGCTAGTCAATTATTTCCTATCATGGATTTTGAGGATTCTATCTTTGTAGATCTATATGATTGGTGCTTAGTGTAATATCTAGGGGTGCTTTTACCATTTTTTTTTTAGTATTATTTTTTGTGGAGTCATTTATTTTGGATTTGTCTTTCAGTAGAGTTGGTAGGTTAACATACAATCTTTGTAAGTGAGGTCAAGACTATTCACTAAAATCTTGATTCTTCTTGGTAGTTGAAATAGGATTTATGAAATCCTATCCCATCAAGCATGCCAAAAATAATCTTGGTTTTAAAATATACCTATGTTGATGATATGCACCCTTAAGAATTTTACGATGAGATTGAAAGGCTCGAAACAAGGGTTTTTAAGCCAACCTCTAGAGAAAGCTAGTTCTTATACCTAGTTAATATAACTAAATATGAGGTTGTAGACTAGAGTAAGCATTGCAAAGGGTTAGAAAGATAAGGTAAAAGTGATATAAAATTGGCAACATCAAGAGACATACTAAAAGTGATATAAAATTGCCAACATCAATAGATACTATAGAGATTCTTACAATTCAAACTTAGATTGAACCACCTAAAAAAATACTTTATGTCCCTTATGCTATTAGAATATTTAACATGAATAAATATGAGTATGTGTTGAATCATTATAGAACTATAACGATAAATCCAAGGAGAAATATAGAATGCAAAATAACTATAATAAAATCATCCATTCCTAGATTTAATAGAAAATCATTAGCACTCAGTAAGACATACATGCATGTTCAAAAAAGATAAATGAGAAAACATCTTGATGATAATACAATATTTATTCAAAATATGTATAGTCCTCAATCAATATTATTATGCCAACTATAAATTCCAAAGAGCTAACTAATAAAATATATTGTATTCTAGTACATATAGAGATTTTACAATGTATTCAGTTGTACTAAAATGATTGTTTTCAGAGCATATTGTAGGTTTTGGTGTAGGCATCGAGAATATATATTGCTTTCAACTCAATTGTGTTTAATTAACTTAGGGATGCTCTATTGGTGTGGATGTTGCATATTTTATCTTAATATTGTCTTATGTGTTGCATTGTTGAATTATAACCATAAAGTTATTATCCACTCCTTTCTGTTATGCATAGCCAACTAAATAGAGGTAGGTGTTTGATGTCGAGGGACTTTTCCATTGACATCTTTTGACAATGATTATTCCTAGTGGCTAATCATAATGGGCATACTTGATGATGTGGATGATTCCAAATTTACTTTTGTACAGGTTAGCATAAAGAAGGACTACTACTTCTTGTTAGTCATTTGTCAAAAGTGAGTATTACTTATTTCTTCTCATGTTAGATTACACTTCTCTTTGTTAGGTTTTAGATAAATGCTTTACTCTTGATAGTTTGATAGCTATTTTTTCTCATGTATTATGCAATATGTCGAGAGTCCTTAGTTCTTACAATCCTTTATTTCTTGGTCGCTTCCCTTGGTCTTACTATGCATTTGATATTGCATGTGGCTTGCCAAAAATTTAAGGTATTCATGATAACATCACCACCTCTAGAGGATTGGCAAGTTATAGTGTCAAATATTGAGTACCAGGCCCAATGCCTTTGAATTTTTATTGCTTGAAGTTGCTTTATATTATGTTAGACATTTTATGCCACCTTTCTAACATCATCATTATGATTCATCCAACTAGCCTTATCTTAATTGTTGTACTATCAGATGTCAGGTGATGGGAATTGGGTGTTGTGCCTTAAATATTCTAGGAAATATTGGATGCCAAAATTTTGTTATCTTGTTAATGACATCAATTGCTTGTATACTGGGAAATTTTTCTATACATAACCAAATTTCATTCCATCCTACTCTACTTTTTTGTCAGATACCAAGTTTTATGCCTTCGCTCAAAATTTTATTTGATAGTTTTCTTCTTGGTGCCTTTTCCTTTGTCTTGGCCAATTTTACATCCAACCATACTTGTCTACACTCTGTATCTTCCTAAAATATTCAACCTATTTTATCTACTAGAATGCCCTCTTCTAGTGCTCTTCTAGTTACCTCCTATACTACCGCATGCTTCACCTATAGTCCCCAAATATAGTAAAAAAGCAAATAGAACTAGTTCTATCGAAGGGAATGCATGCAAAAATGGATCCAATCAAGTATCTAAGGAAATTTATCCTAAAAATGGTACTCAATGTAACTCTTCTTCCCCTAATGTTGTAATTCCATTGTCTAATTTTGACAATGCCTAAAAGTGGTACATGAGGTCACTCTTCATCCCCAATGAATCTTCCCTTTAGTATTGGGTGAACACAAATTTTACTCCTCATGGTATCAAGGTATAATTTATTCAAAACCTTGCAAAGGAAATTTTTCTTTTCAATTATGGATTCTATCGATACCATGGCAATTTATGAGCATGGACCATGGTACATACAAATATTTTTGTTTATATTTTTCCTAGGGATCCATGACTTATTTATATCTAAATAAAGTACTGCCAAAGTCCTTATGTGGGTTTAATTCCTTGGTCTCATTCTCCCCCTTTGGCATTTCCTAAATTACATAGTGACTCCTTTGGTTCAGGTCATTCTTGTCAAGCTAGACAAGTTTTTACATGCATACCCACAAAAGCATGTGTGCATTGAAGTTGATATTTCTTGGGATATTAAGGATATAGTATAGATTTAGGTTCATAATTTTATGATTTCACAATGAGTCTTATATATCATCTTATCCAACCATAAAGTTAAATATCATCCCTTGATACCCCATAATAAGAATAATAGAGCTCTAACCCATCCTTCATATCAAGCCAAAGAGGATGGATGGATGATAGTTCATGAGAATAAAATGCACACTTTGTAGCCTCTAAGGGCTCAAATCTCAAATTAGTTTCCATGTCTACATTGAATCCTATGGAGAAGGTGAAGGAAAAGGACAAGATTGATCCTCAACTAGAAGAAAATATTAGCAAAGAGGATCCTAAGCCTCAATAGGCTCACACCCCAAGGGAAATAAATTTTATTAATTCTCATTCTACTATTATTTCTAGTTTTCGCTTGCACGTCCCCTTGACAAGCACTCAAATATCCCACAACCTATGGAAAGGAAAGATAGAGGATGAATTCGTACTAGAACAAATAATGCATTTGTATAACATTTAGTTGGGCAACTATGTTCTAGAATTCTCCAAAAAAAATAGTGTGTTATATTACATCAATGATGAGGATATGTCATTAGACTCTTTACCTCAATATTTAGAGTCTACAAACTCTAAAAGAAAATTTGTAGTGTGAAAGGTTTAATAATTTTTTTTGGATCAAGAAATTGTGTTTACAAGAGATAAAATTTAAAGGTTTTTTGTTGTCCTTAGTGTGTCATGTCATTTGGCTAGATAGTCACTTTCTTCATAGCAATCATGGACCATGCCAAGTAGGTATTATCATTTTCTTTGCACTATTTTGGAGGTCATGTATGGTCGAACATTGATGTGACCCCACAAACAAAGCATTATGGGACACATTTAGCATTAATAACCATGTATTTGGAGTTATTAATATTTATACTTGTAATGAAGATATAGAAAGAACCCACTTGTGGATTTAGATTATGGGATCATTACCCTATACTATATGGGTTATATGTGGTGACTTTAATATGATTGAAGCTATCTCAAACAAAAAGGATGGACACTAAATGCACTAGATTGCTAGCAAAAGGGCTACATGGTTCTACATGCACCAAAAAATAGGATATTATGATTCTAATATTGACCAATTTCATCCTATCATACCTTCGTACATGTCGTCCAATATGTAGGTTGGCACTGACAAGATACTCAAATGGCTCAATAAGGTGATGTTGTTGTAGAAAACCACATTTATTTTTGGTAATTATTTTGGCCTCTTGGTGGAACCATTTCATAATGTAGTCCTCTTAGACCACTACCCCATACACATTCACATTGAATGGTAGAATAGTAGGAAGGTCTCTCTAACCATATTATTCTATCTTGATATATCATTATTTTCTCATAATCCCTCTCTAGTCCATATTCATCATTTTGAAACCTAACACCACATTTTGATATGCAAAATAGATGGATTGGTTGGTGGAATAAACTTATTGAGTTAATTATGTGCTTTTTGTGCATTTGTAGGTTGTAGTTGGCACTATTTTTTCATCTTTTGTATAAAGCTACCACTTCAATCCACTTTGGATTTGGAAGCTTACTAATTCTCAATCACTCTTCAATTATAGATGGCCAAGAATAGATATCAATAATATATTATTGATACTTATACAACTTATGGAGCACAACTTAAATCTAAACTTCATTGGCTCAAATGGGAGGACAAAGTTTCCAAGGAGTTCTTTCAATACCTCATAAGACAAGATCCTACCCAAAAAATCATGTTCATTTGGAAGGGGAAGAAAGTGCTTTCTGATCTTATTAATATTATATAGGTCTTTGTTCAATATTGTAAACAATAATTCATAGTGCATGATCCTTCTAATCAAATTCTTGTTATTCAATGGTGTACTACCATAGTACCCTACTCGCTAACTACCTTACAAAGGGCCCTCTATGACAAATTTGTATCCCAAGATGAGATTATGGTGGTTATTTCCTCCTATGGCCAATGATAATACTCTTGGCATAGATGGATTTTCTTTTAAATTTTATAAGTCTCTTTGGGACATAGTGGGACTTGACCTCCACCAAGTTTATCTTGAAGCCCTCAGAACTAACTCCCTAGGTTAGTTAATTAATAAAGGCAATATTAAGCTCATAAAAAAATTTGGGGATCCTAAGGATATCTACAATTGGATACCAATTACTTTACTCAATATATCCTACAATATCATTGCTAAAGCTTTTATCTCACATTAGGAAACATTTTCCACCTCATCATCAAGCTAGAGTAAACTAGCTTTATCAAGGGTAGATGCATCCTAGATAATATCATTATTGTATATGAAGGTATGGAATAGGTAAGGTAGTCTCAATATAAATCCCTACTCCTCAAAATTGGTTTTATCAAGGCTTATGATAGGATTGATGGGACCTTCATCTTAGCCATGTTGTAATATTTAGGTTTTAACCCAACTTTCTTATGCACTGTGAAAACCCTTTTTGTATATGCTTTGTCCTACATTGTTACTAATGGCTAGTAATCAACCTCCTTAATATTTCATATATCTATAAAACAAGACTACCCTCTTGTCCTACCTTTATATGTATTAAAAACAAAAGGATTTTGTTATATCATTACTAATTTTTTTGGTAATAGTTATGTGAAGGGTATATCATTAACAAAGACCTCTCAACAACTTGTTAATGGATACTTTGTAGATGACTCTTTTATTACCCTTATCAAAGAGGATGATAATACCAAATAGATCCTTTAGTGTCTAGAAAAAATCTGCCTAGCATCTAGCCCTAGTATTAAATGGAGAAAAAACTAATATTATAGTTATTATTTTCTAGCAACGCCCTCCTAGCTCAATCGGTACAATTGGATTGGATTCAATGTGGTGAAAGGTTTTGATTACTTGCAATCTATTCAATCACATTTTTCCACCATCTAATAATATGTCCTTGATAGAGTGAATAAAAAACTTTAGGAATGACTTCACAAACCTCTATCTTTAGCAAGAAAATTCTAGATCTACTCGAAGATTATAAATGCCACTCATTTATTTTACTCTTTGTGTTAATTTCCCTCCAAATACTCCTACCAAAAGTTTGAGTAACACCTTCAAAATTTTATGTGTGCCTTTTCCAAGGAGATAAAATACTTTTAAATAGTAGCTTGGGAGTTCTTCTATCTCTTGAAGGATTCTGATGGGTCAGGTCTTCTACACATAGTATGAAAGGGGACAACTTTATGTGCAAAGTGGATCATTAGAGCTCTAAAATGCAAAAAGTCTTATAAAATTTTGCTTCATATTTATATAGCCTCTAGCTCTCCTAAAGGGAGAAAATATTGGAAAGGACTTGGACTACACTCCATCCTAGTTATGAAGGTGTCATTTAGATTTAGCACACAATTGTTTCCAAAAATAATTCAAAATCTTGGGAATATATTAGACCCTAGCTTTATTGGAATTACAATAACTTTAGCAAGGGCTTTCCATAAACTAGTAATCATTTTGATGGTTTCCTATTCTTATCTACTAAAATAATCTATTAGCCAAAGTTCCCTAGATTCAAGCCTTATGTTTCTTCCACAATGGCATAAAAATATTCTCTAAATTTTTTTCCAAATGACTAGAACTTGAATTTTTTAGGAAGAAATCATGTCTCAGTTCCATTTCTCTAAAGAAGAAAAGAAAAATTTCTAGGTGGTCAAATACAATATTGAAGAACACAAGCTTATACTGAGAGGGGGTGAACAGTATAAGACCACTTTTTACTTTTATTTCCCAATCAATATTATTCAATGTAAATATATAAATATCAATATTAGTAATCAAGGTAATGCACAAATCACCACACACAATAGAGACATCAATTTTACATGGTTCACCCAATGTGGGATACTCAATGGAGAAAATATTTCACTAAAATTTTCTCAATCAATATCTTGGGAATCCTTTCTCTATTACAATGTTTATATACCTCTATAAAAAGGAGAAACCAATCCCCTAATCAAGTTTGTGGATCTCTATCCATAGTAGAACTCCTTTCTCCTCTTGCTCTAGCTAGTGATCTTCTAGAAGAATTGTTATCCCGACTACTACGGCTAATGGATCTCTATCCACTGAAGACACCTATCCTCACTACCCTAGCTAATGTATCTCTATCCACTGGAGGCTATCATCCTCTATACTCCATCACCTTCAAAGCTTTGTCTTAAATTTTCACTAAACACAGTCCTTCGGTCTAGCACAAATCTGCTCAACCTCTGTCTCTGGTCTAACACAAAACTATACTCCAAATACTCCTAAAAAAAGTTTGAGGAACACCTTCAAAATTTTATTTGTGCCTTTTCCAAGGAGATAAAATACTTTTAAAGAGTAGCTTGGGAGTTCTTCTATCTCTTGAAGGATTCTGGTGGGTTAGGTCTTCTACACATAGTATGAAAGGGGACAAATTTATGTGCAAAGTGGATCATTAGAGCTCTAAAATGCAAAAATTCTTATAAAATTTTGCTTCATATTTATATAGCCTCTAGCTCTCCTAAAGGGAGAAAATATTGGAAAGGACTTGGACTACACTCCATCCTAGTTATGAAGCTGCCATTTAGATTTAGCACACCATTGTTTCAAAAAATAATTCAAAATCTTGGGAATATATTAGACCCTAGCTTTATTGGAATTACAATAACTTTAGCAAGGGCTTTCCATAAACTAGTAATCATTTTGATGGTTTCCTATTCTTATCTACTAAAATAATCTATTAGCCAAAGTTCCCTAGATTCAAGCCTTATGTTTCTTCCACAATGGCATAAAAATATTCTCTAATTTTTTTTCCAAATGACTAGAACTTGAATTTTTTAGGAAGAAATCATGTCTCAGTTCCATTTCTCTAAAGAAGAAAAGAAAAATTTCTAGGTGGTCAAATACAATATTGAAGAACACAAGCTTATACTGAGAGGGGGTGAACAGTATAAGACCACTTTTTAATTTTATTTCCCAATCAATATTATTCAATGTAAATATATAAATATCAATATTAGTAATCAAGGTAATGCACAAATCACCACACACAATAGAGACATCAATTTTACATGGTTCACCCAATGTGGGATACTCAATGGAGAAAATATTTCACTAAAATTTTCTCAATCAATATCTTGGGAATCCTTTCTCTATTACAATGTTTATATACCTCTATAAAAAGGAGAAACCAATCCCCTAATCAAGTTTGTGGATCTCTATCCATAGTAGAACTCCTTTCTCCTCTTGCTCTAGCTAGTGATCTTCTAGAAGAATTGTTATTCCCAGTACTCTGGCTAATGGATCTCTATCCACTGAAGACACCTATCCTCACTACCCTAGCTAATGTATCTCTATCCACTGGAGGCTATCATCCTCTATACTCCATCACCTTCAAATCTTTGTCTTAAATTTTCACTAAACACAGTCCTTCGGTCTAGCACAAATCTGCTCAACCTCTGTCTCTGGTCTAACACAAAACTATACTCCAAATACTCCTACAAAAAGTTTGACGAACACCTTCAAAATTTTATTTGTGCCTTTTCCAAGGAGATAAAATACTTTTAAAGAGTAGCTTGGGAGTTCTATCTCTTGAAGGATTCTGGTGGGTTAGGTCTTCTACACATAGTATGAAAGGGGACAAATTTATGTGCAAAGTGGATCATTAGAGCTCTAAAATGCAAAAATTCTTATAAAATTTTGCTTCATATTTATATAGCCTCTAGCTCTCCTAAAGGGAGAAAATATTGGAAAGGACTTGGACTACACTCCATCCTAGTTATGAAGCTGCCATTTAGATTTAGCACACCATTGTTTCAAAAAATAATTCAAAATCTTGGGAATATATTAGACCCTAGCTTTATTGGAATTACAATAACTTTAGCAAGGGCTTTCCATAAACTAGTAATCATTTTGATGGTTTCCTATTCTTATCTACTAAAATAATCTATTAGCCAAAGTTCCCTAGATTCAAGCCTTATGTTTCTTCCACAATGGCATAAAAATATTCTCTAACATTTTTTCCAAATGACTAGAACTTGAATTTTTTAGGAAGAAATCATATCTCAGTTCCACCTCTCTAAAGAAGAAAATAAGAATTTCTAGGTGGTCAAATACAATATTGAAGAACACAAGCTTATACTAAGAGGGGGTGAACAATATAAGACCACTTTTTACTTTTATTTCCTAATCAATATTATGCAATGTAAATATATAAATATCAATAGTAGTAATCAAAGTAATGCACAAATCACCACACACAATAGAGACATCAATTTTACATGGTTCACCCAATGTGGGATACTCCACGGAGAAAATATTTCACTAAAATTTTCTCAATCAATATCTTGGGAATCCTTTCTCTATTACAATGTTTATAGACCTCTATCCAAAGGAGACACCAATACCCTAATCAAGTTTGTGGATCTCTATCCATAGTAGAACTCCTTTCTCCTCTTGCTCTAGATAGTGATCTTCTAGAACTGTTATTCCCAGTACTCTGGCTAATGGATATCTATCCATTGAAGACACCTATCCTCACTGCCCTAGCTAATGGATATCTATCCACTGGAGGCTATCATCCTCTATACTCCATCACCTTCAAATATTTGTCTTAAATTTTCATTAAACATAGTCCTTTGATCTAGCACAAATCTGTTTAACCTCTATCTCTGGTCTAACACAAAACTATACTCAAATCTATAGCAAAATTTGTCCTTTGATTTGTACTAAACATAGTACTTTGGTCTAGCATTAATCTATGCTCAATATCTATCACCTGATCTGCACTAAACACAGTCCTTTTTTCTAGCACAAATCTATCCTCAATATTCGTCCTCAAGCCTTACCACAAAGCTTGACTCAATATCAAATCAAATCTGCTAGATCTTCCCCAAATATTAACTCAAGGTTTGAACAAATCAATCAATTAACTCTACTCACAAATATTCTCAAATAATTGTCTCAAATATGCCTTGTAAGCTTCCACAAAATCTCACACTAATCTATCCACAAGTCCTCTTTAGAACTTGTCTAATCTACTCTCAAGTCTTCACTAAGACTTTCCTCAAATCTGATCAACAAGTCCTCACTAGAACTTGTCCAAATATTCTCAATACATCCTCACTAGAACTTAACCAAACTCATAGAAACATAAAGAGAATGGTTAGATACTCAATATGCTTCACACTTATCGCAATACTCAATTAATTTCAATGAATCTTTAGGAAACATGTAGAGAATTGTTAGGGACTCAATATGCTTCACACTCACAAACTCTCAATAACTTTCAATCTCTCTTTTATCATAGAAACATATAGAGAATTGTTAGAGACTCAATATATTTCACAGTCATCAACACTCAACCTCTTTCTCAAATCAATTCAGAATATAGAACAATTTGTTTCATAGAACTTGAACTATCACATCAACACATCCAATTGACTAGGCTCAAACAATTCTACTCAACAAATCACTCAATGAAATAATCCCTGCTTGCAAACCCTAGTCTCAATTCATGAAAATTCACTCAAATGTTTCCAACAATGCTCATAAATAAATCTCACATAACAATGATACTCATGTTCTTTGCAAACCCTAGTTCAATTTCACTCAACTTAATCACCTCAACAACAATACTTATAAAGTCAGGTTTTATCAACAACTCTTTATTCCAGAAAATATTTAAGATTTAATTCAAAACACACTCACCAATGCTTACCATAAAAATCCTTTTCACTTCAATTTTGCATTCACAACATTCAACAATCACTCACTAGGAAGACGTGTCCATACCTTTTGTTTGATGTAGAAGTGCCCTTAGAAAACTTATCTCAATCACAATTTTTTTCTTTGAAAATTTCTATGGTTAGATGATAAAATATCACACTAAATATCTTTAAAAATATTTCTCAAACACAAAAATAATCAATCCCAAATACACCTTATTACTCCTTAAATTTAGCAATCATCAAATCACACATAAAATAATCACTCAAATTGCTCCTTATAATCTCCAAATTAATACATCAATATTTCCAAAATAACATTTCAGAAATAATAATTGCCTACCCTTTTATCTCCCTCAAAAAAAATAATAACCAATATTAATTTAGGAAAAAACTAAATCTTATAAACCATCAAAAATTATTTTTCAACCTTAGGTACATAAAAAAAAAATTATTTTCCTTCAACCTTAGCTCATTTCAAATTAAACGACAAACCCAACAACCATCAGCGTATACCTTTGTATCAACCACTAAAAAGGCCTCAATGGATTTTGACCTCGAAAACTCTCTACCAAGCGCCTTACCAAGGTGCTAGCCCACCATGTGGGCTAGGATTTCCCATGAGGGGAAGGCTCTTGCCCCCCTTTATCTTCTCATTGGCGCTGCTTCCATAAATGATGACCTTCCTTCCTTGCAAAACATGAACCCCACAGGATTCAAACATGCATCCTCCCTTCCAGAAAGCATCTTAACTCCTTCCATCATCACCAATTGTGCTACGCGGTGCTTGTGCAAGGTGAGAGGAGCCTAGCTCCTATTTGTTTGTTCCTCTGCCTCAAATACTTTTCAATGTAAAAATATTGTGTCCTTTCTACGCTCATTTTCAAACTTAGGGGTATTTGAATTAATTGCATTAGAGACTAAGGCAAAGGTTTTTCCTTCATATATACATAGTGCCTTGATGTTATAACACGTCAGTCCTTCAAATAAAATTTTAAATTCGATTTATAAACTTTGCTTTATAACCCTTTTTAGGGTTTATTAAATTAATAAAAAATAATTTATAATTAAATTAAAATTAACTTATAATTAATTTAAGTAACATGAAAGTTAATTAAATTAATTAATAAATACCTAGGTGTTGTAGGTGAGTTAGAGAGGAGAGGGCAATCCTCCAAGGGAGGTCCCAGGTTCAAATCTCCACCCTACCAAAAAGCTAAATTGGGTATCCAAAATCCAATTATAATGTTGGTGCGGGCAGGGTCGGGTGCGACTCCCGGGTGACTTTGACGATGTATAACCCCCTGTTCGTGGTCTCTCAAACCAAGGCGGATCTGCAAGGGGTTTTTCGCTATAAAAAAAAAAAAAATTTAATTAATAAATTAATTTATAATAAAATTATATTAATTAATTTATAATTAATTTAATTTTTTTAATATTATTTTCTTGGGCTTCTTATTTACCCTTTATACTGAAGAACACAAGCTTATACTGAGAGGGGGGTGAATAGTATAAGATCACTTTTTAATTTTTCTTTCCCAATAAATATTATTCAATGTAAATATAGCAAAATCAATAGTAGTAATCAAATCAATGCACAAATCACCACACAATGTGGGATACTCCACGGAGAAAATATTTCACTAAAATTTTATCAATCAATCTCTTGGAAATCCTTTCCCTATTACAATTTGTATGGACCTTTATCCAATGGAGATACCAATCCCCTAAATCAATATTGTGGATATCTATCTACAAGAGAACTCCTCCTCTGCTCTAGCTGGTGATATTTTAGAAGACTACTACCTCCACTACACTGGCTTGTGGATCTCTCTCGACTAAAGAATCTTATCCCCACTCAAAAGACCTATCCTCACTTCCCTTGCCAATGGATCTATATCCATTGGAGACTACTATCCTCTCTTCACTATCACCTCCAAAGATCTATCTCAAATCTACACTAAACACATTTCTTCAGTCTAGCACAAATCTACTCAATATCTATCTTTGGTCTAGCACAAACTTATCCTCAAATTTGCACCAAATTCTGCTCTTAAATATGCACTAAACATAGTCCTTCGGTCTATCATAAATCTATCCTCGATATCTGTCCTCAAGATTTAACTCAAATCTTTTCTCAACTCTACTGGATCTGCCCTAAATCTTATCTCAAGATTTGAACAAATCAATCAACTCTGCTCTCAAGTATTCTCAAAGACTTATCTCAAACATACTCTATAAGTCCTCTCTAGAACTTGCTCAATCTGCTCCACAAGTCCTCTCTAGAACTTGCTCAAATCTGCTCTACAAGTCCTCTCTAGAACTTGCTCAATCTGCTCCACAAGTCCTCTCTAGAACTTGCTCAAATTTACTCTACAAGTCCTCTCTAGAACTTGCTCAATCTACTCCACAAGTCCTCTCTAGAACTTTCTCAAATCTACTCTACAAGTCCTCTCTAGAAATTTTTCAAATATGCTTAATAAGTCCTCTCAAAAACTTATCCAAATCTATATTGTAATCTTTCACAAAAGCTCACACAAAATTAGTCTGCAAGTCTCCTCAAAGACTTACCTCAAATTTGCTCAACAAGTCCACACAGAACTTGTCCAATCTCACAGAAACATAAAGAGAATTGTTAGAGACTCAATATGTTCTATAATAATCATAATGCTCAGTTACTTTTAAACACTCTCTTGAAAACATAAGGAGAATTGTTAGAGACTCAATATACTTCAAATTCAACTCAATGCTCAATCACTTTCTCAACTCAATTCATAATATAGAATAGTTTGTTTTATGGAACTTAAAAAATCACTTCACACATCCACTTTACTAGGCTCAACCAACTCTACTCAACCAATCACCCAATAAACTAATCCTTACTTACAAACCCTAGTCCAAGTATATCAACTCAAAATGTTTCCAACAATGCTCAACAAAAAATCTCACATAACAATGATACTCATGTTTTTACAAACCCTACTTTGAGTTTGAAGAACATGGACTTATACTGAGAGGGGGGTGAACAGTATAAGACTTAACCAATTAATAATTTTAACTTTAGATAGCAGTGGCATCAACACAACATTAATCAAGACAGAAAGCATCACACATTGAAGACCCATTTTTAACGTGGTTCACCCAAAATGGTTGGGCTACGTCCACAAAACTTTTCTCTAAAAGTTATCTCAAGGTTCTTTGGGAGTCCTTCCCAATTACAATGTTTATGAGCCTCGGCCCAAAGGAGATACCTTCCCCCAATCAGAATTTATGAGCCTCTGCTCAAAGGAGATACCTTCCCCTCTGCTCTGGAAATGATCCCTCAGAAGATCAACTGCCTCTACCTCTTGCCAGACACGTGGAACTCCTTTCCACCGAAGACCTCCTGTCCTCAATGCTTAGCCTAAGAGACCTCTGCCTTCTATGATCACGTCCACAGCAGCTCAGCAACCTGTACCAAACACGGTCAGTCGGTCTAGTACAAGTCTTCCTTTGTCTGTCGAGATCTGTCCAACTCTTGAACAAATCAATCCTCTCGCATACAAGCCTTCTCAAAGACTTGCCAAATCTATCCTCAGGTTCTCATAGAACCAATGCACCTCTGTCCTCAAGTTCTCTGATAGAACTATCAAACTCAGCTCACAAGTCCTCTGCTAGGACCTGTCCAAATCTGCTCACAAGTCCCCACCGGAACCTGTCCAAAAACTGCTCACAAGTCCCCACTGGAACCTGTCCAAAAATTGCTCACAAGTCCCCACTGGAACCTGTCCAAAAACTCAGCAAGCTCACCAAGAAAAACTTTCTTAGTAGGAAATCACAAAGTGAATTGTTAGAGACCCAATGTGATTTGTCAAACTCATAGAAGCATAAAGAGAATTGTTAGAGACTCAATATGTTCTATACTCAAATCCCAATCTCAAAACTCAACTCAAATCAACTCAGCTCAATCTCAATCTCAAATCTGAAAACTCAACTCAATATCTGAAATGGATAGGATAGAATGTTTTCTTTCAAGAACATGAAACCCCAACAATTGCCAACTATGCAAAGAATCACATAACAATGATACTCATGTTCTTTTCACCATCAATTAGGGTTTCAACAACAATGCTCATCAAACAAGGTTTAGTCAACCAACACCATTCAACTCAACATCAACCTTGAAGCATTCAACCAATCATCACAAGAAAAGGAAACAAGTAGAAATCCTTTTCCCTCCAAAGATATTTGAACAAAACAGCCACCAACACAATATCACCAAATGCAAAGAATAACTTGCTCAAATCAACTCAATGGAGTAAGCCCAATATCATGAATCAAGTAAAGCAATAACTTGATCAAACAACCTCTATGGAAGCAACTCAACCATCAAACTCAAAACAGCCAACCAAGGGTTCCACCAACTCAATGCAAGTAGCTAGACTCACAAATATAAACCCTAGTGCACAAAGCTTCCACTATCTCAAACCAAAAATTATGCATTCACCAAAAACTCTCCTTAAGGATAACAATGCATAAGTAGTCTTCAACAAACCAGAAAATAGGATTTACACCTAGCCAAAGGATACCTAGTAGAATACCTTTTCACTCCAACCTTATTTCAGAAAACATACACCAATCATACTCATAAGAAGAATGTGCCCATACCTTATTGGAGTAGAAGATAATTGAACCTTCAAGTTGTCACCACACACAACTCTCAAACTTCCAACCAAGTTAGGGTTAGAATAAAAAGAAATGAGCAATAATATAAACTTCCTTTATTACACCTTTAAGCTCCACTTCTTTAAACACAACCACCATAACATGCCAATAAATCAACAATCACAGACTCACACCTTATACCTCCATTTTTAATTTTAGCATAGCAAAGAATAATCTTAAAAATACATCCAAAGAAATATGCCCTTATTTCTCCTAAGATTTTATTCAATGCTAATCACAAAAGCCAAAACTCATAAAATTTAATCACACCTTATAAATCGTTGTCCAAGAAACTCCGAATTTTGTGGCATAAAGACGTTTTAATAAAAACGTGTGTTACTCTAGCAAAGCACCCCCGCGAGACTCGAAACGGTGACCTCCGCCAATGCAGCGCCCAACAGTAGCCTTCGCTGCCACTAGCCCACGCGGGCTACGAAGTTCACAAGTGAACTTCCCTCCACTTCACCCTTGAAAAAAAACTCCCGAAGACTTTTCAACCGCACGTGCTTCTAAGTCTTCCTTCGATCGCAGCGAATACAGAGCACAAACACCGCAAATTGCATTCGGGGAATTTCGAATTAATTAGCCTTCCAACCTTAGGAGTTGGAGAATAAATAGTCTCTTCGAAGACACCTTGACGTCGGCGGAAATAAAGACCATTTCGAAATTAATCAAAAGTCTTTTCAAAAAGGGTTTAAAAACCCTTAAATAATTTTAATAAATTAAGAATAAAAAAAGGTTTAAAAACCTTTAAGTATTTTTAATAAATTAAAAATAATTTCTCCCTTAATTAATTAAATAATTAATTAATTAAAACCTTGAAGGGTTTTAAATAATAATTAAATAAATAATAAAGAGAACCTCCATTGGTTTTAATAAAAACCATTTAACTTGGTTTTAATAAAAACCCTATCCAACTTGGTTTTAATAAAAACCGGTTTGGTTTTAATGAAAAACCCTTGCCAATGGAATCTCTCCGGATTCTCTTAAAAATATTCTCTTGGAATCTTCCACCTTTGAAGCCAACACATCCTCTTAACATTAATGCCATTTCCTTTTGACATCAATGACAACTCATAGACAAGAAGCTAGGATCTCAAACCCAAAATTGCCAACAATCTCCCCCTTTGTCATTGATGGCAAACCATGCTTCTCAACAACACAGAAACTCAACATAAATAGCTCCCCCTGTCTTGAGGCTCTCCCCCTTACTCAAATCTCTCCCCCTTTGTCATCAATGGCAAAGGGTCACCTTTGGGGCTCGGGACTAAGAATGAGCCTCTTAGCTTAGTCCCTCCCCCACCTCCTGATGAGGTGATTAATTCTGGGGTGGGAGTACAACTCCCAATTTCTCCCTTAGATACTCAAACGTATCTCTTGGAAGAGGTTTGGTGAAGATATCTGCAATCTGCTCTTTAGTAGGCACATACTCTACCTTGAATTGCTTGTCTTGCACTTTCTCCCTTAGAAAGTGATACTTGATGGAAATATGCTTTGTCCTTGAGTGCATTACCGGATTTTTGGAAATACTTATGGCACTTGTATTATCACAAAGTATGGAGATGGGTTGTTCATACTTGACTTTGAAATCCTCCAAGGTGGTTTTCATCCATAAAACCTGTGTACACCCAGCCATTGTTGCTATGTATTCAGCCTCTGTTGTAGATAAGGAAACTGAAGGTTGTTTCTTACTTAGCCAAGAAACCAAACTCTTTCCCAGAAAGAATGCTCCACCACTAGTGCTTTTCCTGTCATCAATACTGCTTGCCCAATCTGCATCTGTATAAGCTGTGAGGGTGAAATCATCACCTTTGGGATACCAAAGCCCAAAGTCCATAGTGCCCTTCAGATATCTGAATATCCTCTTAATTGCTATAACATGAGAATATTTTGGAGCTGCCTGAAATCTTGCTACTAACCCAACTACCTGCATGATATCTGGTCTGGTAGCTGTAATATATAATAAACTGCCAATCATAGATCTGTACAACCTCTGATCTGCTACTGGAGATTCATCATCTTTACTCATCTTGCACCCTGTAATCATTGGAGTACACATTGGTTTGTTGTCCATCATCCCAAATTTCTTCAACATTTCTTTGATATACTTTCCTTGAGAGAGAAATATACCATCTTTTGATTGAGCAATCTGAAGACCTAAAAATAATGACAGCTCTCCAATCATAGACATCTCAAATTCCTTCTGCATGGTGTTAGCAAAAACTTTGCACATCTGAGTATTATTTCCCCCAAAAATAATATCATCAACATAGACAACCATAATCAACATATCATCATCTTCATTCTTAATATACAAATTGCTATCTGCCACACCTTTCCTGAAACCTTGCTCATGAAGATACCTATCAAGTCTTGAGTACCAAGCCCTAGGTGCTTGCTTTAACCCATACAAGGCCTTTTTCAGTTTACACACATAGTCCGACTTTTATGAGAGAGACACTCCTTCTGGCTGTTCTATGTAGACTTCTTCTACCAATACCCCATTTAGAAAAGCTGACTTTACATCCATTTGATATACCTTGAATGATTTGAAGCTTGAAAGGGCCAAAAACATTTTGATAGCTTCAAGACGAGCAACAGGAGCAAACGTCTCTTCGAAATCAACACCTTCTACTTGAGCATAACCTTTGCAGACTAACCTAGCTTTGTTTCGAACAATATTTCCATCCTCATTGAGTTTATTTCTGAATATCCATTTTGTGCCAATGACATTCTTGTCCTTAGGTCTTGGAACCAATTCCCAAGTTTCACTTTTCTCTATTTGATTTAGCTCTTCATCCATTGCTTTTACCCAAAACTTATCTGCACATGCTTCATTGAAATCTTTTGGCTCAATCCGAGATAATAATGAAACATTTGTAGAATCATGTGAAGGAATGACTCTTCTTCTTGTTTTCCTGCTATTTGGATCACCAATGATCAAATATTTGGGATGATGTTTCTGAACATATCGTGAAGGAGTTTTGGGAAGCAGTTGTTGTCTTTCCTCTTCTTCATCTGAAACCTCTCTGAATTCTTCTTGACAAATTTCATCACTGAGTTCCTTGACTGGTTCTCTTATCCCTATCTTTTCATCAACTGTTACATTTATGCTCTCTACAACTGTATGAGTTCTTTTGTTGAAGCATCTGTAGGCCTTGCTTCGCTGGAATATCCAAGAAAGATTCCCTCATCACACCTAGGATCAAACTTACCCAAATTCTGATCTTCCCTTCCGATGAAGCACTTACTCCCAAACACTTTGAAGTATTTTACTGTAGTTGGTCTTCCTTTCCACAACTCATAAGGAGTTTTATGATGATTGACTCTAAGTTGGGCCCTGGTGATAATGTAGACTATTGTACTTGACTGCCTCTTTCCAAAAGCCATCTGAAAGTTTTGACTCATTTAACATAGCTCTAGCCATATTTTCAATAGTTCTGTTTTTCCTTTCAACAACTCCATTTTGTTGAGGAGTTCTTCTTCTTGAATATTCTCTTTTGATTCCTTGTTGCTCACGGTATTCCACAAATTCATTTGAAGTGAACTCTCCTCCTCTATTCGATCTTAAGCATTTGATTCTCTTGTCGGTCTCATTTTCAATCATTTCTTTGAAAGCTTTAAATTTTTTAAAAGCTTTAGATTTTTCTTTGAGAAAAGTAACCCAAGTCATTCTAGAATAATCATCTATAAACAGCATGAAGTAGCTTTCTCCCTGAATGCTCTGAGTTCTGGTAGGGCCACATAAATCAGTATGAATAAGATCCAATGGTTTTGAAGAAGTATACCCTTTTGATTTGAAACTGGTTCTGGTCTATTTTCCATGTTGACAAGGACCACAAATGATGTTATGGGGCCTTTTTATTTTGGGCAAGTCTCTAACTGCTTCCTTGTTACTAATATTGACAAGATTATCAAAGCTCAAATGCCCCAATATTTTATGCCATAACCAACTCTCATCTTCTTGAGTTAGAAAACACTTTTCCTTTTTTATCTCACTTAGCATGTAAAGATTGTTTGGAGTCCTTGTAGCACTAGCAATGAGTTTTCCATTTTTTTCTTTACTTATCTCACATCTATCCGAAAAGAAAGATACTATGTGCCCTTGATCACAAAGTTGACTCACACTTAGAAGATTATGTCTTAGGCCTTCTACATAAAGCACATTTTCTATTTTGGATTTCCCATCCAAACTAAGAGTCCCTTTACCACAGATTTTAGGTGACCTGTTATCTCCAAAACTGATTGTTCCTCTGTTTGTTTCTTTTAAGACCAAAAACTTTTCCTTTTCACCAGTCATATGTTTTGAACAACCACTATCAAGATACCATTTTTCTACTTTGTCTTGAGCATGAAAAGCAGTTTGAACTATCATTGACTTAGATTTGATCTCATTTCTCTTTTTAGTGAACTCAAGGCTAGATCTATCCAAACTGCACATCCTTGCTATATGCCCAAAATTCTTGCACTTGTAACACATGACATTTTTATTCATAAGAGGTGCAAAAGAGTTAACATTTTCCTTACTATGGCTATTCAAAGACTTATTGCAATGCATAGCTTTGTGACCAAATTTCTTGCAGGAAAAACAATAGCCATGGAAAGTATTATGTAACCTATTTTGATGCCTTGGATGATTGTTCTTCTTGTGACCAACTGGAATCCACCGCTCTTCGGGATGAAGATTGATCTTGCTCGAAGACCCTATTTCATGAATGGTGATACCATCCTTCTTTTGCTTTTCACACGGAGTATTATGTCTGAGAGCCAACTGTTCCAACTTCACTCTAAGAGACATAATCTCTTCTTCTAGTTTCTCGCAATCAGCTTCCTTTTCTTTGAGAGCCTCTGTCAGAACCTGTTCAACCTTCTTCCCTTCTTCAACTAGAATTTTGAAGTCTATAACACTTTGAGACAATTCTGATCTTGCTATCTCTTCTTCCCGACATTGATGCTTGAGAACAAAATTCTCTTCCCTAAATTTCTCAAGCTTTCTCAAAGCCAAGAAGAATTCACCTTTGAGATCGAACTCAAACTCTTCATCTCTTTCTGAATCTGTATGTTCCTCTGATAGATCCTTCTCCAAGCTGTTAGGCTCTTTCTGGAGAGACCTGCTCTGATACCAATTGAAGAACATGGACTTATACTGAGAGGGGGGGTGAACAGTATAAGACTTAACCAATTAATAATTTTAACTTTAGATAGCAGTGGCATCAACACAACATTAATCAAGACAGAAAGCATCACACATTGAAGACCCATTTTTAACGTGGTTCACCCAAAATGGTTGGGCTACGTCCACAAAAATTTTCTCTAAAAGTTATCTCAAGGTTCTTTGGGAGTCCTTCCCAATTACAATGTTTATGAGCCTCGGCCCAAAGGAGATACCTTCCCCCAATCAGAATTTATGAGCCTCTGCTCAAAGGAGATACCTTCCCCTCTACTCTGGAAATGATCCCTCAAAAGATCAACTGCCTCTACCTCTTGCCAACATGTGGAACTCCTTTCCATCGAAGACCTCCTGTCCTCAATGCTTAGCCTAAGAGACCTCTGCCTTCTATGATCACGTCCATAGTAGCTCAACAACCTGTACCAAACATAGTCGGTCGGTCTAGTACAAGTCTTCCTCTGTATGTCAGATCTGTCCAACTCTTGAACAAATCAATCCTCTACATACAAGCCTTCTCAAAGACTTGCCAAATCTATCCTCGGGTTCTTCTCATAGAACCAATGCACCTCTGTCCTCAAGTTCTCTGATAGAACTATCAAACTCAGCTCACAAGTCCTCTGCTAGGACCTGTCCAAATCTGCTCACAAGTCCCCACCGAAACCTGTCCAAAAACTGCTCACAAGTCCCCACTGGAACCTGTCCAAAAACTGCTCACAAGTCCCCACTGGAACCTGTCCAAAAACTCAGCAAGCTCACCAAGAAAAACTTTCTTAGTAGGAAATCACAAAGTGAATTGTTAGAGACCCAATGTGATTTGTCAAACTCATAGAAGCATAAAGAGAATTTTTAGAGACTCAATATGTTCTATACTCAAATCCCAATCTCAAAACTCAACTCAAATCAACTCAGCTCAATCTCAATCTCAAATCTGAAAACTCAACTCAATATCTGAAATGGATAGGATAGAATGTTTTCTTTCAAGAACATGAAACCCCAACAATTGCCAACTATGCAAAGAATCACATAACAATGATACTCATGTTCTTTTCACCATCAATTAGGGTTTCAACAACAATGCTCATCAAACAAGGTTTAGTCAACCAACACCATTCAACTCAACATCAACCTTGAAGCATTCAACCAATCATCACAAGAAAAGGAAACAAGTAGAAATCCTTTTCCCTCCAAAGATATTTGAACAAAACAGCCACCAACACAATATCACCAAATGCAAAGAATAACTTGCTCAAATCAACTCAATGGAGTAAGCCCAATATCATGAATCAAGTAAAGCAATAACTTGATCAAACAACCTCTATGGAAGCAACTCAACCATCAAACTCAAAACAGCCAACCAAGGGTTCCACCAACTCAATGCAAGTAGCTAGACTCACAAATATAAACCCTAGTGCACAAAGCTTCCACTATCTCAAACCAGAAATTATGCATTCACCAAAAACTCTCCTTAAGGATAACAATGCATAAGTAGTCTTCAACAAACCAGAAAATAGGATTTACACCTAGCCAAAGGATACCTAGTAGAATACCTTTTCACTCCAACCTTATTTCAGAAAACATACACCAATCATACTCATAAGAAGAATGTGCCCATACCTTATTGGAGTAGAAGATAATTGAACCTTCAAGTTGTCACCACACACAACTCTCAAACTTCCAACCAAGTTAGGGTTAGAATAAAAAGAAATGAGCAATAATATAAACTTCCTTTATTACACCTTTTAGCTCCACTTCTTTAAACACAACCACCATAACATGCCAATAAATCAACAATCACAGACTCACACCTTATACCTCCATTTTTAATTTTAGCATAGCAAAGAATAATCTTAAAAATACATCCAAAGAAATATGCCCTTATTTCTCCTAAGCTTTTATTCAATGCTAATCACAAAAGCCAAAACTCATAAAATTTAATCACACCTTATAAATCGTTGTCCAAGAAACTCCGAATTTCGCGGCATAAAGACGTTTTAATAAAAACGTGTGTTACTCTAGCAAAGCACCCCCGCGAGACTCGAAACGGTGACCTCCGCCAATGCAGCGCCCAACAGCAACCTTCGCTGCCACTAGCCCACGTGGGCTACGAAGTTCACAAGTGAACTTCCCTCCACTTCACCCTCGAAAAAAAACTCCCGAAGACTTTTCAACCGCACGTGCTTCTAAGTCTTCCTTCGATCGCAACGAATACAGAGCACAAACACCGCAAATTGCATTCGGGGAATTTCGAATTAATTAGCCTTCCAACCTTAGGAGTTGGAGAATAAATAGTCTCTTCGAAGACACCTTGACGTCGGCGAAAATAAAGACCATTTCGAAATTAATCAAAAGTCTTTTCAAAAAGGGTTTAAAAACCCTTAAATAATTTTAATAAATTAAGAATAAAAAAAGGTTTAAAAACCTTTAAGTATTTTTAATAAATTAAAAATAATTTCTCCCTTAATTAATTAAATAATTAATTAATTAAAACCTTGAAGGGTTTTAAATAATAATTAAATAAATAATAAAGAGAACCTCCATTGGTTTTAATAAAAACCATTTAACTTGGTTTTAATAAAAACCCTATCCAACTTGGTTTTAATAAAAACCGGTTTGGTTTTAATGAAAAACCCTTGCCAATGGAATCTCTCCGGATTCTCTTAAAAATATTCTCTTGGAATCTTCCACCTTTGAAGCCAACACATCCTCTTAACATTAATGCCATTTCCTTTTGACATCAATGACAACTCATAGACAAGAAGCTAGGATCTCAAACCCAAAATTGCCAACAGAGTTCTTCACTCAATAACTCACTTCAACAACAATTCTTATAAAACAACTCTCACATAGCAATGATACTCAAACCCTAGTTCAATTTTTTCACACAACCAATGGCTTCAACAAAAATGCTTATCAAACAATTTTTTAACAACAATTCTTTATTCAAAAAACCCTTGAAGCATTCACTCAACACACTCAATAGGAAAATCCTAATCAAGTCCTTTTCACTCCAAACTTATTTTCCAGAAAACCAATCAATCAACTCAACTATGGAAGAATGTGCTCATACCTTTTCCATGATGATGAAGTGCTCTCATAAATCTGTCACAACCACAAAAACTTCTATGCCAAGCTCAAAGAGGTTAAAAGATAAATATTTCTCACAATGTAATGTAAAAACTCAATTACACATTATCACTCCTCCTCTCAAAACAACCATCAACATACATAAAATATTTTCCAAATAACACCTAATAATCTCCCAATTAAAAGTAAATTCAACATCCACAAAAATTAACTCAAAACCTCTTTAAATCAAATTTAATGGCAAGAACTTTGGCAAAAATCAAATCCACTCCAATTTCATAAATCAATTATCAATCAAATAACCTTTCATAAACCCTTATAACTCCAAATAACATAAATCAATTATCAATCAAAAAATCTTCCACAAACCCTTATAACTCCAAATAAAATAAATCAATTATCAATCAAATAATCTTCCATAAACCCTTATAACTCCAAATAGCAATTTATAGAAAACCTTAGGCAAATAAAATTTTAATTAAAAATACCTTTGCCACTAATGGGATTCGAACCCACAATCTCTACCTCCACAAGCGTCTAGCTGCGGGCTTGACCACCGCATGTGCTAGATGCACATTTGAGATCTTAGGAGCACTTCATGCTCTTTCTCCTAATTTGGTGCTCAAAATGAGCGCGTCCCAAAAACTTTCCCCTTGGTGCTCAAGACAAACATGCCAGCTCCACAAAAATTTATCATGGATACTTCCACTCCCAACGCTCTTACAAAATGTGTGCTGCCAATGGACCATCATGTCCTATAGAAGTGAGGCCTTCTCCTCCATTTTCATATTTTTCCTTAGCACTAAAAACAAAATGATTTCGTATTCTTCCTCAACAATCACACAAATTAATTTTCTCTTTGATCACATAAAATAATCGAAGAAGGGTAAGTTCTAAGGTCCTTTGGAATGGTATTTATACATGATTTTCCCTTTTACCATAGACATAGACGCTCCACTAATATGACTTCTTCACTCCTTTAAGATGACTTCACCGCTCCTTTTTAAAACCTTTTATAATTTATAAATTATTTAAATTTTAAAATAATTTAAATTTTATAAATTATATTTATAAACCTTTGACTTTAATAAAAATTAAAGCCTTCCTTGGGATGAAATTTAAACCTTTAACTTGTACTCTACTGACTTGATGAAGATTATTCTGCCACCATGGTTTTAATAAAAACCTTAATTCTACCATCATAATATTTAAGGAAGACTTTATATCCTTATAATTATTTTAATAAAACCTTTTAATTTTCACTATGGTTTTAACACAAACCCTTTTAAAATAATATTTTGACAATTTTTTCTTCAAATCTTTGCATTGTTCCTGGTGATAGTAATGGTGTACTCCATGGTATTAATGATAGATTCATGTGTTCACTTTGGCATCAATGAAAAATTCTCACCTTGACATCAATGACAACTAAATGAGCTCAAATTGTCCAACAATCTCCCCCTTTGTCATTGATGGAAATCCAAATTCTTTTTACTAAAAAATTGACCTTTCCTTTGTTCTACTCCCCCTGGGACATTGCTCCCCCTAGCTCAATGCTCTATTAAATACCAAATCTCCCCTCCCTTACTCAAATATCTCCCCCTTTGACATCAATGGAAAATGGTCACCTTTAGGGCTTGGGGTTAATAATGAGCCTCTTAGCTTAGCCCCTCCCCCACCATCTCTTTAGGTCATTAATTTTGGTGTGGGAGTATTTCTACTCCCAGAAAGCACTATTCTTTACCTTTATCCTATTTTCTTCTTATCTAATCCTTCTGATTCCTTTGACTATTTATTTTTGATGAGCACCATAAATGCTCATATTTTGTACATACTTCTTGGATCAATATGCGGTTGTATAATAAGGATTGCGTGCTTTTATAAATGATTATATAGATATTTGATATAATTATGCGTGTTATCTAATTTGTGTGCTTTTAGTATGTTTTGTGGAATTGAAGTTGATTTAGTTAGATTTGGAACAGTCGAGGTCCTTTTCGATGGATTTGGCACTTTATTTCATCGAGAGTCAATGGAGAGAACATAGGCGCCTCCCTATAGTTGGAAGGCACCAATTGAACATAGGCGCCTCCCTCTAGTCGAAAGGCACCAATTGAACATGGGTGCCTCCTTGCAGTTGGAAGGCACCATCTGAATGCAAGTGCCTCCCTACAGTCAGAAGGCACCAAGTGAAAACAAGCACCTCCCTACAGTCGAAAGGCACCAAGTGAAAACAAGCGCCTCCTTACAGTCGAAAGGCGCCAATTGAACACAAGCACCTCCCTATAGTCGGAAGGCACCAAGTGAAAACTAGTGCCACCGTACAGTTAGAAGGTGCCATCTAAAAACAAGTGCCTCCCTGTAGTCAGAATGCGCTAAACCAAAGATAGCACCTCCCTGCAGTCAAAAGGCACCAACTGAATGGGAGCGCCTCCCTACAGTCGAAAGGCACCACTGATTCTTTGCCCGTTGACCAGACTCGAATGACGTGGATGGTAGAGGCCGGTGCAGTTCCAACTCTGCATCATGCAGAGATAAATTGGAGATAGTGCCTAACATACCAAAATGTCCTAATGATGCCAGGCAAAGCATGAACCAAAACAAACACGTCACCTTCAGAACAGAATGCCAAACGTTGATTGAGTTTGCCAGACTATTCTAAATTAGTTTGGGAAGAATCGACTGTTGTAACCACTTTTGTAACAGAAGTTCTATGGGTGTGTTATATAAACACATGCAAATCATTCTGAAGATATATAGAATAATATATATAAATAATTAATAAAGAGCTACTTTGAATCGTAGAAGACAGATTGTAATACGTTGATAAATATATTCTAGTTCCAGAAGTTATAAGCGTGTGTTCGATCGGGAAGAAGCTGCTGGAGCCTGGGCCCACTCCAAGCTAGTATTTCTTCCCCATTTCCTTTTCTGTTCAGTCATTTTAATTAGTTTATTGCTTTCATAGGAATGTTCATTAATTTACTAGTTCCAGTATTTACAGTAGGTTTATTTCCAGGAATATGCATTTGATTTATTTCTATAGATTTATTTCTATTCTTCTTACGTAATTTATTGAGGAGTGCAAGAATGATTGAAAACCATCTCAAGAACACCCCCCAATGTAGGATTAGCAGACCCACCTCCAATGGTATTGTAGTAACCTAATTCGACTCTTCGCAAGTTTACGAAGCTCCCTGGGTTGATAATTAAATGCACGGGCATGTGACAAAAGTAGGAAACCATTCACCTTGTTTGGCCTGCAACATTTTGGCACCGTTGTCAGGGAAGCGTCTTAATTATATTACTTGCAATACCCTAAAACCTTTTATCTGACCTTGTATGAGTTCTTCGAGAAGAAGAGGACCTGACGGTCGCTTTATAAGAACTAATCCATTAGGACCTGAGTCAGTCGATCATTTTGGATTTGAGCTAGACCCATCCGACCTACCAGTAGTCCATTGGAGTGAGGAACCACACTTTGTGCAAAGTTCCACCTCATCCCATCAACAAGGGGATGAACGAATTATCACAAATCCCCTGTTTAATAGGACTCCTCTAGAGGAAGCCCTATTGTGGAAGGCTATGGAGGATCAGACGATCTCACCATACAACCTTAGAGCATTGACTCAAAAAGTTCTAAATGATCGGAAGGCCATAAACGCTGCATTAGAAACCATATTTCCTAAAAAAATGGTAGATAACGATGAAGTCTCATTTGGATTTACTTTCCCAATAGAGGAGGGAGTAGGAGATACCAAAATGAAAAACATATCCCCTGCTCACCTCCCGTCCTTCAGAGGACACCCGACTGAGGACCCTGACCCGTTTTTATTCAAATTTGATGTTTTTTGCAGGTCCATGGATTACAAATAAAATACATAGAAGTTGAAATTATTTCCTTCTACATTAGACGATGCAGCTCTATGATGGTTCATCGGTCTGGGAGACAAACACATCACCACCTGGTACCAGATGAAGACACTCTTTTTAGAGCAATATCAAGATTTCGGGAGAGCAAGAGACTCCAGGGAGGAGGTCCTGAGCATGACACAAAGAGAATATGAGTCTCTCGAGGAGTATTGGGAGAGATTCACCTTTAATCTTCAACGGTCCCCTCACTCGAAGCTATCTGATAAGTCCCTCAAAAGCATCTTCTTGAGGGGACTTACCAATGAGTCATTGGAGGCTCTCAACATGATCTCTAGAGGTGATGTCTATCAGAATGCTATGGATGACATCCAGAAATTATGCAGGAACTACTCGAGAAGGCGAGGCAAAGTCACCCCTAGGACCATGAATGCAACTGCTTTAGTCACCAAAATAGAGATAGGCAACATGCTGGAGGATTTGAAGAGCAAAATGCTTTCATCTCTAGCATTGTAGATGGATACGCTGCTGTTAGAAAATAAGAAACAAGAAAATGATGTGGCATTAGCCTATTTTTGCCCAAAATGTAGAGGAAGGCATGCAAAGAATGCATGCCCAAAAAACAAGGTCAGAGTATGCACAGTTTGCAGGCTGAATCATAAAACTTGATTGTGCCCACAACTGCCCAGTAACCAGGAAGCGACTAAGAGCACGGAGGCCTATTTCATAGGCAATAGGAAGAGTTGGCCACAACCCCCCACAGTGAATATACCAAATGGAATGCCAACATATGGGGGAGGGTCATACATGCACCAAGGACCCCCTCAACCACCTAATGTGGGGTGGTGGGGACCGTCACCCTGGACGAATGCACCCCCAACAGCATTCCTGAATCAACAGCCATGGATGCCATATCCATATCCCGGGCAGCGAGTGGAGAGGCCACAATGCATGGAATCAGACTCCATAGAACGCAGCTCCTGCTCACATCCAACAGAACTTACCAGCATTGCCAACAGCGAGACCTGTGCAGCTACTAGCACAATTGACAGCAAATCCGAACAATAGAGTAAATCAGCTGGCATACAACATAGAAGGTGAGATGTACCATATGTACAATATTTAGCTTAGATCAGGTAGGCAACTAGGAGTAGAGACTCCGCCTTTGGTAGAAGAGGAGGAAGAAATGGTAGAGATACCTCCACTAGTAGAAGAGGAGGCAAAAATAGAGGAGACACCGCTGGTAGAAGAAGGAAAAGCACTTGAGAGAGCAGAGGATCCATTTCCTAGCCGGTTGTAGGAACAAAGAAGAACAACACAGCCAAAATTTGACATCTTGTCAAGCTTGAAGAATCTCATGGTGACAATCCCATTATTTCAAGCAATTTAGGATGTCCCCATTTACACCAAGGCAATTAGATAAATGTGTCTAAGGAGAGCGAGACAGAGAGTTGCCCAGACCATCAACGTCATGGGTAAACTGGCAGATCTAATGATGGGTAGAACACATCATCCAAAGTATGCAGACCCAGGTAGCCTAGTGCTGATCATAAAAATTGGAGGACATTCCCTATCCAACACACTGGTTGAATTTGGGGTAGCCATAAATGTGATGCATCAAGAGACCATGCAGAGGCTACGGCTCACGAACCTGAAGCCAACCATGACAGTGCTACAGTTAGCCGATCGATCAACCGTGTCATCAGAAGGAATGCTGGAAGATGTGATCGTAATAGTTAGTGCATGGGAAAATCCAGCTGACTTTCTAGTTTTGCAAACCAAGACCAGGCTGGGTGGTTACCCACTCATTTTGGGGAGGCCATGGCTAGAAATATCTAACGCCTACATCAGTTGTCAGGATGGGCTAATGACCATCTCCAATGGGCAAAATGTCAAAAGGCTGACCATTTCACCGCCATCTCAATCTATGGACTCGACAGAAGAACCCAGGATCACCGAGCATGGAACTACGGAGTTGTCCATAATCCAACCGATGATGACCTTGGAGGAGGTGGTAGAATAGGACGAGGATGATGCTATCGTGAAGTTTCTCCATGGAGAATCATCCACCCCGACACCTGGATCGTCGTTGACTGGCGCCCAAGATCAGCACATCCAACAAATACATGTTGGGCTAGGGATAATATTAAACGTCAACATTAGGTTGATGCCCACATAGCTAGAAAAATTGGAAGAGCTTCTGGTAAAACACTAGCAAGCATTTGCATGGGACTACATAGATATGCATGGCATCAGCCCAAAAATATGTACTCATCAGATTTACTTAGATGACCAGGCAATTCCTAGTCGACAGCCATAAAGAAGGATGAACCCAACAATAAAAGACATTGTCAGAGAAGAACTGCACAAGCTTCTGGCTGACGAATTCATATATCCAATTTCTGACAGTGAATGGGTATCACCATTAGTGGTGGTCCCCAGAAAGAACGGGAAATGGTAGATCTGCGTGGACTATCGGGCGTTGAACAAGGCGACTAAGAAAGACCACTTTCTGCTCCCATTCATCGATCAGGTCTTGGACACACTCTCAGGAAGAAAATACTTCTCCTTGCTAGACAGTTTCAGTGGTTACAACCAGATCCAGATAGGGGAAGAAGATCAAGATAAAACAATGTTCACCTGTCCATGGGGAATGTTTGCCTATAAGGTATTGCCTTTTGGACTGTGCAACGCATCGACCACCTTTCAAAGGGCGGTGCTTAGCATATTCTTTGATATGATAGGATATGGGGTGGAAGTATACATGGACGACTTCACCACCTATGGAGAAACCTTCGAGGAGGCAATGACAAATCTGGAAAGAGTGCTCGAAAGGAGCAAGGAAAATCATTTGTCCCTAAGTAATGAAAAATGTTTTATGATGATGCAGGAAGGCATCATGTTGGGACACCACCTCTTTGCAGAAGGAATAAAGGTAGACAAGAGGAATATTGAGGTCATAAGAGACCTACCTAGCCCCAGAATGTAGAAGGAGGTAAGAAATTTCCTTGGTTCAGCAGGGTACTACCGGCGATTTATCGCCAAATTTAGCAAGACTGCTAAACCACTGCACACTTTACTTTCTAAGGACGTAGAGTTCAATTGGACAGGAGATTGTGAAGAAGCATTCCAATTGCTGAAATAAAAATTGATATCTGCACTAGTCTTGAGAGAACCGAATTGGGCTATATCGTTCCATATTTACTACGATGCATCTAACGGTGCGATCGGAGTAGTTCTCGGGCAGAAAGACGGCAAATAATTCTACGCCATCTATTATGTCAGTAAAAATTTTGCCAAAGCAGAGCTCAACTATACAGTGATAGAAAAAGAATTCCTCACAGTTTTCCATGCAATAAACAAATTTTGTCACTACATAACGGGATACAAGGTCTTCGTCCATATGGACCACGCGGCTATCAGGTATCTGATGAGCAAGCTAGCCATTGGTGGCAGAATTATCATATGGCTATTTCTATTGCAGGAATTTGACATCACTATAGTAAATAAACTAGGCAAGGACAACGTCATCATAGATTTTCTATCCAGATTGATACCAGCAGATCATCAAGCAATGGAAGACCAGTTTCCGGACGAACATCTATTCGCTATCAATGAACAAACCCCATGGTATGCAAACATAGCCAATTACTTGGCCATCGAAAGGACCTTACCTACTCTCTCCTATCAAGAAAAGTAGGCGGTCATAGAGAAGAGCGCATCCTTCCTTTGGATGGATGGTCTCCTATTTAAAATATGATGGGACCAAATTATAAGAAGATACATAGTAGAACAGGAGTTTTTAGAAGTGCTTAAGGCATGTCACGATGAGCCATGTAGATGACACTTTGTAGGGAAACGAACTGCCTACAAAATCTTGCAGGCTAGGTATTTTTGGCCCACTCTATTCAAGGACGTGACAACATATACCAATAAGTGTGACGAGTGCCAGAGGATGGGTAGACCAACCCACCGATATGAAATGCCCCTACAGCCCCAGGTACATCTGGAACCTTTTGATAAATGGGGCATGGATTTTGTGGGACCATTTAATCCACATTCGATGGGAAGGAGGTTTATTTTGGTCTGCACGTATTATGTCACCAAATGGGTGGAAGTGCAGGCATTAAGAGAATCAAAGGAAAGAATGGTCGCTGACTTCTTATTTGCTCATATTTTCACACGATTTGGGGTTCCTCGAGAGATAACAATAGATCAAGGGCCCCAATTCATCTCAAAATTGATTTAGGAGCTGATGGAGTAGTATAGAGTTTGGCACAACAAAACCACGCCCTACCATCCGTAGGCAAATGGGCAAGTAGAAGTAACAAACAGAGAGATAGAAAACATCTTGACCAAAACCGTGTAGCAACATAAGAAATATTGGGCCACACGGTTGCTGGAGGCAGTTTGGGCATACAACACCACATGGAAATCCACCACAGGATGCACACCTTTCCAACTGGTCTATGGAAAAAATGCGATGATGCCCATCGAGTTCGAAATAAAAACTCTGATGACAACTTTAGAATTAAATTTGAGCTTGGATGAATCTCAAAACAGAGGATTTGCCAGCTAGATCATCTGGACGAAATCCAGCTTGATGCTTTGTAGAGGATAGAGATTATACAGAAGTAGAGAAAGAAGTGGCATGATAACCACATCAAGCTGAAGAAGTTCCAGGTAGGGGAATGGGTACTGTTGTACGATTCCTAGTTCTAGGAAAGGAAGGGCAAACTTATGCAGAGGTGGATGGGGCCGTATGAAGTGGCAGAGCTCATTAGGAATAGGGCTATACACGTTAAGACAATTGACGACAGCAACACCATGTTCACAGTCAATGGCCATCGACTACACCCCTATAATACGTCCGAAACATTCCAGGTGGAATCCAGAGTAGGCGTGGGGGAGACCCCATATTGCTAGATCTGGACTGAACTCTCACAGGTGAAATGGTGGGCATGAAAGTGCTCACCCAATTTTTTTAGTTAGTTATAGTTTTTTTAGTGTGTGTTTTTTTGCAGGAACGATGCCCGCATGCAAGCTACAGGCATCCTAATCCAAGGCTTAACAGGCATGGAATGTGTCTAACTACCTTTATTTTCCTTTCTTTTTCAGTTGCTTTTTTGCAGCTGGAGGACCTGACAGCACAAGGGATAGGTATCTAGGAAACCAGGCATGATTCGGCTCAGCATTTCGACATCGACTCGTAGATAGAATCTGGGCAACGTGAAAAAAAATTGGGAAGGTTTGATCACCCTTCTTCGAGTCAAATCGCCAAGTCCAAAAGCAAGTGCCTTACCGTAGTCAAAAGGCACCAAGGCAAGAGTAAGGCACCTTACTACAGATAGAAGGCACCCGTCTAGAAGAAGGTGCCTTACTACAGACAGAAGGTGCCCATCCAAAAGAAGGTGCCTTACTATAGTCAGAAGGTGTCCATCCAAAAGAAGGCACCTTACTGCATCCAGAAGAAGGCACCAAGGCAAGAAGAAGGCACCTTACTACAGTCAGAAGGTGCCTATCCAGAAGAAGGCATCTTACTGCAGTCAGAAGGCGCCCATCCAGAAGAAGGCGCCTTACTACAGTCAGAAGGCGCCCATCTAGAAGAAGGCACCTTACTACATTCAGAAGGCTCCCATCCAAAAGAAGGTGCCTTACTACAGTCAGAAGGCACCCATCCAGAAGAAGGCACCTTACTGTAGTCAGAAGGCGCCCATCCAGAAGAGGCGCCTTACTGCAGTCAGAAGGCACCCATCTAAAAAAAAAAAACCAGTCGAATACATGCCTTCCAAAATAAAGAAGGCGCATTCATCCAGTCGAATATGCCTTCCAACATCAGGAAGGCACATCCATCAAGAGGAACGCCTTCCAACATCGGGAAGGCACAAACCAGAAGGAGGCGCCCCCCACATTGGGAAGACGTATGTAGTCAAAGAGTGCCTCCCACCAATCAGAAGGCACCGAAATGCGCATTCGTTTGAAGACGAGCACTGACAACACCGGAAGGCGCTACATGGACACCATCCACATGGGGAAGGTACCAAAGAATACCTCCCGCATGCAGCATTTACATCGATCGGATGCCTTGAGCAGAACAAAGCATCGCACGAATAAACATCATCAAATACCCCTCCCTCGTGTCACAAGTCAGCAAATCAGCAGCTGCCACGACAACTGGAACGCCGAATCAGGTACATGCATATTAAATCAAATATTTTATATAATTGTTTATAAATATGAAGTACCAAAAAAATACAGCTGGCATAAAGATCGTACCCCCCATAGTCGGAAATGCGTGCCAATGAGAGGGCGCCTTCCATAATTGCTAGGGTTAGGCATCTTTTCTATAAGAAGGCACCTTCCTGTAGAAGGAAGGACAAAAAAATATATAGCACCGAAAGGCGCCATGGGAGGAAGGTCCAAGAATCACGCGATCAAGAAGAACGAACCCAGTGATACTGATGGAATCAGAGGGGCAGTGAGGACCCAATTCGAATCCGAGGGGTGGCTCGAAAACTGCACCCTGGTCAGTCAGGGCCAGGATGTGGAGGCAGCTAGATAATTCACCACCTCTTTGAGGGGCGATGCAGCCCAAGTATGAGGAGTGGAAATTCTAGTCACCCCTGAGTTCATCTCACAGGTGACTGGATTTCCTCTCATGGGGGAATGTGCATACAAGGGCGGAGTGCTAAAGCTATATACTGAAATACTGCTGCTAGGAGGGAACGTGTAGATAGAAAGGGAGGGGTTACTCAAAATTAGTCTCCCCATGGATATACGGAAGATGTTCAAGCAGATTGCTCGATTCTTCACATGCACAGGGAAGTATACGCATCTGAACATTAATCATGTGCACTTCCTCAATAACCTAGTGCATGGGAGGAAAATAAATATACCCTTCTACCTAGCAACTGCTCTGCAGGATGAAGCGGCTCGATACCAGAAGTCGTCCGCCTTAGCCCACCATGGGTTGAAATTGGCATTGGTCTGCCATGCAGAAGCACAGAGACAGAACCGCGATGTAGGGGGAGAAGGCGACCAAATAGAGCAACACAATGCGGTTGCCAAACTAGGGCAAGGCGAAGCATCCCCCGCAAAGGAGATAGCAAACATTGGGAAATTGGTGTTGCCCTATTTTCTAAGAAGGGCAGAACAGTCATCGGTGCCTGGAGACATAAAGGATAGAGGGCATTCCCTAGTGCTCGAGTATGAGGAGGAAGGAGCGCCACTTGCTGGTGGTGAGGACAAACCAGTTCCTAGAAGGAAACATCTGTGGCGATTCCTATCGCTAGAGGAATAACAGAGCGACATAGAGATAGACGTCGCTGCCCAAACCCTCCATGAATTAATGAACCATAGCCCATGGAATGAGGAAACTTTTGGGAGCAACGACCAAATCAATGCGGCCTTGGAGGAGGCGCTCAACTGGAAAACTGATTGTTGGATGGCACAACAAAATTTGGAGGATTGCCAGAACTAGCATCAAAAGGAATTGGAGGAAAAGGATAGAAGAATCGCTCAGCTCGAGTAGCTGGTCCAACAGATGCAAGAGAAAAATCAAATACTTCAGGGCAGAAAAATAGCAAGACAAGAGGCATCCACGCAAACGAATTGGGCAGAAGCAGTGCCGATGAAATCTCCCACATTTGTCGAATGAGTATTCTCTTCGGGGGAGATTCGATCAGACACCCAATAGAGCAGCCTGGAGACAAGGGAGGATTCCTCTATTTTTAGGGGTGACAATGAAAGAAGTCCTACGATGCCCCCTATCATTGTCCTGAGTGACACAAAGCAGGACGAAGGCCTCCAGCAGCAGATACGACCAGAGGATACGGAGGACCTCCCCAGGACTGAAGAGGGAAAATATCCTGAGGGGTCAACACCTGGAAGACAAGAGAATGAAGGATCACCCCTGGAGATAGCGACATAGCTAATCCTTCAGAGTGAAGAGCAGTCCCCAAAGGAGAAAGAAGAGACCCTTGTCCGATCCACCACATTTTCTGTAGAGGCCAAGGCAAAGAGACCTAGGACGGCTTGACAGAAGGTGAAGGTCACCTTCGTCGAGTCAGAAGAGGACGAATGGGATATAAAACTGTTCACCAAAAGGCAAAAATATTTTGAGCAGCTATGCAAAGATAGAAAAGCATCCAAGGTGACCAGGAAGGCATCCTCGAGGATAAAAGGAGATTCTGGCATCTGCGTCAATCCAGCAGAAAATATCCAGTTTTGGGACATCTATGGTTCATCCCGAGGGCGGCCTTCCGTGATGAGGAAGTACTTGGAATGGTGGGGAGTATATGGCCCATAGTTGGAGACCGCTGCAATTGCAAAGGAGAATGTAGGGCTTACCCCTAAAGTGGTCGGATTATACAAGGCCCAAGTAGTACCTTCTAGAGGGGATAACTCAGATATCCCTCTGGCAGAGGCCAAACCTCCAGACGTTGACCTCTGGCAAGCTGTCGAAGCTACATTTCAATCGGTAGGAACAACGCTGGCTATACCACCACCAGTAGCAGCCAGAACAAGAAGGGGACAATTAACAGCCACAATTTCCCATAGGCAAAGGAGAACCACACCTTCACATGTCGACACGAAAATACAGACTCAGGCAGCAGGGGCAGCCGAATCTTCCAAGAGATGGTGACGATAAGAAGTCCGAGGGCTACCTGTAGTTTGGATTCCATGAGGGTGTGGCATATGTTAGGCATGTGGGGATGATGAGCACCAAAAATGCTCATATTTTGTACATACTTCTTGGATCAATATGCGGATGTATAATAAGGATTGTGTGCTTTTATAAATGATTATATAGATATTTGATATAATTATGTGTGTTATCTAATTTGTGTGTTTTTAGTATGTTTTTTGGAATTGCAGTTGATTTAGTTAGATTTGGAATAGTCGAGGTCCTTTTCGATGGACCTGGCACTTCATTTCATCGGGAGTCAATGGAGAGAACATAGGCGCCTCCCTATAGTCAAAAGGCACCAATTGAACATAGGTGCCTCCTTGCAGTTGGAAGGTGCCAATTGAACATGGGTGCCTCATTACAGTCGAAAGGTGTCGTCTGAATGCAACCGCCTCCCTACAGTCAGAAGGAACCAAGTGAAAATAAGCACCTCCCTACAGTCGTAAGGCACCAATTGAACACAAGCGCCTCCCTACAATCGAAAGGTTCCAAGTGAAAACAAGTGCCTCCCTATAGTCGAAAGGCACCATCTGAATGCAAGCGCCTCCCTATAGTCGAAAGGTGCCAAACCAAAGACAGTGCCTCCCTACAGTCGAAAGGCACCATCTGAATGCAAGTGCCTCCCTGCAGTCGAAAGGTGCCAAACCAAAGACAATGCCTCCCTACAGTCGAAAGGTGCCAACTGAATGGGAGTGCCTCCCTACAGTCGAATGATGCCACTGATTCTTTGCTTGTTGACCAGACTCAAACGACATGGATGGCAGCGATCGGTGTAGTTCCAACTCTACATCATGCAGAGCTAAATTGGAGATAGCGCCTAACATACCCAAATGTCCTACTGATGCCAGGCAAAGCATGAATGGAAATGAACATGCTGCCCTCAGAATAGAATGCCAGACATCGATTGCGTTCGCTAGACTGTTCTAAATTAGTCTGGGAAGAATCGACTGTTGTAACCACTTCTGTAATAGAAGTTCTATGGGTGTGTTATATAAACACGTGCAGATCATTCTGAAGATATATAGAAGAATATATAGAAATAATTAATAAAGAGCTACTTTGAATCGCAGAAGACAGATTGTAATACGTTGATAAATATATTCTAGTTCCAAAAGTTCTAAGCACGTGTTCGATCGAGAAGAAGCTTCTGGAGCCTGGGCCCACTCCAAGCCAGTATTTCTTCCCCATTTCCTTTTCTATTCAGTCATTTTAATTAGTTTATTGCTTTCATAGGAATGTTCATTAATTTACTAGTTCCAGTATTTACAGTAGGTTTATTTCTAGGAATGTGCATTTGATTTATTTTTGTAGATTTATTTTTGTTCTTCTTACATAATTTATTGAGGAGTGCGGGAATTATTGACAACCATCTCAAGAACACCCCCCAATGTAGGATTAGTAGACCCACCTCCAGTGGTATTGTAGTAACTTAATTCTGACTCTTCGCAAGTTTACGAAGCTCCTTGGGTTGATAATTAAATGCATGGGCATGTGACAAAAGTAGGAAACCATTCACCTTGTTTGGCCCGCAACAATTTCCATGTTCTTTTCCATGTCTACATTCATTTCCATGTTCTTGTTCCTGTTCCTATTCCTGTTCATATCCATGTTCTTGTTCTTATTCCTTCTCATATCCATGAACCTATTCCCGTTCATATCCATGTTCCTATTCCTGTTCCTATTCTTGTTCATATTCATGCTTGATTCTGGAATGTCTGTTCTACACCACTTTTATGTGTGACCATCATTATTGCACTTATAACACTTACTATTATTATTCCTTGGAGGTGCAAATATCTTAGAATTCCTCCTAGTGAAGCCATATCCTATTCCGTAATGAACTCTACAATTCATTGCCTTGTGACCAAACTGATTACATGAGTAGCAATACCCATGGAAAAGTTATATGTTCCCATATTCCTAGCTTTCATGTGTCCTACACTGTGAAGCCATATGTCCAAACCTGTAACATAAAAAACATATTCCATTGAATTTTCCTTGTCTTGACCTCATTGGTCTCTTAGTCTCTCTTGACCTATTCTGATTGTTTTTCCATATGTATCTTCTTTGTTCATTGTTACCATTCTTGTTGAACTCTCTATTGTCCAACTCATTCTCAAATGTCTCATTATATTTTACATTGTCTTCTTCTAAAATATCTTCATCTGAAGTTTCTTCACCTCCAAAACTTGAGGTTGACTCTCCTTCACATTTCTTTTGAACCTGTTCAAATCCAAGACCTATTTTTCTTGATGTAGGCTTTTGCATCTTCATGAAATTATCCAAGTTATTTGAGTTGTTTTTGAACCCTTTCAGATTGACCTTGGAGTCTTCTAAATATTTTATTAGTAGTGCCACTTCTTTTGTTAAATTTTCACATTCTAATATATTTACTTCTAACTTATCCTTGAACCTTTTTGCCTCAGCCTTTGATTTTTCTAAATCCTCTAGAATCAATATTCTCTCTTCATCACATTCTTGAAACTGAATTTCAAGTTTAGAATGTTGCTTTCTTACCTTCTTTACCGTGTCAATGGCATAAATAACTTCTCCCTTGATATCATATCCATCCTTTTTTGAATATTCCTCTATTTGTTTACCCTTGTCCACATATTTATTCTCTATTGGCTTATCTTATATAGGATCACATTATCCTTCTTCTAGTGCCATTAGAATATTCTCTTATGGTCCTTCAAGTGTATCTTCATATTCATAATCACTAAAAATATAACCATCCCTTGTACAATCATCTTCAAGTTGTCCAAATTTACCACATCTAAAAAACTTGAGAATTACTGGAGTCCTTTTCTTAACTTGCTATTTTTCTTCAATCATAAAAATAACTTCATCTCTATTATTATCTGAAAAACTAGCATCACTATCACTTGAGTAATTACTTGCCTAATCCGCATAGTAGCTCATCTTTTGTCTTTGAAAGAACTTATTTCCTTGTCTACTTTGTCCATCCTTGCTTTTCTTCTAGTGCCTATATCTTTATGATTCCCTGTTCCTGTGATCCTATGTTTATTCACCATTGTTATTCTTAGCTTCTTGACAATCTGTTGGAAAATGTCTATACCTTCCACAATTAAAACATTTAATAGATCTTGTATCTCTAGATATTCTTGAATCCTTATTCCTTATGCCATAATTTGATTCTTCGTCACTGGATGACTTATTGCTTGATTCTAACTTCTTACCCTTTGTCTTCTTGATTACTTTGAATGTTGCTTCCTTCTAGGGAATCGGATATTTTATTCTTATCTCATATATTGTGAGCATACCAAGCAACATATCTCTTCTCAAAGTATCACCATACATTGAAACTTCTATAGAAGAAGCCTTTTCATTGAATATCTTTAGAAGAGTTCTTAAGAATTTATCACAAACATCTGATTCATCAATCTTCATTCCAAGTCCTTGCATAGCATTAACAAATTCATCAATTCGAAGTAGGTAAGAACTAATTTTTTCCTCATAATTTATCCTTAATTCTTCAAATTGTCCTTTGAGATTTCACATATTTGCTTTATTTACACTTTTATCTCCTACATAAATATTTTGTAATTTATCCCACATTTCTTTTGTAGTTTGACAATGCATAACTTTCATAGACTTTGTTCTATGCAAACCTCTCAAAAGTGCATTTATTGCTTTTGAATTGTAATGTTGTAGGAGCTTACCTTCCTTATCTATAGGAGGATTAATCAAGGTATCGTATCCAAATTCAATTGCTTCCCAAATTTCATTGCCAAGTTCCATCAGGTAGATCTTCATTCTAAAAATCCAATATATATAGTCACTTCCATAAAATATTGGTGCTGAATTATCCGAGGAAATATTCTTAGAATCTATTGTGTTCTTGTTAGATTTTACTTCAAGTTGTTAAACTCTTAAGAAGGAACCCACTCTGATACCAATTGAATAACATAAGCTTATACTGAGAGGGGGGGTGAATAGTATAAGACTACTTTCTACTTTTTCTTTCCCAATCAATATTATGTAATGTAAATATAACAATATCAATAGTAGTAATAAAATAAATACATAAATCACCACGCACAATAGAGACACCACAATTTACGTGGTTCACCCAATGTAGGCCACTCCACGGATAAAATATTTCACTAAAATTTTCTCAATCAATATCTTGGGAATTATTTCCCTATTACAATATTTATGGACCTTTGTATAGAGATCCATGAAACATAAGGAGAATTGTTAGATATTCAATACACTTCAAATTCAACTCAATGCTCAATCACTTTCTCAAGTGAATTCAGAATATAGAATAGTTTGTTTTATGGAACTTGAACAATCATTTCACACATCCACTTGACTAGGCTCAACCAACTCTACTTAACCAATCACTCAATAAACCAATTCTTGCTTACAAACCCTAGTCCAAGTATATCAACTCAAAATATTTCCAATAATGTTCAACAACAAATCTCACATAACAATGGTACTCATGTTCTTTTCAATCCCTAGATCAAGTTCTTCACTCAATAACTCACTTCAACAAAAATGCTTATAAAACAACTCTCACATAGCAATGATACTCAAACTCTAGTTCAAGTTTTTCACACAACCAATGGCTTCAACAACAATGATTATCAAACAAGGTTTTAACAACATTTCTTTATTCTACAAACCCTTGAAGCATTAACCCAACACACTCAATAGGAAATTCTAATCAAGTCCTTTTCACTCCAAACTTATTTTCCAGAAAACCAATCAATCAACTCAACTATGGAAGAATGTGGTCATACCTTTTCCTTGATGATGAAGTGCTCTCATAAATTTGCCACAACCACAAAAAATTCTATGCCAAGCTCAAAGAGGTTAGAAGATAAATATTTCTCACAAAGTAATGTAAAAACTCAATTACACCTTATCACTCCTTTCAAAACAACCATCGACTTACATAAAATATTTTCCAAATAACACCTTATAATCTCCCAATTAAAAATAAATTCAACATCCACCAAAATTAAATCAAAACCTCTTTAAATAAAATTTTAATGGCAAGAAGAACTTTGGCAAAAATCAAATCCACTCCAATTTCATAAATCAATTATCAATCAAATAACCTTTCATAAACCCTTATAACTCCAAATAACATAAATCAATTATCAATCAAACAATCTTCCATAAACCCTTATAACTCCAAATAATATAAATAAATTATCAATCAAATAATCTTCCATAAACACTTATAACTCCAAATAGCACTTTATAGAAAACCTTAGGCAAACAATATTTTAATTAAAAATACCTTTTCCACTAGTGGGATTCGATCCCATAATCTCTGCCTCCACGAGCGCTCTAGCTGCGGGCTTGACCACCGCATGTACTAGACACACATTTGAGAGCTTAGGAGCACTTCATGCTCTTTCTACTAATATGGAAATCAAAATGAGCGTATCCCAAAAATTTCCCCTTGACGCTCAAGACAAACATGCCAACTCCATGCAAATTGATCATGGATACTTTCACTCCCAAAGCTCTTACGAAACATGCACTAGAAATGGACCACCATGTCCTATAGAAGTGAGGCCTTCTCCTCCCTTTTCATATTTTTACCTGGCGTTAAAAACAAAATGATTTTGTCTTCTTTGTCAACAATCACACAAATTATTTTTCTCTTTGGTCGCATAAAATAATCGAAGATGGATAAGTTATAATGTCCTTTGGCATGGTATTTATATATGATTTTGCCTTTTTCCATAGACGTCAGCACTCCTCTAAGATGACATTGACGCTCCTTTAAGATGATTTTGGTGCTCCTTTTTAAAACCTTTTATAATTTATAAATTTTTTAAATTCTAAAAGAATTTAAATTTTATAAATTATATTTATAAACCTTTGACTTTAATAAAAATTAAAGCCTTCCTTGGGATGAAATTTAAACCTTAATCTTGTACTCCACTGACTTGATGAATATTATTATGCCACCACGTTTTTAATAAAAACCTTAATTATGCCATCACAATATTTAAGGAAGCCTTTATATCCTTATAATTATTTTAATAAAACCTTTTAATTTTCACCATGGTTTTAATACAAACCCTTGTAAAACAATATTTTAACAACTTTTCTTCAACTCTTTGCATTGTTCCTAGTGACAGTAATGGTTTACTCCATGGTATTAATGATAGCTTCATGTGTTAACTTTGGCATCAATGATAACTTCTCACATTGACATCAATGAAAACTAAATGAGTTCAAAATGTCCAACATGAACCTCATATGATTTCCTGGAACTAGGTCTTGATCAACTGAAGGTGAACTATCCTTTTGCACTTATTGGAGAACCTAAAACTAATGTTGCCCACTGAAATTACCACTGAATGGTACTGAAAGCTTGACATCAATTACTACTCACTCTTGACATTAATGGCAACTCATCTACTCAAATTGTCCAACAATATCCCCCTTTGTCATTGATGGTAACCCAAATTATTTTTACCAAAACTTGACTTTTTCCCATTCTACTTCCCCTAGGAAGTTTCTCCCCCTTATTCAATTCTCTCCTTAAATAAAATATCTCTCCCTTACTCAAATATCTCCCCCTTTTACATCAATGGCAAAGGGTCACCTTTGGGTCTCGAGGCTAAGAATGAGTCTCTTAGCTTAACCCATCCACCACCTCCTCTTGAGGTGGTTAATTCTGGGATGGAAGTATTTCTACTCCTAGTAAGCATTGTTATTTACCTTTGTCCTCTTTTCTTCTCATCTGATCCTTCTAATTTCTTTGTATATTTCTATTCATGTCCATGTTCCTATTACTATTCATGTCCATATTCCTGTTTCTTCTCATGTCCATATTCCTATTCCTATTCCTGTTCATGTTCCTATTTCTATTCATTCTTGATTTTGTAATGTCTGATCTACACCACTTTGTTTTATGTCCATAATTATTACACTTATAACACTTCATGTTATTATTCCTTGGAGGTGCAAATATCTTAGAATTTCTCTTGATGAAGCCATATATTTTCCTGTCATGAACCCTACAATTTATTGCCTTATGATCAAACTGATTACATGAGTAGAAATACCCATGGAAAAGTTGCCTGCTTATGAAGTTCCCATATTCTTGTCTTTCATGTGTCCTACACTGTGAAGCCATGTGCCCAAATCTATGACATGAGAAACATCGTCCATTGAAATTTCCTTTCCTTGATCTCATTGGTCTCTTAGTCTCTTTTTCCCTATGTTGATTCATGTTCCATCTATTTCTTCTTTGTGCATTGTTCCTTTCCTTGTTGAACTTTATATTGTCCAAATCATCCTCATAAGTCTCAATTTATATTACACTATCTTCTTCTGAAGTTTCTTCTTCTTCAGAACTTGAGGTTGACTCTTCTTATTGTTTCTTTTGAGCCTATTCAAAACCAAGACCTATTTTATTTTTTGATATTCTTTGAACCTTGATCATCTTATCTATAATATTTGAACTCTTTCCAAACTTGTATAGCTTATCCTTGGAATTTTCTAAATCTTCCCTTAGTAGAGCTTCTTCTTGTTCTAACATTTCACATTATAAGACCTTTACTTCTAGATTATCCTTGAACTTCTTTGTCTTAATCATTGACTTTTCTAGATCCTCTATAAGATTTCCTATCTCTTCATCACATTCTTGAAACTAAATATGAATTTGGGAATTTTTCTTTCTTACCTTCTTTAAAGTTTTAATAGCATAAATTTCCCTAAAGATCAACTCCTCCTTTTTCTGATTCTTCTTCTATTTGTTTACCTTTGTCAGCATCTTCATTCTTTTATGACTTGTCTTCTATAGGACCACCTTCTTATTCTTCTAGTGCCACTAGAATATTCTCTTCTAGTCTTTCAAATGCATCCTCATATTCATCATCACTAAAACTAAAACTATTCCTTGTACAACTTTCTTCAAGATGTCCAAAATTTCCACATCTAAAACACTTGATAATTATTGGTGACCTTTTCTTAACTTCTTATTTTTCTTCAATCAGAAATAAGACTTCATCTTTATCATTGTTTGAAAAAACTATCATCACTATCACTTGAGTACTTACTTGCCTTGTCTACATAGTAGCTCTTATTTTATCTTTGAAATAACTTCTTCCCTTGCCTGCCTTGCCCATCCTTACCTTTCTTTCGGTACCTATATTTTTCTGATTCCCTGTTCCTATGATCTTGTTTTTCTTCATCGTTGTTTTTTTTAGCTTCTTGACAATCAATTGCATAGTGACCGTACTTTCCATAATTGAAATATCTAATAGATTTTGCATCTATAAATATTATTGAATCCTTATTACATCTGCCATAATTAGCTCCTTCATCATTGGATGACTCATTGATTGAATCTAACTTTTTACCCTTTGTCTTCTTAGTAGCTTTGAATGTTGCTTCCTTCTGGGAATTAGGTTCCTCTTTTGTTCTTAACTCAAATGTTGTAAGAATTCCAAGTAACGTATCTCTTGTCAAAGAATAACCATATTTTTATTCTTCTATAGTAGAAATATTTTCACTAAATCTTTTTGGAAGATAACTTAAGACCTTATAACAAACATTTGATTCTTCAACATTAAGTGCAAGTCCTTGCATGACATTAACAACCTCATATTTCGGAAGTAGATAAGTACTAATGTTTTCCTCATCCTTAATTCTTAATTCTTCAAAATTACCTTTGAGATTTTTTATCTTTGCCTTATTCACACTTTTATCTCCTTCACATATGCTTTGTTATCCCAAATTCCTTTTACATCTTTACAATGCATAAATTTTATTGATTATGTTCTATGCAAACATCTTAGAATTGTATTCATTTCTTTTGAATTGTAATGTTATAGAAGATTACATTCCTTATCTATAGGTGGATCAGCTGGTGGTTTGTATCCATTTTCAACTGCTTCCTAAATTTCATTACCAAGTGTTGTCAGGTGAATCTTCATTCTTATACTCCAAAATATATAATCACTTCCATCAAATATTTGTGTTGAAATATTTGAGGACACATTCTTAGAATCCATTATTTTATTGAAATATTTTCCTTCAAGGTGTTAAAATCTTTCGAAGGAACCCGCTCTGATACCAATTTAAGAACATAAGCATATACTAAGAGGGGGTGAACAATATAAGACCACTTTTTACTTTTCTTTACAAATCACTATTATGCAATGTAAAGATAGTAATATCAATAATTCCTATTAAAAAAGGTTTTATTAACAACTCTTTATTCCATAAAACCTTGAATATTTAATTCAAAATGTACTCAACAATGCTTACCATAACAATGCTTTTCACTCCAACTTTACATTCACAACATTCAACAATAACTCACTAGGAAGATGTGACCATAGAGTTTTTTTTATTTAGAAGTGCCTTTAGAAAACTTGTCTCAATCATAATTTTCCTCTTTGCAAATTTCTATGGTTAGATGACAAAATATCACACTAAATCTCTTTAAAAATATTTCTCAAACTAAAAAATAATCAATCCCAAATATACCTTATTACTCCTTCTTGAAATTAGAAATCATCAAATCACACATAAAATAATCACTCAAATTTCTCCTTATAATCTCCAAATTAATACATCAATCTTTCAAAAATAACCCTTTAGAAATAATAATTGCCTACCATTTTATCTCCCTGAAAACACTTAATAACCAATATTAATTTAAGCAAAAATTAAATCTTATAAACCATAAAAAAATATTTTTCAACCTTAGGCACATAATTTTTTTTTTTCCTTCAACCTTAGCACATTTCAAATTAAGTGACAAAGCCATAAATCATTAGCGCATATCTTTGTATCAACCACTAAAAGGGCCTCGATGGGTTTCGAACCCGAAACCTCTTTGCCGAGTGCCTTACCAAGGTGCTAGCCCACCACTTGGGCTAGGCGCTCCCATGAGGAGGGGAAGGCGCTTGCCCCTATTTATATCCTCATTGGCACCACTTCCAAAAATGATGACCTTCCTTCCTTGCAAAACATGAACCCCATGGGATTCGAACCTTGGGAAGGCGCTTGCCCCCGTTTTCCCATTGAGTTCTACCAAGCATTTTTGGATATCCTTCATGCTGATTTATTAGAGGTGGTGGAAGAATCTAGGAAAGCCAAAGGAATTTTTAAGGTTATCAATAAAACTTATATTACTCTTGTTTCAAAAGCTCAAGAGGTTGATCACATCTCAACTTTTAGACCTATTGCTTTATGTAATGTTATCCTCAAAATTATTACTAAGATCATGGCAGAAAGGTTGAAGCCTCTGTTGCATAAGATTATTTTACCTAAGCAAGGGGTTTATGTGGAAGGGCATCAAATAGTGGATGAGATTTTTCTTTATTAGGAAGCCATCCATTCCATGGATATGTAAAAATATCCTTCCATGTTCATTTGGTTAGACTTATCCAAAGATTATGACAGAGTGGATTGGCACTTACTTATCAAAGTTTTAAGGAAATTTGGTTTCTCTAAGGATTGGATGGATTAGATTATGGGATGTAGCTCTTCAGTTTCCTAATTAGTCCTTATCAATGGAAGACCTTCTTAGTCATTCCCAGCTTCTAGAGGTATTAGGCAAGGTGACCATATTTCCCCTTATTTATTCATCATTCTTGCTGAATGCTTGGGTAGGACTATAACCAAAAATAGGGAAAAAAAATCCTTGAGGGAGTTACCATTACCCATGGAGCTAGATCTATCTCTCATATTCAATTTGTTGATGACTCTACTCTTTTAGGTAAAGCTACAGTTAAGGAAGGTTCTAATATTAAGTAAATCATTAGTTGTTTTTCTAAGGCAATTGGGTAGTTTATCAATGAAGACAAATCTAAAGTTATTTTATTTCACTGATTTTTCATACAAGAATCCATGATCTTGGATAAATTAAGATATAAGAAGTCCTCCATTTCGATCACTTATTTAGGTATTCCCATAAATATTCAAATGCAGAAAAAAAATATTGGAATTGGTTGTTGGACAAAGTCAAGAAAAAAATTGGAAAGTGGACCAACAGGTGGCTTTCTTCTTGGGGTAGAATCACCTTGGTAAAATAATTCCTTCAAGATATTTCTATTTATGTTTCTTTTGGGTTGAATATCCCAAAGGTTTTTCTTCGAGAACTAGATCAAATCAGTCATTGATTCATCTAGAGTGGTACTAAGGAAAAAAGAAAATAGACCTTGGTGAAATGGGAAACTTTATGTCTTCCTAAGAATGAAGGGGGGTTAGGATTCCGATATTCTATTAATAAAAACAAAGCTTTAGCTGCTAAATTATATTGGATGATGTTGCATAACCCCAATGCTCTTTGGGACAATAATATCCATGCTAAATATGCTGAGAACAAAAGTCCTGAAGACCTTGTTTGCTATCATCTTCCTACCAAAGGTTTTTCAATTTTAGCAGTTCTTAAGACTGGTGAGGATTTGAAAAAAATTATTTTGGACCATTCATAATGGTCAGTAGGTAAATTTTTGGATAGATCCTTGGTATGGTCACAAGCCTTTGATAACTCAGTTTCCTGATTGGAGGCCTTGGATGGAGGAGCTTCACCGAGCTAACTGGATAAAGGTGGCTAATTATCGTCGGTACCATCTCGGTAATTCAAAGGTTGGTAGATATTGGATCCCTATTGAGGATTGACCTATTCAAATTCTAGAAAGGCAAAGACAAGATATCCAAGGTATCCTTCATATGATATCTCTCTCTTGGTCCCATGAAAAAGATTATTTTGGATGGAACAACACTACTAAGGGTGAGTATTCAGTTGCTCAAGGTTATTTTACCTTATGCCATAATAATCCAAACCAATATTCTGACATATTTTCTCAGTTGTGGGCTCAAAAGCTCTGGACTAAGGTGAGGTTATTTATTTGGCTTTTATTGCATCGTAGGGTGCTTACTGGTGAGCAAATTATAAAGCATGGTTTTCATGGCCCTTTTAGATGTGAAATTTATGGAGAGAATATAGAAACTCTTAGCCATATTTTTATTGAGTGTACTTTAGCCTCTGAGATATGGAGGAGAATGACCACTTTACTTGGATTATAGTGGTCCAATTTTTTAACGTTTGAACAAATTTGGAGGGATTTCCCTAAACAAGAGGGTGTTGATCATTTATTAGGTAGTTAGTTTGGATGGGTTCTACCATTCTTATTTGGAATATCTAGAATGAAAGGATCAGTCAAAATTTTAATCAAGATAGGAAGGATATTCACTATATTTGGCAAAATACCATAGCCAACTTAGTTGAATCAGTCCATCATCTCCTTAATCACCCCCAAAACTTCCACCAAAGATGGGATCAAGTGATGCAAATATTGAATATTAAATCTTCTAAGGGCAACCAACTTAAATGGAATGCAAGTATTTGTAATATGGATAGGACTAGAAATTGGCAACCTCCTCCTAAATATTTTAGTAAAGTCAATACTGATGGAGCCTCTAGAGGGAACCCTGGAAAAGCTAGTGCGGGAGGAATTGGTAGAATTTTAGATGGCTCCCTGGTTTTTAATTTTGTTGTGAATTTGGGTATTCTTTCCAATAATCTTGCTAAGGGGTATGGTATCCTCAGAGGCCTTCAATAGGCTACTAAGGTTGGTTGGGAAAAGGTGTTAGTTGAGTATGAATCTCAACTCATGATTAATATTTTGAAGAATCCTTCTAAGAATCATAAGGTTGATTGAAGAATAAAAAGAATTATTAAGAAGATTCAATTAATCCAGATGGGATTTTTGAAAGTTGATTACAATCATGTGGTCAGAAATCAAAACAAGAGTGTTGATGCTTTAGCTAATTGGGCTTTGGAAAAATGTGATCTTACTTGTTATGGCCACCCTCTTAGATGGTGGGCTTCACAAATAAGGGAAGCTATTCTTTCTATCGTTTCTTTGGATGGCTCCAGTTTTGAAGGTTCCTAGTTTCTTCTTCTTATTTTTTTTTTGCTTCTCGTTGGTTAGGTCAGGGTATTTTAGTTCCCTAGATCAAACTATTTTTTCTTTTGTTCCCTCTATTGATTCTTGCCTTAAAAGTATTTTGGTCTAGAAAGGTCATTGTTATGTTCAATTTTTTTTTTACTTTTTTTTTTGTTTAATTTTTTGTGGTGTGTATGCTTTTTTTGTTTTGTTTTGTTTTTTTGTTCTTTGTGTTGTTTTTTTTTGTTCTTATGTTTTCGTTGTTTTGTGTTTTTAGTTATTGTTCTTGTGTTTTTTTTTTGTTCTTGTTCTTGTGTTTATGTATTTTTATGTTAATTCATATTTTTGTGTGTGAGTGTTTTCTATGTTTTTTTTTTTACTATCTATTGTTGGTTGTTTTTTTATTTTTATTTGTTAATTTTTCATGTTTATGTTGGTTATGTCTTTATAGTGTTCTTTTGTTTTTGTCATGTTTGTGTTTTGTTATTTTGTTCTTGTGTTTTTATTTGTGGATCATGTTGTGGTTTTTTATCTTATTGTGTGTATGCTTGGTTGTGCCTTTTCTTTTTGACATGCTTAAGGAGGATGTTTTTTATTTTTATTTTTAAATCCTATTGTGTGTTTGTTTGCTCCTTAAGTATGTCAAATGTGGTAGGCCAGGATCATGCCCTAGGATATTTTTACGGATTGTATACTCCTGCCTCCTTGGCTCTTACCCGAAAGTGGCATCCCTTTTGGGATATTTTCCACAAATAAAAAAAAAGTCATCCTTCGTTCGAAACAATAAAGTGTGCAATTTTTGTTGTGAGAATTCGTAGGAGGAAGAAGACAAAAAACCTTGTATAAAGTGCCAGCAAAAGGGTTAAGTTTATTGTGTGCTAAAACGTAATATCCACCAAGGCAGCATGGCCTAGTGGCAAGTGGACGAAGTGCTAAGGCATTTGTGGGCAGAGTGATTTGTGTTTGATTCGCGATAGCAATATTTTGTTTATGTGTTTTGAAGCATCAAGGAAGAGGCACGTGAGTTTTTGTTTTAGCATGTGCGGAGAGGAATATAGAGCACATTGAGCTCTTGCTCTTCAAATGAGCACCTAGTTTGTGAGGCGATTGGAGCCACGACTAGGGCACTAGTAGAGGCAACGTCGTGAGTTCAAGTCCCACCAAGGCAAAGGTAATAAAATTTTTAATATGTGTTGTGATGCCTAAGGTTTTGACATAAGGTCCTAGGGAGTTAAAATGGTTAGTTAAAAATATTTTTAATTAGTCATGATTTTTGGTTAATTGGAGTAATAAGGAGTTGGCTTTATTTTTTAATAAAGTATTTTTGACATATTGGTTATTGAAGATTTATAGTGTTGAGAGGACTTATTGACATTGAGTTATTTTGAAAAGGAGATTGTATTGAAATTATTCTTGGTATTCAGTATTATTTTGATTGGGAGATTATAAGGTGTATTTAGTTAATGATTTTTGTATATGTTGATGGATGCTTTATTTAAAATGAAATGATAAGGTGTATGTGTGCTTTGATATTTACATTGTATCTTTAAGATAGATTATCATATTCTAAATTATTTTGAGCTTGGTAAAGAAGTATTTGTGGTTGTGGCAGATTTTAGAGGTTCCTTCATCATCAAGAAAAAGGTATGAGCACATTCTTCCATAGTTAAGTTGATTGGTTGGTTTTATGGAAAATAAGTTTAGAGTGAAAAGGACTTGATTAGGATTTCCTTATTGAGTGTGTTGAGTTAATGCTTCAAGGTTTTATATAATAAAGAGTTGTTGTTAAAACCTTGTCTTATAAGCATTGTTGTTGAAACCATTGGTTGTATGAAGAACTTGATCTAGGGTTTGAAAAGAACATGAGTATCATTGTTATGTGAGATTGTATTATAAGCATTGTTGTTGAAACCATTGGTTGTGTAAAGAACTTGATATAGGGTTTGAAAAGAACATGAGTATCATTGTTATGTGATATTATCTTATAAGCATTATTGTTGAAACCATTGGTTGTGTAAAGAATTTGAACTAGTGTTTGAAAAGAACATGAGTATCATTGTTATATAGGAGTGGTTGATAAGCATTCTTGGAAACATTTTGTGTAAAGTATTGTATGCTTGGACTAGGGTTTGTAAGCAAGGATTGTTTCATTGAGTGATTGATTGAGTAGAGTTAGTTGACCCTAGTCAAGCGGATGTGTGAAGTGATTGTTCAAGTTACATAAAAAAACTATTCTATATTATGAATTTATTTGAGAAAGTAATTGAGTATTGAGTTGAAGAATATTGAGTCTTTAACAATTCTCTATATGTTTCTAAAAGAGTGATTGAAAGTGATTGAGCATTGTGATGAGTATAGAGCATATTGAGTCTCTAACAATTCTCTTTATGTTTATATGAGATTGGAAAAGTTCTAGTGTGGACTTGTTGAGAAAATTTAAGGCAAGTATTTGAGAATACTTGTGGATAGATTTGGGTAAGCTTTTAGTGGAAGCTTACAATACATATTGAGAGTATATTTGGATAAGTTCTTGAGAGAACGTATTGAGCATATTTGGACAAGTTATAGTGAGGACTTGTAGAGCATATTGGACAAGTTCTAGAGAGGACTTGAGGATAGATTAGTGTGAGATTTTGTGGAATCTTGCAGGGTAGATTTGAGATAAGTCTTTGTGAAGGCTTGTGAGCAGAGTTGATTGATTGATTTGTTCAAACCTTGAGTTATGATTTGGGATAGATCCAGCTAAGTTGATTTGATATTGAGTCAAGATTTGAGTTAAGGCTTGAGGATAGATATTGAGGACATATTTGTGCTAGATCGAAGGACTATGTTTAGTGCAGATTTGAGAATAAAGTTTGGTGTAGATTTGAGGATAGATTTATACTAGATCAAATATAGAGATTGAGGACAAATTTGTGCTAGATCGAAGGACTATATTTAGTGTAGATTTGAGATAGATCTTTGGAGGTGATAGAGTTGAGTACAGAGATCTCCAGACATATCAAGGAATACATATGTCTTTTGTGGATAGATTTCCATTTTCTAAGGGCAGTGAAGGTAAAGGTCTTCTAGAGGATTACAACCAGAGCAAATATTAGGATATTGGTGTCTCCTATGGATAGATATCCATGAAATTGATCTAGGGGATTGGTATGTCCTTTGGAAAGAGGTATGTAAACATTGTAATAGGTAAAGGATTCCCAAGAGATCGATTGAGAAAATTTTAGTGAAATATTTTCTTCGTGGAGTAGCTCACATTGGGTGAACCACATAAATTGTGGTGTCTCTATTGTATGTGGTGATTTTTCAATTGCTTTGATTACTAATATTGATATTTCTATCTATACATTGCATAATATTTATTGGGAAATAAAAGTAAAAAGTGTTCTTATAATGTTCACCCCCTATCAATATAAGCCTGTGTTCTTCAATTGGTATCAGAGCGGGTTCCTTCAGAAGAGTTTAAAAACTTGAAGGAAAATCTTACAAGAACACAATGGATTCTAAAAATGGATCATCAGATAATACAATATCGGTATTTGATGGAAGTGATTATATATTGGAGTTTTATAATGAATATTTATATGAAGGCACTTGATAATGAAATTTGGGAATCAATTGAAAATGGATACGATCCCTTAGTTGATCCATCTATAGACAAGGAATTTAAGCTTCTACAACATTACAATTCAAAAGAAATGAATACAATTTTGAGAGGTTTGCATAGAACGAAGTCCATAAAAGTTATGCATTATCAAAATGCAAATGAAATGTGGAATAAGTTGCAAAATATAAATGAAGGAGATAAAGGTTTAAATAAAGTAAAGATATGAAATCTCAAAGGATAATTTGAAGAGTTAATAATGGAGGATGAGGAAAAAATTAGTACTTATATACTTTGAAATGATCAGGTTGTTAATGCTATGTAAGGACTTGGACTTAATACAGATGAATCATATGTTTGTGATAAGATCTTAAGGTCTCTTCCAATAAGGTTTAGTGAAAATATTTCAGCTATAGAAGAATCAAATGATTGTGATTCTTTGATAAGGGATATATTTCTTGGTATTCTTACAACTTTTGATATGAGAACAAAATAACCTAATACCCAGAATGAAGAAGTTTTCAAAGAAATTAAGAAGACAAAGGGTAAGAAGTCAAAATCAAGCAATGAGTCATCCAGTGATGAAGAAGCTAATTATGACAGAAGAAATAATGATTCAAAAATATCTAGAGATATAGAATCCATTAAACGTTTCCATTGTGGAAAGTATAGTCACTATGAAACTGATTTTCAAGAAGCAAAGAATAACAATGATGAATAAAAATAGGATTACAAAAATAAGGAATCAAAAATATAGTAGCATAAAAATAAAAGCAAGGATGGACAAAGCAAAAAAAGAAAGAAGTTCTTTCAAAGGAAAAAGAGGAGCTACTATGCAGATAAGGCAAGTAAGTACTCAGGTGAAAGTGATGCTAGGTTTTCAGATAATTATAGAGATAAAGTCCTATTTATGATTGAAGAAAAAAAAGTCCAGAAAAGGGCACCAATAATTCTCAAGTATTTTAGATGTGGTAACTTTGGATATCTTGAAGATAGTTCTACAAGGAATGGTTATAGTTTTAGTGATGATGATGAATATAAAGATACACTTGAAGGACTAGATGAAAATATTTTAATGGATCTAGAGGAAGAAGAAAGTGATCCTATAGAAGACAAGTCAAAATAAAAGAAATATGTGGACAAAGGCAAACAAATAGAGGATGAATCAGATAAATAAGGATATGATCTCAAGGGAGAAATTATTTATGCTCTTAAAATAGTAAAGAAGGTAATAAAACAAAACTCTAAATTAAAATCTCAGTTTCAAGAATGTGATGAAGAGATAAGAATGCTTATAGAGGATCTAGACAAATCAAAATCTAAGACAAAGAAGTTTAAGGATATGCTAGAAGTAAAAGTCTTAGAATATGAAAAACTAGAACAAGAAGTAGCTTCATTAATATTGGAATTTAAAAACTCCAAATTCAAGCTACAAGGGTTCAAAAATAGCTCAAAGAACTTAGATAAGTTCATAAAGATACAAAATCCTACATCAAGTAAGATAGGTCTTGGATTTGAATAGGAACAAAAGAAATGGGAAGGAAAGTCAACCTCAAGTTATGAAGGAGAAGACACTTCAGAAGAAGACACTTCAAAAGAAGAAACTTCAAAAGAAGATAGTGTAAGAGAAAATGAGACATCTGAGGATGAGTTGAAAAATAAAAAGTTCAACAAGGATAGGAACAATGCACCAATAAGAAACAAATGGAACAACAATCAGAATAGGTCAAGAGAGACTAAGAGACAAATGAGGTCAAGACAAGGAAACTTCAATGGAAGATGTTTTTCATATCATAGGTTTGGGTACATGGCTTCACAGTGCAGTACACATGAAAGACAAAAATATGGGAACAAATAACTTTTCCATACGTATTGCTACTCATGTAATCAATTTGGTCATAAGGCAATGAATTGCAGTGTTCAGGAAAGAAGAGGATATGGCTTTACTAGGATAAATCCTAAGATATTTTCACCTCCAAGAAATAATAACATTAAGTGTTATAAGTGCAATAAAAATGGACACACATTAAAGTGGTGTAGAGAAGACATTCTAGAACAAGTATGAATAGGAACAGGAACATGAACAAGAAAATAAATATGCATATGAATAGGAATAGGAACAGGAATATGGATATGAACAAGAACGAGAACAGGAAGAGGAATAAGAAAATGGACATGGAAAATAACATGGACATGGAAAGGAATAGTGAAAGGAATCAAAAGGATTAGATAAGAAGAAAATAAGACAAAGATAAAGACTAGTGCTTTTTGGGAGTAGAAATACTACCACCCTAGAACTAACCACCTCAAGAGGAAGTGGAGGAGGGGCTAAGCTAAGAGAAGCATTCTTAGTCCCGAGTCCCAAAGGTGACCCTTTGTCATTGATGTCAAAGGATGAGATATTTGAGTAAGGGGGAGATATTTGGTAATTGAGTAAAGAAGAGAGATTTGAAAAGAGCATTGAGCTAGGGTAGCAATGTACCAGGGGGAGTAGAAAAAAAAAAAGGTAAAGTTTTTGGTAAAAAAAATTTAGGTTACCATCAATGACAAAGGGGGAGATTGTTGGATATTTTGAGTCAAAGACATCATTGATGTGAAGGAATAAGCTACTATTGATGTCAAAATATCAAGAGGAACAATGCAAAGGTTAAAGACAAAAAAGCTTCATAATATTTTTAATATTATCTGGAAGCATATGTTAAGAGGGTTTTCATTAAAACCATGGTTGAGAAAAAATAAAAGGTTTTTCATTAAAACCCAAGGAAGCCCAAGGAGGTTTTAATATTTACTTTATAAAATATTTAAATTCAAATTGAAGTTAAATTTTATAAATAAACATTATTTATACAAAGTGGTAAAATAAAAAGGGCTTTGATAAAGCCAAAAGGATTTAAAAGTTAATTTATAAAATTTAAATTCTAAAGAATTTAAATAATTTATAAATTAATTATTCAAATTTCAAAGGCATCAACTTTCAAAATTAAAGGAGGAAATTAGTATATATACTATATGCCTTAGTGGAATTTAAGTCATCCTTCATTCAAAATAATAAAGTGTGCAATTGTTGTTGTGAGAATTCGTGCGAGGAAGAAGACAAAAAACCTTGTCTTAAGCGCCAGTGAAAGGGTTAAGTTTGTTGTGTGCTAAAACATAATATCCATCGAGGCACCATGGCCTAGTAGCAAGTGGATGAAGTTCTAAGGCATTTGTGGGCGGAGTGATCCCCGTTCGATTCGTGGTGGCAGTGTTTTGTTTATGTGTTTTGAATCATTGAGGAAGCAGCACAAGATTTTTTGTTTTAACACGTGCAGAGAGGAATATAGAGCACATTGTTCTCTTGCTCTCCAAATGAGCACCTAGCTTGTGCAACGGTTGGAACCACAGCTAGGTCACTGGTAGAGGTGGCATCGTGAGTTCGAGTCCCACCAAGGCAAAGGTAATAAAAATTTTAATATGTGTTGTGATACCTAAGGTTTTGACATAAGGTCCTAGGGAGTTCAAAGGGTTAGTTAAAGGTTTTTAATTAATCATGATTTTTGGTTAATTGGAGTAATAAGGAGTTGGCTTTATTTTTGAATAAAGTATTTTTGACATATTGTTTATTGAAGATTTATAGTGTTGAGAGGACTTATTGCCATTGAGTTATTTTTAAAAGGAGATTGTATTGACATTATTCTTGGTATTAAGTATTATTTTGATTGGGAGATTATAAGGTGTATTTGGTTAATAATTTTTGTATATGTTGATGGATGCTTTCTTTAAGATGGAGTGATAAGGTGTATGTGTGCTTTGATATTTGCATTGTATCTTTGAGATAGATTATCATATTCTAACTCCTTTTGAGCTTGGTAAATAAGTATTTGTGGTTGTGGTAGATTTTAGAGGTTCCTTCATAATGAAGAAAAAGGTAAGAGCACATTATTCCATAGTTGAGTTGATTGGTTAGTTTTCTAAAAAATAAGTTTAGAGTGAAAAGGACTTGATTAGGATTTCCTTATTGAGTGTGTTGAGTTAATGCTTCAAGATTTTTTGGAATAAAGAGTTGTTAAAACCTTGTCTTATAAGCATTGTTGTTGAAACCATTGGTTGTGTGAATAACTTGATCTATGGTTTGAAAAGAACATTAGTATCATTGTTATGTGAGATTGTCTTATAAGCATTATTGTTGAAACCATTGGTTGTGTATAGAACTTGAACGAGGGTTTGAAAAGAACATGAGTATCATTGTTTTGTGAGAGTGGTTCATAAGTGTTGTTGGAAATATTTTATGTAAAGGATCATATGCTTGGACTAGGGTTTGTAAGCAAGGATTGTTTCATTGAGTTATTGGTTGAGTAGAGTTAGTTGAGCCTAGTCAAGTGGATGTGTGAAGTGATTGTTCAAGTTCCATTTAAAAAACTATTTTATATTCTGAATTGAATTGAGAAAATGATTGAGTATTGAGTTGAAGCATATTGAGTCTCTAAAAATTCTCTATATGTTTCTAAAAGAGTGATTGTAAGTGATTGAGCATTGTAATGAGTATAGAACATATTGAGTCTCTAACAATTCTCTTTATGTTTCTATGAGATTGGACAAGTTCTAGTGTGGACTTTTCGAGCAAATTAAAAAAAAAGTCTTTAAGGAGACTTGTGGACAGATTTGGGTAATATTTTAGTGGAATATTACAATACATATTGAGAGCATATTTGGATAAGTTATTGAGAGAAATTATTGAATAGATTTGGTCAAGTTCTAGTGAGAAATTGCAGAGCAGAATGGACAATTTCTAGAGATGACTTGAGGACAGATTGGTGTGAGCTTTTGTGGAAGCTTGCAAGGAAAATTTGAGATAAGTATTTGTGAAGGCTTGTGAGTAGAGTTGATTGATTTATTTGTTCAAACATTGAGTTAGGATTTGGGATAGATCCAACTGATTTTATTTGAGATTGAGTCAAGCTTTGAGTTAAGTCTTGAGAACATAGATTAAGGAAAAATTTGTGCTAGACTGAAGGACTGTGTTTAGTGCATATTTGAGAATAAATTTTGGTGTAGATTTGAGGACATATTTGAACCATATAAAAGATATATGTTGAGGATAGATTTGTACTAAATCGAAAGACTATATTTAGTGCATATTTGAGATAAATATTTGGAGGTGATAGAGAGGACAAATATCCCTATCCAGAGTAGCGAATACAGGTATCTTTTGTGGATAGAGTTACATTTGCTAAGGGTAGTGGGGGTAGAGGTATTCTAGAGGATGACAAACCAGAGCAAATATTAGGATATTGGTGTCTCCTATGGATAGAGATCCATGAACTTGATTTAGGGGATTGGTATCTCCTTTGGACAGAGATCCATAAACATTGTATTATAGAAAGGATTCTCAAGATATTGATTGAGAAAATTTTAGTGAAATATTTTCTTTGTGGAGTAGTTCACATTGGGTGAACCACGTAAATTGTGGTGTCTCTATTGTGTATGGTGATTTTTGCATTGCTTGGATTACTGCTATTGATATTGATATCTATACATTGCATAATATTGATTGGGAAAGAAAAGTAAAAAGTGGTCTTATACTATTAAACCTCCCTCTCAATATAAGCTTTTGTTCTTAAATTGGTATCAGAGCGAGTTCCTTCGAAAGATTTTAAAAACTTGAAGGAAAATATTACAAGAACACAATGTATTCTAAGAATGGATCATCATATAACACAACACCATTATTTTATGGAAGTGATTATATATATTGGGGTTTGAGAATGAATATTTATCTGAAGGCACTTGGCAATGAAATTTGGAAATCAGCTTAAAATGGATACAACGCCTCAGTTGATCCACCTATAGACAAGGAAGGTAAGCTTCTACAACATTACAATTCAAAAGCAATAAATGCAATATTGAAAGGTTTGCATAGAACAGAGTCCATAAAAGTTATGCATTGTCAAATGTAAAAGAAATGTGGAATAAGTTGCAAAATATATATGAAGGATATAAAGGTGTAAATAAAGAAAAGATATGAAATCTCAAAGTACAATTTGAAGAGTTAAGAATGAAGAATGAGGAAAATATTAGTACTTATCTACTTCAAATTGATGAGGTTATTAATGCTATGCAAGTACTTAGACTTAATATGGATGAATCATATGTTTGTGATAAGATATTAAGGTCTCTTCCAACAAGGTTTAGTGAAAATATTTTAGCTATAGAATAATCAAATGATGGTGATTCTTTGATAAGAGATATGTTTCTTGGTATTCTTACAAATTTTGATATGAGAACAAAAACCTAATCCCCAAAAGGAAGCAGTATTCAAAGCAATTAAGAAGACAAAGGGTAAGAAGTCAGAATCAAGCAATGATTCATCCAGTGATGAAGAAGCTAATTATGGTAGAAGGAATAAGGATTCAAGAATATCTAGAGATACAAAATGCATTAATTATGGTAGTCAGAATTCATCCCTGGGTGAGACAGATCCTGGTTAGAATTCGTCCCTGGGAGGGACGAATACTGAGCAAAGTGCCTAAATGTGCCAAACTACCTTTTGAACTTCCAAAATTGCTACAAAAGTGGTTAGGACCACTGTTTAACCTCTGAGGGCTGCCCTGGGGGCTGTGTGTGTCAAAGTGATCAGTGTTTGCAATCAAATAATCATATTGGTGCTGTTTTGGTGTCTATAGATGCCCCTTTTTGGGATGCACTATGCATGGCGCAGCATCGAGCAAAAATAGATAACCAAAGCACTAATGATTAGGGTTTCTTGGTAACCTAACCAAATTTTGATGCCCCAAGTATGGAAAGGGCATGCATTCTTGAATCCTTGCTTTTGACAAGCTAAGGAATTTGATTTCAAGTGTTAACCTATTTTGGTGAGGTGTGACTTGAGCTTGGACATTGATCAGTCATGATTAGGCAAAGGGTGCAACCTTTTATCCATAGGGGAACCTTATGTTCATGCTTTGGGAATGCCAAGTGTTTGATCAATTTGTGATAATTGCTTGTTTACTGCCCCAAGCAGGAGCGTAATTGTCTTTGTCAATGATTCTTTGAATGCATGTCATTTTTCTTAATTGGGTGTGTGTTTGTTGATTGGTGACTAAGTGTGACTACCCCCTCATGCGACGAATCGATGAGGGAATGATCTTTGTGAGAAAAGCAATGAGTCACTTGACACAATATGACTTATGCAAGGGTGCCTTTAGATGGTTTAGCATTAAGCATGTGCAATTTTTCCGACATTTAGACCTATTTTTGGTGGGTGGTAACCCTTTTTGCGATGCTTTTTGGAGCTAAAATTGGTGAAAATCCATCTTCCCGTGGAGCGGTCCGGCTAAGATAGCCTTCTTAGGGAGTAGGATAGTGACAATTTGTGACCCCAATGTCTGTTTTGTATGCCTGGGATGTCAAGTGCAGCAACACTCTCATCGGGCAAGTTTATTATCTATTTTAGTGCATTTTTGTTCAATTTTTGATGTTTTTTTTGAATTTTTTGGCCTGAATTCGTCCCAGGGTAGGACGAATTCCAGTTTTGAATTCGTCCCAGGGTAGGACGAATTCCAGTTTTGAATTTATCCCTAAGTGGGACGAGTGCTAACTAGAGTGATCGTCCTAGGGAAGGATGAATTTAAGCTCAAAAGGCCTATTTAAAGGCCAAATCTAGGGTTTGGGCTCATTTGCGTCTGATTTTTCTTGCGATTTGGAGCTCTGGGGAGAAGGAGGTTAATTCTGTCAAGCAAAGCACTGTCAAAATTTCCCTGCCATCATGAGTGCACAAACCGGGTCGAGCGGTGGAGCCGAAGCGAGACCAGTAAGTGCTCCCTAGAGTTTATTTTTGTTTTAAAACTACAAGTGTTTTGTTTAATTATTTTTGTGATGATGTTTTTCAAAATTTTAAAACTTAAACCCTAAAACTGAACTGAAGATGACTAAAACTTAGTGTACAACTAAACGTAGCGAAAAACCTAAGTAAAGAATTTTTTATTGTTTTAACTAAGCCCTAGGATAAATGGAACGTAAAACCCTAAGACTTAATGTTTGTTGTTTTTTGAAATTTTGTTTTTAAATTAATCAGGTAGGATTAGAAACCCTAGAACTAAAAAATTTAATTTTTGTTGGAATTTTTGTGTTTGTTTTTGTTTTAAATAAATCAGTTAGGATTAGAAACCCTAGAGCTGAAAATTTAATTTTTTTATTTGAATTTTTGTGTTTGTTTTTTTTTCTGTACTGTTCCTTTTTTTTATGATTTTAATGTTTTTGAGTTATTTTCTTTTGCAGGTTTTTAGGAGCCAGTATCATGTACCCACTGCTTTTATTGAGGCACTAGGGAGGCTGACTGAGGCTGACTGGGAGTGGATTGATGCCCTTAGGCTCAAGCACGTGGCTCGACTAGAGCCTGTGGTCGTAGATCAGGCCTATTTGATGGCCCTGATCAATCTTTGGGATCCGTAGACCAACACTTTTCATCTCCCAACAAGGGAGATGACTGTTACCTTGGAGGATATCTATCGGCTTCTATGGATTTTGATAGATGGAATGCCCATCCGAAAATCATCGCATGATCAGCGGATAGCTGTACTGACGAGATGCTTCGAGCATGGGGAGGAGCTGGGTGTGGAGGATCCACTGGAGAGGGCAGAGGGCGACTGCCAGATTGGTAGGATTTTTGTCATATGGTGGTTGGAGAGGGGGTGTTGGGCGTGAGGCACACATTCCTTATGGGCCTCATGTCCAACATGCTATTACCTAATTTGTCAGGCACGAGGTTCCCATGGAACCTGCTGGATTTGGTGTGGCAGTTGGTAGAGTGCCCGATAAAGGCATCGCTTATCCTGATATGGGGACAAACACTATTGGCATAGCTCTATGGGGAGTTGTATGAGGTTCGCTGCCGGTAGCGGAAGGGGATCAGCTACAGCTACCTGCTGTAGTGTTAGGGTTGGTAGCACATAGCAGTTGAGAGGCCAACCGGGTTACCATGGATGACTCGGGCGATGATGGAGGATAATGAGATAGGGTATGCAGTTCTATGGTAGCGATCTATAGGTGGGCATGTGTCGTAGGGCACTATGCTGATACCTTCTCTCGGCTCACTCCAAGGGAGGTAGTTTTGCGCCCTTATCGAGACTTATTGAGTGGTATTTTCACCCAATTGTGAAAGTACACTCTCCCTTAGGATTTGGGTTCCAAATCCCCTCTTGCAAAGAAGTCAAATTAACAACTTCTCCAAGGTCTCCGTTGTATTAGCATTTGCAACTGTGTATTAGTAATCTCAAATAAAGATATTCAATTTAAATGCTTGGAACACCTTAGTGATTGCAAGTAACTGTAAACAAGGGGCAATGTTGGTTTATTTCACCCTAAAATTTAGTGATTGTTCATCATTTTTATATTTTTTTTAGATTTTGTAATTTTTAATGTTCATTAAACCTTCTGGAAAAATAAAATAACATGAACAGAAAAAGAAATACAGAAAATTAAAAGTAGAACACGTTCAGTCTGATGCTATCCTATTTCGACAAAATCGAATACGTGAGAGTTTCGTACATGCAACCTAGCTTATTTGACCTGCAAAACAAACACAATCAAAGTAAACTAGGTGCTGGCTTCTAAGGTTTAAAGTAATTTCTAGATTGTAGACATTCACATGAAATAATCCAAAACAATGGCATAAATTTCATATACAAATCTGAAATCTGAAAGGAGGAACATAGAACAGTTAACATGAAGCATGCAGAAAATTTCTCATCCTTTCTTGCCCATAAAATGCAAATTTTTGAACAATTCTGCATTAAATAAATATGTCCTGTTACAACAATAGAATCTCTGGTTTTTCTCAGAACCAGCAAAAGTGGAAGAAAAGCACTCCATAGCAGGCTCAGAATGGCTAATCACCATCAACTCGCAACTCCGCTCGCAGCGGTTTCGACCCTCGTATCAATCTGTGCCTCTGCATTTTATACTTGCTGGAAAACTGCTTCTCCTTCCATGACGGTTCGTTTCGTCTTCCAGATTGCTTCGTTTCACCTTCCCCACCTTTCCATTGCTTTTGATTTTGTGCTCGAGATCTTCTCTGTGAACTGTAATGCCTCTACAGCCCTTACACATGTACGCCACGTGTTTCGCACTTTTTTGCATGTTCTGTAATGGCCCCATGTAAATCGTGACCAAAAATAGCATGTAGCTTTGCTCCTTCACTTTCACTGTGAAAACGTGACATGTTGCGATATCGTGACATTTTCCTGCCAACATCCTTGTCCGCCTTCATGCGCAGCAAAAATGAGACATGTCACGATATCGTGACGTTTTTCTGCCAACAACTTTGTTTCTCCTCATGCATCGTGAAAATGATACATGTCGCGATATCGCGACATTTTTCTGCTTCGGGCCGCGTGGATGCAACCTGTCGTGAAATCGTGATGCTTTTCTCTTTCGGGCTATCTCGCTGCTTTCTGTCATGAAATCGTGACGTTTTTCTCTATCGTTGGGTTTTGCTGCACTTAGCCGTGAAAATGCGACATGTCACGAAATCGTGACATGTCGTGAAATCGTGACACTTTTTTATTTCGTACACTTTTGCTGCAACCTGTCGCGAAATCGTGATGCTTTTTCGCTTCGGGCCCCTTTGCTATTTTTTGTCGTGAAATCATGACGCATTTAGCGCCTTGCCTTGTTTGACTTGTTTGACCGTGATTTTGTGACACGTAGCGAAATCGTGATAATTTTTGATCAAAGCCTCTTCCTGCTTGCCTGGGCCACGAAAACGCGACATGTCGCGATAATGCGACACTTTTTCATTTTTTCCAGCGATGGAGCGACATGTCGCGATATCGTGACACTTTTTCATTTTTTCCAGCGACGGAGTGACATGTCGCGATATCGTGACACTTTTTCATTTTTTGCCAGTGACGGAGCGACATGTCGTGATATCGCGACACTTTTTCATTTTTGCCAGCGACGGAGCGACATGTCGCGATATCGCGACAATTTTCATTTTTGATCGCGATGGAGCGACATGTCGCGATATCACGACACTTTTTCTCCTTAGTGAAATTTTTGCCTTTTTTCTTGATTTTTTTAGCATCTGGGTCACTGAGATCTTCTTTGAAAGCATGCAAAAAAGGTGGGTCCCCAATTTTGGGGTGTGTTGTGGATCAGCCACAACAAATGGCGACTCTATTTGTCAAATGCTCTTGAGCATTTTGGTGAGAACCCAACCTCGAAACATACAAGCTTAGATACGAGGCGTCAACACATAGAAGATAAACAAATACCGACAGATCGGAAATACATGAAACATCGGAATCATTAAGTATCAGCTCGGTGTGTGCAATGTGTTTCATTCCCTATCATTTGAACTTGTTCAACATTCCATTGTCAGTTTCACTTATGATTTGTATGCAAGGCTATGAATGATTTGTGCAGGATTTGATGTATGATGAAGATGCTAGAGATGTAACAACCTGCTTTATAAATGCTCAAACCTTCTTATATCATGGACAAACATATTAAAAATGTCAAACCCTCTTAGGACCAAAAATATGTATACTTGAATTAATTTACTAGATCCCAAAGTTGGTTATGTGTCACTACCATCTTGAACCCATGTGCAAGTGTGAGTGAAATCGGAACTTTGGGGAATAGGATTCCCAACCTAAGCGAGATGGGAATTTAACCCTATCCTTACTATTCTGATTTGGAGTTCATTACCTCATCTTGAACAAAATAATTTAACCTGTTATGGATGAAATGGTCGGGCTAGTCTATCCATATGAGCAATCAGTGGTCTTGCTTTTAGGCAAGACATGTTGCCACGCATGAGCATACTTAACCCCATAATCCATGACTTGGCTTCATTCATTCTTTTTCTTTTATTTCTTGGACCTTTGGGATGACTACCCATCCTTGCTAGGGACATGTAGTACGATCCTTCCAATCCAAGATTTATGAAATGGGAAATATTAATTTTTTATTACTTGGACCTTTGGGATGACTACCCATCCTTTGCAGAGGACACGTAGTACAATCCTTCCAATCCAAGATGGAGATGAAATGGAAAAAATTAGTTTTACTTTTATTGCTTGGACCTTTGGGATGACTACCCATCCTTTGCAGAGGACATGTAGTACGATCCCTCCAATCCAAGTTTTATGATGAAATGGGAAAAATGGAAGCTTTGGGGAATCGAATTCTCAACCTAAGCGAGATGAGAATTAAGTCCTATCCTTACTACTCCATGTAGGTCAAATCAGAGCTTTGGGGAGTTGGATCCTCAACCTAAGTTCGATGAGGATTTAACCCTATCCTTACTACTCGGTTTTAGGCTTTAAGCTTGATGGAAATGGTAAAAACCACTGTTTTAAGGATTATGTTACATGATAGGACAGACATGAAATATTCTTTTCACCTCACCTTTTCATCCAAGTATGGTTTTGACCATTTTGCTCAAGATTCCTTTTAATGTGCATGGAATGTGCTTGGTTCAAGATAGCTTGGACGGAAGTTCCCAACCTTAGGATCCTTTTAATATATGTTATGTAATAATCCTAAGAGGATTCAACACCTTCTCAATAATTGCCCATGGAATGAAAATGTAACTGAGATGACATGTATATGCAATGTGGAATATGACATAAGATATGAATGCACTGCTTCTTTTGGAAGACATCATCTATTTTACCATAATGTGCAAAACTGACAACTTCATGCATCACAAGATTCAAACGATATTATTTACATGTTTGTGTTACTTGTGGAGCTTTCTACAACACAATTCCAAAGTTTCATATTCTCCTGATTTTAGGCATAAGTTAACATCTCAAATTTTCTTCTCTTTTTTTTTTTTTATCAAAACAAACTAAACATGTCAAATAAAATCAAACAACTTTAAATTAAAACTTATTCAATCCAAAACCAAACTGCAATCCCAAAAAATGAAAATTTGAAAACACAAACCAAAACCAAAACCAAAATCTATATACAATATAGTACAAGATGATGCAAAGCTTGGACTATTACTTTCCTGGATCCCAAACATGATTAGAACATTTCAAAAGACATATGTCACAATACACATGCCAAATGTTGTAGGAATCCAACAACAATAAGATCAAACCAAGCAATGCAACAAATTTCAACTTGCCATGCTCACCATACCAATTTGATTTAGTTCCAATAATACTCCCATAGGTTAGCATCAAATTACTAAAATGATTAGACAATAAATGATTTTCAATTTTATCATGTCTATTCTTTAAAATGTAAACTTTATCATTCCATTCATGATTTAGAAGTAGGCTTTCCTTTTCAAATGTGAGATATTGCAAACAAGAGCCTATTTCTAAAAGTCTTGAATTCAAATCATTTTCTAGGATTTTAAAGCAATCAAAATCATTCAAAACTTGACAAGCATCAACAAAATTTGGCATTTCCTCATTAATGATGTTAGCATCCCAAGGGACATCATGTAACCTATCACTTGAAATCTTTGTAGCTACTACCAAAGGTAAAGATTTCCCCTTGTCATCCATACTCAACCCATCATGATTAGAATTTATCACAACTTGATGAGTGTTAGTAGCTTTTTCTTTTTCTTCATTGTCTTCTTCATCATCCAACACCTGTTCAAAAACACCAAAGTTAGGCACCCAATCAAACATGCATCCATCCTTTTCAAAACAAGAGCCTAATTCTTCAAGATATGTGTCACGTGACACCTTTCCATGATCAATGGCTTGAGTTGCCTCAAAATCCATATTTTCATTAGGATCATCAATAGTATCAAACCCACACCACTTAGGCTTTGTAATTTCATCATTTTGAAATGGCATAGACATTGTAGAAACAATGGGTGGATCAAGCTTTTCGATTTCTTGCCCCCCAAGGGGAACAAAAACAATTGATTCTCCTTCTTCATCCATGGTAATAAAATCATTATCCTTCTCCAACTTTTGATGAGATTTCAACCCTTCTTCCAAAACATCCTCAGATTGTACAGGACTTGTAATATCCTCATATGAAAGGGCCATTGTATCATCCTGCATATCCATAGGCACACAAATTTCATTAGCAGTTTTGGAGTGAGCATACTCTTCCCAAGAATCATGATGATCATCTTTCAAAATCAAATTGTGATGCTCACTTATTTCTTCTTTATCTTTTAATTCATCAACATGTTTCTCATCAAATTTATCTTCACCTTCCTTAGATGGTTCAATTACTTCCAAAATTGGGTTATTGCTTGTATTCAAATTGATAAGGCTATCATAATCCACATGTGTAACCCATGATTCAGTTTTATCACAATTTGGAAGGTGTGAATTTTCTTGGCCATCATTTTCAACAATGTCATCCGAAATAGATTCATCCTCATAGAATTCATCTTTTGGTGAGTCAAGGGTTTCCAATTTGTCACATGTTTCAATACTAGTTGGATCTAGTACTCCTCCCTTGCCTAAAATCATATTCTTATGAAAATCATTAAAATTGATTTTAGAAATATCCTTTGAATCAAGATGAGTATTTTGAAGTTGATTCATACTTAAGAAAGATGATTGATCTTGCATAGTAGGTTGAGGATTTTGAAATTGATTGAAGCTTGGGAATGATTGTTGATTCTGAAATTGATTTACACTTGAATTTGGTTGAGGTGGATAAATCATTGGATGGGTAAAGGATGTATTAAATGATTGAAGATTATACGATCCAAAACCCCCACCATAATTTTGACAACTCAATTGTTGCTCAATTGCCATTGCTTGAGTATAGGCTTGTGTCAAAGATGTGATTTGAGGCATCCCTCGCAAATATGTGGAAATGAGTGGGTCAAGAGCATTTACATATATTTGGAGAGCCATTTCTTCTTGAAGAGCATAAAATGTCACTAATTGAGCATATAATCCAAAGAACCTTTCAGAAAATGACTTCACATTTTCACCTGGTCCTTTTTTAATAGTGAAAAACTGCTCATACATGCGGATTGGGTCAACTTGCTTTTTGTTGAATTGATTAAGAAATGTTGCCTCTAGTTGAGCCCAAGAAGTGATAGACCCTAAGGGCAGACTTGTAAACCAATCAAATGCCACTTTGTCCAAGGTGTAAGGGAACATTTTACAAACAACATCATCATGCCAAATTGTTAAGTGATTCACAACAAATTTGAATGCTTGAATGTGTTCTCCTACAATATTTGTCCCGTTAGACAAAAATCGAGGAAGACATCTCTCAAAACCAATGGGCAAATAATGTTGAACTCCTGGTATGTTCAATGGGCTACCTGTCATCCACGGTGAAAACATAGCCATTAGTGAATCTTAAAGAATATAACTTTAATACCCAAAAACAATTTTATTTATTTATTTATTATTTATTATTTTTATTTTTTTTTAAATCAAATCAGATCACATTATTCCTGTATGAACAATCAAAGCGTTAGACCAGTGCATAGCAATTCATGTCCTCCTTTTAACAGTACAAAGTTGTAATATTAAAAGAGGGCTAAAGATAATAACTAATAGGGCATGAAATATTCAAAATTTAAATCCCTATAGCATTTAAATTAATCTGAAATAAACCGGTTCAGGCCCTCCTTCTAGCGCCAAAATGTTGAGTGGTGTTAGAGGAGGCCGAAGATGCTAATAAAATGGACTTGAAATATTTAGCAATGGAAAGCTCTTAAACAATTATAAACCTGTAGCATCTAAAATCACGATAAAATAAACCCTTTCATGCCCTCCTTCTAGCGCCAAAATGTTGAGTGGTATTTTCACCCAATTGTGAAAGTACACTCTCCCTTAGGATTTGGGTTCCAAATCCCCTCTTGCAAAGAAGTCAAATTAACAACTTCTCCAAGGTCTCCGCTATATTAGCATTTGCAACTGTGTATTAGTAATCTCAAATAAAGATATTCAATTTAAATGCTTGGAACACCTTAGTGATTGCAAGTAACTATAAACAAGGGGCAATGTTGGTTTATTTCACCCTGAAATTTAGTGATTGTTCATCATTTTATTATTTTTTTTAGATTTTGTAATTTTTAATGTTCATTAAACCTTCTGGAAAAATAAAATAACATGAACAAAAAAAGAAATACAGAAAATTAAAAGTAGAACACGTTCAGTCTGATGCTATCCTATTCCGACAAAACCGAATACGTGAGAGTTTCGTACATGCAACCTAGCTTATTTGACCTACAAAACAAACACAATCAAAGTAAACTAGGTGCTGGCTTCTAAGGTTTAAAGTAATTTCCAGATTGCAGACATTCACATGAAATAATCCAAAACAATGGCATAAATTTCATATACAAATCTGAAATCTGAAAGGAGGAACATAGAACAGTTAACATGAAGCATGCAAAAAATTTCTCATCCTTTCTTGCCCATAAAATGCAAATTTTTGAACAATTTTGCATTAAATAAATATGTCCTGTTACAACAGCAGAATCTCTGGTTTTTCTCAGAACCAGCAAAAGTGGAAGAAAAGCACTCCATAGCAGGCTCAGAACGGCTAATCACCATCAACTCTGCAACCCGCTCGCAGCGGTTTTCGACCCCGTATCAATCTGTGCCTCTGCATTTTATACTTGCTGGAAAACTGCTTCTCCTTCCACGACGGTTCGTTTCGTCTTCCAGATTGCTTCATTTCACCTTCCCCGCCTTTCCATTGCTTTTGATTTTGTGCTCGAGATCTTCTCTGTGAACTGTAACGCCTCTGCAGCCCTTACACATGTACGCCACGTGTTCTGCACTTTTTTGCATGTTCTGTAACGGCCCCATGAAAATCATGACCAAAAATAGCATGTAGCTTTGCTCCTTCACTTTCACCGTGAAAACGCGACATGTCGCGATATCGCGACATTTTCCTGCCAACAGCCTTGTCCGCCTTCATGCGCAGCGAAAATGAGACATGTCGCGATATCGCGACGTTTTTCTGCCAACAGCTTTGTTTCTCCTCATGCATCGCGAAAATGATACATGTCGCGATATCGCGACATTTTTCTGCTTCGGGCCGCGTGGATGCAACCTGTCGCGAAATCGCGACGCTTTTCTCTTTCGGGCTGTCTCGTTGCTTTTCTGTCACGAAATCGTGATGTTTTTCTCTATCGCTGGGTTTTGCTACACTTAGCCGTGAAAACGTGACATGTCGCGAAATCGTGACACTTTTCTGTTTCGTACACTTTCGCTGCAACCTGTCGCGAAATTGTGACGCTTTTCCGCTTCGGGCCCCTTTGCTATTTTTTATCGCGAAATCGTGACGCATTTAGCGCCTTGCCCTGTTTGACTTGTTTGACCATGATTTTGTGACACGTAGCGAAATCGCGACAATTTTCGATCAAAGCCTCTTCCTGCTTGCCTGGGCCGCGAAAACGCGACATGTCGCGATATCGCGACACTTTTTCATTTTTTTCCAGCGACGGAGCAACATGTCGCGATATCGTGACACTTTTTCATTTTTGCCAGCGACAGAGCGACATGTCGCGATATCGCGACACTTTTTCATTTTTTGCCAGCGACGGAGTGACATGTCGCGATATCGTGACACTTTTTCATTTTTTCCAGCGACGGAGCGACATGTCACGATATCGCGACAATTTTCATTTTTTGGCAGTGACGGAGCGACATGTCGCGATATCGCGACACTTTTTATCCTTAGTGAAATTTTGCCTCTTTTTCTTGATTTTTTAGCATCTCGGTCATCGAGATTTTCTTTGAAAGCATGCAAAAAAGGTGGGTCCCCAATTTTGGGGTGTGTTGTGGATCAGCCACAACAGGATCGTCCAGCCTGGCTGGAGGCTGGAGAGTGGCTCCGACAGGTACGTAGAGAGCAATGGCTAATTGGGTGACACGGGACCGAGCATGAGTTCTTCTCGTATAGCTAGGTTACATGAAAGTTTGGGGTGCACCAAGGGTTTCCTGGTGAGCCCGTGGTCTATCAATGTCGGGGGGATGAGAGGACTCTAGATTGACAGATCATCGCGCCACTGGGCAAGGATTCGAACGTGGTGATCGATTTCCCTGACGTGGATGACGTTGGGACTACCGATGAGTATGACTCGTGGTGGGTACTACAGCAGTGGTGGGGAGAGTGGCCACTGGGATGCATGGAGGCAGCAGCGACAGGTGAGGAGGGTGCTAAGGCACCAGGGGATGATTGGGGAGTTCCTTTGGAGGATGTAGAGATGGTAGAGGTGGAGGGTGAGGATGTGGATTTGGGAGCTCTAGATTAGCCAAAGATGTAGGACATGGCGGAGCAGTGGGAGCCAGGGCAGGCTCCTGTTCCGAAGAGTCTCATGCCTCAGGCATATTTGGAGGAGATGGGGTCTGGGGTACGTGCTGAGAATGCGTGTTTGGTAGAGCTGTTGCAGAGGCGAGACTAGGAGCTAGGGGATGCGCTGCGGGAGAGGGATATCCTACAGGCTCATATAGTAGAGCGATATAGGGTTTAGGCACAGCGCGATGATGCAGTAGCTTACTATCGTTGGTGGGAAGCAGAGTGGGATCGACGAGAATCAAATTGGTGATGACATCGGCTAGATATGGAGGGGGAGATTATCTGCATCGGTGGGTGGCTACCTAAGCTGTCAGGAGGTGGATCATCATGCTGGATGAGGGGCAGTGATACTGAGCAGTTAGCATCATCTCATCATAGGCAACTGGATGAGGGAGGGGGTAGTAGGCGTGATGTTGGGGCTAGCAGTAGCCGCCATGAGGGGTCGCATAGGACCCACACCACGAGGGGTAGTTCCCATCGCACCGATCCTACGTGATCATGGTGGCCGACGCCTTAGGCTAGGGTTTTTGTTAGATGATTGCGGGGTCAGATGACTAGTTTTGTAGCCTATGGGCATTTTTTTGATGATATATATATATATACCAACTTTATTTTGTTTATGCACATGTGATGATTTGATCTTATGCATGATGGTTGATGAATATGGATGTATGCATGTTAATTTATTTTTATGGATGCATATGTTATGATGAATGCAAATGTTTTTGATTTATATGTGATATGCAAAAAATGAAGTGGATGAATGGGATTTGTGATGTTTGGTTAGGGCACCATAGACTGTTTAGGACTCTGTTTATTTTTTTTTTTGGGAATTGCTGTGGTAACTGAATTTGTATGTATAAATGTGATTTTTGATGGTATTGTAAGGATGAAAAGTAGCGCAGTTTGGTTTAGAAATGTAGCTAAGGTTTTTTGAGACTCAGACGATTTTAACTCCCTAGCCATGACTATACTTTATCTTACAAGACTTTTGAACAAGGTATGAATCGGACTTGTTTTTGACCAAGTTATTTCACATCCCTGTGTGTGCAATTGAGTTCATTTATGTGGTATTTGTCAGGATACCGCCAGTGCCAGACGGGCTTTCAACCGAACTTGTACTGAGGATCACCTAATTAACTCCACTAACTCCTTTATTGTATTTAGTCAGATTAATCTACAGTGCTATCTAGGATACCATAAGCTAGCTCATCCACATGCAAACATTGATCTGTACACAAGTTAATGTGATAGATATATCGTCATGCGGGAGGTTTACCGCCAGTGACCGATAGGCTCTCCACCAAATCAGTACTGAGGCTTGCCTCATGACCTATCGAAATGCTAAGAGTTCCAGGGATTCAAGTTCAACTCCCTTCTTTTCTTCAATTGTATTGGGATACTTGCTCCTTTGTAGTGATAAAATCACTGTTTATTTTTGTTTTATTTGTTTTTCTTTTTGAGCAAGGGATTTGGATTTGGAGTGACAAGAATAACTATTGTATGTGCTTTTTTGATGTATGCACTGTGGGATGTCAAATTTTGGTGTTTTGACATTTGCAAATTTTTGATGTTTTGCAACTATTGAGAACTTGGGATTCTTGGGGAATTGGGTAGGGAAGATGCTTGTCCTTTTGCCAACTCTCAGCATTCTTTGGGTCATTCACACAGGGGAATGAGCAAGATAGCTGTTTCGCTTATGGTGACCTAGATTGCTTTGCAGGTGTCACCTTTTGTTCACACAAATTAGGAATTTTTTATGTGTTTTAGCTTATGATGGGATGATGTAACAAGGCATGATCCAAGTAGAACTCTACCTTCGTAAAATCTGCCTGACTTGGTACAGTACATGCCTAGAAAGCAAAATTTACGACTGAAAGGTGAAAACTCTTGATACATTATAAGATCACTGGCTCTAGTGTGATAAAAAGCAGTAAATGGTGTATTTTTGTTGTTTTTTGGATTGCTTATAAAATGGAAAAATATGGAACCAGATTGACTAGCAGAGCAATTACAGCCTATGGTGCCTTTGAGTTGTACGACCACAAATATGCAATGTATGGATGCGATGCTTAATGCAGCTATATATTTTTGTATTTTTGATGGAATGATTTTTGTGAATATGAAGATGAGATGCGAGAAGAGCTCTCTATTGATGAATTTGAGCATGCCTAGAAATGAGATGCAAATCTTTTATTGTTTTTGATGATTTGTGGATTTTGAATTTCTTTATTTTTGACCAAGCGATTGTGGGAATCCTTGGAGCATTTTGGGATTGACCAAGCGATTATATGAATCCTTGGAGCATTTTTGGGATTGACCAAGCGATTACATGAATATTTGGAGCATTTTTGGGATTGACCAAGCGATTGCATGAATCCTTAGAGCATTTTTGGGATTAACCAAGCGATTGCATGAATCCTTGGAGCATTTTTGGGATTGACCAAGCGATTGTTTGAATCCTTGGAGCATTTTTGGGATTGACCAAGCGATTGTATGAATCCTTGGAGCATTTTTGGGATTGACCAGGCGATTGCATGAATCCTTGGAGTATTTTTGGGATTGACCAAGTAATTGTATGAATCCTTGGAGCATTTTTGGGATTGACCAAGTGATTGCATGAATCCTTGGAGCATTTTTGGGATTGACCAAGCGATTGTATGAATCCTTGGAGCATTTTTGGGATTGACCAAGCGATTGCATGAATCCTTGGAGCATTTTTGGGATTGACCAAGTGATTGTATGAATCCTTGGAGCATTTTTGGGATTGACCAAGCGATTGCATGAATCCTTGGAGCATTTTTGGGATACGACTCTCTTAGATATGGAATGGGCACAAATGACTGATGTTCAAGGGTTCTGTTTCCTTGATTCCATCAAGAGAGGCTAGCCGGTACGTCCCGGGTCCTATTTTGCTATCAATGACATATGGACCTAACCAGTTTGCCATGAACTTGTCCCTTAGGTGGGACGCCAAACTAGAATTCTGTTGGTTTTCCTTCAAAACTAAATCACCAAACCAAAAGTCCCTCAGGTGAACTTTCATGTTGTAAGCTTTCTTAAGTCACTCTTGATAAATACATAAATGCTTGAGAGCATTAATGCGTTGTTCATCAAGCAACGTAAGCTGGTCTAACCGGGCCTGCCATGCAGCATCATCATCGATGAACTCTTGCATTGATATGCGCAGGGAAGGAATTTCCAACTCTAGAGGCATGACTGCCTTAGAGCCATACACGAGCAAAAACAGAGTGGCCCTAGTGGGCATCCGAATGCTAGTGTGATAGGCCCATACGGCAAGTGGGATTTGAATGTGCCAATCCTTATGACTGTCTGTGACTATATTTTTAAGGATGGCAACTAGCATTTTGTTTGATGCTTCTGCTTGCCCATTCGCCTGCGGATAATAGGGTGTTGAAAAACTGTGCTGAATTTTGTACTTTGTGGTCAAAGCACACATGTCTTTGTTCTTGAATGGTGTCCCATTATCCGATACTATTTTATATGGAATACCAAAATGACATATGATGTTATGCAAAATGAACTCCACATTGCAGGGTCCTGTCGTAGAGGTAAGTGGAACTGCTTCCACCCACTTGGTAAAATACTTTGTGGCCATTATGATAAACATGTGATGGCTTGACGACACAGGGGAGATCTTTCCAATTATATCAAAACCCCACTACGAAAATGGCCAAGCGGACTGGACTGTATGCAAGGCTTGGGAAGGTACATGCATCAAATTGGCATGATGTTGAAACTTCACGCACTTCCTGACATATGCGCAACAATCTCGCTCTAAATATGGCCAATAATAGCCCATGCAAAGAATGCGATTTGCAATGGCCATACCACTGAAGTGGCCACCACATGTACAATCGTGCACTTGGGCGATCGCCCAAGTGGACTCTTACTGGTCCAAGCAATGAAGGAGGATTCCTTCGTAGCTGCGACGATAAAAAATGTCTCCTATCAAGACATACTTAGCCACTTTCTGCTTGAATGCTCATTTTGTGGCATGCGTCAATCCAAGCGGGAGATTACCTAGCTTGAGGTAGTCTCTAATGGGTAAATACTAGTCCTGTTGATCAGAAACCTTGACGGTATGAATAGCCAATCCCTCTTGAAGTTCATCTCTAGCAAATGCTGAGCGAGAAAGAACTTGTAATAATAATGTTGTATTGCTATTAATGGGAGTAGGGGACAACAAGGACCCCCAGTTGGCATGTTTCAGATGATCGTGGATTCGAGAGAACTTATCCAAGGACGGTTCAATCTGGATCATGTGGATTGCTAGCGTCAAGTCAGAGCTTGCATGCTCCATTGCAGATTGTGATAGGGTTTTGACTTGAATGGTTGTCATATCACCAAAAAGGTCTTGTGGAATTACTGACCCCAAGGAGGCCATTGTGTCCGCAAAATGATTCGATGATCGAGGGAGTGCCTCGATGTCATACCACTCAATTTTTTCCAAGAATTTGTTCGCAAGGGCTTTATAAGCCTACATAACTAGGCATTTGCATTGGAATACCCCTTTTACTTGATTGACTATTAACAACAAATCACCAAAGATGTTCAGTCATTTGATGTTCATGGCAATTGTTGTTTGAAGACCTATGAGGAAGGCTTCATACTCTGCATTATTTTTTGTGCATGGGAAATTTAATTTAAATGACAGGGGCATTGGAGAACCCTGCGGTGTGAAGAATACTATTCCTGTGCCACCACCTTGCTCACATTTAGAACCATTGAAAAATAGGGTTATGTCAGCCTATGACTTAGGCTCATCAAAATCTGGTGATTCTGAGACATGGAAGACCCCATCATCGGGTAGTTCTATGACTAGAGGCTGATCGTATTCAAGAGGAGCCTCTGCTAGTTGATCGGCTATGACATGTCCTTTGATAGATTTTTGTCCAATAAATTCTGTCAAATTTTTTCAACAACATGATCCATTTCACCGTGCGACTACTATGATAAGTATGACTCATCATGTATCGCAATGGATTCTCCTTAGACACAACATACGTAGTGTTGCTTAGCATGTAGTGGCATAGCTTTTTGGTAGCAAACACCACTGCCAAGCATAGTTTCTTGATGTATGCATAGTTAAGTTCATAACTGACTAGGGTGTGGCTAAGATAATATGTAGCCTGTTCTTTATGAAGTTCATTCTTCTAGGCTAGCATGGCGCCCAGTGCCACCTCAGTAGCTGAGATGTATAAGTAGAACGTCACTCCTGGTATAGGTGGTGCCAATACTGGTGATGAAGACAAGTATTGTTTGATGTCATCAAATGCTGACTGGCACTCGTCATCCCAGTGAAATGTAACCCCTTTGTGCAATAATTTGTTCATGGGTCGGCACTTGATTGACACGACCTTTCCCTGCAGACTTCTGAGCTGCTTAATGGTAGTTGGGGGAACCATTTCAAGGATTGCCTTGACTTTCTTTGGGTCCACCTCGATACCTCACTTTGAGACTATGAAACCCAAGAGTTTTCCAGATGTGACGCTAAATACGCACTTCTTGGGGTTCAGTCTAACTTTATGCTCCATGATTCGATATGATTCGGGCACAAAAGAGACTTGGCCAACAAATCATCCATGTAATATTCCAAAGTTTTATGCATGTAGTCATGGAAGATATACGTCATGGCATGTTGGTAGGTGGCACCAACATTTTTAAGGCCAATAGGCATGACCTTATAACAAAATGTCCCCCAATGCGTTGTGAACGCCATTTTTAGTTGGTCTTCATGATTGATACGAATCTAATTGTATCATAAGAAACCATCCATGAGGGAGAGCATTTCGTGACTTGCTATAGTGTCTACAAATGCATCGATGCTTTGCAAGGGGAAATCATCCTTAGGACTCGCTTTGTTTAGATCTCAAAAATAAATGCATATGCGAATCCTCCCGTCGGGCTTTTTGATGGGCACCATGTTGGACAGCCATGGCGAATAATCCACACAGATGACAAACTGTGCATCCAATAGCTTTTGCAATTCGTCTTTGACCATCAAGGCCACTGTTGGGTGCATCTTACGTAGTTTTTGCTTGACTGGCTTGATTGTCAGATCTAGCATTTAATTATGCATGACTAGCTATGGATCTAGCCCCGACATGTCTCTGTATGACCATGCAAAAACCTCCTTCTTCTCTTTGAGAAGGGCAATGTAGTCGGCTTGCTCTTCGAGGGAAAGGCTTACCCCTAGCTTGAGAATCCGTGGATTCATTGGATCTATGCTGATGTCTACGTCAGTCATCTCATCGACCGACATGTGGGATCCGTCCTCCAATTAATGTGGAGTCAAGATCAAATGGATATCATTAGTTGAGTTTAAATCTGTGTTGGGAACCTCGGGTTCCTTTTTAGCCTGAAAGATATCTTGAGTTGTCCCTAGGGCAAAATGAGGCATTTTATTGAAATGCCAGTACTCTGATGGGGATGGAGGTGAATTGGCGTGATCCCAGTCGATGGCATCTATGTCTAGATGCAATGACCATGTTGGATTGGCCGGATTGCGGATGGGTGCGGTCAAATCAATGGATATCATGTGGATGAAATGAATTTGGTATCCATTATCGTGGGTGTGATGACTCAAACATTGTGGATGTTCCCTATGTTCTGGATCTAGCTCTAGAGGGACTGGCATGAACGAATCGTCCCTATGTGCTGATAGGAGGATAGGGTATTCCCTCGACACTGATGTCATTATAGGGTCTCGGGGTGGACGATGCTCATCGTAAACTTGGATCCATGGATCCAACACTTGGTCCCACCCTGCTGGGTCTACGTACCACTCATGCCCTGGCAGTATGCCCATCTGTGCAAACAAGTCATTAATCCCCAAGGGATGCCATTGTTGCACTTGTTGCCTTTGTTGCATTTGTCGCATGTGGTTGAGATAGGCCATCTCAGTCTCATATTCTGAATCACTATCAGATATCCAAAAATGTTCATTTTCTTCAACAACTGCTTGCGACATTAAGGGTTCACCTTGTTCTAGTAGATTAATCTGGTCCCATTGCGGTTGTTCCACACTTGGTGGGGGGACTTGATTCTCTTGACACAGCACTGGCTCAACTGGAACCTCTAAAGGGAACAAATTCAAAAAGACCTCTTGCCAGTTATTCATGGGAATCTCTCGTGAGTGATCACTATTGGATTCAAAGGGATCATATGATTCTGATTCATCTTTCGAAGATCCTTCTAGACACTGTTTATGCTCTCCTTGAATCTTAGTGTCCAAAATTTCACATCTCTCTAGCAAAGGAGGAGGGTTATTGATGTTACCAAGCGTGGTTGTTGACCATGGGAGGTAATCTCCCAATGTATATGTTGTGTTTGGGTTGGCATAAGGATCTGATGCCAATCCACCCTGGTTGCCTATTCCTAGGCCTTCCATGTTTTCCACCAAGATGTCTAAGGGTAGGAGGTGGTTGAACCCTACTCCCAACTTATCATAAGGTATTTGGTATCTTGGCTGGAAAAGGACATGAACTCCTTGTTCATACCTACCTAGCCCGTATCCGTGCCAATTGCATTGGCCAAGGTATCTCAGGGTGAAGTCTGGGTTAGATAAATAATTGAAATTTTCTACAAAAGTCTCTTCGTCCTCGTCCTTTTGCATGCATGGTTCTGTACCGTGGTCAAGGCCCCCATACACAAAATTGGTCTGGTTTGGTGGGTAGCCTAAAGGAAAAACTGTACCGATGGGAAGGCGAGGTATCCCCATGCCTTGCACTGACTCTAGCACGGGCATTGCTACAACATTCTACACTAGATACTCCCCTAGGCCCGTACTGGCCATTTCAATAGTAATTATTGGCGATTGAGGGGGAGGGAATGGAAGCCCTTCTGGAGTCCATTCCATGTTGGGTAAACTGGGAGCCTCAGCTTCCATTATGCTAGGTATCTCTTCTGTTGAGATGGTTGATATTGTTAGCAGCACCTCGTCCAGGGGTTGGGCCTCTTCCAAGATTTGTTTCCCTTTGTCCTTCTATTTATCCATGATAGGTGGTGTTGGTAGTGAAGGAGCGGATGATGAAAATGCACCTGGCTAGGGTTTTTATGGATTAGTCACCAGTGGTGCCTGTGTCATTGGACCTTGTCTAGATGGATTTAGCTAGAAATCCAAGTGCATCGATGGGAGGGTCGATTGCGGCATCAATTGCACCGCATTGCAATATTTGAAGGGTTCTAAGTCCATCAGGACTACATGTACTTCTCTTTCAAATGCATACTTTATACATTGGTGAGCTACCAAAGGGACACACTTCATGTCCCTGATCCATGGCCGCCCTAGCAATATGTTGTATGCCATCTTGCATTCCAAAATATGGCACAATGTAGGTATCATATTTTGTCCTACCTGAACGGGTAGAAAAATTGTGCCAACTATCGAGCATATCGCATCGTTGAATGCTCGTAGTGTGTAAGTGGAAGCGATGATATGAGAGGCTGGAAGCTTCAAATGTTTCAATGCTGCTGTAGTAATGATGTTACTAGATGAGCCAGTGTCTACCAACACTCTCTTGTATGGGATCCCATTGGCCCACACGATAACATGCAAGGATGGATTTGCCATGTCATCAGATATGGATTTAACTTCATCTTCTCGAAAGGTGATGACCGGCTCCGTACATCGTTTTACATGTCCCACGAAGTTATTGAAAGAATTAGCTTCGTGGGGCTGCAACTCGATGGATTTCAAAATTTCCATGAGAGCTTCCTAATGGGGCATTGATTGCTGTATAAGCTCATAAATGGATAGCCTAGCCAACATGGTCCACAAAATCTGCGTGAGTTTGGTCCATATCGTGACCTCAGGTCTAGGCGGAGGTAACTGCACAGGGTGTTGTTGAGGTTGCGACGTTGTTGGAACTTCTCTTGTGGCTGCCACGGAGGCAACCCCTAGGTATTTCTTGTTCCTGGTCACTATGTTGATCATTCCCACATACCCTTGCATGGGGAGATTCTGTCGCACCTCATTGACCTAAAGGGGTTTTACCTGTACCTCAGGGCAGGCAAGGGATCTTTGAAGACTCCCATCTGCTGGTTATTTGGTGCTATGGGGTTGTCCACCGCAAATTTTTTGTTATCAATCAAATATTGTATTAATCCCTTGAATTTCTATCATGCGTTCAGGTCATGTCCCCTTTGCCTGTGGAACCTACAATATAAATCCTCTCTGTATCCCTTAGGCTTGGGAGCGTTAGGATCTATGGTTTGGATTTTTGGAAGGGTGATTAAATTTACCGGGAGTCCCTAGACTCCGTATAAGGGGTAAATTTTTGCCTAGGGCGATGCTGCTGATTTTGCTCCTATTTTTTATTTTCTCTTTCATAATTACTAGGAGGCACTACCTGATAATTAGCCTTTTGAGGCTATTTTTCTTGATCAGGCTTAGGAACATTTATCGCAACTTGATTAACCGCAACGGGTTTTGGTTACGTAGTCCCTATCTTAGTGTTTTTGTTCCACTCTTTCTTTTTAGGTTTGGAAATTTTGCCATCCTGTATTTTGATCTGTTCGATAACTCTGGCTTGCGCCAGAGCTTCTTCTAAGGTGGCATATTGCTATATCTACAATAGCCTAGATATTGATCTCAGACAACTTCATGAAAATATTTGTGTGAGGTCGGACATAGGGGGAAGGTAGGGTAGCTTAGAAAACAGAGCCCTCCATCAATTCCTGTAAGCCGCCATTGTATCTTCCTCATATTGCCTGAGGCTGGCTAGGTCACTTAGTGATGCCTTATTCTTGGTGTTGAAGGCAAAGCATTCAAGGAATGCATCCACTAATTGATCCAAATTATTTATGTTGTGCTTCGACAACTATGTGAACCAATCCGAGGTAGGGCCTGCGAATGTGGTTATGAATGTCCTTAGCAATAGCGCATCATTATCCTGAATGCCAAAGCATTGGCTTAGGAATCTTATCACATGCTCTTGGGCATCCTCTTCACATTTAAAGACTGCCAACTGAGGCAACTTGAAATGTTTAGGGTAAAGAGGTGTGGGCACTGACGGATGCACTGGATGACTACGAAGTTGACGTAACGTGGGCTTTTGGTGCCCAAAAGCTTTGGTCTCCACAGACTCCAAACGCTCTAATAGCGCTTTGTATGCATCGAAAGATTTAATTTCTTCCTATTTTGTTTGCTCCCATTGTGAGTTGTGGGAGACTGGAGGCCTATGGGGAGGTGGCCGAATGGTAGCCCTCCCGCCTTGATAGGGCATTTTGGCCCGTTCTATTTCTAGTTCATACTCCTCATAAACTTCTTGAGGAGTCTCTGGGTGAGACCTATGACCCTGAGTGAGTCCTCACTGAGGGTACCCATCGTTGTTTCAGGGAGTGGCCTCCCTCTCAGGTCTATGGGGTCTCGGAGGCAAAGCTTGACGAGGTCACAAAGTCCTATACTGCACAAAAGGATTATACCTCTCATATTGTTCTACTTTTTGGGTGCGAGGGGTTGGCACCCTCTCAGGTAGTTTATAGAGCAGCTTGTCTGCTTCGCACTGCATGCGCTCTTTGTTAAGGTGGTATAAGCGCTCTAACTCCTGATGACCTTGATCAAGCCATGTGATTTGGGATTGGCGGGTGGCATGTCTGACGACTGCCACATCAATTTGGTCTACCATATTGGGCTTAGGAGGCTTGAATGTTTCTCCTATGTATTTGCCTCGGTCTTGATGATCCGAGATTTCAATGGGTCACTTCCCTCTATCGAGGTTGGTAGCATTTACCTAAGGCTCTGGCCTCGATGTGTGACCATGGTATCTAGCAGGTGCGGAAGTGCAAGGCTCCCATGCTGTATATTGCTCTCGAGGAATTTGATGGTGTTCCTCGTACTCCCTTTCATAGGTGTGAAGGGGGCGGGTGGAGTTAGCTCGCCCTGTGTGGAGAGCCCTATGCTCTGGGTTTTGTCTTTCAGTTCTAACTATGATGGGAGGCAAAGGAGAGATGCCATAGTCACGTTGTCTCTCCTCATGGGCATTGTGCCTCTCTAGCACTTTGTTGCACGATGGCCACTCATATATAGCCTCTAAATGTGGACTTTTATTTTTGTTGAGTGCCACATGTAAAGCTTCTTCTTGAAAGGGGCTATGTTGAACAGGCGTGTCCCCCAAGGGGGTATCCCTATAATTCCACCTTGACGTGGAATGATGCGGACTCTCTTGTGGTCCAGACCGCCAAGGCGGTATGGCCAAGTCCTCAGGACTAAAGCAAAGGCGAATTGCGCCTGCTCCTTGTACCCTTTCCATAGCTTCTGCCCTTGATTGGGCTTCGCTCTGGGTGTACACCATTGTGGTGCTCTTCTACCAGCTAAGTAGATTTTATCTCGTTTATGATTTTTTTGTTACACTAAGCAGAAATGAACACACACATATACAAACGGTGATTATCTCTTTTAAAGATTAATGGTGTGTCCTAAACTAGTTTTAGTGCATTTTGATGATTTTGGTTTGCTTTTGAAAGTTTTGAAGAATGTTTAAATGCATAATGAAGGCTCATATAACTCCCATAATTGGTCACCCTTTCAATATACCATTGCCCGGCTGATATACCAACCTCTCTATATACCCGCCCTTACGAGAGGGAAACTATAGGTACGTGAGAGCAGATGGTACATGGTACGTAGGCGATACATAAGGGGGATTGTCCTGTTAATGACACCTACCATAGAAGACTTATCCTCACATGTTGGGAATCACCCCAGCGACACTCGATCAGATTTCGTCAGATTTACACCTAACAACAGTGACAATCAGGGTAAATGGATGCAAAAATCAAGCCAAGGTGGTGATGAACCCATCGTTGGTCTTGATCAAGGGATGGGGTCTTACGACCAGCTCCTTGGTTTAAAAATGCCATGTGATGTGTGTGTGGTTATTTTTATTAAAAATGAAAACAAGTAGAAGCAACTACTTTCTTTACGAAGGCAAAATTGACAAAAATAGAAACAAAAAAAGCAAAAAATTACAGGAATAGTTTAGAACCTTTACCTTTCTCTGCCTAGACCTACTGTTTCTGATCCTCGGCTCTAAAAATTCACAGACATAAATTCGTCCCTCTGTGAGATGAATTACAGAACAAAATCCATCCCTGTCTGAGACGAATCAGAATTCGTCTTAGGGTTAGACGAATTACAGTAAAGTATTCGCCATAGGCAAAGACAAATTATAGTCAAAATTCGACAAAAGGTACCTGTAAGCACAAATCACAAATTTTCAATCAGTTTTGTCGATCTTCAAAAACTAAGGGACAGAGTCCCACCGTGATCACCACTGAAAGCACGAGATTTTGAAAGATTTGAAAAGAAAAACTATTGCGATGCATTCAAAACCCAAAATTAAAGCTTAAGTCCTAAAATGTGAAATACATGAAATGAAAGAGACACATTGAAATGAGATACAAGAAAGAAGAGAAAGCACAACCCTTTTATTTAACTCTCTTAATCTCGGTTACAAGAACGCCTCCTCCCTTTTCAGGGGCTAGGAGCGTTAAATGAATTTTGGTTACAATCGTGACTTAGTATTCCTCCTTTCGCATGCCCACATTTGAAATGGGCGGGCCAAAGTGTTGTCATTGCTTGCGTTGATGAATCCTTTGTTCTTGGTACTTCTCCTATGATCAAAGAAACAACAAAGGCGTTAGTAGCACCTGCTGCAAATATGAAACGTTAGTTCTCTAAAATTAATGAAAGATGCATGTAAAAGATTAGCTAAATCGATAAATGAAATGACTCCAAATAACCTGCAAATTTGACAGAGACCAAAAAACATTACCAGAGGGCCACTACCATCGAAATAGTCAGCAAATTCACATTCAACTGAAATTCATCCCTAGGCAGGACGAATTATACTATAATTCGTCCCCGGGTAGGAGGAATTCAACTATGATAAAATGCTGAGGTGATGCTACCCAAATGTCATGTCTTAGGATCTCTAAAATACCTACAAGCATGGGGGTTAGCTAATTGGGGGCATTTTGGGACGACCCAGATGGTCGGATATTCCCAATTTGGCCTCCATACATGGGAATTCGACGTCGTTACCTGCAAGTTACTGAGGGCCACAAAATTGACAAAGCATAATAATATTTAATAAAAATCTTATGGAATCGAAATCATAAACTACCTAAACCGCATAATATGTAATGGAAGATAAACAAGTGATAACATAATAGATTAAAATGAAACTAAAAAAAAAGTGCGGGGCGCCCGAGCGGGCTGCCCACCGTTGGGACTTGATTTTGGCACCAATCCACTTGGGATGGGCCCAAAATCTCTTGGAATGGGTTGTCGGAAAATTGGTGGATTAATGTGGTCAAATGTCGGGTTTGGGTCTGGATCCACACTTCCAAAAGCCACCTAATAACCTCTCTTGCAAAAGAGATCAAGGATGTGGAAGAGGTGAATCAAAAAAAGGTGCAATATGGTGTTCAATTTGGCAGCATTTCGTTGCTTGAAAATGCGTCCAACTTTTTCTTATTTTTGGGTGGGAAAGTCTACCATTTTATAGACCCAAGGGGTCTCTTTGGAGGGGCATGCAGGGGTGCCATGTTGTGGCCATGCCTTCTCAAGAGGGAGGAGACTCCTCCCTGACATGGGCTTTCATGACTGCCCTTGTGACAGTCCTCCAATGACCAATCTACCCACCTACACGCGCATGAAGTCAGGAGTCATAAGTTGATAGTCTTCGGCTGCCACTTGGCGCCATTCTTATTTTTTCCCGTTAAACCTGGAATTCATCCTGACCAAAGATGAATTTAGAATTCATCCCTAGGTGAGACGGATCCCGGTTAGAATTCGTCCCTGGGAGGGATGAATACTGAGCAAAGTGCCTGAATGTGGGATCCGTCCTCCAACTAATGTGGAGTCAAGATCAAATGGATATCATTAGTTGAGTTTAAATTTGTGTTGGGAACCTCAGGTTCCTTTTTATCCTAAAAGATATCTTGAGTTGTCCCTAGGGCAAAATGAGGCATTTTATCGAAATGCCAGTACTCTGATGGGGATGGAGGTGAATTGGCGCGATCCCAGTCGATGGCATCTATGTCTAGATGCAATGACCATGCTGGATTGGCTGGATTGCGAATGGGTGCGGTCAAATCAATGGAGATCATGTGGATGAAATGAATTTGGTCTCCATTATCGTGGGTGTGATGACTCAAACATTGTGGATGTTCCCTGTGTTCTAGATCTAGCTCTAGAGGGACGGGCATGAACGGATCGGCCCTATGTGCTTATAGGAGGACAGGGTATTCCCTCGACACTGATGTCATTATAGGGTCTCGGGGTGGACGATGCTCATCATAAAATTGGATCCATGGATCCAACACTTGGTCCCACCCTACTGGGTCTACGTACCACTCATGCCCTGGCAGTATGCCCATATGTGCAAACAAGTCATTAATCCCCAAGGGATGCCATTATTGCATTTGTTGCCTTTGTTGCATTTTTCGCATGTGGTTGAGATAGGCCATCTCGGTCTCATCTTCTGAATCACTGTCAGAGATCCAAAAATGTTCATTTTCTTCAACAACTGCTTGCGACATTAAGGGTTCACCTTGTTCTAGTAGATTAATCTGGTCCCATTGCGGTTGTTCCACACTTGGTGGGGGGACTTGATTCTCTTGACACAACGACGGCTCCAACTGGAACCTCTAAAGGGAACAAATTCAAAAAGACCTCTTGCCAGTTATTCATGGGAATCTCTCGTGAGTGATAACTATTGGATTCGAAGGGATCATATGATTCTGATTCATCTTTCGAAGATCCTTCTAGACACTGTTTATGCTCTCCTTGAAAGTTAGTGTCCAAAATTTCACATCTCTCTAGCGAAGGAGGAGGGTTATTGATGTTACCAAGGGTGGTTGTTGACCATGGGAGGTAATCTCCCAATGTATATGTTGTGTTTGGGTTGGCATAAGGATCTGATGCCAATCCACCCTGGTTGCCTATTCCTAGGCCTTCCATGTTTTCCACCAAGATGTCTAAGGGTAGGAGGTGGTTGAACACTACTCCCAAATTATCATAAGGCATTTGGTATTTTGGCTGGAAAAGGACATGAACTCCTTGTTCATACCTACCTAGCCCGTATCCGTGCCAATTGCATTGGCCAAGGTATCTCAGGGTGAAGTTTGGGTTAGATAGATAATTGACATTTTCTACAAAAGTCTCTTCGTCCTCGTCCTTTTGCATGCATGGTTCTGTACCGTGGTCAAGGCCCCCATGCACAAAATTGGTCTGGTTTGGTGGGTATCCTAAAGGAACAACTGTACCGATGGGAAGGCGAGGTCTCCCCATGTCTTGCACTGACTCTAGCGTGGGCGTTGCTACAAAATTCTACACTAGATACTCCCCTAGGCCCGTACTGGCCATTTCAATAGTAATTGTTGGCGATTGAGGGGGAGGGAATGGAAGCCCTTCTGGATTCCATTCCATGTTGGGTAAACTGGGAGCCTCAGCTTCCATTATGCTAGGTATCTCTTCTATTGAGATGGTTGATATTGTTGGCAGCACCTCGTCCAGGGGTTGGGCCTCTTCCAGGATTTGTTTCCCTTTGTCCTTCTATTTAGCCATGACAGGTGGTGTTGGTAGTGAAGGAGCGGATGATGAAAATGCACCTGGCTGGGGTTTTTATGGATTAGTCACCAGTGGTGCCCATGGCATTGGACCCTGTCTAGATGGATTTAGCTAGAAATACAAGTGCATCAATCGAAGGGTCGATTGCGGCATCAATTGTACTGCGTTGCAATATTTGAAGGGTTCTAAGTCCATCAGGACTACATGTACTTCTCTTTAAAATGCATACTTTATACATTGGTGAGCTATCGAAGGGACACACTTCATGGACCTGATCCATGGCCGCCCTAGCAATATGTTGTATGCCATATTGCCTTCCAAAATATGGCACAATGTAGGTATCATCTTTTGTACTACCTGAACGAGTAGAACAATTGTGCCAACTGTCGAGCATATCGCATCGTTGAATGCTCGTAGTGTGTAAGTGGAAGCGGTGATATGAGAGGCTAGCAGCTTCAAATGTTTCAATGCTGCTGTAGTAATGATGTTACTAGACGAGCCAGTGTCTACCAACACTCTCTTGTATGGGATCCCATTGGCCCACACGATAACATGCAGGGATGGATCTGCCATGTCATCAGATACGGATTTAACTTCATCTTCTCGAAAGGTGATGACCGGCTCTGTACATCGTTTTACATGTCCCATGAAGTTATTGAAAGAATTAGCTTCGTGGGGCTGCAACTCGATGGCTTTCAAAATTTCCATGAGAGCTTCCTGATGGGGCGTTGATTGCTGTATAAGCTCATAAATGGATAGCCTAGCCGACGTGGTCCGCAAACTCTGCGTGTGTTTGGTCCATATCGTGACCTCAGGTCTAGGCGGAGGTAACTGCACAGGGTGTTGTTGAGGTTGCGACGTTGTTGGAACTTCTCTTGTGGCTGCCATAGAGGCAACCCCTAGGTATTTCTTGTTCCTGGTCACTATGCTGATCATTCCCACATACCCTTGCATGGGGAGATTCTGTCGCACCTCATTGACCTAAAGGGGTTTTGCCTGTACCTCAGGGCAGGCAAGGGATCTTTGAAGACTCCCATCTGCTGGTTATTTGGTGCTATGGGGTTGTCCACAACCAATGTTTTGTTATCAATCAAATCTTGTATTAATCCCTTGAATTTCCAGCATGCGTTCAGGTCATGTCCCCTTCGCCTATGGAACCTACAATATAAATCCTCTCTATATCCCTTAGGCTTGGGAGCGTTAGGATCTATGGTTTGGATTTCTGGAAGGGTGATTAAATTCATCGGGAGTACCTAGACTCCGTATAAGGGGTAAATTGTCGCCTAGGGCGATGCTGCTGATTTTGCTCCTATTTTTTATTTTCTCTTTCATAATTACTAGGAGGCACTACCTGATAATTAGCCTTTTGAGGCTATTTTTCTTGAGCAGGCTTAGGAACATTTATCGCAACTTGATTAACCATAGCGGGTTTTGGTTATGTAGTCCCTGTCTTAGTGTTTTTGTTCCAATCTTTCTTTTTAGGTTTGGTGATTTTGCCATCCTGTATTTTGATCTCTTCAATAACTCTGGATTGCACCAGAGCTTCTTCTAAGGTGGCATATTGCTGTATCTATAATAGCCCAGAGATTGATCTCAGACAACTTCATGAAAATATTTGTGTGAGGTCAGACATATGGGGAAGGTAGGGTAGCTTAGAAAGCAGAGCCCTCCATCAATTCCTGTAATCCGCCATTGTATCTTCCTCATATTGCCTGAGGCTGGCCAGGTCACTTAGTGATGCCTTCTTCTTGGTGTTGAATGCAAAGCGTTTAAGGAACGCATCCACTAATTGATCCAAATTATTTATGCTGTGCTTCAACAACTATGTGAACCAATCCGAGGTAGGGCCTGCGAATGTGGTTATGAATGTCCTTAGCAATAGCGCATCATTATCCTGAATGCCAAAGCATTGGCTTAGGAATCTTATCACATGCTCTTGGGCATCCTCTTCACCTTTAAAGACTGCCAACTGAGGCAACTTGAAATGTTTAGGGTAAAGAGGTGTGGGCACTGACGGATGCACTGGATGACTACGAAGTTGACGTAACATGGGATTTTGGTGCCCAGAAGCTTTGGTCTCCACAGACTCCAAACGCTCTAATAGTGCTTTGTATGCATCGGAAGATTTAATTTCTTCCTATTTTGTTTGCTCCCATTGTGAGTTGTGGGAGACTGGAGGCCTATGGGGAGGTGGCCGAATGGCAGCCCTCCTGCCTTGATAGGGCATTTTGGCCCATTCTATTTCTGGTTCATACTCCTCATAAAATTCTTGAGGAGTCTTTGGGCGAGACCTATGACCCTGAGTGATTCCTCGCTGAGGGTACCCATCGTTGTTTCGGGGAGTGGCCTCCCTCTCAGGTCTATGGGGTCTCGGAGGCAAAGCTTGACGAGGTCACAAAGACCTATCCTGCACAAAAGGATTATACCTCTCATATTGTTTTGCTTTTTGGGTGTGATGGGTTGGCACCCTCTCAAGTAGTTTATAGAGTAGCTCGTCTGCTTCGCGTTGCATGCGCTCTTTGTTAATGTGGTAAAAGCGCTCTAACTCCTGATGACCTTGCTCAAGCCATGTGATTCGGGATTGGCGGGTGGCATGTCTGACGACTGCCACATCAATTTGGTCTGCCATATTGGGATTAGGAGGCTTGAATGTTTCTCCTATGTATTTTCATCGGTCTTGATGATCCGATATTTCAATGGGTCACTTCCCTCTGTCGAGGTTGGTAGCATTTACCTAAGGCTCTGGCCTCGATGTGTGACCATGGTATCTAGCAGGTGCAGAAGTGCAAGGCTCCCATGCTGTATATTGCTCTCGAGGAATTTGATGGTGTTCCTCATACTCCCTTTCATAGGTGTGAAGGGGGCGGGCGGAGTTAGCTCACCCTGTGTGGAGAGCCCTATGCTCTGGGTTTTGTCTTTCAGTTCTAACAATGATGGGAGGCAAAGGAGAGATGCCATAGTCACGTTGTCTCTCCTCATGGGCATTGTGCCTCTCTAGCACTTTGTTGCACGATGGCCACTCATATATAGCCTCTAAATGCGGTCTTTTATTTTCGTTGAGTGCCACATGTAAAGCTTCTTCCTGAAAGGGGCTATGTTGAACGGGCGTGTCCCCCAAGGGGGTATCCCTATAATTCCACCTTGACGTTGAATGATGCAGACTCTCTTGTGGTCCAGACCGCCAAGGCGGTATGGCCAAGTCCTCAGGACTAAAGCAAAGGTGACTTGCGCGTGCTCCTTGTACACTTTCCATAGCTTATGCCCTTGATTGGGCTTGGCTCTAGGTGTACACCATTGTGGTGCTCTTCTACCAGCTAAGCAAATTTTATCTCGTTTATGATTTTTTTGTTACACTAAGCAGAAATGAACACACACATACACAAACGGTGATTATCTCTTTTAAAGATTAATGGTGTGTCCTAAACTAGTTTTAGTGCATTTTGATGATTTTGTTTTGTTTTTGAAAGTTTTGAAGAATGTTTAAATGCATAATGAAGGCTCATATAACTCCCATAATTGGTCTCCCCTTCAATATACCATTTCCCGGATGATATACCAACCTCTCTATATACCCGCCCTTATGAGAGGGAAACTATAGGTACGTGAGAGCAGATGGTACGTGGTACGTAGGCAATACATAAGGGGGATTGTCCTATTAATGACACCTACCATAGAAGACTTATCCTTGCATGTTGGGAATCACCCCAGCGACACTCGATCAGCTTTCGTCAGATTTATGCCTAACAACAGTGACAATCGGGGTAAATGGATTCAAAAATCAAGCCAAGGTGGTGATGAACCCATCGTTGGTCTTGATCAAGGGATGGGGTCTTACGACCAGCTCCTTGGTTTAAAAATGCCACATGATGTGTTTGTGGTTCTTTTTCTTAAAAATGAAAACAAGTAGAAGCAACTACTTTCTTTACGAAGGTAAAATTGACAAAAATAGAAACAAAAAGAGCAAAAAATTACAGGAATAGTTTAGAACCTTTACCTTTATCTGCCTAGACCTACTGTTTCTAATCCTCGAATCTAAAAATTCACAGACATAAATTCGTCCCTCTGTGAGATGAATTACAGAACAGAATCTGTCCCTGTCTGAGACGAATCAGAATTCGTCTTAGGGTTAGACGAATTACAGTAAAGTATTCGCCATAGGCAAAGACAAATTATAGTCAGAATTTGACAAAAGGTACCTGTAAGCACAAATCACAAATTTTCAATCAGTTTTGTCGATCTTCAAAAACTAAGGGATAGAGTCCCACCGTGATCACCACTGAAAGCACGAGATTCCTAAAGATTTGAAAATAAAAACTATTGCGATGCATTCAAAACCCAAAATTAAAGCTTAAGTCCTAAAATGTGAAATACATGAAATGAAAGAGACGCATTGAAATGAGATACAAGAAAGAAGAGAAAGCACAACCCTTTTATTTAACTCTCTTAATCTCGGTTACAAGGATGCCTCCTCCCTTTTCAGGGGCTAGGAGTGTTAAATGAATTTTGGTTACAATCGTGACTTAGTATTCCTCCTTTCGCGTACCCACATTTGAAATGGGTGGGCCAAAGTGTTGTCATTGCTTGCGTTGATGAATCCTTGGTTCTTGCTACTTCTCCTTTTGATCAAAGAAACAACAAAGGCGTTAGTAGCACCTGCTACAAATATGAAACGTTAGTTCTCTAAAATTAATGAAAGATGCATGTAAAATATTAGCTAAATCGATAAATAAAATGACTCCAAATAACCTGCAAATTTGACAGAGACCGAAAAACATTACCAGAGGGCCACTGCCATCGAAATAGTCAGCCAATTCACATTCAACTAAAATTCATCCCTAGGCAGGACGAATTATACTATAATTCGTCCCCGGGTAGGACGAATTCAACTGTGATAAAATGCTGAGGTGATGCTACCCAAATGTCATGTCTTAGGATCTCTAAAATACCTGCAAGCATGGGGGTTAGCTAATTGGGGGAATTTTGGGACGACCCAGATGGTCGGATATTCCCAATTTGGCCTCCATCCATGGGAATTCGACGTCGTTACCTGCAAGTTACTGAGGGCCACAAAATTGACAAAGCATGATAATATTTAATCAAAATATTATGGAATAGAAATCATAAACTACCTAAACCGCATAATATGTAATGGAAGATAAACAAGTGATAACAGAATAGATTAAAATGAATCTAAAAAAAAAGTGCGGGGCGCTCGAGCAGGCCGCCCACCGTTGGGACTTGATTTTGGCACCAATCCACTTGGGATGGGCCCAAAATCTCTTGGAATGGGTTGTCAAAAAATTGGTGGATTAATGTGGTCAAATTTTAGGTTTGGGTCTGGATCCACACTTCCAAAAGCCACCCAATAACCTCTCTTGCGAAAGAGATCAAGGATGTGGAAGAGGTGAATCAAAAAAAGGTGCAATATGGTGTTCAATTTGGCAGCACTTCGTTGCTTGAAAATGCCTCCAACTTTTTCTTATTTTTGGGTGGGAAAGTCTACCATTTTATAGACCCAAGGGGTCTCTTTGGAGGGGCATGTAGGGGTGCCATGTTGTGGCCATGCCTTATCAAGATGGAGGAGACTCCTCCCTGACTTGGGCTTCCATGACTGCCCTTGTGACAGTCCTCCAATGACCAATCTACCCACCTACACGTGCATGAAGTCAGGAGTCATAAGTTGATAGTCTTTGGCTGCCACTTGGCACCATTCTTCTTTTTGCCCGTTAAACCTGGAATTCATCCTGACCAAATATGAATTTAGAATTCATCCCTGGGTGAGACGGATCCCTGTTAGAATTCGTCCCTAGGAGGGATGAATACTGAGCAAAGTGCCTTAATGTGCCAAACTGCCTTTTGACCTTCCAAAATTGCTACAAAAGTGGTTAGGACCATTGTTTAACCTATGAGGGCTGCCCTGGGGGCTGTGTGTGTCAAAGTGATCAGTGTTTGCAGTCACATTATCAGATTGGCGTTGTTTTGGTGTCTACACTTACCTTCTTTACCGTGTCAATGGCATAAATAAGTTCTCCCTTGATATCATATCCATCATTTTTTGAATATTCCTCTATTTGTTTACCTTTGTCCACATATTTATTCTCTATTGGCTTATATTCTCTTATGGTCCTTCAAGTGTATCTTCATATTCATAATCACTAAAAATATAACCATCCCTTGTACAATCATCTTCAATTTGTCCAAATTTACCACATCTAAAAAACTTGAGAATTACTAGAGTCCTTTTCTTAACTTGCTCTTTTTCTTCAATCATAAAAATAACTTCATCTCTATTATTATCTGAAACACTAGCATCACTATCACTTGAGTACTTACTTGCCTAATCCGCATAGTAGCTCCTCTTTTGTGTTTTAAAGAACTTATTTCCTTGTCTACTTTGTCCATCCTTGCTTTTCTTCTAGTGCCTATATCTTTCTGATTCCCTATTCCTGTGATCCTATGTTTATTCACCATTGTTATTCTTAGCTTCTTGAAAATTTGTTGGAAAATGTCTATACTTTCCATAATTAAAACATTTAATAGATCTTGTATCTCTAGATATTCTTGAATCCTTATTCTTTATGCCATAATTTGATTCTTCATCACTGGATGACTTATTGCTTGATTCTAACTTCTTACCCTTTGTCTTCTTGATTACTTTGAATGCTGCTTCCTTCTAGGGAATCAGATATTTTATTCTTATCTCATATATTGTGAGCATACCAAGCAACATATCTCTTTTCAAAGTATCACCATACATTGAAAATTCTATAGAAGAAGCCTTTTCATTGAATATCTTTAGAAGAGTTCTTAAGACTTTATCACAAACATCTGATTCATCAATATTCATTCCAAGTCCTTGCATAGCATTAACAAATTCATCAATTTGAAGTAGGTAAGAACTAATTTTTTCCTCATAATTTATCCTTAATTCTTCAAATTGTCCTTTGAGATTTCACATATTTTCTTTCTTTACACTTTTATCTCCTACATAAATATTTTGTAATTTATCCCACATTTCTTTTGTAGTTTGACAATGCATAACTTTCATAGATTTTGTTCTATGCAAACCTCTCAAAAGTGCATTTATTGCTTTTGAATTGTAATGTTGTAGGAGCTTACCTTCCTTATCTATAGGAGGATTAATCAAGGTATCGTATCCAAATTCAATTGCTTCCCAAATTTCATTGCCAAGTTCCATCAGGTAGATCTTCATTCTCAAAATCCAATATATATAGTCACTTCCATAAAATATTGGTGCTGAATTATCTGAGGAAATATTCTTAGAATCTATTGTGTTCTTTTTAGATTTTACTTCAAGTTGTTAAACTCTTAAGAAGGAACCCACTCTGATACCAATTGAATAACATAAGCTTATACTGAGAGGGGGGGTGAATAGTATAAGACTACTTTCTACTTTTTCTTTCCCAATCAATATTATGTAATGTAAATATAACAATATCAATAGTAGTAATAAAATAAATACATAAATCACCATGCACAATAGAGACACCACAATTTACGTGGTTCACCCAATGTAGGCCACTCCACGGATAAAATATTTCACTAAAATTTTCTCAATCAATATCTTGGGAATTATTTCCCTATTAAAATATTTATGGACCTCTGTCCAATGGATATACCAATCCCCTAAATCAAGTTCATGGATCTCTATACAAAGGGATAACTCCTCCTCTGCTCTAGCTGGTGATATTTTAGAAGACTACTGCCTCCACTACTCTGTCTTGTAGATATCTCTCCACTGAAGACTCTTATCCCAACTCATAATACTTGTCCTCACTAACCTTGCTAATGGATCTATATCAATTGGAGAATATTGTCCTCTTTGCTCTATCACCTCCAAAGCTTTGCTTCAAATCTGCATTAAACACATTCCTTCGATCTAGCATAAATTTGCTCAATCTCTATCTCTGGTCTAGCACAAAGTTATCCTCAATTTTACACCAAACTCTGCTCTTAAATATGCACTAAAAATAGTCCTTAGGTCTATCATAAATCTATCCTCAATATTTTTCCTCAAGCCTTAACTCAAATATTATCTCAACTCTGATGGATATGCCCTAAATCTTATCTCAAGGTTTGAACAAATCAATCAACTCTGCTCTCAAGTCTTCTTAAATACCTATCTCAAATCTGCTCTACAAGTCCTCTCTAGAACTTGCTCAATATTCTCCACAAGTCCTCTTTAGAACTTGCTCAAATATGCTCCACAAGTCCTCTCTAGAACTCGCTCAAATATTCTCTACAAGTCCTCCCTAGAAATCGCTCAAATATTCTCTACAAGTCCTCTCTAGAACTTGTTCAATCTGCTCCACAAGTCCTATCTAGAACTTGCTCAAATCTGCTCTACAAGTCCTCTCTAGAACTTTTCCAAATATGCTTAATAAGTCCTCTCAAGAACTTATCCAAATTTGTATTGTAAGCTTTCACAAAAGCTCACACAAAATCGGTCCACAAGCCTCCTCAAAGAATTACCTCAAATATTCTCAAAAAGTCCACATAGAACTTGTCCAATCTCATAGAAACATAAAGATAATTGTGAGAGACTCAATATGTTCTATACTAATCACAATGCTCAATTAATTTCAATCACTCTCTTGGAAACATAAGGAGAATTGTTAGATATTCAATACACTTCAAATTCAACTCAATGTTCAATCAATTTCTCAAGTGAATTCAAAATATAGAATGGTTTGTTTTATGGAACTTGAACAATCATTTCACACATCCACTTGAATAGGCTCAACCAACTCTACTTAACCAATCACTCAATAAACCAATCCTTGCTTACAAACCCTAGTCCAAGTATATCAACTCAAAATATTTCCAATAATGTTCAACAACAAATCTTACATAACAATGGTACTCATGTTCTTTTCAATCCCTGGATCAAGTTCTTCACTCAATAACTCACTTCAACAACAATGCTTATAAAACAACTCTCACATAGCAATGATACTCAAACTCTAGTTCAAGTTTTTCACACAACCAATGGCTTCAACAACAATGATTATCAAACAAGGTTTTAACATTTCTTTATTCTAGAAACCCTTGAAGCATTAACTCAACACACTCAATAGGAAATTCTAATCAAGTCCTTTTCACTCCAAACTTATTTTCTAGAAAACCAATCAATCAACTCAACTATGGAAGAATGTGGTCATACCTTTTCCTTGATGATGAAGTGCTCTCATAAATTTGCCACAACCACAAAAAGTTCTATGCCAAGCTCAAAGAGGTTAGAAGATAAATATTTCTCACAAAGTAATGTAAAAACTCAATTACACCTTATCACTCCTTTCAAAACAACCATCGACTTACATAAAATATTTTCCAAATAACACCTTATAATCTCCCAATTAAAAATAAATTCAACATCCACCAAAATTAACTCAAAACCTCTTTAAATAAAATTTTAATGGCAAGAAGAACTTTGGCAAAAATCAAATCCACTCCAATTTCATAAATCAATTATCAATCAAATAACCTTTCATAAACCCTTATAACTCCAAATAACATAAATCAATTATCAATCAAACAATCTTCCATAAACCCTTATAACTCCAAATAATATAAATAAATTATCAATCAAATAATCTTCCATAAACACTTATAACTCCAAATAGCACTTTATAGAAAACCTTAGGCAAACAATATTTTAATTAAAAATACCTTTACCACTAGTGGGATTCGAACCCACAATCTCTGCCTCCACGAGCGCTCTAGTTGCAGGCTTGACCACCGCATGTGCTAGACACACATTTGAGAGCTTAGGAGCACTTCGTGCTCTTTCTCCTAATATGGAAATAAAAATGAGCGTATCCCAAAAATTTCCCCTTGATTCTCAAGACAAACATGCCAACTCCATGCAAATTGATCGTGGATACTTTCACTCCCAAAGCTCTTACGAAACATGCACTAGAAATGGACCACCATGTCCTATAGAAGTGAGGCCTTCTCCTCCATTTTCATATTTTTACCTGGCGTTAAAAACAAAATGAGTTCGTCTTCTTCCTCAACAATCACACGAATTATTTTTCTCTTTTGTCACATAAAATAATCGAATATGGGTAAGTTATAATGTCCTTTGGCATGGTATTTATACATGATTTTGCCTTTTTCCATAGACATCAGCACTCCTCTAAGATGAAATTGACGCTCCTTTAAGATGACGTTGGCTCTCTTTTTTAAAACCTTTTATAATTTATAAATTTTTTAAATTCTAAAAGAATTTAAATTTTATAAATTATATTTATAAACCTTTGACTTATAAAAATTAAAGCCTTCCTTGGGATGAAAATTAAACCTTAATATTGTACTCCACTGACTTGATGAATATTATTATGCCACCACGTTTTTAATAAAAACCTTAATTATGCCATCACAATATTTAAGGAAACCTTTATATCCTTATAATTATTTTAATAAAACCTTTTAATTTTCACCATGGTTTTAATACAAACCCTTGTAAAACAATATTTTAACAACTTTTCTTCAACTCTTTGCATTGTTCCTAGTGGCAGTAATGGTTTACTCCATGGTATTAATGATAGCTTCATGTGTTAACTTTGGCATCAATGATAACTTCTCACCTTGACATCAATGAAAACTAAATGAGATCAAAATGTCCAACATGAACCTCATATGATTTCCTGGAACTAGGTCTTGATCAACTGAAGGTGAACTATCCTTTTGCACTTATTGGAGAACCTAAAACTAATGTTGCCCACTGAAATTACCACTGACTGGTACTGAAAGCTTGACATCAATTACCACTCACTCTTGACATTAATGGCAACTCATCTACTCAAATTTTCCAACAATATCCCCCTTTGTCATTAATGGTAGCCCAAATTATTTTTACCAAAACTTGACTTTTTCCCATTCTACTTCCCCTAGGAAGTTGCTCCCCCTTATTCAATTCTCTCCTTAAATCAAATCTCTCTACCTTACTCAAATATCTCCCCCTTTTACATCAATGGCAAAGGGTCACCTTTGGGGCTCGAGGCTAAGAATGAGTCTCTTAGCTTAACCCCTCCACCACCTCCTCTTGAGGTGGTTAATTCTGGGATGGAAGTATTTCTACTCCTAGTGAGCATTGTTATTTACCTTTGTCCTCTTTTCTTCTCATCTGATCCTTCTAATTTCTTTGTATATTTCTATTCATGTCCATGTTCCTATTACTATTCATGTCCATATTCCTGTTTCTTCTCATGTCCATATTCCTATTCCTATTCCTATTCATGTTCCTATTTCTATTCATGCTTGATTCTGTAATTTCTGATCTACACCACTTTGTTGTATGTCCATAATTATTACACTTATAACACTTCATGTTATTATTCCTTGGAGGTGCAAATATCTTAGAATTTCTCTTGATCAAGCTATATTTTTTCCTGTCATGAACCCTACAATTTATTGCCTTATGATCAAACTGATTACATGAGTAGAAATACCCATGGAAAAGTTGCCTGCTTATGAAGTTCCCATATTCCTGTCTTTCATGTGTCCTACATCGTGAAGCCATGTGCCCAAATCTATGACATGAGAAACATCGTCCATTGAAATTTCCTTTCCTTGATCTCATTGGTCTCTTAGTCTCTTTTTCCCTATGTTGATTCATGTTCCATCTATTTCTTCTTTGTGCATTGTTCCTTTCCTTGTTGAAATTTTTATTGTCCAAATCATCCTCATAAGTGTCACTTTATCTTACACTATCTTCTTCTGAAGTTACTTCTTCTTCAGAACTTGAGGTTGACTCTTCTTATTGTTTTTTTTGTGCCTATTCAAAACCAAGACCTATTTTATTTGTTGATATTCTTTGAACCTTGATCATCTTATCTATAATATTTGAACTCTTTCCAAACTTGTATAGCTTATCCTTGGAATTTTCTAAATCTTCCCTTAGTAGAGCTACTTCTTGTTCTAACATTTCACATTATAAGACCTTTACTTCTAGATTATCCTTGAACTTCTTTGTCTTAATCATTGACTTTTCTAGATCCTCTATAAGCTTTCCTATCTCTTCATCACATTCTTGAAACTAAATATGAAGTTGGGAATTTTGCTTTCTTACCTTCTTTAAAGTTTTAATAGCATAACTAAGCTCTCCCTAAAGATCAACTCCTCCTTTTTCTGATTCTTCTTCTATTTGTTTACCTTTGTCAGCATCTTCATTCTTTTATGACTTGTCTTCTATAGGACCACCTTCTTATTATTCTAGTGCCATTAGAATATTCTCTTCTAGTCTTTCAAATGCATCCTCATATTCATCATCACTAAAACTAAAACTATTCCTTGTACAACTATCTTCAAGATGTCCAAAATTTCCACATCTAAAACAGTTGATAATTATTGGTGACCTTTTCTTAACTTCTTATTTTTCTTCAATCAGAAATAAGACTTCATCTTTATCATTGTTTGAAAAAACTATCATCACTATTACTTGAGTACTTACTTGCCTTGTCTACATAGTAGCTCTTATTTTATATTTGAAATAACTTCTTCCCTTGCCTGCTTTGCCCATCCTTACCTTTCTTTCGGTACCTATATTTTTTTGATTCCCTGTTCCTATGATCTTGTTTTTCTTCATCGTTGTTATTTTTAGCTTCTTGACAATCAATTGCATAGTGACCATACTTTCCATAATTGAAATATCTAATAGATTTTGCATCTATAAATATTATTGAATCCTTATTACTTCTGCCATAATTAGCTCCATCATCGGATGACTCATTGATTGAATCTAAATTTTTACCCTTTGTCTTCTTAGTAGCTTTGAATGTTGCTTCCTTCTGGGAATTAGGTTCCTCTTTTGTTCTTAACTCAAATGTTGTAAGAATACCAAGTAACGTATATCTTGTCAAAGAATAACCATATTTTGATTCTTCTTTAGCAGAAATATTTTCACTAAATATTTTTGGAAGATAACTTAAGAGCTTATAACAAACATTTGATTCTTCAACATTAAGTGCAAGTCCTTGCATGACATTAACAACCTCATATTTTGAAAGTAGATAAGTACTAATGTTTTCCTCATCCTTCATTCTTAATTCTTCAAAATTCCCTTTGACATTTTGTATCTTTGCATTATTCACACTTTTATCTCCTTCATATATGCTTTGCAATTTATCCCAAATTCCTTTTACATCTTTACAATGCATAAATTTTATTGATTATGTTCTATGCAAACATCTTAGAATTGTATTCATTTCTTTTGAATTGTAATGTTATAGAAGCTTACATTCCTTATCTATAGGTGGATCAACTGGTGGTTTGTATCCATTTTCAACTGCTTCCTAAATTTCATTACCAAGTGTCGTAAGGTGAATCTTCATTCTTATACTCCAAAATATATAATCACTTTCATCAAATATTTGTGTTGAATTATTTGAGGACACATTCTTAGAATCCATTATTTTATTGAAATATTTTCCTTCAAGGTGTTAAACTCTTTCAAAGGAACCCGAACCTACTCTGATACCAATTTAAGAACATAAGCATATACTGAGAGGGGGTGAACAATATAATACCACTTTTTACTTTTCTTTACCAATCAATATTATGCAATGTAAAGATAGTAATATCAATAGTAGCAATCAAAACAATGCATAAATCACCACACACATTAGAGACACCAATTTTACATGGTTCACCCAATGTCGGCTACTCCATGGAGAAAATATTTCACTAAAATTTTCTCAATCAATCTCTTGGGAATCCTTTCCCTATTAAAATGTTTATGGACCTATTTACAAAGGAGACACCAATACCCTAATCAGGTTTGTGGATCTCTATTCAAAAGAGAACCCCTTTATCCTCTTTCTCTAGCTCGTGATATTATAGAACTATTTTCTGCATTGCTCTGGCTAATGGACCTCTATCCACTGAAGACACCTATCCTCACTGCCCTGGCTAATGGATCTATATCCATTGGAGACTATCATCCTCTATACTCTATCACCTTCAAATATTGATCTCAAATATACACTAAACATAGTCCTTACATCTAGCACAAATCTGCTCAATATCTATCTCTAGTCTGGAATAAACCTGTCCTCAAATCTACACCAAACATTGTCCTTTGATATGTACTAAACATAGTCCTTTGGTCTAGCACAAATCTATCCTTAATATTTGTCCTTTGATCTACACTAAACACAGTCCTTCGGTCTAGCATAAATTTGTCCTCAATCTCTATCCTCAAGCCTTAACACAAATCTTGTCTCAATCTCAAATCAACTCTGCTAGATATGACCCAAACCTTAATTCAAGGTTTTAATAAATCAATCAATCAACTCTACTCACAACTCTTCTCAAATACTTATATCAAATATGCCTTGTAAGCTTCCACAAAATATCACACTAATCTACCAAAAATTCTTCTCTAGAACTTGCCTAATCTGATCTCAAGTCTTCACTAAGACTTACCTCAAATCTGCTCAATAAGTCCTCACTAAAAATTGTCCAAATATACTCAATAATTCTTGACTAGAACTTATCCAAACTCATAAAAATATAAAGAGAATTGTTAGAGACTCAATATGCTTCACACTCATCACAATTCTCAATTACTTTCAATCACTCTTTTAGAAACATATAAAGAATTGTTATAGACTCAATATGCTTCACACTCACAAAATCTCAATCACTTTCAATCTCTCTTTTGTCACTAAAACATATAGAGAATTGTTAGAGACTCAATATGTTTCACACTCATCAACATCAACCTCTTTATTAAATCAATTCACAATATAGAACAATTTGTTTCATAGAACTTGAACTATCACATGAACACATCCACTTGACTAGGCTCAACCAATTCTACTCAACCAATCACTCAATGAAATAATCCTTGCTCACAAACCCTAGTCTCAATTCATGAACATTCACTCAAATGTTTCCAACAATGCTCATCAAAAAATCTCACATAACAATGATACTCATGTTCTTTGCAAACCCTAGTTCAAGTTCACTCAACTTAATCACCTCAACAATAATTCCTATTAAAAAATGTTTTATTAACAACTCTTTATTCCATAAAACCTTGAAGATTTAATTCAAAATATACTCAACAATGCTTACCATAACAATCCTTTTCACTCCAACTTTACATTCACAACATTCAACAATAACTCACTAGGAAGATGTGACCATAGAGTTTTTTTGATTTAGAAGTGCCTTTAGAAAACTTGTCTCAATCATAATTTTCCTCTTTGCAAATTTCTATGGTTAGATGACAAAATATCACACTAACTCTCTTTAAAAATATTTCTCAAACACAAAAATAATCAATCCCAAATATACCTTATTACTCCTTGAAATTAGAAATCATCAAATCACACATAAAATAATCACTCAAATTTATCCTTATAATCTCCAAATTAATACATCAATCTTTCAAAAATAACCCTTTAGAAATAATAATTGCCTACCCTTTTATCTCCTTGAAAACACTTACTAACCAATATTAATTTAGGCAAAAATTAAATCTTATAAACCATAAAAAAATATTTTTCAACCTTAGGCACATAATTTTTTTTTTTCCTTCAACCTTAGCACATTTCAAATTAAGTGACAAAGCCATAAATCATTAGCGCATATCTTTGTCTCAACCACTAAAAGGGCCTCGATGGGTTTCAAACCCGAAACCTCTTTGCCAAGTGCCTTACCAAGGTGCTAGCCCACCACGTGGGCTAGGCGCTCCCATGAGGAGGGGAAGGCACTTGCCCCTCTTTATCTCCTCATTGGCACCACTTCCAAAAATGATGACCTTCCTTCCTTGCAAAACATGAACCCCATGGGATTCGAACCTTGGGAAGGCGCTTGCCCCCATTTTCCCATTGAGTTCTACCAGGCATTTTTGGATATCCTTCATGCTGATTTATTAGAGGTGGTGGAAGAATCTAGGAAATCCAAAGGAATTTTTAAGGTTATAAATAAAACTTATATTACTCTTGTTTCAAAATCTCAAGAGGTTGATCACATCTCAACTTTTAGACCTATTGCTTTATGTAATGTTATCCTCAAAATTATTGCTAAGATCATGGCAGAAAGGTTGAAGCCTCTGTTGCATAAGATTATTTTCCATAAGCAAGGGGTTTATGTGGAAGGGCATCAAATAGTGGATGAGATTGTTATTTATCAGGAAGCCATCCATTCCATGGATATGTAAAAATATCCTTCCATGTTCATTCGGTTAGACTTATCCAAATATTATGACAGAGTGGATTGGCACTTACTTATCAAAGTTTTAAGGAAATTTGGTTTCTCTAAGGATTGGATGGATTAGATTATGGGATGTATCTCTTTAGTTTCCTAATTAGTCCTTCTCAATGGAAGACCTTCTTAGTCATTCCCAGCTTCTAGAGGTATTAGGCAAGGTGACCATATTTCCCCTTATTTATTCATCATTCTTGCTGAATGCTTGGGTAGGACTATAACCAAAAATAGGGAAATAAAATCCTTGGGGGAGTTACCATTACCCATGGAGCTAGATCTATCTCTCATATTCAATTTGTTGATGACTCTACTCTTTTCGGTAAAGCTACAGTTAAGGAAGGTTCTAATATTAAGTATATCATTAGTTGTTTTTCTAAGGCAACTGGGCAGTTTATCAATGAAGACAAATCTAAAGTTATTTTATTTCACTGATCTATCATATAAGAATCCATAATCTTGGATAAATTAAGATATAATAAGTCCTCCCTTTCAATCACTTATTTAGGTATTCCAAAAAATATTCAAAGGTAGAAAAAAAATATTCGAATTGGTTGTTGGACAAAGTCAAGAAAAAAATTGGAAAGTGGACCAACAGGTGGCTTTCTTCTTGGGGTAGAATCACCTTGGTAAAATCATTCGTTCAAGATATTTCTATTTATGTTTCTTTTGGGTTGAATATCCCAAAGGTTTTTCTTTGGGAACTAGATCAAATCAGTCATTGATTCATCTAGAGTGGTACTAAGGAAAAAAGAAAATAGACCTTGGTGAAATGGGAAACTTTATGTCTTCCTAAGAATGAAGGGGGGTTAGGATTCTGATATTCTATTAATAAAAACAAATCTTTAGCTGCTAAATTATATTGGATGATGTTGCATAACCCCAATGCTCTTTGGGCCAATAATCTCCACGCTAAATATGCTGAGAACAAAAGTCCTAAAGACCTTGTTCGCTATCATCTTCCTACCAAAGGTTCTTCAATTTTTGCAGTTCTTAAGACTGGTGAGGATTTGAAAAAAAATATTTTGGACCATTCATAATGGTCAGTAGGTAAATTTTTGGACAGATCCTTGGTATGGTCACAAGCCTTTGATAACTCAGTTTCCTGATTGGAGGCCTTGGATGGAGGAGCTTCACCGAGCTAACTGGATAAAGGTGGCTAATTACTGTCGGTACCATACTGGTAATTCAAATGTTGGTATATATTGGATCCCTATTGAGGATTGACCTATTCAAATTCTAGAAAGGCAAAGACAAGATATCCAAGGTATCCTTCATATGATATCTCTCTCTTGGTCCCATGAAAAAGATTATTTTGGATGGAACAACACTACTAAGGGTGAGTATTTAGTTGCTCAAGGTTATTTTACCTTATGCCATAATAATCCAAACCAATATTCGACATATTTTCTCGGTTGTGGGCTCAAAAGCTCCGGACTAAGGTGAGGTTATTTATTTAGCTTTTATTGCATCGTAGGGTGCTTACTCGGTGAGCAAATTATAAAGCATGGTTTTCATGGCCCTTTTAGATGTGAAATTTATGGAGAGAATATAGAAACTCTTAGCCATATTTTTATTGAGTGTACTTTAGCCTCTAAGATATGGAGGAGAATGACCACTTTACTTGGCTTACAGTGGTCAAATTTTTTAACGTTTGAACAAATTTGGAGGGATTTCCCTAAACAAGAGGGTGTTGATCATTTTATTAGGTAGTTAGTTTGGATGGGTTCTACCATTCTTCTTTGGAATATCTAGAATGAAAGGATCAGTCAAAATTTTAATCAAGATAGGAAGGATATTCACTATATTAGGGAAAATACCATAGCCAACTTAGTTGAATCAGTCCATCATATCCTTAATCAGCCCCAAAACTTCCACCAAAGATGGGATCAAGTGATGCAAATATTGAATATTAAATCTTCTAAGGGCAACCAGCTTAAAGGGAATGCAAGTATTTGTAATATGGATAGGACTAGAAATTGGTTCTACCATTCTTCTTTGGAATATCTAGAATGAAAGGATCATTCAAAATTTTAATCAAGATAGGAAGGATATTCACTATATTTGGCAAAATACCATAGCCAACTTAGTTGAATCAGTCCATCATCTCCTTAATCACCCCCAAAACTTCCACCAAATATGGGATCAAGTGATGCAAAGATTGAATATTAAATCTTCTAAGGGCAACCAACTTAAAGGGAATGTAAGTATTTGTAATATGGATAGGACTAGAAATTGGCAACCTCCTCCTAAGGATTTTAGTAAAGTTAATACTGATGGAGCCTCTAGAGGGAACCCTGGAAAAGCTAGTGTGGGAGGAATTGGTAGAATTTTAGATGGCTCCCTGGTTTTTAATTTTGTTGTGAATTTGGATATTCTTTCCAATAACCTTGTTGAGGGGTATGGTATCCTCAGAGGCCTTCAATAGGATACTAAGGTTGGTTGGGAAAAGGTGTTAGTTGAGTATGAATCTCAACTCATGATTAATATTTTGAAGAATCCTTCTAAGAATCATAAGGTTGATTGAAGAATAAAAAGAATTATTGAGAAGATTCAATTAATCCAGATGGGATTTTTGAAAGTTGATTACAATCATGTGGTCATAAATCAAAACAAGAGTGTTGATGCTTTAGCTAATTGGGATTTGGAAAAATGTGATCTTACTTGGTATGGCCACCCTCTTAGATGGTGGGCTTCACAAATAAGGGAAGCTCTTCTTTCTATCGTTTCTTTGGATGGCTCCAGTTTTGAAGGTTCCTAGTTTCTTCTTCTTATTTTTTTTTTGTTTCTCATTGGTTAGGTTAGGGTATTTTAGTTCCCTAGCTCAAACTATTTTTTCTTTTGTTCCCTCTATTGATTCTTGCCTTAAAAGTCTTTTGGTCTAGAAAGGTCATTGTTATGTTCAATTTTTTTTTTTACTTTTTTTTTTGTTTAATTTTTTGTGGTGTGTATGCTTTTTTTATTTTGTTTTGTTTTTTTGTTCTTTGTGTTGTTTTTTTTTGTTCTTATGTTTTTGTTGTTTTGTGTTTTTTGTTATTGTTCTTGTGTTTTTTTTGTTCTTGTTCTTGTGTTTATGTATTTTTGTGTTAATTCATATTTTTGTGTGCGAGTGTTTTCTATGTTTTTTTTTTTACTATCTATTGTTGGTTGTTTTTTTATTTTTATTTGTTAATTTTTCATGTTTATGTTGGTTATGTCTTTATAGTGTTCTTTTGTTTTTGTCATGTTTGTGTTTTGTTATTTTGTTCTTGTGTTTTTATTTGTGGATCATGTTGTGGTTTTTTATCTTATTGTGTGTATGCTTGGTTGTGCTTTTTCTTTTTGACACGCTTAAGGAGGATGTTTTTTATTTTATTTTATTATTATTATTATTATTTTTTTATTTTTATTTTTAAATCTTATTGTGTGTTTGTTTGCTCCTTGAGTATGTCAAAGGTGGTAGGCCAAGATCATGCCCTAGGATATTTTTACGGATTGTATACTCCTGCCTCCTTGGCTCTTACCCGAAAGTGGCATCCCTTTTGGGATATTTTCCACAAATAAAAAAAAAGTCATCCTTCGTTCAAAATAATAAAGTGTGCAATTGTTGTTGTGAGAATTCGTGCGAGGAAGAAGACAAAAAACCTTGTCTTAAGTGCCAGCAAAAGGGTTAAGTTTATTGTGTGCTAAAACGTAATATCCACCAAGGCAGCATGGCCTAGTGGCAAGTGGACGAAGTGCTAAGGCATTTGTGGGCAGAGTGATTTGTGTTTGATTTGCGATAGCAGTATTTTGTTTATGTGTTTTGAAGCATCAAGGAAGAGGCACGTGAGTTTTTGTTTTGGCACGTGCGGAGAGGAATATAGAGCACATTGGGCTCTTGCTCTCCAAATGAGCACCTAGTTTGTGAGGCGATTGGAGCCACGACTAGGGCACTGGTAGAGGCAACGTCGTGAGTTCAAGTCCCACCAAGGCAAAGGTAATAAAATTTTAATGTGTTGTGATGCCTAAGGTTTTGACATAAGGTCCTAGGGAGTTAAAATGGTTAGTTAAAAATGTTTTTAATTAATCATGATTTTTGGTTAATTGGAGTAATAAGGAGTTGGCTTTATTTTTTAATAAAGTATTTTTGACATATTGGTTATTGAAGATTTATAGTGTTGAGAGGACTTATTGACATTGAGTTATTTTGAAAAGGAGATTGTATTGAAATTATTTTTGGTATTCAGTATTATTTTGATTGGGAGATTATAAGGTGTATTTAGTTAATGATTTTTGTATATGTTGATGGATGCTTTATTTAAAATGAAGTGATACGGTGTATGTGTGCTTTGATATTTACATTGTATCTTTGAGATATATTATCATATTCTAACTTCTTTTGAACTTGGTAAAGAAGCATTTGTGGTTGTGGCAGATTTTAGAGGTTCCTTCATCATCAAGAAAAAGGTATGAGCACATTCTTCCATAGTTAAGTTGATTGGTTGGTTTTATGGAAAATAAGTTTAGAGTGAAAAGGACTTGATTAGGATTTCCTTATTGAGTGTGTTGAGTTAATGCTTCAAGGTTTTATATAACAAAGAGTTGTTGTTAAAACCTTGTCTTATAAGCATTGTTGTTGAAACCATTGGTTGTGTGAAGAACTTGATCTAGGGTTTGAAAATAACATGAGTATCATTGTTATGTGAGATTGTCTTATAAGCATTGTTGTTGAAACCATTGGTTGTGTAAAGAACTTGATCTAGGGTTTGAAAATAACATGAGTATCATTGTTATGTGAGATTATCTTATAAGCATTGTTGTTGAAACCATTGGTTGTGTAAAGAATTTGAACTAGGGTTTGAAAAGAACATGAGTATCATTGTTAAATAGGAGTGGTTGATAAGCATTGTTGGAAACATTTTGTGTAAAGGATTGTATGCTTGGACTAGGGTTTGTAAGCAAGGATTGTTTCATTGAGTGATTGATTGAGTAGAGTTAGTTGACCCTAGTCAAGTGGATGTGTGAAGTGATTGTTCAAGTTACATAAAAAAACTATTCTATATTATGAATTTATTTGAGAAAGTAATTGAGTATTGAGTTGAAGAATATTGAGTCTTTAAAAATTCTCTATATGTTTCTAAAAGAGTGATTGAAAGTGATTGAGCATTGTGATGAGTATAGAGCATATTGAGTCTCTAACAATTCTCTTTATGTTTATATGAGATTGGAAAAGTTCTAGTGTGGACTTGTTGAGAAAATTTAAGGCAAGTATTTGAGAAGACTTGTGGATAGATTTGGGTAAGCTTTTAGTGGAAGCTTACAATACATATTGAGAGTATATTTGGATAAGTTCTTGAGAGAACTTATTGAGCATATTTGGACAAGTTATAGTGAGGACTTGTAGAGCATATTGGAGAAGTTCTAGAGAGGACTTGAGGATAGATTAGTGTGAGCTTTTGTGGAAGCTTGCAGGGTAGATTTGAGATAAGTCTTTGTGAAGGCTTGTGAGCAGATTTGATTGATTGGTTTGTTCAAACCTTGAGTTATGATTTGGGATAGATCCAGCTAAGTTGATATGATATTGAGTCAAGATTTGAGTTAAGGCTTGAGGATAGATATTAAGGGCATATTTGTGCTAGATCGAAGGACTATGTTTAGTGCAGATTTGAGAATAGATTTGAGGATAGATTTATACTAGATCAAATATAGAGATTGAGGACAAATTTGTGCTAGATCGAAGGACTGTATTTAGTGTAGATTTGATATAGAGCTTTGGAGGTGATAGAGTTGAGTACAGAGATCTCCAGACAGATCAAGGAATACATATGTCTTTTGTGGATAGATTTTCATTTTCTAAGGGCAGTGAAGGTAAAGGTCTTCTAGAGGATTACAACCAGAGCAAATATTAGGATATTGGTGTCTCCTATGGATAGATATCCATGAAATTGATCTAGGGGATTGGTATGTCCTTTGGAAAGAGGTATGTAAACATTGTAATAGGTAAAGGATTCCCAAGAGATCGATTGAAAATTTTTTAGTGAAATATTTTCTTTGTGGAGTAGCTCACATTGGGTGAACCACATAAATTGTGGTGTCTCTATTGTATGTGGTGATTTTTCAGTTGCTTTGATTACTAATATTGATATTTCTATCTATACATTGCATAATATTTATTGGGAAATAAAAGTAAAAAGTGTTCTTATAATGTTCACCCCCCTATCAATATAAGCTTGTGTTCTTCAATTGGTATCAGAGCGGGTTCCTTTAGAAGAGTTTAAAAACTTGAAGGAAAATCTTACAAGAACACAATGGATTCTAAAAATGGATCATCAGATAATACAATACCGGTATTTGATGGAAGTGATTATATATTGGAGTTTTATAATGAATATTTATATGAAGGCACTTGATAATGAAATTTGGGAATCAATTGAAAATGGATACGATCCCTTAGTTGATCCACCTATATACAGGGAAGTTAAGCTTCTACAACATTACAATTCAAAAGAAATGAATACAATTTTGAGAGGTTTGCATAGAACGGAGTACATAAAAGTTATGCATTGTCAAAATGCAAATGAAATGTGGAATAAGTTGCAAAATATAAATGAAGGAGATAAAGGTTTAAATAAAGTAAAGATATGAAATCTCAAAGGATATTTTGAAGAGTTAATAATGGAGGATGAGAAAAAAATTAGTACTTATATACTTTGAATTGATCAGGTTGTTAATGCTATGTAATGACTTGGACTTAATACGGATGAATCATATGTTTGTGATAAGATCTTAAGGTCTCTTCCAACAAGGTTTAGTGAAAATAATTCAGCTATAGAAGAATCAAATGATTGTGATTCTTTGATAAGAGATATATTTCTTGGTATTCTTACAGCTTTTGATATGAGAACAAAATAACCTAATACCCAGAATGAAGAAGTCTTCAAAGCATTTAAGAAGACAAAGGGTAAGAAGTCAAAATCAAGCAATGAGTCATCCAGTGATGAAGAAGATAATTATGGCCGAAGAAATAATGATTCAAAAATATATAGAGATATAGAATCCATTAAATGTTTCCATTGTGGAAAGTATAGTCACTATGAAACTGATTGTCAAGAAGCAAAGAATAACAATCATGAATAAAAATAGGATTACAAAAATAAGGAATCAGAAATATAGTAGCATCAAAATAAAAGCAAGGATGGACAAAGCAAAAAAAGAAAGAAGTTCTTTCAAAGGAAAAAGAGGAGCTACTATGCAGATAAGGCAAGTAAGTACTCAGGTGAAAGTGATGCTAGGTTTTCAGATAATTATAGAGATAAAGTCCTATTTATGATTGAAGAAAAAAAAGTCTAGAAAAGGGCACCAATAATTCTCAAGTATTTTAGATGTGGTAACTTTGGATATCTTGAAGATAGTTCTACAAGGAATGGTTATAGTTTTAGTGATGATGATGAATATAAAGATACACTTGAAGGACTAGATGAAAATATTCTAAGGGATCTAGAGGAAGAAGAAAGTGATCCTATAGAAGACAAGTCAAAATAAAAGAAATATGTGGACAAAGGCAAAAAAATAGAGGATAAATTATATAAATAAGGATATGATCTCAAGGGAGAACTTATTTATGCTCTTGAAATAGTAAATAAGGTAAGAAAATAAAACTCTAAATTAGAATCTCAGTTTCAAGAATGTGATGAAGAGAGAAGAATTCTTATAGAGGATATAGATAAATCAAAGGCTAAGACAAAGAAGTTCAAGGATAAGCTAGAAGTAAAAGTATTAGAATGTGAAAATCTAGAATACGAAGTAGCTTCATCAATATTGGAAGTTAAAAACTCCAAATTCAAGCTACAAGGGTTCAAAAATAGCTCAAAGAACTTAGATAAATTCATCAAGATACAAAATCCTACATCAAGCAATATAGGTCTTGGATTTGAACAAGTACAAAATAAATTGGAAGGAAAGCCAATTTAAATTTTTGAAGGAGAAGACACTTCAGAAGAAGACACTTTATAAGAAGAAAATTTATAATAAGATAATGGAAGAGAAAATGAGACATTTGAGGATGAGTTGGACAACAAAAAGTTCAACAAGGATAGGAACAATGCACCAAGAAGAAACATATGGAAAAAAAGTCAAAATAGGTCAAGAGAGACTAATAGACAAATGAGGTAAAGACAAGGAAACTTCAATTAAAGATGTTTTTCATGTCATAGGTTTAGGCACATGGCTTCACATTGCAGGACACATAAAACACAGGAATATGGGAACAAACAACTTTTCCATGGGTATTGCTACTCATGTAATCAATCTGGTCACAAGTCAATGAACTATAGGGTTCAAGACAAAAGAGGATATAGATTTACTAGGAGAAATCCTAAGATATTTTCACCTCCAAGAAATAATAACATTAAGTGTTATAAGTGAAATAATGATGGACACACAACAAATTAGTGTAGAGCAGACATTCTAGAATCAATTTTGAACAAAAGTAGAAAAATGAAAAGAAATATGGATATGAACAGGAATAGGAAAAGGAACATGGATATGAACAAGAATAGGAATAGGAACATGAATAATAAAATGGACATGGACAGGGACATGGACATGAAAATGAACAGTCAAAGGAATCAAAAGGATTAGATAAGAAGAAAAGAAGACAAAGGTAAAGACCATTGCTTTCGAGGAGTAGAAATACTCCCAACCCATAACTAACCACCTCAAGAGGATGTGGGGGAGGGGCTAATATAAGAGACTCATTCTTAGCCCTGAGCCCCAAAGGTGACCCTTTGCCATTTATGTCAAAGGGGGAGAGATTTGAGTGAGGGGAGAGATTTGGTAATTGATTAAAGAAGAGAGATTTGAAAAGAGCATTAACCCAGGGGAAGCAATGTACCAAGGGGAGAAGAACAAATAAAATGTTAAGTTTTTTTTAAAAAAAAATTGGGTTGCCATCAATGACAAAGGGGGATATTGTTGGACATTTTGAGTCAAAGTCGTCATTGATGTCAAGGAATGAATTTGCCATTGATATCATGGAATAAGCTACTGTTGATGTCAAAAGGTCAAGAAGAAAAATGCAAAGGTTAAAGGTAAAATAACTTCATAATATTTTTCATATTATGTGGAAGCATATGTTAAGAGGGTTTTCATTAAAACCATGGTTGAGCAAAAATAGAAGGTTTTTCATTAAAAACCCAAGGAATTCCAAGGCGGTTTTAATATTTACTTTATAAAATATTTAAATTCAAATTTATTTTAAATTTTGTAAATAAATATTATTTATACAAAGTGGTAAAATAAAAAAGGTCTTTGATAAAGCCAAAAGGATTTAAAAGTTAATTTATAAAATTTAAATTCTAAAGAATTTAAATAATTTATAAATTAATTATTCAAATTTTAAAGGCACCGACATTAAAAATTAAACGAGGAAATTAGTATATATACTATATGCCATAGTGACATTTAAGTCATCCTTCATTTGAAATAATAAAGCGTGCAATTTTTGTTGTGAGAATTTATGCGAGGAAGAAGATAAAAGAACTTGTCTTAAGCGCTAGCGAAAGGGTTAAGTTTATCATGTGCTAAAACGTAATATCCACCGAGGCAGCGTAGCCTAGTGGCAAGTGGACAAAGTGTTAAGGCATTTGTGGGTGGTGTAATCTATGTTTGATTTGTGGAGGCAACATTTTGTTTATGTGTTTTGAAGCATTGAGGAAGCAGTGCATGAGTTTTTATTTTGTCATGTGCGAAGAGAAATATAGACTACGTTGGGCTCTTGCTCTCCAAATGAGAACCTAGCTTGTGCGAAGGTTGGAGTCATATCTAGGGTGCTGGTAGAGGCAATGTCGTGAGTTTGAGTCCCACCAAGGCAAAAGTAATATAATTTTATATATTTGTTGTCATGCCTAAGGTTTTGATATAAGGTCCTAGGGTGTTAAAAGGGTTAGTTAAAAAGGTTTTTAACTAATCATTATTTTTAGTTAATTGGGGGAATAAGGAGTTGAATTTATTTTTGAATAAATTATTTTTGACATATTGGTTATTGAAGATTTATAGTGTTCATAGGACTTATTGCCATTGAGTTATTTTGAAAAGGAGATTGTATTGAAATTATTCTTGGTATTGAGTATTATTTTGATTGGGAGATTATAAGATGTATTTGCTTAATCATTTTTGTATAATTTGATGGATGATTTATTTAAGATGGAGTGATAAGGTGTATGTGTGATTTGATATTTGCATTGTATCTTTGAGATAGCTTATCATATTCTAACTCATTTTGAGCTTGGCAAAGAAGTATTTATGGTTGTGGACGATTTTAGAGGTTCCTTCATCATCAAGAAAAAGGTAAGAGCACATTCTTCCATAGTTGAGTTGATTGGTTGGTTTTCTAGAAAATAAGTTTGGAGTGAAAAGGACTTGATTATGATTTCCTTATTGAGTGTGTTGAGTTAATGCTTCAAGGTTTTCTAGAATAAATATTTGTTGTTAAAACCTTGTCTTATAAGCATTGTTGTTGAAACCATTGGTTGTGTGAAGAACTTGATCTAGGGTTTGAAAAGAACATGAGTATCATTGTTATATGATATTGTCTTATAATAATTATTGTTGAAACCATTGGTTGTGTAAAGAACTTGATATAGGGTTTGAAAATAACATGAGTATCATTGTTATGTGATATTGTCTTATAAGCATTGTTGTTGAAACCATTGGTTGTGTAAAGAACTTGAACTAGGGTTTGAAAAGAACATGAGTATCATTGTTATGTGAGAGTGGTTGATAAGCATTGTTGGAAATATTTTGTGTAAAGGATCATATGCTTGGACTAGGGTTTGTAAGCAAGGATTGTTTCATTGAGTTATTGGTTGAGTATAGTTAGTTGAGCCTAGTCAATTAGATGAGTGAAGTGATTGTTCAAGTTCCATAAAACAGACTATTCTATATTATGAATTGATTTGAGAAAGTGATTGAGTATTGAGTTGAAGCATATTGAGTCTCTAACAATTCTCTATATGTTTCTAAAAGAGTGATTGAAAGTGATTGAGCATTGTGATGAGTATAGAGCATATTGAGTCTCTAAAAATTCTCTTTATGTTTCTATGAGATTGGACAAGTTGTAGTGTGGACTTGTTGAGAAGATTTAAGGCAAGTATTTGAGAAGACTTATGGATAGATTTTGGTAAGCCTTTAGTGGAATCTTACAATACAGATTGATAGTAGATTTGAAAAAGTTCTTGAGAGAACTTATTGAGTAGATTTGTAAAATCTATTGATAGGACATATTGGTGTAAGATTTTGTGGAAGCTTGCAAGGAAGATTTGAGATAAGTCTTTGTGAAGGATTTTGAGCGAAGTTGATTGATTTATTTGTTCAAACCTTGAGTTAGGGTTTGGGATAGATCCAACTGAGTTGATTTGAGATTGAGTCAAGCTTTGAGTTAAGTCTTGAGGATAGATATTGGGGATAAATTTATGGTAGACCGAAGGGCTATGTTTAGTGCAAATTCAAGAACATATTTTGGTGCATATTTGAGGATATATTTGTACCAGATCGAAGATATAGATTGAGGATAGATTTGTGCTAGACATAAGGACTATGTTTAGTGCAAATTTGAGATAGATCTTTGGAGGTGACATAGTTGAGGATAGAGATCTCCATAAAAATCAAGAAAGATAGGTGTCTTCTATGGATAGAGTTCCATTTGCTAATGGCAATGGAGGTATAGGTATTCTAGAGGATCACCATCCAGAGCAGAGATTAGGAGATTGGTGTCTCCTGTAGATAGAGATCCACAAACATGATTTAGGGTATTGGCATCTCCTTTGGAAAGAGGTCCATAAACATTGTAATAGGGAAAGGATTTCCAAGATATTGATTGAGAAAATTTTAGTGAAATATTTTCTTCGTGGAGTAGCCCACATTGGGTGAACAACGTAAATTGTGGTGTCTCTATTGTGTGTGGTGATTTGTGCATTGCTTTGATTACTGCTATTGATATTGTTATCTATACATTGCATAATATTGATTGGGAAATAAAAGTAAAAGTGGTCTTATACTGTTCACCCCCCATCTCAGTATAAGTTTGTGTTCTTCATTAACTCCTTTCATCGTTGCCAATTGTGCTACATGGTGCTTGTGCAAGGTGAGAGGAGCCTAGATCCTATTTTTTTGTTCCTCTGCCTCAAAGACTTTTCAACGTAAAAATGTTGCATCCTTTCTACGCTCATTTTCAAACTTAGGGGCATTCAAATTAATTGCATGAGAGACTAAGGCAAAGGTTTTGCCTTCATATATACATAGTGCCTTGATGTTATAACACGTCGGTGCTTCAAATCAAATTTTAAATTCAATTTATAAACTTTGCTTTATAACCCTTTTTAGGGTTTATTAAATTAATAAAAAATAAATTATAATTAAATTAATATTAACTTATAATTCATTTAAGTAACATGAAAGTTAATCAATTTAATTAATAAATTAATTTATTATAAAATTATATTAATTAATTAATATATAATTTAAATTTCCTTTTTAATATTATTTTCCTAGGACTCTTCTTTTCCTTTGGACCTCATTTGGTTTCCTGGAACCAGTTCTTGATCAATTGAAGGTAAACTATCCTTTTGCACTTATTGGAGAACCTGAAACTGATGCTACCCACTGAAACTGCCACTAACTGGTGTTGAAAGCTTGACATCAATGACAACTCACTCTTGACATCAATGACAACTCATCTACTCAAAATTTCTAGCAATTATCCCTCCCTTCCCACCTTCCCCAAATGTGCTACACAAGATTGGGGTTAGAAGCCTTCACCCATGGTGTAAATATTGAAAGTGGTATCTAGACACTCGATAAAGAGTTAAAATACCTACAAAGGATATTTATGGATCTCACATCATCTTACCATGGTTCCATTGCTTAATGACTGATGAAAAATCCAATCAACTAGTAAAGAATCACAAAATTTCTTCCACACTATCTGGGATAAATTTTTGGAGCCTAAACTAGATCACTTTGTTTGGTGTCTCCTTTCCTAGAGGTTGCTTGTAAGAGAATACCTAGTCTACTTAGGAATGAATAACCCCAATTGTGCATTTTGTCTTCATAGTAAATCCATCAAACACTTGTTCTAATTTTGTTATAGAGCCCAAGCAACCTACAGTTGGATTCATGATTTTTTAAAAAAATTAGACCTGGGCCATTCTCATGGCACATGATCCTTTTTAGGGATAAGACCAACATGCTAGAAATAATTGAACAAGTATGACATATTTAAAGAGAGAAAATATTTTTTGATAAATTTTGTTACCACCTTTTCTAAATACTAATATTCTACTAATTTTAAAGTTTATTCAAAAGCTCTAATCTACTCCAATGTTTTACTTTAGATTCAAATGCAAGCTAACAAGGTTTTCATTTATGTTTAATAATTTTTTACTCTTCTATATCATAATGGAATGCGTCTTAAAATGTGGCTTGTATCCCTCCTTCTCCACCACAAATGATAAATCCCTCATCCTAATAGAGAGCTTAGGGTTTAAATAAGTCTTGGATATGGAATATAGTTTATCATAGTCGTAAAACCCAATAACACTAAAATAGACATGTTTTTAGCTCTCCATATTGTTCCCCCTCAATTCTAGGACTAAGGTTCTTTTTTAGGGTTGGAAATCCGACTCAACATTCTATTTCAGATAGTTTAAGTCACTCCTAGGTAGCCTAAGCAAGGTGATGGCTCTAGCTGGTATCTCACATCAAAAAAACCTGAACAACATATTGGATAGGGTAATCCAATGGATAAAGATCCCTCTCCTTCTGCTAGAGCTAATCCCATGGCAACTTGATTGTTAGTAGGTTATTGCTTTTGTTTTTAATGCACTATTAGTTATTTTGTAGTTATCCTAGAACTAGAAGGTTATAGAATATCTCTATCACATAGGTTTTATGGGGTGTGCTTCCATACCATCCATTTTTTTAAGAATAGCGTACTCATATTATTTGTTTTAATAATATCAAGTCACTTTCAACTAAAAAAGGAAGAATAAAATCATGCAAATAGTTAGGCTTGAAAACCTCTAAAATCTATATTGTTCATGATAGAGAAAAGTATATAACATATAGTCAACTCAAAATATCAACATTAAACTTTTGAATATTACACAATGTTCTTTATTCAATACAACTCTTTGGAATTGACTACATCCAATTGAATCCTCAACTAAATACTTCATTTAGTTCTACTCAGAATAGGTGCCTCACACCCAATACAAAGACATCTTACATGCCATTAATACAATGACTTTTCTATATTTGGTTTCCATGTTTTTATTTTTATCTTCCTTTTCTATTTATTTTATTTTATTTCTAGCACTCAACCATTTATAATTTTGGGAATCTATTGGCATTTTTTCCACACTAAAATAAATTTCAAAATTTTGTTTAAATGTTTTTTAAGTTTTATTTCGAGCATTTTTGGGCGAAAAAATCATTTCGGGCTTTGCCTTGGTGAAGACTCATTTCAGGCCCATGCCTTAGAGAAATCCCATTTTTCCCCATGCCTTGGGGAGTTTCGTGAAACCATATTTTGGGCGACAGTTCAGTTTCAGTGGTAGAATTAATTTCAAAGCTTCCGCAGTTGATTTCACCCATTTTCTAGTGAAATCACATATTTCACCCATTTTCTAGCAAAATCACTTATTTCGGTCATTTTTGGGTGAAATCATAATTTCAGGTGAATTCTCATTTTGGCAGTGACATTCCATTTTGTCCCATACCTTGGCACATTTTTGGGTGAACTCTCATTTTGGGTGAACTTCGTTTTGGCCTTGGTGTATTTTTGAAGCATTCATTCCAGGTGAAATTCATTCTCGATGGAAAAATTCATTTTGCTCAAAGGTCGAGCAAAAATCCCTTTTCACGTTTCTCCATGGCAAAACCATTTTGTAAAGGCTAGATGAAAAGTGCCTTTTCATGCGCTACATGGATGAAAGTGCCATTTTTGGCGCTAAATTGATGAGAACATTTTTCATGTGTTTCTTGGTGAAAATGCTCCTTCTGTGTTATATTTGAGTGAAAACTCTTTTACGTGGTACCTGGTGAAAGCCTATTTTGTGCCCTAACTTGGCTACATTTCATTTCAAGGGCATGCCTTGGCGAAAGCCCTTTTTGGGCTTCACCTTGGTGAAATAAATTTACACCATTTTCTCCAAGCGAAAATCATGGTCAAAGGTGCTCTAAGTAAAGATCAAATTGGAGGGAATTTCAAGGCTAGCAAATATAATTTTTGGGGAAAAATGTTAAAGTTTCCATAATTACTACTAATAAATATCAGACTCAATAGATAACTATAAGATTACCTAAATTAAATATAGTTCACTCTTGACTTTGGTGTGATCATACTATTTGCAAGGCACCACCATGGAGATGAATTTTGCTGATTATTTCAACTAGGTCCTGATATACCATTTCCCAAAATTTCTCGTTGCTTCCCAAGTGCCAGTAGATTGGTTCATTGTAGCTATCAAGGAGAAAATTGCAGATATACCATTTCCCAAAATTTCTCGTTGCTTTTATTAGGTCAATATATAATTTTCCATCATTTTTATTTAATGAGCATTTAATTTTGTAGGTGAAATCCTCTATAAATACTAGATAGCTTGATGTAAAAATGGGGGACATTCTACTAAAAAACTCTGAGATTTTAAATTTCTACCTCAATTGAAATAATTTTGACTCTGGTTCCTAGATCAGTTGTGTATGTGATTGCTTTATGCCTATCATTTCTATTATATTCATGCCTTTGTTAGATAGATTTAATTATGTATTTGAATTTAATTTTTGATGAAGTGAATGTTGAAATTTTAATTGGAAGTCATATTTATGATTTATGATTGGTTCCTATGTTGTTCTTTCTGTTAAATATTGGTTAGAACTTGACTTGGTTATTTAGCTATTAGTTCATCCCCACTCTATTTTTTTGGATTACAACCATATTTTCCATCTCTTTTAGTTAATTTCTCTCCTTAAACTTTATATCGGTTTTTATATTAGTAAGGGAACCAACCCTCTATGGAGATTTATCTAAAGGACATTTCTTTCCTTCAACCTTTCAATGTTGGCTAAGTCTAGGATGCACATACATTTTATCCTTGGGCATATTCTTGACCAACAATTTTTGGTATGCTCGGTGGGACATAAAGTTCCATCGTAACCAGTATTAAGATTTCATGTTCATATTTTACTATTTGATTAGAACATCTTACGATTTAGTTTTACCCAGAAGCCTCCAAATGTGAACTTGGAAAAATATTTACTTCATAATCACAAGATCGAAGGCCAAAAATTTAGAAAATATTCTTGAGTTCTTTGAGCTTGACACCCAAGTCTTAGGAGAGCATCCTAGATTAGTCACTATGACTATCCCATCAATTATAATATCTTCATAGGTAGCTAGTGTATTTTTTATTCCTTCAAGTCCCTCTAGAATTACCGCTAGCTTTCCTCCTTGAGCAAACTCTTCAGTTCAAATGGCTCGAAACCCTCCATGATAGTTTTCAACATTGAATCTACAAGCTCAAAACTTGATCCCACCAACAACATTAAAAGCTTTGCCTAGTTATGATGGTATGAGAAAACAACTTATGAGCATGTTCAAGACATGGCTTCTTTGGCAACTATTCCTAGAATCATAAACGAATATATCACGGTCATATTGCTAGTGATCTCTATCAGAGGAAAGTTTTTTTATTGATACCAGTCTTTGCCACCTGCCATTATTGCCACATGGGACCAGTTGGCTGAGTTAATGATAAAATACTCCAATGAACAAACAGATACTTTTTTCGGTTACATCAATTTATAAATATTCAGAGGTATACATAGGAGGAAATCATTGAATTAAATGTTAGGTTCACTCAAACTTGGCAGAGAGTCCTTGAAGATCTTTGATCGACTCCCAAAAAAGCTACATTTTATTATCTCTAAGCCTTCAATACCGATATTAGCATGGCCATGAATCAGTACAACATTGATACATTTTTGGCCTTGTACTCTCAAGCACAAAAGGTTGAAGCTGATTTAATTACTATTAGTAAGCTCCCATAAAAAATGATGATGTTGATATTTCCTAGCCTTCCATAGAATTTATATTCCAATGCATCTTCTTAGTCTTTACCAATATCCCCCATGTATCTGGTCCCTTCATGGAATCTTAGTTCATATCAAACCATACTAGTTTCTATCCAGTAACTTCCTGCCCCTTCCATTCCAAAACTACCCTCTCTAGTTACATTTCCATAATTGTCATCTCTACCAATACCACTACCATTACCAACTCCTCCAAAACCCTAAAATCTTGATACTCAAGTGAAGTTGTTGCAAGAGATGCAATCAATGAATACAGTAATGAGAGAGATGAAAAATGAGATCATAGCGATTAAGAAAAGGTAAGCTGAGAGGGATTTCTATCCTAGGATATTTCAACCTCCACAAATCACCAGAGAGCAAGCGGCTTTGACGAGGAAGATACCTGAAAGGAATCCAACCGTGTTGACAAATGAAGAAGTTGACCCATTAGATAAAATGTATTGGTTTTCTATTTGCAATGACCTGTATGGAAAAGAAACTTGCATGATTCATATGAAATATGCAAAAAAATTTGTAGAAAACTCTTTTGGTGGTTAGATCAATATTATTAGATAAGTTGATCATAATTTTATGGTCCCTTCCATCGAACAAATTGTAGTTCTCACAAGAGCTAGAAAAAAACCGATTACAGTTGACCCAGTTGAGATGGAGCCACTGAAGGTACCTCCTGAGCTGAAGGTGCAAAATAAAAAGAGACAAGCCCTAGTGAAGGGACCTAGCTCAGTGTCTAATTTGGAAGAACTCTTGCCTACAAAATCAAAAGAAAGAATCTCTCAAGCAAAGGTGTCAACTTCACAAATGCAAGCTGAGATGAAGGAACAAGTAAAAGAACACCTTAAATACCCATATTGACAAAACATTAGAGGGTGGAAGCCACAAAATAATTTTAGACCAAGTACGAGACTGCTAATGAAGGAAAGGAGTCCAATTCATCCACGTACAACATTGTTGAAGAACTAAACAAAATTCCTACCAAGTTTAGTCTTTATAATACATTGCAATTGCCTGGATAGGTTGATTTGTTGTAAGAATATTTAAAGTTTGCTAAAGATAAAAAGAAAAATCCTACTTAGACTATTTTAGATCATATGTTTACAACTTTGGCTACTAGAAATAATAGACCATCACCATTTTATTTATCTCTCAGGATGGAGGGTTGGAGTATGCATAACTGCTTGATTGAATTTGGTGCTACAACAACTATCATTTCGAAGGTGATTTATGAAGTAATGGGTATGGAATATACAAGAAGTAATCCAGGTGTCTTGTAGTTGGGAAGTACTCCTATAAAAATAGTAGGTGTCATCAAAGATATCCCCATTGTCTGTATGCATCAAATCCACCTCCCAGAAGAAGAAGTGATTAAGAGGATTTGTCTAGTTTTGATAGTTTTGGAAAATTGTACAAGCATGATTAAAAAATACAAGGATGAGGGAAAATGTAAAAACTAGATGGTAGAATGTACGAAGTGTAATGAAATGCAATGTAATGCAAATTAAATGTAATTTGAGTTGTAAATTGCGAATGAATTTGATAAACCATGTAATTAGACTTAGTAAAAGGGTGTAATTATGAATTCCATTAGATATGGGTAGTTGTGAATAATAAATTACATCAAGAACCACTTGGAATGGCCTGGGAAATTTTATATAAGACCCCATTTCAATTTTGTGAGTTTGGATATAGTATGGTCTGATTAGTCTGACTATTGAATGCATATCTATGACTATTGTGTGGAATTGTTGGTTATTGTGTATCTTTTAGTGATTTTACTACACCATTGAATATTAATGATGAATATTTACATTGCATAGTATTTTCTCATGTATTGCACTATTTTATAATGATGGATTAATGTTTTGTTGTATCTAGTTGTTGCATGTTACTTATTGATGTTTATGGTTGATGTTAATGCATTGTTGTGAAGGATGGTATTGAACCAGCATTGGTGTGAGCATTAGGAATTATATTTGAGATATATTGTATCAAAAATGATGTCTTGAAAACCATTGTACAATTTTTGGATATTGCCATTATGAAAATTTCTCTCAAACCCTAAAGATAGCACTTGCATGTTGGTAATAATGGAGCAATTGCCATTCCCAAACACCTCAAAACTTGTTTGAAAGAGATTGGTACAATAGAGTATCTAAATTGGCATCTTGTTGAAATTTTATTTTGTACAAATCATACACCAAATGTGCTACAAATCATACAAGAAAACTTTATCCGATTTGGTAGTTTAGGTGATTGAAGGAAACTTACCCGATTTGGCAATATTGGTAAATTTTGTAAAACTGAATATGAAGGATTGAATAAGTGTAAAAGTGTACAATAACTGATACTGTATGATTTGGTATTGTACAATGGTACGATTTGAGTCCGTACAAGTTGTTTTGCGGTTGAATACTGATTGTTGTGAAGATTGTATGATTGCACAATTTGGGTAATTGAAAAAGGGTAGTAATTTGATCATTATAAGCCTTCATAATCACCTCCCCACTAGGAATACTACACCCCTATGTTACATTTGTCACCATTACCTTATCAAACTTGGAATTTTTGTTAAAACGGGTCAAATTGACAAAGTAAGAATATTATAAATTTGGAGGTGAATGACAGACACATGTGTGCAAAAACGTAGGATATGAGAAGCATGAGAGAAAATTCTAGTTATAAGGAGCATGAGGGTTTATAAAAGAGAGAATGCAATTAATTTAGACCATAGTACACATGAAATAGAAATAGAGCAATCTTGGACATATAAATAAGGAGATTTTGAGACACTATTGATAGGGATAGAAGAAGAGGTACCAAAACCACCTAAAATAGAGGATAATAAGTATGTAGCAATATCTTTATCATCTTCCATATTCAAATATTCAAACCTTTTCTTGTGGTTTTGCAGTTTTGCCATTTTGATATTTTTATCTCCTTCATATGTTTGCTTCAATTTTTACCATATATATTTTACTAATTTGCAGTGCATAACATTCACAAATTATGCTTTATGTAATCCACTTAAGATTACATTCATAGACTTGGCATTATTCACATGTAATAGCTTATCATATTTATCAATGGGAGAAGTAGTTGTAGATGTGAACCCATCCTCAATTGATTACCATATCTCATATCCTTGTGCTATTAAGTAAGTCTTCATTCTTATACTCCATAAGGCATAATTTTTCCCATCGAACAATGAATAATTATTTGATGAATATCCACTCTAATATGTCATCTATGTTCCTATAATATCTTTCTTCAAGTTGTTATACTTTTTCAAAGAAACCTGCTATGATACCAATTGAAGAACACAAGCTTATACTGAGAGGGGGGTGAACAATATAATATAAACTTTTACTTTTATTTCAAATGATAACATCAATAATATTAATGTAGTAAAATAGACAATGCACAAATCATCACACACATGAGAGACAAAAATTTAGTGTGGTTCACCCAATGTAGGTTACATCCATAGCGAAAATATTTCTTCTAAATTTTCTCAAAAAAATTCTTGGGAATCAATTCCCTATTATTATATTAATGGATATCTATCCAAAGGATATCTCAATCCCTAATACTTTGGTTTATGGATCTCTCTCCATAAGATAACTCTATCCCCAATACAAGAGAGAGTTCTCCTATGGAGAGAGATTCATGAACCAGAGTATCGGGAATTGAGTTATCTTATGGAGAGAGATCCATAAACTAGATTCACAAACTAGTTTTTCATGGATCTCTCTCCATAAGAGAACTCTCTCCATTCCACTCTAGTTTGTGAATTTCTCTCCATAGGAGAAATCTATCCTCTCTAATTTGGTTTATGGATCTCTCTCCATGGAAGAACTCTATCCCCTCTACTTTGTGTTGTAATCACAATGACACTGAGAGGGGGGGTGAATCAGTGTGTTCTTTAAAATTTCTAAAACATATGGTTTTAAATCCAGCAGCAGTTTAAAGCAGATAAAAGAGATACTAAATGCATCAAGAAAGCATCACACATAACACAACAATTTAACGAGGTTCACCAATGTGGCTACTCCTCAAAAATTACTGCTTGGACTACCATCCAAATCCAGTCAATGCAAAGCTACAACTTTACATAATCCTTTACCAGCACCAACTGGAAGGAGCACCAACCCCTTAACTTTATCTGCTTCAACAGAATGGAGCACCAACTCCTATTTTACTAGCACCTACTAGAAAGAGGCACCGAACCCTTGTGCCAAGCTACAACTTGGAAGACAATAATAAAGATTACAGAATAAAACTTTCACCTCATTTCTCACAGTTTGCTATTTTTCTACATTCTGCTGCTTCTACGCAACACGATTCGCACTATCCGACCACTTCTCTGAACTTCTTTGCACTCTCTACTACAATCAGAATATCGATCACTTCTACAGTTTGCACATTATTACTTCAGACTTGAAACACACCCTCTGCACATCGCGCTCTTAATTCTCGAAGATTCAATATGCACTCTTCACTTCGTCACTAAAAAAATATTGCTTCGGCCTTAGCTCAAATCGAAACGACTCACTCTCTGCGCACTGCAAATTTTGCATACACACCTTATCTTCGTACAAGTCACCTTCCATCTTCAATTAGCCCTCCTTTTATAGAATAAATCTTCAAGAACAATTCTTAAATCATAGTCGGCTGTAACCCTAGGACGTCGGCTGCAAACCCTAATGATGTCGACTTCAAACCCTAGAATTTTTTGGCTGCTTAAACCTAGTGATTTTCAGATGTAAACCCTAAAAATGTCCATTGTAAAAGCCTAGAAAATGTCGACTTCAAAACCCTAAAAACATCCACTGTAAAACCCTTGACAATGTCGGCTTCAAAACCCTAAAAACGTCCGCTGTAAAACCCTAGAAAATGTCGACTTCAAAACCCTAAAAATTGTCGGCCTCGATTCAACTTGTCGGCCTCAAATGCTACTGCCACCTCTGTCACCTTTCTGTTGCTGTTGCCACGAAATACTAACATGTCGCGATATCGCGACACTTTTTGTAGCCATACACCTTCATGCCCTTGCTGTCACGAAATCGTGACCATTTTGGCCTTTGAAATCTTTACCACCGTTCATGTCATGAAATCGTGACACTTCGAAATTTTGCTGACGTCATCCTTAATGTTGTCACAAAATAGCGACACTTCCGGCTTCCTGAGGCTTCTCTTGCAACTTGTCACGAAATCGTGACACTTTCAGCTTTTGCTGACGTCATCCTCATCTTTGTCACGAAATCACGACGCTTCCGGCTTCCAGCTTCCAGCGGCTTTTCTTTCACCCTATCACGAAATCATGACACTTTTAGTTTTGCTGATGTCATCCTCAGCTTTGTCGTGAAATCGTGACGCTTCCAGCTTCCAGCGGCTTTTCTTTCACCCTGTCGTGAAATCGCGACACTTTCAATTTTGCTGACATCATCCTCAGCTTTGTCACAAAATCGTGACGCTTTCGACCTCTGTACAATTCTTGCTTCATGCGGTAGCGAAATCGCTACACCTTTGTGCCTTGTGCTTTCGATTTGCTTCAACTTTGAGTTCTGATCTTTTGACTGGTAGCGAAATTGCTACACCTTCACGTTGTGCATTTTTGGACTTGTAGCGAAATCACTACACCTTCTTGTTTGTGCTTTTTCATCTTGTAGCGAAATTGCTACACCTTTGTTTTGTGCAATTTGACACATAGCGAACTCGCTACACCTTTGAGTTGTGCTTTTTCAACTTGTAGCAAAGTCGCTACACCTATGTTTTGAGCACTTTTGACTCGTAGCGAAATCGCTACATCTTTTTCTCTTAAAACTTTCTCCCAGCTTCGGCCAGCGAAAATTCAACATGTAGGGAAATCGCTATAGTTACTTGACTTAGCTTCTTGGCCTCTGACATGTCATGAAATCATGACAGTTTGCCTTGCGCCTTCTCTCTCTTCCAACTTGTCATGAAATCGTGACATTTTCAACTGTGCCTTCTCTCTCCTCCGACTTGTCACGAAATTGCGACATTTTCGATTGCACCTTCTCTCTCCTCAGACTTGTCACGAAATCTTGACATTTTCAACTGCACCTTCTCTCTCCTCCGACTTGTCGTGAAATCATGACATTTTTGAATGTTCCTTCTCTCTCCTCTGACTTGTCACGAAATCGTGACAGAAAACATGTCGCGATATCACGACAGTTTTCTAACTTGTCTTTTTCTTTGAATTTTTGAAACTGGGTCATCTCTGTTTTCCAGGAAACTTTTGTCCTCTGCATCTGAATGACTCCTACATTGTCTGTCCACTGCATCATTGGATCTAACTGCTTGTGTTGACAACAATGACAAACTTCTTGCAACACCTTGCTCAACAATCTCCCCCTTTGGAATTATTGGCAACACCTGTGTACATTCCTGTAACTCTTCTCCCCCTTTGTCAATAATACCAAAGGGCTGCTGCAAACTCCATATGAGTCCATCCTCACACTTCTCAGGCACAATTTGTTGCATCTGGCACAAATTATGATCATGAGCAAAAGAATAGTCAAATACTCAAATGCTCCCCATGAGAAAGTGATCCCTGTAGCTAGTCACTTCTTAGGAAGTGTGACTACTCCTAATTTGCTTTGAAGGTACTCAAATACTTCCTTGGGCAAAGGTTTTGTAAAAATATCTGCTACTTGTTCTGTAGTTGGGACATAGTCCAATTTAACTTCTCCTTCTGCAACTTTCTCTTTCAAAAAATGATACCTTATAGCAATGTGCTTTGTCCGTGAGTGCATTACTGGATTCTTAGAGATGTTAATTGCACTGGTGTTATCACACTTTACTGATATTGGTTCACTAAAATTAATACCTAGATATTTCAAGGTTTGTTTCATCCACAAGACTTGTGTGCAACATGTTGCTACTGCAATATATTCTGCCTCAGCTGTAGATAAAGAAACTGACTCTTGCTTCTTACTATGCCATGCAACCAATCTATCCCCCAAATATAATGCTCCTCCACTGGTACTCTTTCTTTCATCAACACTATTTGCCTTTTGGATACCACAACCCATACTCCATGGTGCCTTTGAGATACCAAAAAATCCTTTTAACTGCTGTTACATGAGTCTCTTTGGGACTAGCCTGAAATCTAGCTACCATGCAAACTGCTTGCAGAATATCAGGTCTGGTTGCTATTAAATATAGTAAGCTTCCTATCATTGATCTATACATGGTTTGATCTATAGGTGGAGATTTGTCTTCTTTACTCAACTTGCAGCCTATTTTCATGGGAGTGCTGACTGGCTTATAGTCCTCCATAGTGAACCTTTTTAGCATTTATTTCACATATTTGATTTGGGAAATGAATATGCCTTTCTCATTTTGATTAACTTGTAGCCCAAGAAAGTAAGACAGTTCACCAATCATAGACATTTCAAATTCATTCTGCATCTTATTTGCTAGGTCTTTACAAGATTCATCTTTGTTGCTTGCCAAATATGATATCATCTACATAGAAAACTAAAACAATGAGATGCCCACCTTCTATTTTTACATACAGATTACTGTCCACTAAACCTTTCTTGAATCCCTGTTGAGAGAGATAGTTATCTAGCCTAGCATACCAAGCCCGTGGTGCTTGCTTTAATCCATACAGTGCTTTATTTAATTTGTAGACAAGGTTAGGATCCTCACTAATTTGAAATCCATCCGGTTGTTCAATATAGACCTCTTCTTCGAGTTTCCCATTTAAAAAGGCAGATTTTACATCCATATGATACACCTTGAAGTTTTTGTGAACTGCTAAGGCCAAAAACATTCTAATTGCTTCTAATTTGGCCACTGGAGCAAAAGTCTCTTCAAAATCAATGCCTTCGACCTGTGCATATCCTTTACAAACCAGTCTTGTTTTGTTCCTAATGACCTGTCCATCTTCATTTAATTTGTTTTGAAATATCCATTTGGTGCCGATTACATTCTTGTTTGCAGGTCTAGGAACTAATTCCCAAGTTCTGTTCTTTTCAATATGATCTAACTCTTCATTTATTGCCTTCATCCAGCTATCATCTTTTCTTGCTTCATCTATGTTTTTGGTCTCAATGCTGGATAAGAGAGAGTAATTACTTATTACTTTCTTTCTTGTTTGAATGCCAGCTATGGGATCTCCAATTATTTGGTCTCTAGGATGATTTTTCTACCAGCTGCCCATTTTGAATTTTCTATTTTCTTGCATCTCTGAGTCATCTGATGAGTTATCTGCATCAATCGTAGATGTATTTTTTGTTCCCTGCACTTCATCTCCTTCAATGACTTCTTCGTAGATTGGGTAGTTTTATTCAAAGTTAACTGTTTGTTTTCTCCCTTCATCGAATTTAACATCTGCACTGTCCACAATTTTCTTGAGTCTCTTGTTTTTAGCATTTGTAAGCTTTGCTATTTGGAGAATAGCCAACAAAAACACCTTCATCTGCTCTATATTCAAACTTCCCAAGGTTGTCATCAGTTTTTCTGATGTAGCACTTACAGCCAAATACTTTGAGATGTTTTGTTGTTGCTTTTCTACCAAACCACAACTCATAAGGTGTTTTGCATTCATGAGTTCTTAACATGTATCTATTTTGAATGTATACTGCTGTGTGAACTGCTTCTTTCCAGAATCTATCTGCTATTTTGTTTTTTTCCAGCATGGTGCGTGCCATTTCCTATATAGTTATGTTCTTTCTCTCTACTACACCATTCTGCTGAGGAGTTCTAGCTGCTGAATATTGTCTCCTGATACCATATTTTTCATAGTATTCTGTAAATTCATTCGAAATGAATTCTCCTCCTCTGTCTGATCGCAAGCATTTAATCCTTTTTCATGTTTCATTCTCAACTAGCTATTTTAAGGTTCTGAACATTTCAAAAGCTTTTGTTTTATCTTTTAGGAAGAATATCCATGTCATTCTGGAATAATCATCGATACACAGCATAAAGTATTTGTCGTCGTTTATGCTTTGAGTTCTCATGGGTCGACACAGGTCAGTATGAATAAGTTCTAAAGGCCTGCTAGTGTGGTACTCTTTTGTTTTGAATGACACTCTGGTTTGCTTTCCCTTCTGACATGAAGCACAAACACTTTTTGAAGGTTTATTAATAGTTGGAATATCTCTCACTGCTTGTTTAGAGCTGATTTTCATCAAATTATCAAAACTTATGTGTCCAAGCCTCTTATGCCATAACCAGTTCTCTTCTTCTTGTCCAATAAAAAACGTACCTTCTGAAGTTTCTAAGAGTGTGTACAAATTACCAGATGTCCTTGAACCAGTTGCTATCAATTTCCCACTGTTTATTTTTTTGACTTCACAACCCTGCTTCTTGAAGACTACTTCATGACCTTTATCACAGATTTGACTAACACTTAACGAGTTATGTTTCAAACCATCCACAAATAAAACTTCTTCTGACTTGATTTTCCCTTCACTAATTTTGACAGACCCTTTTCCTATAATTTTGGCTCCATCATTATTTCCAAACTTCATAGAGCCACCCTCATATTTTTGTAGTTTTTCAAATTTTTGTTTATCACCTGTCATATGACTTGAGCACCCACTATCAAGGATCCACGATACACATTTATTCTGAGCTCTAAAAGCTGTCTGCACTATTAAAGATTCTTGTTCTTTCCTGAGCTGTTCTTTTTGTTTCCATTCTGTTTTAACTGTGGTGTTGGGTTCTAGCTTGGATTTCCCCTTTTCAAAATCTTGCACATATCCTTCAGAAGAAATTCTATTTTGTTTTTCCCTATATGGTTGAATTCTTCTTTTTTGAGATTGATTTGAAACAAAAATACTACGACAATTTCTAGCAATATGCCCAAAGTTGTGACAATTAAAGCATTCTACTGCATAACTCATTAGAGGAGCAAAAACATTTCTACTAGTGAAACTTCTAGGACCTATATTGTACTTGCAGTCCACAATTTTATGCCCATAACCATTACATTTAAAACAAAAACCATAGAAATAATGATTGAACCTGAAAGATGGTTTTTGCCAAGTTGTTACAGGAGCCTTGGATCTTCTTTTCTTTTGATGTGTGACCTTGGTAAAACCATCATTGTCAGTTCCTATTTCAGGACTGACATTACTGCTTTCTTTTGCCCGATTTGTTTTTCTTTCAATAGCCTGTTTCTTGTCTTTACTCTTTTCACATTCAACATTGCTTGCCTTTGGTCCATTTGATGATTCTTCTTCAGTAAAGCCCAGACCAAATTTGATACCTGTGGGTCTTTGATCGCTTAGGATTTTGTCCAGCTTCATCGAAATTTCATCACATTTTAAATGACAGCTAATTTTTCGATCCAACTCTTGTATCTGTATTCGAAGACTGACATTTTCTTCTTCCAATTTGCAACAGTAATCTATCTTCATGGTTACCTGTACTTCAAGATCTTTAGACATTTTCTTGTACTATTCTGTCTGTGTTTTTAGAATGGCTATAATGTCATTTGCATCCTCAAGCTTCCTTAACAATTTTTTATTCTTTCTTTTCTCAGATTTCCATTCCATAAGAGCAGAAACTAGCTCACCTTCTAAATCAACTTCAGCCTCACCTATTTTAATAGATACTTCAAAGTTCATTCCTTCTCTCTTTTCTGTGTTTTCTGCCTCTTCTGATTCTTCTACTTCAAACGCCATAAAGAGAGCCTCACCTATTCCTTCTTCAGAGTCTTCACTAGAACTGTCCTCTGAAGATTCTGCATTTCGGGAGATAAAGCTTTTCTTTTTGAAATTGCCTTTTCCGAAGTTTGTTTTCTTCCTCCATTCACTTATTTCTTGATGCTGAGTTTCTTCACCTTTGTTCTTGTCATTGAGAGGACATTTGATAGCAAAGTGTCCAATGCCTCCACAATTGAAACATTTAAAAGGTAGCTTTCCTTTGTATTTTTCTTTTCCGTTTCTCAGCTTTCTGATAAAATTTGCTTCCATTTCATCTGAAGCATCCTCTTCTTCAGACTCTTGTTTTGTGCTTTTGCATTTTAGGGCTTTGAAAGTTGCTTCTCTATCTATGGGATTAGACCTTCCTATTCTCATTTCAAAAGTAGTCAAAGAACCATGCATCTCATCCATACTAAAACTATTTAGATCTTTGGCTTCTTCTATGGCAGAGACTTTAGAATCAAATCTAGGAGGGAGCGATCTTAATACCTTTTTCACGATAGCAACATCGGTTAATTCTTCTTCGAGACCTTTTATTGAATTGGTGATCCCATTGACTCTTTGCATGAAGGTCTCTATGTTCTCATCATTGTCCATATTTAAAGATTCGTATTGATCTCGATGTGCTTGAAGCTTGGCCTCCTTGATCCTATCATCTCCTTCATGGATGTTCTCTAGTTTATCCCATATATCTTTTGCTGATTCACAATTTATGACCTTGACTAGCTCACTGTCCACTAGTCCACACATGATGGCATTTTTTGCTTTTGAATCATATTCAAATGCATTTTTACCAGTAGTGTCTGTTGGAGCGGTGTCAGGAGCTTTGTAACCATTAACTTCTGCACCCCAGATGTCAAAACCCAAAGCACTGAGAAATCTATCCCCTCTACTCTAGTTCATGGATATATCCCCATAGGAGAACTATATCCCCTCTACTCTGGTTCGTGGATTTCTATCCACAGGAGAACTCTATCCCCTCTGCTCTACTCAAATTTTCTCCAAGTCTTAACATAAATCTTAATCACAACCAAAAATTCTCTCAAATCTATTTCAAATATACCCCAAGTATTAACACAAATATTGATGAAATTAGTAACCAAATATGCTCTCAAATCTATCTCAAATATGCCCCAATCCTTAACATAAAGCTTGATCAAATCAATAACCAAACCTAATCTCAACTCTATCTTAAGTCTCCATAAGACTTGATCAAATCTAACTCAAAGCTATTTCAAGTCTGCTCAAATCTACCTCAAAATTGTTCCAAGTCTTCTCAAAAGACTTGCTCAAATATACCTCAAAGCTATTCCAAATATTCTCAAAAGACTTGCTCAAATCTACCTCAAACATGTTATAAGTCTTCTCAAAAGGCTTGCTCAAGTCTACCTCAAATTTGTTCATAGAACCTGCTCAAATATTTCTAAATTTTACATATAAACAAATGCTTATATCCCTTTCAAAAATACTTTCTTCAACTAGGTAATTCAAACATATTCTACCTAGAATTCCTTTAACCTTTATAACATATAGAGAATGATATGCACTATCAAAACCCCAATATGTTCTTCACATTCACAAATCTTGTATTCAACTAATCCAATCTCTATATCTTACAAAATCCCTTTAAAATCAAATCAAAAGAGTATATAACTTGTTTTATAATACTTATCAATATTTCTTGCAAATTTACTCTCAAACATCAAACTCAATTCACAATATTGATCTCAAATACTTTAACAATTGATTTCAATATCTCTCAATCAATGCTCAAAATGTTTAATAATGATTCACAAACTTTTCTTCAAACCTAACACAAGTGGTTCACAATATCTAGCACAAATGTCTCAATCTCTTTAAACAATGGAAGCACAACTTGTTTCACAAATTCTAGCTCAAATATTTCCAACAATACACACTTATTAATCCTTTTATCTCCACCTTATAATTCTAAAAAAATTCACCAAACACATTAAAGAAGAGTGATATAGCCATACGTCTTTGATGAAGGAGCTATCTCAAAATCCTGTCTCAATATAGTCTATCTTTTTTATACCACTTTCAAGATTTAGTTAGCATAACACTTTTTAAATCCACCATAACATTTTTCTTCAAACTTTACTCAAAATATTTAATATCAAAACAAAGTTTTAACAATAATAAAGCCCTCTCAATATTTTTTTTATCAAAATTTACTCACAATAATTTAAAACATAGACATACCTTGTGACTCCTATTTATAAAAGCCACTTATAATTCAATATCACAATTTAATATCCCTAAGTGCATACCATACATCAAGTTTATTTTCAAGAACCTTATTGCTCCTTTCTTTTAAAAATATATTCCAACTTTATAAATTTACAACCAGATTCTAACATATCATTATGTTCTCAAAAATATTAAATTTTAAATCATTGCCCTTATATCTCCCTAGACTATGTAATATGCACTTTTAACAACCAAAATGAAACTTTATGCCTCCCTTGTTTAAGTTCTAATCATACCTCAATTTTAAATAAAAATTTATACCCTTACCCGCGTCTGTCATCGATGTTGCCAAGATTCGAATACGAAACCTCATGGCATCCAAGATATAGTATAATATAGAGTGCTAGATGGTTGCTAGAACAATTTGTGCACCAAAATGCCTTTATACCTTTCTCTTTTTCCAAACATGATTTGCAAAAATTAAAATTTTGCGAGGACTCGAAATTGAGATCTATCCATTGCCACACTTTATGCAGGACCCGCATACCACCTAGGCTAGTAGCCTTGGTTGAAACCAAGTCATTTCCATCCCTTTATGATTCATTTTCACTTGTTAGAACATGTGCACCGTCTTGTCTCTTCCCTTCAATGAATAGCGCTTTAATTTCCTTGCTCTACTCTCCATGAAAATCGATTAATTCACATGCAATCTCTAACATTTGAATAACAATTTATGCTCCTCATTTAATACACATTTTATGTTTTTGCTATGATGTTATCTCAACCCTTTATTACCACCTTATTAAATTTGAATTTTGATGCCTTGTGTTAAATATTACTTTATTATATTATTTAACCTTGGTGTTAAATAATATTTTTTCTTATAGTCCTTTGTCAACTTAATTTCTTTTTGAGACCTTTGTCTAATGCACTTTTAATACTCCTTTTAATAAGTCTTGTTGGCCTAAATATTATAATATTAAAATATTGTAATATTATCTCTTTTTTTAAACCATGGGCCTTCAGCCTTTTAACCAACCACTTAGAACTTTGTCGAAAACCTCTTTGGCTTATAATATAAAATATTATAACCTTTTCCTTTTTATCATTTTCCTTGCACCGGTATGGACTTTGCCTTGCATATTATAACTCTTATCTTATTGCCAAACCAAACTATTTTGGCATCAATGAAAATTAATGGCATCAACCTTTGACATCAATTCTTTGGCATCAATGAAAACACAATTACTCAAAATTTCCAACAGTTATAATTTTATTTTATCCAAGGACCTATCAATGTATTGAGATCATCCATATAAAACTTGATAAAAAGAATATAGTTTTATAAAAAATAACTTGACCCTTGTAACTCTTTAAAAAGAAAAACAAGATATGGAATTCTTATAAAAACACCTAGATTGTTAGATTTACAAATCTCATTGATAAAATAAAAAGTGTTTTTAGAAAAAAATAATAATAAATGTAATATCTATCTTTAGAAAAAAAAAACCTTCCTATGACCACTCCAAAAATAAAACCTCTAATATAGCCGAAAAATATTGTAAATAATTTTGAAAAGAAAACTTGGGTTTTTAGACAATATAGAGAATTATCTTTAACAAATTTTAAAAAGAGAGTTGAATTCAACAATGATAATTTCTAGCTTCTTTGATACCATGTAGAGATTTAAAATATATACATAAAAACAGGTCCCAAAATGATTCAAAGAAAGAGGAAAATTCAAAAGATAAATACATAGAGGTGGTGAAACTATGATTATACAATAATTATCTTATTTTCTAAAAATTAAAAAAACATCTTCAATAGTTGTATTCTAAATAGTCATCCATTATAAATAACTATATTCTCATACAATCCCTTCATTTGACTAATTTTACCAACTTAACGAGAAGTGGGACCTTCATCTTTCCAAATAACAACGGGTTCTTCTCACCAAAATACTATGTAATGTGTCACTCGCTACCTCTAATTTTTTTATTTTATTATAGAGTACTTATGTATAAAATACCTTCTCTTTAGCACCTAGCAAAGCTCAAGCTCTTTTGTACCACTTGTGGACAGGTGGAGTCTATCAAACACTTATTTTGTTTTGTAATTTTTTTAAAAAAGGGGTAAATATTATTATGTGGTCATGACATAACCTTTACATAGCAAATCTGCAACATGTGAGCAGAGAGATTTGAACCTAGGCCTCTTGATTACAACTAGAGAGTTTTAACTACCCACTTGCTCTCCAACTCCTCTACATGAGCGGATTTTATTTTGTTAATCTATAAAAGAAGACTAGAAAGTATTTGTTAATATTATCTCATCTTCTTCACTTGTATTAAATGAAAATGACTCCTTAGTTTAATGGTGGATTCTAATCCTTCTGATATGAGCTAGAATACTTATTTTTATAAATAATTTTCTTGAGTTTACACAAATTTTTATGAGGGATCCAAGTCCCCTCATACTAAGTTGGATTTGAATCTTGGACCTCTCAAAGAGAAAACAAATCACTTACCACTATAGTAATCTTGTGACTCATAAGATAGAACATTTTAAGATTTATTGTTATCTAATTTATTTAGAAAGTAAGGTGTAGATTTTTTAATAGGGGATACAATCCCCATGGGTTAGACATAATTTTATTATGTGTGATATCCTATTATAGGTTAAAGGGTTCACAATAAAAACTAGGTTCATGGATAACATAATGCGACCCTAGGTCTCTGTATTGCTAGCAAGATACCTACTAGATAGGAGTAGCCTTGTGATGTTCCATTTATTGAAAAAATGAGTAGCCTTGTCTTGTGATGTTCCATTTATTGAAAAAATGAGTAGCCTTGTGATGTATGGAGAATTGTTGGCAATATGTTGGCTATTGTTTTGCCTAGCAATCATTCTAATATGTTTATGTATTAGTGGTTATAATGTATAACAAACTATTGCCTTGAGGGACCTATTTTGGCTATACCTTATAATGGCCTATTTTGTGTATAGACTTGGGTATTTCACGTTTTTATTAACTTTTGGTTCATGGCGGAATGAGAGCAATTGATTTGCAAGGGCTAGAACCCTATAATTGTGTATGCTACATTATTTACTATAAATATAAGTTTCCTCTTAAACAAAAAAAATGATCTTTGACTAATACCATATGTAATTAAGTGTTGATATATAAATTCACTTTTGAAAAAGAAACATATATCATGACAAATGATAAAATCATATATTATTAATATCAAATGGGATTAGCTCAACTAATTAGATTCCTCAACTTTACATACATAATTGTCTAGCTTATTATAATAACATTATGTAACCATAATGTAATATAATACATGTAAGATCCATTTCATTCTCACAATACCAAATCAATAATAAAAAATCAAGTATTCTACCTTATAAATAAAAGAGATTATGATCTAATATAATATTAATCATGTATTAACAAATACATTACACTTTTCAAAGAACTTATAATACTATATTTTATAATATTTTGCTTCAACGAAAAATCACTGTAGTTATAAACTTAATATAGTACACATCACATATTTATTTTAAATTATATGTCCTCTACATTTATTTCCTCTCACAAATTTTGTAAGATGTAACCCTAATGTCTATACACATTAGTACACATTTTAGCTAAGAATTATATTCTAGTAATGCTATCCATCATCTAAATATGTTGTAGACCGGAGATCATCTATAACATCCTGCTATTTGATTTCTAATCAAAAAATATGTCAAAGAAAATATTTGAGGCTACGAACGCATCATCCTAGCATAAACATTGATTTTTCAATTAGGAGATCAATTACTTCGTACTCTTACAATGATTCTCCTCGGTCGTGACATAGCCTGGTGATTCAGATTGCATTCTAAAGTGTTTCGGAGACATGAAGAAATGAAGTTAAATGTTAGATTCAGAACGTATTTATATGCATAAATATTATCAAAATTACATTTGGACATTGTTTTAGGAGTACAATCCTTACTGCTCCTACCGGGAACCGGCGGGTAAGACGGATCCATTGTTTAAGTAGAAAATACATGACCATCATCGACAATGGTGTTATCATCATTCCACCAATTCTGCAGCAGAAACTGTCTTTCGGACTCGCTCTCTATTAACAGAACTTCAAAGAGAGGATAATCACTCTTCATTTACATCGTGCACAAAATCTAATTCTGAACAGCTAGATATACCCAATTCGTCATCGATGGCCCGCAAGAGATACTCACTATTCACAGATTCAGCTTCATGTAGCCCTGTTTGTCATAAATTGCACATTCACTCGTACTTGAGTCGGGGAACGATACAATATTTTCTTTTAGTGATTTAATCAAATCCCATACCATCTCATTCTGAAATATTTCCTGCATGAAATCCACGTCCTGGATATCCATATGGACGAAATTTCAGAGAAAATCTCCACTCTTCTGCGGTTCGGATCTTGGCAGAGACGTTTTGCGAGGCTGGCATTAGATTCCTCTACTGCAATCGAGACGGAACAGCGGTTGAAGTTCTCTCTGATCTCCAACCACTGACGTTTACGGGTTTCCTTCTCCAAGAGCTTCATCTTCTTCGTAAACTAATTCTATTCGAATGATTCTGTTTATATACAATTAGTTGTTAAAAGTGGCGGAAAACATTATTTAGAAAGGACGAGATAATTTTCAGCCTTTTTTGGAAAATATCGAAAGACTACGATAAAAATGAAAGCGGGATCCAGATCATGGCCTGAAATAACGAAAGAGATGCGGACCCTTGGTGTCATATAGGTGGCGATGCGTTTGAAAATTTTGCCAAGAGATGTCTTAAAATTGCGGGTTAGCAAGAGATCTCTCCAAAGAATAATTGTCTCTAGTATATAATAATAGAATATACCTTGGTGTTTTATAGGCTAGCGACATGTTATTCGTCTCCTAAGGAGGAGTCCTTCAACAGGATATGCGAAGAAGGCAACTTAAATTCAAAAGGAAGATGACTTCAGTCCGATACACTAAAGGATAGGACATCGCAACAGTAGGAGTTTGAATGCTCATGGGATAAGTTTACAAAGCAGAATAAAGTCGGAGATGTCAATCTCGTTTAATTTTGTTGACGAGTTTTTAAGGATTTTGATCAAGATTTTGATGGATTTTTCCACTTGGTCCTTGCCTTGTAGATAACAAGGCATCGATCACTTATGTTAGGTTTTGTGCTTAGTGCAAAGTTTCCACTTGGTCCTTGCCTTGTAGATAACAAGGCATCGTTTAATTGAGACTGAATTTGAATACTTGTATTCAAGTGCATGAGGAGAAAGGCATTACTTTGGCCCACATGGTGAAGTATCTAGTTGTTATCATGATAAATTTATGTCCACCAAATGATGCTAAGTTAATCTTGCTAATGATGTCTAGGTCCCAAATAAAAAAAGGCCAAGGAGAGGTTAATGATTGGAGCTCTAAAAATAGACCATGGATAAGATTTTCATGCTTCTAACATTTATCACAATTTTTGTCATAGTTGTAAGAGTCTTTCTTCATAGAGGGTTAGTAATAATCTAACCAAAGGAGATTCTTGGTGATGACATTCCCACTAAAGTGGCCATCGCATGATCCCTCATGGATCTTGAGGTATTTAAGAAGAATATCATTGAAAAATCGATGATACAAGATATTGTTAATTATGATAAGTCGACAACCACACCATCTCAAATTTCTATGTTTATTGCAATTTATATCTTTAGATAATGTTTTTCCATTAAGGAAGGTAATCATATACATATACCAAGGATTAGGCAGAGAAAAAGCATCAATAGCAAGAACTTCTAATGGAATCTAGTTATATTCTAAGGTAGGGGGTTCCCTAATTTGGTGGATGATAATTGTAGCTTGTTGATCATTCAATTCAATAGAGATAAGAGAAGTTATTGTGGCCATGACACCAACATGATGATTGTTATATAGAGGAATGACATCAAAAGTGATCTTAAATAAAGCAATTGTTAATTTATTGATAATATCTTTCTACAATTTGAGTTTTTCATCTTTATTTTGATAGACACCATTGAATTGATTGACTACAATATGGGAATCTTTGAAGATAGAGAATGTCTTAACATTCAAATTTAAAGTAATGTGGAGTATTACAATAAGAGCTTCATACTATGTGGTATTGCTATCATAGGAAATTTGAAGTTTGAAGGACAAAGAAATAATTTGTTATCATGATGTGATTAAAATGACCCTTTCTCTATCTCCTTTGAAACAACAAGTATCATCAAAGTACACGATCAAAAAACCACCTTGGTCAACCTCCAAATTCAAAATAGATTCATCTAGAAAGTCAATAACTAATACATAAATAACCTCTAAAGTTGTACTTGCTTATGGTCAACAATGAGCTGATATTTTATCAAATTTTGGTCAAATAATTTGAGATTGATTTCATCAAGAGTGATGAGCCACTTTGCAATTCACCTTGAAATATGGGGTTTTAACATAGGATATCACAAGAGATTGACCCTAGTGATGATAATTTTTTTGTGATTGAGCTTATAGTGTCAAAGCTTTTGTGATACAAACACTATAGTAAGGTAGAATTTATCTAGCAGAGTGTGGTATACTTCATAACTAACCAAAGTTATTTTAATGTTATAAATTACCCCTTTCCAATGTAGATCATCATACTGCATCAATGTAGTGCTTAGAGCATGAATAGTTATTGCAATATAAAGTAATGGAGGCTTGGTCAAATTAGGAAGAATGAGAATAAGTAAGGCTAAGGGATAATACTTTAGAGTGTTAAAAGTTTATTGATACTTTGCATCCCATTTAAAATCTATATTTTTTTATAAGAATTTAGAGAATAATTGACATTTATCAACAAGCTATTATATGAACCTCCAAATTGCTTATAGCTCATCTTGAAGGATTCAAAGTTGGGATAATGTTTAAGGGGGTAGAATATTGATGATAACTTTTATTTTATTAGGATATACTTCTATACCATGTTAGGATGTGATGAATCCTAATAGTTTTCCCAACATCGCAAGAAAGACACATTTTGTATGCTTACAATGAACCTTATATTATCTCATCTACTCAAATATGTGTTTGAAATGTCAAACATGATCTTCTTGGATTAAACATCAAGTGAGAATATTTTCAATATAATCCTCCATGATATCATACATCATATTATAAAATATATCTAGTATAGCTCTTTTATAAGTGGCTTTAGTATTCTTTAGGTCAAATAGAATAATCTAATAACACAAGATTCATCAATGGGTATTGAAAGATGTTTTGGACTGATCTTTATATTTGATTCTAATTTGGTTATACCCTAAGAATGTTCCCATGAGGAAAAATATGTCACCCTACACTAAAGTTGACAATAATGTTAGTTTTAAATAATAGAAAATTATCTTTGGTGCATGCTTTGTTGATGTCTCAAAAAGTAATACAAACTTTGATAATATCTTCCTTTTTAGAAATAGGAATAATGATAGATATCTAGTCAAAATAATAAATCCTTGATAAAGATGACTTCTAGGAGATTAAAGCTCCTCCTTAACAAGCAAAACAACATTAGGATGCATTTTCTACAACTTTTATTTAATGGGCTTTGCATCTTCTCAAACAACAAAATAGTGAATAACGAGAGATAGATCTAGTCCTAGCATACCAATATAAGACCAAGCAAAAATATTAGTAAACTTTATTTAGAGTTTCATGTACTTATGTTCTTCAAAGGCTAAAAATATTCTTAATTTAAATATTTTAGGGTTTTCTTGGGTGCTAATATTATTTTTGATAACCAACTCAACTAGAATATGATATTTATCCTCTAATTGAGAAGGAGTAGGTATCACTCCTAGTATGTCAAGGTATACTAGATCTAAAGGTGATTGATCATGATCAAAAAAATATGAGGTGAAAATATTATCTATATGGGGAAATGATTCTCTATAACAAAATTTATTCTAAATGATATAGTTAAATAGGACATATTAAAGAGGACTATAGAGGATGCCCTTCACCTCATAGTCATTTTAATTGGATGAAGAACCCAAGCTTATACTGAGAGAGGGGGTGAATAGTATAAGACCACTTTTTACTTTTCTTTCCCAAACAATATTAATCAATATAATCAATGGAAATATCAATAGCAATAACCAAATTAATGTACAAATCATCACACACAATAGAGACATAGATTTAAACTATTTTACCCAAATATGGCTACCTCCACAGGGAAAATATTTCTTGTAAATATTCTCAAATAATATCTTGGGAATCCTTCCTAATTGCAATGTTTATGGACCTCTACCCAAAGGATATGCTAATCCCCTAAATATAGTTTGTGGATCTCTATCCATAGGATAACTCCTTCTCCTCTGCTCTGGTTGGTGATCCTCTAGAAGACTATTACCTCCACTGCACTGGCTTGTGGATATCTCTCCACTAAAGAATCGTATCCCCACTCAGAAGACCTATCCTCCCTACCCTGGCTGATGGATCTCTATCCACTGGAGACTATTGTCCTCTTTGCTCTGTCATCTCTAAAGCTCTATCTCAATTTTGTACTAAACACAGTCCAGTTGGTCTAGCATAGCTCTGCTCAATCTCCTGCACTAAATACAGTTTATTCATTTTAGTACAATTCCACTCAAATTTGTACTAAACACACTTCATTCGGTCTAGTACAAATCATATCAATAGATCCACTCAAAACCTACTCAAAATTTCTCAACATTTCCACTCAGAATCTCCTCAAATATGCTCAACAGGTCCACTTAGAACCTGCTCAAATCTACTCAATAGGTCAAATCAAAACCTGATCAAATCTACTTAACAAGTCCACTCAAAAATTGATAAAATATGCTCAATAGGTCCACTTAGAACATGATCAAATTTTCTCAACAAACTTACACAGAACTTGTCCAAATATGCTCAAAAAGATCACACATAACTTGTCCAAATCTGCTCAACAAGCTCACATAGAACTTGTCCAAATATTCTCAATAAGTCCTCTCTAGGACTTGCTCAAATCTGTATTGTAATCTTCCACAAAAGCTCACACAAAATTAGTCCACAAGTCTTCTTAAAGACTTACCTCAAATCTACTTAACAAGTCCACACAGAACTTGTCCAATCTCATAGAAACATAAAGAGAATTCTTAGAGACTCAATATGTTCTTTATTCAATGCTCAATCACTTTCCCAACTCAAATCAATCTCATAAAAGCATAAAGAGTATTTTTAGAGACTCAATATGTTCTACACTCAAAAATCAATCACTTTCTCAACTCAATCTCATAGACACATAAAGAGAATTTTTAGAGACTCAATATGTTCTATTCTCACAACTCAATCACTTTCTCAACTCAATCTCATAGAAGCATAAATATAATTGTTAGAGACTCAATATGTTCTATTCTTAAAAATCAATATCTTTCACAACTCACATTAGAATATAGAATAGTTTGTTTTATGGAACTTGAACAATCACTTCACTCATCCACTTGACTAGGCCCAATCAAATCTACTCATCTTGCTCACAAACCCTAGTCCAAGTATGTATCATCCAACTCAACATGTTTCTAACAATGCTCAACAACAAATCTCACATAACATTGATACTCATGATATTTTCAAATCCTAGTTCAAGTTCTTTGTATAACAACTCACTTCAACAACCATGCTTATAAAAAAAGGTTTTAACCACAACTCTTAATTTCAAAAAATCTTGAAGCATTAACTCAAAACACTTCACTCAACCAATGATCTCAACAATCATGCCTATCAAACAAGGTTTTAATCACAAATCTCAATTTTAGAAAACCTTGAAGCATTAAATAATACACTTTCAAAAAGGAAATCCTAATCAAATACTTTTCACTCAAAAATTTATTTTTAAGAAAGCTAATTAACCAACACAACAAAATAAGACTTTGCCCATACCTTTTTTCTTGACAAGGAGTTGATCTCACAAATATGCCACACTCACAATTTCTTATTTTCCAATCTCAACAAAGGTTAGAGAGTAATAATTCTTCAACAAAATACAATGCAAAATAATACCAACATAACACCTTATCACTCCAACTCAAATCAAATTCAAATACCCTCACAATAATTTTCTTTAACACAAACCCTTTATTAAAGATCAAACAATACCCAAAAATTCTTAACCCTTCAATATTTTCAATATAATAATTTAAGACTTTATCAAAAATATTTAATACCAAAGCTTCCTTATTACTCCAAATAATAACTTCAACTAGCAACGTTATTCACCAAACACTATTTAAACAATTTTATAAGCAATCCTTATACCTCCAAACACCTTGTATTGAAACCTTAGGCAATAAAATTAATTTCAAAAGCTTTACCTTGGCCACCTATGGGTTTTGAATCCATAATCTATACCTATGCAAGAAACCTACCACGGGCTCTACGACGATGTGCTCTATGAGCACGTTTAAGAGCCAAAAGGACCTTTCTCCACCTTAGATTTTATGCCCTATGAAAACGTACAAAAAAACATTTTCCCTTTGGCGCTCACCACCATGAGTTTCTAACACAACACTTGCTTCCTCTAACATTTGTGCTTTGCCACTTGGACCACCATGTCCAATGTGCTTCAGAGACTCCAACATTTATGCTTTATCCTCATTACTTAAGACAAAAAAAAAATCATCTTCTTCCTCAACGAATCCTCTCGAAATCACATACGAAGATTTTAACCTTGGCACGAATATTATTTGATCAAGAGATAAACTTTGCAATGTCTTTGAGGCCACCTTTTATACACAATCATGTATTTTCTTCAAATGTTAGTGCTTCCATATTTTAATGACGTTGGCACATTTAAACACTTTATAATATATGCAAAGTGCTTAAATTAAATTTGATGATGTCAACATTATAATTTATAAATATTTTAAATTTAAAAGAATTTAAATTTTATAAATTATAATTGTAAGGTTTAATTTTTAAAACCTTATTTTACTTTGCATTGAAAATATTGACCTTTGACATGTCGCGATATCGCGATACTTTTTCTCTTTGGCCACGATGATGCAACATGTCGCGATATCATGACACCTTTTCCTTCTTTGGTCATGGCAATGCAACATGTCGCGATATCACGACATTTTTTATCTTTTTTCCGAGACGATGCAACTTGTCACGATTTCGTGACACTTTTTCTCCCTTGGCCATGATGCTGCAACATGTCGTGATATTGTGACACTTTTTTTCCTCTAGTTGCGACGATGCAACATGTCATGATATCGTGACATTTTTTCTCCTTAGGCCACGATGATACAACATGTCACGATATCGCGACACTTTTTCTCTTCTGGTAGTGACATTGCAACATGTCATGATATCGTGAAACTTCTCCTCCTTTGGCCATGACAATGCAACATGTCGCGATACCGTGACACATTTTCTCTTGTGGCCACGACAGTGCAACATGTCGTGATATCGTGACACCTCTTCTCCTGTGGCCATGACAATGCAACATGTCGCGATATCATGACATATTTTCATATTTAGCCTCGATGATGCAACATGTCGTGATATCGCGACATATTTTCTTCTTTGGCCTCAACGATGCAACTCGTTGTGATATCATGACACCTTTCCTTCTCTGGTTGAGACGACACAACTTGTCATGATTTCATGACACTTATTCTATTTTGGCAACGACGTTGCAACATATCATGATATTGCGACACTTTCTCTCCTTCGGCCGTGATGCTGCATCTTGTCACGATATCGGGACATATTTTCCTCCTTTGGCCACAATGGTGCAACATGTCACGATATCGTGACACCTTTTCCTCCTTGCTTTTTCCCTATGCTTTGGACCGCAAAAATGCAACATGTCGCGATATCGCAACACCTTTCTTCTTGTGGTGTTTTGATTTTCTTTGATCTTTAGCTCTTGGGACTCTTCGGTCGGTTTGGAAAACATGTAAAAAATACTTGTACAAGGTTCAGGGACCTTTCAACACCCTTTCAACAAATAAAAAAAAAAAATCTTGACCTTTGGCCTTATTCCCGGATATCAAATAGCAACTTTGAAAACTTCGTTCCTTGACAAGAACCTTGACATTAATGTTAACTGTATTTCTTGACATCAATGACAATTTTGGCATAGAGACTCAAAATGTCCAAAAATATCTCCTTTTGTTATTGATGGCAACCCACATTATTCTTACTGAAACCTGACCTTTTTTTTCTTCTACTTCCTTTGGCACATTGCTCCACCTGGCTCAATGCTCTCTCAAATATCAAATCTCTACCAATTACATAAATATCTCTGCATTTGACATCAATGGCAAAGGGTCACCTTTGGGGCTCGAGACTAATAATGAGCGTATTAGCTTAGCCTCTCCCCGACATCCTTATGTGGTTAATTCTGGGGTGGGAGTATTTCTACTCCCTAAAAGCATTGTTCTTTACCTTTATTCTTTTCCCTTATTTTATGAGTTTTCTAAATCCTCTAATTGTTTCTATCCAAGTCATCATCCCTGTTCCTATTATAATTCATGTTCCTATTTCTGTTCTTGTTCATATCTAGGTTCCTGTTCCCATTCTCATCCAAGTTCATGTTCTTGTTCATGTTCCTATTTATGTTCCTATTCCTAATCATACCTATTTCTAGAATTTCTGATCTACACCATTTTATTTTGTGACCATAATTATTGCACTTATAACACTTAATATTATTATTCCTTGGAGGTGCAAATGTCTTAGGATATCTCCTAGTGAAGCCATATCCTCTTCTGAAAATAATCCTACAATTCATTGCCTTATGATCAAACTCATTGTATAAGTAGAAATACCCATGGAAAAGTTATCCTTTCCCATATTTCCATCTTTAATGTGTCCTGCCTTTGTGAAGCCATGTGCCCAAAATTGTGATATGAAAAACATCTTCCATTGAAGAAACCTTGTCTAGACCCCATTGGTCTCTTAGTCTCTTCTACCTGTTTCCTATTTCATATGTTCCTTACTTGTGCATTGTTCCTTTCCTTGTTGAACTTTATATTGTCCAACTTATCCTTAGAAGTCTCACTCTTTCTTTTACTTACTTCTTTTGACTCTTCTACTTTTCTAGTATTTGAGCTTGAATCTCCGTTTTCTGCTTCATGTTTCCCTTGTTCTTATTTATAACTAAGTCATGTGATGGTGATTGATGACATTTTTGCATTGATAATCCTATCCAAAGTCTTTGAATTTTTCTCAAACTTGTGTAGCTTGTCCTTAGAACCTTTTACTTCCATTTTTAGTGAAACTGTCTCATGCTCTAATATTTCACACTCTAGATATTTTGTCTTTAATTTTTCAGCCATACCTTCTTCAATTTTTCTTGTCTCGTCAACTTTGTTGGACATTTTGAGTCCCTAAGCTAAAAAGTTGTCATTGATGTCAAAAGGACCTATGCAAGTAAGCACTATGATTTTATCTACAAAGAGCTTCATGAGAAGCAAAGGTTTTTATCAAAAGGATGCATGGAATTTGGTTCCAAAAAAAGAGTTTCAAGGTAATCTTAGCAAAGGGTTTTTATTTAAAACCATGGATGGCATATTTTAAATGGGTTTTTCTTAAAACCTAAGTTGGATTTTTGTTTCATCAAAAAAGGTTCCCCGGTGATGAAGATATTTAATTTTAAAGGTTTTATTTAAAACCATGGAAAACCGATTTGAAATGGGTTTTTCTTAAAACCCAAGTTGGCTTTTCGTTTCATCGAAAAAGGAGTCCCGATGACAAAGTTATTTAACTTTGAAGTTTAAAGTTTAAATTTTAATATTTTAATATTTTAAATTAAAATTTAAATTTCCAAAGTGGAAATTCTCACCGACGTCATCGAATATGAGGGAGAAGACTATATAAAGTGGTGCTTAAGGTTTATTAACACCTATCATTGCTTGTGCTATTTTTATTGGCTAGTGTATGTGAATCAAGCTTGTGTGCAAACGTTTAAATGCAGAGGCAGCAAATAAATTGGGGTGTGGTGAAATCCTAAGATAATATGGGAAGTGTCACCTATTGGTAACTTGAGTAGCGCAAATGCATTGGAAGGCATGATGTTGTACGTTCAAGTTTTGACAGAGTCATTTTGGCAATTACGAAGTAGAGCGCACAAGGCGCATGGTTATTTGGCGCACGTGGGCAATGAGGCAAAGAAAAGGTACGTTGTGCCTTTCCCTTTGTGAACCAGTGGCTAGCTCATGTGGAAACCTTAGCCATAGCTAAGGCACTCACAGTGAGGGTAGGTTGAGGGGTCGAAGCCCCTTGAGGATGTATGAAATTTTTTGTTAATTAATTTTTATTGATGCCCTAAAGTTTGGAGTGATAAGGGTTAGAAAATATTTCATTTTTTAAAACCTTTGTTGTGTTTAAAAGGTTAAATAATTATTTTGTTGGTGAAAGCCATAGATGATTATTTGAACCTTATGGTATTGATTTGAATATTTGAGAGTATTATTTTAGGAGAAATAAGGGTTTTGAATTTGAGGATTATAATAGTGACTTATTGATTATTATTTTAGAGGGTTTTTCTATAGATGGACTTTGGTGTATGTGATTATTGAGTTGGAGTAAAAAGGTGTAAATTGAGTTATAATTTATCTTGTGATTATTATTTGAAGTCGACTAACCCTTGTTGAGATTGAAAAGAAAGTGTGTTGAGTGTGGCAGATTTTGTGGACAACTTCTTCGCATCAAAAAGGTATGGTCAATATTCTCCATTAATTTGATTGGGTGGTTGATTTCTGAAAATATCATTGGAGTGAAAAGTATTGATTGTGGTTTCCTTTTTAGATTTTTTGGTTGAATGCTTCAAGGAATTCTGGTTTGAGATTTATTGTTAAAACCTTGTGTTATAAGCATTGTTGTTGAAGCCATTAGTTGTGTGAAAAACCTGAGTTAGGATTTGATAAGAACATGAGTATCATTGTTATGTGAAGAATATTTTATAAGCATTATTGTTGAAGCCCATTGGTTATGCAAAGAACTTGAACTTGAGCTAGAGAAGAATATGAGTATCATTGTTATGTGAGATTTATTGGTGAACATTGTTGGAAACATTTTGAGTTGGTAGATTAATGTTCGGACTAGTTTTTATGAGAAAGAGTTACTCCTTGTGGTGATTGGTTGAGTGGAGTTGTTTGAGCCTAGTCAAGTGATTGTGTGAAGTGGTTGTTCAAGTTCCATAAAATAAACTATTCTATATTCTGATTTGATTTGAGTTGAGATTGGGATTTGAGTATAGAACATATTGAGTCTCTAACAATTCTCTTTATGCTTCTATGAGATTACTAAGTTGATATTGATTTGAGTTGAGATTGGGATATGAGTATAGAATATATTGAGTCTCTAAAAATTCTCTTTATGCTTCTATGATATTGAGTTGAGATTTTATTGAACTGAGTTGATGTAAGTCTTTGAGAAGGCTTGTGGACTAATTTTGAGTAAGATTTTGTGAAAGCTTACTATGCATATTTGAGCAAGTCTTAGAGAGGACTTATTGAGTAGATTTGGACAAGTTCTAAGTGAGCTTGTTGAGTAGATTTGGACAAGTTCTGAGTGAGCTTGTTGAGAAAATTTGGACAAGTTTTGAGTGAGCTTGTTGAGCAGATTTGAGCAAAATCTAAGTGAGCCTAATGAGCAAATTTGAGTAGGTTTTGAGTGATCCTATTGAGAATATTTGAGTAGGCTCTGAGCGAGCCTATTGAGCAGGTTTGAGTAGGTTCTAAGTGAGCCTATTGAGAATATTTGGGTAGGTTAATGAGTGAAACTATTGAGAAGATTTGAGTAGGTTCTGAGTGAGCCTATTGAGCAGATTTGGGAAGGTTTTGAGTGAACCTATTGATGGAGCTTTGGAAGTGATAGAGTATAGAGGATAGAGTCTCAATGGATAGAGATCTAGTAGCCAAGACAATTAAACATATATTTGACTAAGGAGTCTTCAAGTGTATAAATATCCACAAGTTAGTGTAGTAGAGAGATAGAGTCTTCTAGAAGATCACTAGCCAGAGAAAAAGGGGAAATAGTTCTCCAATGGAAGAGATCCACGAACTTGAGATTTAGGGAATCAACATCACCTTTGGAAAAAGGTCCATAAACATTGTAAATAGGAAGGATTCCCAAGATATTTATTGAGAAATTTTTAGCAAAATATTTTCTCCTTGAGTAGCCCACATTGGGTGAACCACATAAATTGTTGTGTCACTTCTGTATATGGTATTTTGTGTTTTTATTTTATTATTGCTATTGATACTGCTATCTATACACTGCATAATACTTAATTGAAAAGAAAAGTAAAAAATGGTCTTATACTGTTCACCACCCTCTCAATATAATATTATGTTCTTCAATTGGTATCAGAGCGGGTTCCTTCATAAGAATTTGACAACTTGAAGGAAAAGCAGTCTAAGAACACAATGGATCACAAGGATCAAAAGGATGGTTCATTCAATAATGCAGTACCAGTCTTCGATGGAAGTGACTTCTTGTATTGGTGTATGCTGATGATATTTTACCTGATGGTACTTGAAAATGAATTTTGCGATGCAGTGGAACTTGGATATGATTCAACAGTAAATCCTCCTATAGATAAGGAAGGTAAGCTTCTAATGCATGCAAATTCAAGAGCTATGAATACAATTATAAAAGGATTGGGTAGATAAAAATCTATGAAGGTTATGGATTATAAAACAACAAAAGATAAGTGGGATCTACTGCATGACATATATGCGGGTGATAAAGGTGTCATGAAATCTAAGATCAAAAATATCAAATTAAAATTTGAGAACTTAAGAATGAGATATGAAGAAAATATTCATGATTATCTTAGTAAGATTAATGAGCTTGTACATGAGATGAGAGGTCTTGGAATAAAGGTTGATGAATCTGATGATTGTGATAAGACCTTGAGAACTCTTCCAAAAAGGTATAGTGAAAAGGTTTTTACTATAGAAACATCAATTGATAGTGATTATTTGACAAGGAATTATTTGCTTGGTATGCTTACTACTTTTGAGATAAGAACAAAAGATCTTAGTCCTCTAAAAGAAGTTGCATTCAAAGTGGAAAAAAAGAAAAAGGTTAAAAAAATAGAATCAAGCAGTGATTCATCTAGTGATGAAGAAGCTAACTATGGTAGAAGATATAAAGGTTCCAAAATATCCATAGATATAATATCTATTATGTGCTTCAGTTGTGGAAAGTATGGACACTATGCAACAGAGTGCAAAGAGCCAAAGTACAATAGTGATGAAGGAAAACATTATCACAAGTACAGGGAATCAAAAAGACACAAGGTAATAGAAGAAAGGCAAGGATGGATAAAACATACAAGGAAATAAGTTCTTCCAAAGGCAAAAGAAAAAATACTATGCATAGAATGCAAGTAAGTACTCAATTGATAGTGATGCTAGTTTTTCAGACAATGATAGATATGAAGTCCTACTTATGGTTAAAGAGAAAAATATTCTAGTTATTCTCAAATGTTTTAGATGTGGTAAATTTGGACATAGGGATGGCTATAGTTTCAGTGATGATGGTTTTGAAGATGCACTTGAAAACCATATGAGAATCTTCTAATGGCTCTAGAAGATGAAGTAAGTGATCCCATAAAAGACAAGCCAAAATGAAGTAATGATAAGGACAAAGACAAAAAATAGAGGATTATTGTATATTCTATAGCAAAAACTATCTTTCAGACTCCCTCTCTATTAACAGAACTTCAAAGAGAGGATAATCAATAGTATCAGTCATACACAAGCACTCTTCATTTACATCGTGCATATAATCTAATTGTGAATAGCTAGATATACCCAATTTGTCATTGATGGCCCTCACTTTTGAATCTTCACTATTCGTAGATTCAGCTTCATGCAACCATGTTTTTCATAAATCACACATTCTCTCGTACCTGATTCAGGGAATGATACAATATTTTGTTTTAGTGATTTAATCATATCCCATGCCATCTCCTTTTGAAATATTTTTTGCATGAAATCCACGTCCTGGATATCTACATGGATGAAATTTTAGAGAAAACCTCCACTCTTCTGTGGTTCTAATCTTGGTAGAGATGTTTTGCGAGGCTGACATCAGATTCCTCTCCTACAATTGAGATGGAACAGCGGCTAAAGTTCTTTCTGATCTCCAACCACTGACATTTACAAGTTTCATTCTCCAAGAGCTTCATCTTCTTGGTAAACTAATTCTATTCGAATGATTTTGTTTATATACAATTAGTTGTTAAAAGTGGCAAAAAATAATATTTATAAAATACGAGATAATTTTCAGCCTTTTTTGGAAAATAATGAAAGGCTACAATAAAAATGAAAGCGGGTTCCAGATCATGGCCTGAAATAATGAAAGAGATGCGGACCCTTGGTGTCATATGTGTGGCGATGTGTTTGACAATTTGGCTAGGATGTCTTAAAATTACAGGTTAGCAAGAGATCTCTCCAAAGAATAATTATCTCTAGTATATAATAATAGAATATACCTTATGTTTTATAGGCTAGCGACATGTTATTCGTCTCCTAAGGAGGAGTCCTTCAACAGGATATGCGAAGAAGGCAACTTAAATTCAAAAGGAAGATGACTTCAGTCTGATACACTAAAGGATAGGGCATCGCATCAGTAGGAGTTTGAATGCTCATGGGATAAGTTTACAAAGCAGAATAAAGTTGGAGATGTCAATCTCGTTTAATTTTTTTGACGAGATTTTAAGGATTTTGATCAAGATTTTTATGGATATTTCCACTTGGTCCTTGCCTTGTAGATAAAAAGGCATCGATCACTTATGTTAGGTTTTGTGCTTAGTGCAAATTTTTACATTATCCTTATTCTTAAAGGTCATTTTGTTGCCAAATATTATTATAGAAGGAATGTTATAACAACAAAGAATTTGTTTGAGACTGAATTTGAATACTTGTATTCAATTGCATGAGGAGAAAGGCATTACTTTGTCCCACATGGTGAAGTATCTAGTTGTCATCATGATAAATTTATGTCCATAAAATGATGCTAAGTTAATCTTGCTAATGATGTCTAGGTCCCAAATAGAAAGAGGTCAAGGAGAGTTCAATGATTGGAGCTCTGAAGATAAACCATGGATAAGATTTTCATGCTACTAACATTTATCACAATTTTTGTCATAGTTGTAAGAGTCTTTATTCATAGAGGGTTAGTAATAATCTAACCAAATGAGATTCTTGGTAATGGCATTCCCACTAAAGTGGCCATCACATGATCCCTCATGGATCTTGAGGTATTTAAGAATAATATCATTGAAATATCGATGATACAAGATATTTTTAATTATTATAAGTCGCAACCACACCATCTCAAATTTCTATATTTATTGCAATTCATGTATTTAGATAATTTTTTGTCCTTAAGGAAGGTATTAATATACATATACCAAGGATTAGGCAGAGAAGAAGCATGAATGGCAAGAAATTCTAATGGAATCTAGTTATATTCTAAGGTAGGGGGTTCCCTAATTTTGTGGATGATAATTTTAGCTTGTTGATCATTCAATTCAATATAGATAAGAGAAGTTATTGTGGCCATGACACCAACATGATTATTGTTATATAGAGGAACGACATCAAAAGTGATCTTAAATAAAGCAATTATTAGTTTATTGACAATATCTTTCTACAATTTGAGTTTTTCATTTTTATTTTGATAGACACCATTGACTTGATTGACTACCAATTGGAAATATTCAAATATGGAGAATGTTTTAATATTCAAAGTTAAAGTAATGTGGAGTATTACAATAAGAGCTTCATACTATGTGGTATTGCTATCATAGGAAATTTGAAGTGTAAAGGACAAAGAAATAATTTGTTATTATGATGTGATTAAAATGACCCTTGCTCTATCTACTTTGACACAACAAGTATCATCAAAGTATAGGATAAAAAAACCACCTTGGTCAACCTCAATATTCAAAATAGATTCATCTAGAAAGTCAACAACTAATACATAAATAACCTCTAAAGTTGTACTTGCTTATGGTCAACAATGAGATGATATTTTATCAACTTTTGGACAAATAAGTTGAGATTGAGTTCATCAAGAATGATGAGCCACTTTGCAATTCACCTTGACATATGGGGTTTTAACATAGGCTATCACAAGAGATTGACCCTAGTGATGATAATTTTTTTGTGATTGAGCTTATAGTGTCAAATATTTTGTGATACAGACACTATAATAAGGTAGAGTTTCTCTAGTAGAGTGTGGTATACTTCATAACTAACCAACGTTATTTTAATGGAATAAATGACCCCTTTCCAATGTAGATCAACGTACTGCATCAATGTAGTGCTTAGACCATGAATAGTTATTGCAATATAAATTAATGGATGCTTGGTCAGATTAGGAAGAATGAGAATAAGTAAGGCTAAGGGATAATACTTTAGAGTGTTAAAATTTTCTTGATACTTTGCATCCCATTTAAAATCTATATTTTTCATAAGAATTTAGAGAATAGTTGATATTTATCAACAAGCTATTATATGAACCTTCAAATCGCTTACAACTCATCTTGAAGGATTCAAAGTTGGGATAATGTTTAAGGGGGTAGAATATTGATGATAGCTTTTATTTTATTAGTATCTACTTCTATACCATGTTAGGATGTGATAAATCCTAATAGTTTTCCCAACATCACAAGAAATACATATTCTGTATGCTTACAATGAACCTTATTTTATCTCATCTACTCAAATATGTGTTTGAAATATCAAACATGATCTTCTTGGATTAAATATAAAGTGATATTTTGTCAATATAATCCTCCATGATATCATAGATCATATTATAAAATATATCTAGTATAGCTCTTTTATAATTGGATTTAGTATTCTTTAGGCCAAAGAGAATAATCTAATAACACAAGATTCATCAATGGGTATTGAAAGGTGTTTTGGATTGATATTTATATTTGATTCTAATTTGGTTATACCCTAATAATATACCCATGAGGAAAAATATGTCACCCTGCACTAAATTTGACAATCATGTTGGTTTTAGTTAATAGAAAATTATCTTTGGTGCATGCTTTGTTGATGTCTCAAAAAATAATACAAACTTTGATAATACCTTCCTTATTAGCAATAGGAATATTGATAGATATCTAGTCATAATAATCAATTCTTGATAAATATGACTTCTAGGAGATTTGAAAGCTCCTCCTTAACAAGCAAAACAACTTTAGGATGCATTTTATACAAATTCTATTTAATGGTCTTTGCATCTGCTCAAACAACAAAATAGTGAATAACGATAGATAGATCTAGTCCTAGCATACCAATATAAGACCAAGCAAAAATGCTAGCAAAATTTATTTAAATTTTCATGTACTTATGTTCTTCAAAGGCTAAAAATATTCTTAATTTAAATATTTTAGGGTTGCCTTGGGTGCTAATATTATTTTTGATAACCAAATCAACTAGAATATGAGATCCATCCTCTAATTTAGAAGGAGTAGGTATCACTCCTAGTATATCAAGGTCTATTAGATCTAAAGGCGATTGATCATGATAAAAAAACTGAGGTGAAAATATTATCTATATGGGGAAATGGTTCTCTATAGCAAAATTCATTCTAAATGAGATAGTTAAATAGAACATATTAAAGAGGACTATGGAGGATGTCCACCTCATAGTCATTTTAATTGGATGAAGAACCCAACCTTATACTAAGAGGCGGGGTGAATAGTATAAGACCACTTTTTACTTTTCTTTCCCAAACAATATTAATCAATATAATCAATGGAAATATCAATAGCAATAACCAAAGTAATGCACAAATCATCACACACAATAGAGACATAGATTTAACTTGGTTCACCCAAATATGGCTACCTCCACAGAGGAAATATTTCTTGTATATATTCTCAAATAATATCTTGGGAATCCTTCCCAATTACAATGTTTATGGACCTCTACCCAAAGGAGATGCTGATCCCCTGAATATAGTTTGTGGATCTCTATCCACAGGATAACTCCTTCTCCTCTACTCTGTCTGGTGATCCTCTAGAACACTACTGCCTCCACTGCACTAGCTTGTGGATCTCTCTCCACTAAATAATCTTATCCCCACTCAGAAGACTTGTCCTCACTGCCCTGGCTGATGGATCTCTATCCACTAGAGACTATTGTCCTCTCTGCTCTGTCACCTCCAAATATCTATCTCAATTATGTACTAAACACAATCTAGTAGGTCTAGCATAGCTCTTTTCAATATATTTCACTAAATACAGTTCATTTTTTCTAGGATAAGTCCACTCAAATTTGTACTAAATACAACTCATTTGGTCTAGTAAAAATCAGATCAATAGGTCCACTCAAAACTTGCTCAAATCTGCTGAATAGGTCCACTTAGAACCTCCTCAAATATTCTCAACAAGTCCACTCAGAACATTTTTTAATCTGGTCAATAGGTACAATAAAAACCTAATCAAATCTGCTCAACAAGTCCACTCAGAACCTGATCAAATCTCCTCAACAAGCTCACACAGAACTTGTACAAATATACTCAATAATCTCACACATAACTTGTTCAAATATGCTCAAAAAATTCACATAGAACTTTTCCAAATCTACTCAATAAGTCCTCTCTAGGACTTGCTCAAATATGTATTGTAAGCTTCCACAAAAGCTCACACAAAATCAGTCCACAAGTCTTCATAAAGACTTACCTCAAATATAATTAACAAGTCCACATAGAACTTGTCCAATATCATAAAAACATAAGAGAATTCTTAAAGACTCAATATGTTCTTTACTCAATGCTCAATCACTTTCTCAACTCAAATCAATCTCATAGAAGCATAAAGAGAATTGTTAGAGACTCAATATGTTCTACACTCAAAACTCAATCACTTTCTCAACTCAATATCATAGACACATAAAGAGAATTGTTAGAGACTCAATATGTTCTATTCTCACAACTCAATCACTTTCTCAACTCAATCTCATAGAAGCATAAAGAGAATTGTTAGAGACTCAATATGTTATATTCTCAAAACTCAATCTCTTTCACAACTCACATCAAAATATAGAATAGTTTGTTTTATGGAACTTGAACAATCACTTCACTCATCCACTTGACTAGGCCCAATCAACTCTACTCAACTAATCACTCAAGAAAAAAATATTTCTCACAAACCCTAGTCCAAGTATGTATCATCCAAATCAAAATTTTTCTAACAATGCTCAACAACAAACCTGACATAACAATAATACACATGATATTTTCAAATCGTAGTTCAAGTTCTTTGTATAACAACTCACTTCAACAACCATGCTTATCAAACAAGGTTTTAACCACAACTCTTAATTTCAAAAAACCTTGAAGCATTAACTCAAAACACTTCACTCAACCAATGATCTCAACAACAATGCCTATCAAACAAGGTTTTAATCACAACTCTCAATTTCAAAAAACCTTGAAGCATTAAATCATACACTTTCGAAAAGGAAGCCCTAATAAAATACTTTTCACTCCAAAATTAATTTTAAAGAAATCTAATTAACCAACACAACCAAAGAAGACTTTGCCCATACCTTTTTGCTTGACAAGGAGTTGATCTCACAAATTTGCCACACTCACAATTTCTTCTTTGCCAATATCAACAAGGGTTAGAGAGTAATAATTTATTCAAAAAAATACAATGCAAAATAATACCAACATAACACCTTATCACTCCAACTCAAATAATATTCAAATACCCTCACAATAATTTTCTTTAATACAAACCCTTTATTAAAGATCAAACAATACCCAAAAAGTCATAGCTCTTCAATATTTTCAATATAATAATTTAAGACTTTATCAAAAATATTTAATACCAAATCTTCCTTATTACTCCAAGTAATACCTTCAAATACCAACTTTATTCACCAAACACTATTTAAACAATTTCACAAGCAAACCTTACACCTCCAAACACCTTGTATTGAAACCTTAGGCAATAAAATTAATTTGAAATGCTTTACATTGGCCACCTACAGGTTTTGACCCCATAATATCTACCTCTACAAGCAACCTACCATAGGATCCATGACCACGTGCTCTATGAGCATTTTTAAGAGCCAAAAAGCTCTTTCTCCACCTTAGATTTTATGCCCTATGAAAATATACGAAAAAACATTTTCCCTTTGGTGCTCACCACCATGAGTTTTGAACACAACACTTGCTTCCTCCAACGTTTGCACTTTGCCACTTGGACCATCGTGTCTAATGTGCTTCAAATACTCCAACCTTTCTGATTTATCCTCAATACTTAAGAAAAAACAAATTTCATCTTCTTCCTCAACAAATCCTCTCGAAATCGCATACAAAGATTTTAACCTTGGCACACATATTATTCGATCAAGAGATAAACTTTGCAATGTATTTGAGGCCACATTTTATACACAATCATGTGTTTTCTTCAAATGTCAGTGCTTCCTTATTTTAATGGTGTTGGCACCTTTAAACACTTTATAATATATGAAAAACGCTTAAATTAAATTTCATGAAAAAAAAATTATAATTTATAAATATTTTAAATTTAAAAGAAATTAAATTTTATAAATTATAATTTTAATGTTTAATTTTTAAACCCTTCTTTTACTTTGCATTGAAACTCTTGACCTTTGGACTTATTCCTAGATATCAAATAACAACTTTGACAACTTCGTTCCTTGACAAAAACCTTGATATTAATGTTAACTATATTTCTTGACATCAATGACAATTTTGGCTTAGGGACTCAAAATGTCCAACAATATCCCCCTTTGTCATTGATGGCAACCCACATTCTTCTTACTGAAACCTAACCTTTTTTTTTTCTTCTACTCCCTCTGGGATATTGCTCCCCTGGCTCAATGCTCTCTCAAATATCAAATCTCTACCAATTACATAAATATCTGCCCCTTTGACATAAATGGCAAAGGTTCACCTTTGTGGCTTGAGACTAAGAATTATCCTATTAGCTTAGCACCTCCCCCACCTCCTCTTGATGTGGTTAATTCTAGGGTGGGAGTATTTCTACTCCCTGAAAGCATTGCTCTTTACCTTTATCATTTTCCCTTATTTTATGAGTTTTTTGAATCCTCTAACTATTTCTATCCAAGTCATCATCTTGTTCCTGTCATCATTCATGTTCATGTTTTTGTTCTTGTTCACATCTAGGTTCCTGTTCTTGTTCTCCTACAAGTTCATGTTCTTGTTCTTGTTCCTATTCATGTTCTTGTTCCTAATTATACCTGTTTCTGGAATGTTTGATCTATACCATTTTATTGTGTGACCATAATTATTGCACTTATAACACTTAATTTTATTATTCCTTGGAGGTGCAAATGTCTTGGGATATCTCCTAGTGAAGTCATATCCTCTTCTGTCATGAATCATACAATTCATTACCTTGTGACCAATTTTTTTGCATGATTAGCAATACCCATGGAAAAGTTGTCCTTTCCCATATTTTTGTCTTTCATGTGTCCTGCACTATGAAGCCATGTGCCCAAACTTATGATATGAAAAACATCTTCCATTGAAGAAACCTTGCATAGGTCCCATTGGTCTCTTAGTCTCTTATACCTGTTTCCTATTCCATCTGTTCCTTACCTGTGCATTGTTCCTTTCCTTGTTGAGCTTTCTATTTTCGAACTTATCCTTATAAGTCTCACTCTTTCTTTTACTTACTTCTTTTGAATCTTCTACTTTTCTAGTATTTGAGCTTGACTCTCCTTTTTTTGCTTCATGTTTTCCTTGTTCTTATTTATAACTAAGTCATGTTATGGTGACTGATGACCTTTGTGCATTGATAATCCTATCCAAAGTCTTTGAATTTTCCTCAAACTTGTGTAGCCTGTCCTTAGAACCTTTTAATTCCATTCTTAGTGAAACTATCTTATGCTCTAAAAAAATATTTTGAAGGGAAGCTTAGCAAACGGTTTTTATTTAAAACCATGGATGGTAGATTTGAAATGGGTTTATTCTTAAAACCCAATTTGGATTTTTGTTTCATCGAAAAAGGTGCCCTGGTGATGAAGATATTTAATTTTAAAGGTTTTATTTAAAACTATGGACAACAAATTTGAAATGGGTTTTTCTTAAAACCCAAGTTGGCTTTTCATTTCATCGAAAAAGGAGTCCCGATGACAAAGTTATTTAACTTTGAAGTTTAAAGTTTAAATTTTAATATTTTAAAATTAAAATTAAAATTAAAATTTCCAAAGTGGAAATTCTCATTGACATCATTGAATATGAGGGAGAAGACTATATAAAGGGGTGTCTAAGGTTTATTAACACCTATCCTTGCTTGTGCTATTTTTCTTGGCTAGTGTATGTGAATCGAGCTTATGCAAAAATGTTTAAAGGCAGAGGCAACGAATAAATCGGGGTTTGGTTGAATTGCAAGACAACGTGGGCAGTGTGGCCTATTGGCAACTAAAGAAGTGAAAAGGCATTAGGAGGCACGAGGTTGTACGTTCTAGTTTTGATAGAGTGATTTTGGTAATTGTGAAGTGGAATGCCCAAGACGCATGGTGATTTGGCACACGTGGGCAGTGAGGAAAAGAAAAGGTACGTTGTGCCTTTCCCTTTGCGAATGAGTGACTAGGTCATGTGGCAACCTTAGCCATGGCTAAGGCACTCGTAGTGAGGGCATATTTAGGGGTCGAAACCCTTTCAAGATGTATGAAATTTTTTTTTAATTAATTTTTATTAATGCCCTAAAGTTTGGAGTGATAAGGGTTAGAAAATATTTCATTTTGTAAAACCTTTGTTGTATTTAAAAGGTTAAATAATTATTTTGTTTGTGAAAGCCATAGATGATTTTTTGAACCTTATGGTATTGATTTGAATATTTGAGAGCATTATTTTAGGAGAAATAAGGGTTTTGCATTTGAGAATTATAATAGTGACTTACTGATTATTATTTTAGAGGGTTTTTCTATAGATGGACTTTGGTGTATGTGATTATTGAGTTGGAGTAAAAAGGTGTAAATTGAGTTATACTTTATCTTGTGATTATTATTTGAAGTCCACTAACCCTTGTTGAGATTGAAAATAAAGTGTGTTGAGTGCAGAATATTTTGTGGACAAATTGTTCGCATCAAAAAGGTATGGGAAATATTTTCCATTAATTTGATTGGGTGGTTGATTTCTGAAAATATCATTGGAGTGAAAATGATTGATTATGGTTTGCTTTTGAGAGTTTTTGGATGAATGCTTCAAGGATTTTTGGTTTGAGAGTTATGGTTAAAACCTTGTTTTATAAGCATTGTTTTTGGATTAATTCTTGGGTGAATGCTTCAAGTATTTGAGAAGAACATGAGTATCATTGTTATTTGAAGAATATTTTATAAGCATTATTGTTGAAGCCCATTGGTTGTGCAAAGAAATTGAACTTGATTTAGAGAAGAACATGAGTATCATTATTATGTGAGATTTGTTGTTGAACATTGTTGGAAACATTTTGAGTTGGTAGATTCATGTTTGGACTAGTTTTTGTGAGAAAGAGTTGCTCCTTGTGGTGATTTGTTAAGTGGAGTTGTTTGAACCTAGTCAAGTAATTGTGTGAAGTGGTTTTTCAAGTTCCATAAAATAAATTATCCTATATTCTGATTTGAGTTGATTTGAGATTGGGATTTGAGTATAGAACATATTGAGTCTCTAACAATTCTATTTATGCTTCTATGAGATTACTGAGTTGATATTGATTTTATTTGAGATTGGGATTTGAGTATAGAACATATTGAGTCTAAAAATTCTCTTTATGCTTCTATGATATTGAGTTGAGATTTTGTTGAGTTGTTTTGAGGTAAGTCTTTGAGAAGGCTTTTGGACTGATTTAGAGTAAGATTTTATGAAATCTTGTTATGCATATTTGAGCAAGTCCTAGAGAGGACTTATTGAGCATATTTGGAAAAGTTCTGAGTGAGCCTGTTGAGCATATTTGGATGAGTTCTGAATGAGCTTGTTGAGAAAATTTGGACAAGTTTTGAGTGATCTTGTTGAGCAGATTTGAGTAAAATCTGAGTGAGCCTATTGATAAGATTTCAATAGGTTTTGGATGAGCCTATTGAGCATATTTGAGAAGGTTCTGAGTGAACCTATTGATCAGATTTGAGTAGGTTTTGAGTGAAACTATTGAGAAGATTTGAGCAGTATTTGAGTGAGCCTATTGAACATATTTGAGGAGGTTCTGAGTGAACCTATTGAAAGAGATTTGGAGGTGATAAAGTATAGAGGATAGAGTATAATTGGATAGAGATCCAGTAGCCAAGAAAATTGAAGACATATCTAAGTGAGGAGTCTTCAATTGGAGAGAGATCCACAAGTCAGTGTAGTAGAGATACAGAGTCTTCTAGAAGATCACTAGCTAGAGCAGAAAGGGAAAGAGTTCTCCTATGGAAGAGATCCATGAAATTTATATTTAGGGGATAAGCATCGCCCTTGGACAAAGGTTCATAAACATTGTAAATACGAAGGATTCCCAAGATATTTATTGAGAAAGTTTTAGCAAAATATTTTCTCCGTGGAGTAGATGGCATTGGGTGAACCACGTAAATTGTTGTGTCACTTTTGTATATGGTATTTTGTGTTTTTATTTTATTAATGCTATTGATACTTCTATCTATACACTGCATAATATTTAATTGAAAAAAAAGTAAAAATTGATCTTATACTATTCACCCCCTCTCCATATAAGCTTATGTTCTTCAATTGGTATTAGAGTTGTTTCCTTCAAAAGAGTTTGACAACTTGAAGGAAAAGTGGTCTAAGAAAACAATGGATCACAAGGATCAAAAGGATGGTTCATTCAATAATGTATTACCCATATTTTATGGAAGTGACTTCTTGTATTGATGTATCCTGATGATATTTTACTTGATGGTACTTGGAAATGAATTTTGGGATGCACTGGAACTTGGATATGATTCAACAATAAATTCTCCTATAGATAAGGAAGGTAAGCTTCTAATGCATGCAAATTCAAGAGCTATGAATACAATTATAAAAGGATTGGGTAGATCAAAATCTATGAATTTTATGGATTGTAAAACAACAAAAGATAAGTGGGATCTACTGCATGACATATATGAGGGTGATAAAGGTGTCAGGAAAGCTAAGATAAAAAATCTCAAAAGAGAATTTGATAATTTAAGAATGAGAATTTGTATTTGTGATTATCTCAGTAATATTTATGAGATTATACATGAGATGAGAGGTCTTGGAATGAAGGTTTATGAATCTGATGCTTGTGATAAGATATTGAGAACTCTTCTAAAAAGGTATAGTGAAAAATTTTCTACTATAGAAACATAAATTGATAGTGATTCTTTGACAAGGAATTCTTTGCTTGGCATGCTTACTACTTTTGAGATAAGAACAAAATATCCTATTCCTTCGAAAGAAGCTACATTCAAAGTGGACAAAAATAAAAAGGGTAAAAAGACAAAATCAAGCAGTGAGTCATCTACTGATGAAGAAGCTAACTATGGTAGAAGAGATAAAGGTTCCAAAATATCCATAGATATAAGATCTATTAAGTGCTTCAGTTATGGAAATTATGGACACTATGCAATAGAGTGCAAAGATCCAAAGTACAATAGTGATGAAGGAAAACATGATCACAAATACAAGGAATTAGAAAGACACAAGGTACTAGAAGAAAGGCAAGGATGGACAAAAAATACAAGGAAAGAAGTTCTTCCAAAGGCAAAATAAAAGCTACTATGCATATAATGCAAGTAAGTACTCAATTGATAGTGATGCTAGTTTTTCAGACAATGATAGATATGAAGTCCTATTTATGGTTAGAGAGAAAATGACTCTAGTTATTCTCAAATGTTTTAGATGTGGTAAATTTAGACATCTTGAAGATGATTGCACTAGGTATGGCTATAGTTTTAGTGATGATGGTTTTGAATATGCACTTGAAAGACTATATGAGAATATTCTAAGGGCTCTAGAAGATGAAGTAAGTGATCCCATACAATACAAGTCAAAAGAAAGTAATGATAAGGACAAAGGCAAATAAATAGAGGATTACTCAATAGATAATGGTTATGATCTCAAGGGATAACTTATTTATTCCCTTGACACAATAAAGAAGGTAATAAAGCAATACTCTAAGCTTGAAAGTCAGTTTCAATAATGTGATGAAGAAAGGTTAATGCTCATAGAGGATTTAGAGAAGTCAACGGCTAAGGCAAGCAAGTTCAAGGATAAGTTAGAAGCAAATATTTTGGAATGTGAGAAGTTAGCACAAGAAGTGGCTACTCTAAAAGAAGACTTAAAGGACTTCATGATCAATATGAAGAGTTTCACAAATAGTTCTAAGAACTTAGATAATTTCATCTGTGGACAACAACGAACATCATGTTCAATAGGTCTTGGATTTGGAAAGGTTTAAAAGAAATAGGAAAAAGAATCTACTTCAAGTATTGATGAAGAAGAAATTTTAGAAGAAGATACATCAAAAAAAGATAGTTTAAGTGAAAGTGGGACATTAGAGGCTGAGTTGGACAACAAAGAGTTCAATAAATATAGGAACAATGCAGAAATAAGATACATATGGAAAAAAAATCAGAAAAGGAGACCAATGAGGTCTAGGAAAGGAAGCTTCAATAGGAGATTCTCCTCATGTCACAGGTTTAGGAACATGGCTTCACAATGTAGGTCATATGAAATATAAGAATATGGGAAAGGATAGCCTTTTCAAGGATATTGCTACTCATGCAATGAGTATGGTCACAAAGCAATGGATTACAGGGTTCATGGTAGAAGAGGATATGGATTCACTATGAGGTATTCTAAGATATTTGCACCTCCAAGGAATAATAAAATGAAGTGTTATAAGTGAAATAATGATGGAAACACAACAAGATTATGTAGAGAAAATATTTCAGAATTAGGTATGAACAGGAACAAGAACATGGATGAGAATAGGAACAAGAACAGGAACAAGAACATGGACATGAATAGGAATAGATACATGAATATGAACAGGAACAAGAACATGAATAGTAATAGAGACTCCAAAAATAATAGAGACTCGTAAAAGAACAAGAACAAGAACATGGATGAAAATAAGAGCACAAATAGGAACAAAAATGATGATAGGAATAGAGATGATATCTTGGAAAGAAACAATGAGAGGATTAATAAAACTAACAAAATAAGAGAGAAATATAAAAGCATAGATCTATAATTTCGAGGAGTAGAAATACTCCTACCCCAGAATTAACCACCTCATGTGGAGGTGGCGGAGGGGCTAAGCTAAGAGGCTCATTCTTAGCCTCTAGCCCCAAAGGTGACCATTTTCCATTGATGACAAAGGGGGAGATATTTGTATATTGGGAAGAGTTTTTGTGTAGACACCAAAACAACACCAATCCGATTATGTGACTACAAACACTGATCACACTGACACACACAACCCCAAGGGCATCCCCCAGAGGTTAAACAATTGTCCTAACCACTCTCACAATAGTTTTAGAATGTCAGGAGTCAATTTGGCACCTTCAGGCACTCTACTTCATAATCATTCCACCTAGGGATGATTAAAAACTGGTGTTTGCCCCACCCAGGGACGAATAGAAGTATTTGCTCCAGGGTGGGGCGAATAGGAGGTTTGACTAGAAAAAAGTCAAATATTGACAAATGGTAGCTCATATCCACCACTTAATTCTTCCTTCCTTGCATGAGAGTGTGATTGAGCATTTTTGAGCGTTAGAGGAAATTACAGAGGTAGCCATGAGGCCCCTAATCAGGGAGGAATCTCCTCCCTCCTAGGAAGGCATGATTGCCAAGTGGCGCCTCTGCATGCTCATCCAAAGAGACCTCCAAGTCTATAAATTGGTGAGTTTTTCTCACCACAAACAATAACGGAGAAGGAGCATTTTGAGCAATGAAGTGCTATAATTTTACTCCCACACACCTTTTTTATTTGTGCCTATCACATCCTTGATCTCTTTTGGAATAGAGGTCATAAGGTGGTTATTGGAAGCACAAATCCGAAACCCAAACCCGACATTTGGCCACAAAATACTACCAAATTTTCCAAAAACACCCAAAAAGAGATTTTGGACCCATCCCAAGTGGATTGGTGCCAAAATTAGGAAACAAACGACGGGCGTCCTACCCCCGGGCGCCCCCCACATTGTTGCAGGTCTAATCGTCCTGCCTGAGAACAATTAGGAATATATGGTATATTTCCAAAAATTTGCTTTTGCATATGATTCTAGGTTATCTAAATAGGTTGTAGTTTGAATTTCATTTCATTCTGAGCATTTCTGACCATGCTTTTATCATTTCCCGCCTTCACTAACTTGCAGATGGTACCATCAAATTCCTGGTGATAGAGGCCAAATTGGGAAAATATTACCTTCTGGGTCTTCCCAAAATTCCCCCAATTAGCTAACCACAAATTTGTAGGTGATTTGGAGCCTTCAAGATAAGACATTTGGGACTGTGCTTTCTGACAAATTGTTGTAGGTTTATTCGTCCCGCCCCAGAGTGAATACAAATTTGTGAGGAATTTCTCGACTGTTCTTTTTGTAGTGCCTCATAGGTGATTTTTGCATGCCTCTATGAATTTTTTAGTTCATTTGGATTCATTTTAGTCATCATTTTATTTAATTCTTTGCAGGAACTAATCTCAGGCTTGGGGATTGCATGTTTTATTTCATATATAGGTGCTACTGACTATTTCTTGTTTCCTTGAATGTAGGATTTGGACATTGGAGGAGTATAAAGGAGTAAAAATTCATATACACAAGTTGCGGCAATGTGTTGGTCCACCCATTTTACATGTGGGCACACGGAAGAAGGAATATCATTCATGGATGTAACAAGAACACATATTTAATGCTCCTGGCACCTGAAAAGGGAGGAGGTGAATTGTAACCAAGTTATAAAACACATCAATGAAAAGGGTTGTCTTCATTATTGGATTTTTGTTTCATTTTGATTCATTCATGCTTTCTCTCCTTTCATGCACTTTCAATTCATAGGACTTAGCGTTAAGTTTAGTTTTGTTTGCATCGCACTTGGAGTTTCCTTTTTGTTTCTATATACTCATGATTTTAGTGGCGATCAAGAAGCCTATGAGGAGTATGAGCAAGAATAATATCGGGTCAAAATGCCCTACCAAGGCAGAGGGGCCGCTATCCGACCACCCCTCCATAGGCCTCAAGTTTCCCACAACCCACAATGGGAGCAAACTAAGGAGGAAGAGATTAAATCTTTCGATGCATATAAAGCACTGCTAGAGTGCTTGAAATCTATGGAGACCAAGACTTTTGGGTCCCAAAATCCCATGTTACACCAACTCTGCAGTCATCCCATGCATCCATCAATGTCGTACCCTCTTACCCTAAATACTTTAAGCTGCCTCAGTTGGCAATATTTAGAGGTGAGGAGGATGCCCAAGAGCATGTGACTAGATTCCTGAGCCAATGCTTTGGCATTCAAGATAATGATGCTTTGCTATTGAGAAAATTTATCACCACGTTCACAGGCCCTACCTCAGATTGGTTTACTCAATTGCCAAAGCACAACATTAGCAACTTAGATCAGCTAGTGGATGTGTTCCTCGAACGCTTCGTCTTCAACACTAAGAAGAAGGCATCACTAAGCAACCTAGCTAGCCTCAGGCAGTATGAGGAAGAAACCATGGTGGCCTATGGGAACCGGTGGAGGAATTTGCTTTCAAAGCTACCCTACCTCCCTCCTATGTCCGACCTCACACAAATGTTCTCAAAGATCTATTTGAGATCGATCTCAGTGCTATTGTAGCTACAACAATATGCCACCTTAGAGGAAGCTCTGGCACAAGCCAAAATCATTGAAGAGATCAAGATTCAGGATGGTGAGATAGCCAAACCAAAAAAGAAAGAATGGTCTAAGAACACCAAAGCAGGGACCATGCAACAGAAACCCACTACGGTCAATCAGGTTGCTATCAATGTCCCCAAGCCTACACAAGCAACACAGCCCCAAAAGGCTAACTATCAGGTGGTTCCTCTTAATAGTTATGACCAAGAAAATTAGAGGCAAGAAAAAAACTAGCAGCGTCACCCTAGGCGACAATTCACACCTTACACAGAGTCCAGAGACTCCTTGTTTGATCGCTTGTCAGTGGCAAACTTGATTAACCTGCCCGAGGTTCAACCCATAGATCCCAACGTGCCAAAACCGAAGGGCTACAGGGAAGATTTGTACTATAGGTTCCATAGGTGGAAGGGACATGACCTTAATGCCTGTTGGAAGTTTAAGGGCTTGGTGCAAGACCTAATTGATAACAAGACATTAGCGGTGGATAATCCCATGGCACCAAGCAACCAACAAATGGAGGTCTTTAAGGACCCCTTGCCTTCCCATGATGCATAGGAAAAGACCCTACAAGTCAATGAGGTCACATAGAACTACCCCATGCAGGGGTATGTAGGGATGATCAGCATAGTGACTCAGAATAGGAGGTATCCGAGTGTAGTTGCCCCCATGGCAGCTACAGGAGAGGTGCCAACAACATCGCAATCACAACAACACCTTACACAACCTCCTCCGCCTAAACCCATGGCCACAATTCGGACCAAACTCACTCAGATCTTGAGGACCACGTCGGCTAGGCTCTCCATATACGAGCTCATACAACAATCAATGCCCCATCGGGAGGCTCTAATGGAGATATTGAAAGCCATCGAGTTGCAGCCCCATGAAGCAAATTCCTTCAACAACTTTGTGGGACATGTCAAACGATGCATTGAGCCAGTCATCACCTTTCGAGAAGACGAAGTGAAATCAGTGGTTGATGATATGGTGGATCCACCCCTGCATGTTATCGTGTGGGTCAACGGGATCCCGTATAAGAGGGTGTTGGTAGACACTGGCTCGTCTAGTAATATCATCACAACAGTGGCATTGAAACATCTAAAGTTGCCAGCATCTCACATCATGGCTTCCACCTACACTCTGCGAGCATTCAATGATGCGATATGCTCAACAGTTGGCACAATTGTCCTACCCATCCAGGTGGGACAAAAGACTATACCTACATTGTGCCATATTTTGGAAGGTGAGATGGCTTATAACATCTTGCTAGGTCGGTCGTGGATCAGGGACATGAAGTGTGTCCCTTCGATAGCTCATCAGTGTTTAAAGTATACATTTGAAGGGGAAGTGCATGTAGTCTCGACGGACTTGGAACCCTTCAAGTATTGCAATGCGGTGCAGCTGATGCCGCAATCGACCCTTCCATCAACGCATTTGGATTTTTAGTTGAATCCATCTAAACAGGGTCCGATTCCGCAGGCATCCCCGTTGGCAAGCCCATCAAAACCATAGCTGGGTCCATCTTCATCGGCTGGTCCTTCACCAACGATGCCACCTACGGTGGCCACACAGAAGGATAAAGGGAAGAAACCCCTAGAAGAGGCACCACCATCAGTATCAACTATCTCTACTGAGGAGATGCCTAGTAGAATGGAAGTCGAGGCTCCTAGTTCACCCGACATGGAGTGGACTCCAGAAGAACTTTCATTCCCTCCCCCTCAATCACCAACAATCACCGTTGAAATGGCCAATACGGGCCTGGGGGAGTATCTGGTGTGGAATATTGTAGCAACACCCACACTAGAGTCCATGCAGGACATGGGGAGACCTCGCCTCCCCATTGGTACCATTGTTCCTCTAGGCTACCCGCCGAACCAGACAAACTTTGTGTATGGGGGCCTTGATCATGGTATTGAGCCATACATGCAAGAGGGCGAAGATGAAGAGCCCTTTGTAGAAGATGTCAATTATTTGTCTAACCCAGAATTTGCTTTGAGATACCTTGGCCAATGCAATTGGCATGGATATGGGTTAGGCAGATATGAGCAAGGAGTGCATGTTCTTTGCCAACCAAGGTACCAAATGCCATACGACAAGTCAGGAGTAGGGTTCAACCACCCCCTCCCCTTAGACATCTTGGTAGAGAACATGCAAGGCCTAGGGATAGGCAACAAGGGGGGATTGGCATTAGATCCATATGCCAACCCTAACACGACATACACACTGGGAGATTATCTCCCATTGTTGACAACCAACCTTGTTGACCTCAACAACCCTTTCCCTTCACTCGAAAGAGGAGAAAGTTCAAGAACACACCTAAAAGAGAGGTGTAGACAAGGTCAAGAAGGATCATCGGAAGACGAGTCAGAATATGAGGTAGCACCATGGGATCCCTTCGAATCGGATAGCAATCACTCACAAGTGACCCCCATGGATGATTATCAGGAAAGCCTCTTGGCAATGTTCCCTTTGGTGGCTCCCATCGAGCAAGTGCCACCACAAGACAATCAGGCCCCACCGTAGAGAGCGGAACAACCCCAATGGGGCCAGATCAATTTGCTCGAGCAAGATGAGCCTCTAATGTTGCAAATAGTTGTTGGAGCCAACGAAGGCCTTTGGATCTTCGACAGTGATTATGAAGATGAAACTGAGATGGCCTATCTCAATCATATGCGACAATACCCCTTGGAGATTAATGACATATTTGAGCAACTAAACATAGTGCTAGGGCATGAGTGGTACGTAGACCCAGCATGGTGGGACCAAGTGTTGAATCCACCACTTTGGGCATACGGAGAACACCTTCCACCCAGAGACCCTATAGCGATATCAGTGCCGAGGGTAGACCCTATCTTCCTATCCACACATAGGGCCGATCCATTCGTGCCAATACCTCTAGAGCCAGATCCGGAGCACAGAGAACATCCAGAATGTTTGATTCATCACACCCATAGTAATGGAGACCAAAATCATTTCATCAACATGATCTCCATTGACTTAACCGCCCCCATCCACAATCCGGCCGACCCAACACAGCCATTGTATCTAGACATAGATGCCATAGACTGGGATCACGTCAATTTACCACCATCCCCATCAGAGTACTGGCATTTCGATGAAATGCTCCATTTCACCCCAGAGCCAACTCAGGATATCTTCCATGCTGAGGAGGAACCCAAAGTTCCCAATGCAGATTTGAACTCAGCAAATGATATCCATTTGATCCCAACTCCACACCAGTTGGAGGATGGATCCCACATGTCGGTCGAGGAGACGACTGACGTAGACATCGGCTTGGATCCAATGAATCCATAGATCATCAAGCTGGGGGTAAGCTTATCCCCTGAAGAGCAAGCCGACTACATTACCCTTCTCAAAGAGAAGAAGGAGGTTTTTGCATGGTCATACAAAGACATGTCGGGGCTAGATCCATAGCTAGTCATGCATAACCTAACGCTTGATCCGACAGTCAAGCCCGTTAAGCAAAAACTATGTAAGATGCACCCAAAAGTGGCCTTAATGGTCAAAGATGAGTTGCAAAAGCTGTTGGATGCACAGTTTGTCATCTGCATGGATTACCCACCATGGTTGTCCAACATGGTGCCCGTCAAGAAGCCTGATGGGAGGATTCGCATATGCACTAATTTTTGAGATCTAAACAAAGCGAGTCCTAAGGATGATTTCCCCTTGCCAAGCATCGATGCATTGGTAGATGCTACAACAGGTCACGAAATGCTATCCCTCATGGATGGTTTCTCAGGATACAATCAAATTCATATCAATCCCGAGGACCAACTAAAAATGGCGTTCACAATGCCTTGGGGGACATTTTGTTATAAGGTCATGCCCTTTGGCCTTAAAAATGTTGGCGCCACCTACCAACGTGCCATGACGTACATCTTCCATGATTACATGCATAAAAATTTGGAAGATTACATGGATGATTTGTTGGCCAAATCTCTTTTGCACCCAGATCATCTCGATGACTTAAGTAAGATCCTCGACCGCCTCATGGAACATAAAGTCAGACTGAATCCCAAGAAGTGCGTATTTGGCATCACATCTAGAAAACTCTTGGGTTTCATAGTCTCAAAGCGAGGCATCGAGGTGGACCCAAACAAAGTCAAGGCAATCCTTGAAATGCTCCCCCCAACTACCATTAAGCAGCTCAGAAGTCTGCAGGGAAAGGTCACGTCAATTAAGCGCTTCATAGCATAGCTATCTGACAAGTGCCGACCCATGAACAAATTATTGCATAAGGGTGTAGCATTTCACTGGGATGACGAGTGCCAGTCAACCTTTGATGACATTAAACAATACTTGGCTTCATCGCCAGTATTGGCACCACCTAGACCAGGAGTGCCATTCTATTTATACATCTCAGCTACTGAGGTGGCATTGGGCGCCATGCTAGCCCAAAAAAATGAACTTCACAAAGAATAGGCTACTTATTACCTTAGCCGCACCCTGGTCAGTTATGAACTTAACTATGCATACGTTGAGAAGCTCTGCTTGGCAGTGGTGTTTGCTACCAAAAAGCTATGCCACTACATGCTCAGCAATACGATGTATGTTGTGTCTAAGGAGAATCCATTGCGATACATGATGAGTCATACTTATCATAGTAGCCGCATGGTGAAATGGATCATGTTGTTGACGGAATTTGACATAGATTTTATTGGATAGAAATCCATCAAAGGTCAAGTCATAGCCGATCAACTAGCAGAGGCTCCTCTCGAAGACGATCAGCCTCTGGTCATAGAACTACCCGATGATGGGGTCTTCCATGTCTCAGAATCGCCAGATTTTGATGAGCCTGAGTCACAGGCCGATATAACCCTATTTTTTGATGGTTCTAAATGTGAGCAAGGTGGTGGCATGGGAATCATATTCTTTACACCGCAAGGGACTCCAATGCCTCTGTCATTTAAATTAGACTTCCCGTGCACCAACAACAATGCAGAGTACGAAGCCTTGCTCATAGGTCTTCAGACAACAATCACCATGAACATCAAATGATTAAACATCTTTGGTGATTCGTTGCTAATTGTCAACCAAGTTAAAGGGGTATTCTAGTGTAAATGCCTAGTTCTGTAGGCCTACAAAGCCCTTGTGGACAAATTCCTAGAAAATCTTGAATGGTACGACATCGAGGCACTCCCTCGGTCATCGAATCATTTTGTGGACACTATGGCCTCCTTGGGGTCACTAATCCTGCAAGACATTTCTGGTGATATGACAACCATTCAAGTCAAAACACTATCACAATCCATGATGGAGCGTGCAAGCTTTGACTTAATGCCAGGAATCCACCTGATCCAGATTGAACCATCCCCAGACAGGTTCTCTCGAATCCATGATTGTCTGAATCATGCCAACTAGGGGTCCTTGTTCTCCCCTACTCCCCTTAATAGCAACACAATGCTATTCTTACAAGTTCTTTCCCACTCAGCTTTTGCTAGGGATGAACTTCAAGAGGGATTGGTTGTTCATACCATCGAGGCTTCTGATCAGTAGGATTGGTATTCACCCATAAGGGATTACCTCAAGCTAGGTAACCTCCCGCTTGGATTGACGCATGCCACAAAATGATCATTCAAATAGAAAGCGGCAAAGCATGTCTTGTTAGGAGACATTTTGTACCATCGTAGCTATGAAGGAATCCTCCTTCATTGCTTGGACCAGCAGGAGTCCACTTGGGTGATCGCCCAAGCGCACGATGGTACGTGTGGTGGCCACTTCAGTGGTATGGCCATCGCAAAGTGCATTCTCTGCATGGGCTATTATTGGCCATATTTAGAGCGAGATTGTTGCGCGTATGTGAGGAAGTGCGTGAAGTGTCAACACCATGCCAATTTGACACACGTACCTTCTCAGGCCTTGCAGCCGATTCAATCGGCTTGGCCATTTTTGTAGTGGGGTCTAGATCTAATCGAAAAGATCTCCCCTGCATCGTTTAGCCATCACACATTTATCATAACGGCCATAGAGTACTTCACCAAATGGGTGGAAGCAATTCCGCTTGCCTCTACGACTGGAACCCGCATTTCGAAGTTCATTTTACATAATATCATATGTCATTTTGGTATTCCATCCAAGATAATCTCGGATAATGGGACGTCATTCAAGAACAAAGACGTGCGTGCTTTGACCACAAAGTACAAAATTCAGCATAGTTTTTCAACACCCTATTATCCATAGGCAAATGGGCAAGCAGAGGCATCAAACAAAATGCTAGTTGCCATCCTCAAAAATATAGTCGTAGACAGTCATAAGGATTGGCACATTCAGATCCCACTTGCCCTATGGGCTTATCGCACTAGCATTCGGACACCCACTAGGGCAACTCCATTTTCATTGGTGTATGGCTCCGAGGCAGTCATGCCTCTCGAGTTGGAAATTCCTTCCCTATGCATATCAATGCAAGAGTTCATCGATGATGACACTGCATGACAGGCCCGGTTAGACCAGATTACGTTGCTCGATGAACGACACGTTAATGCTCTTGAGCATTTACGTATCTATCAAGAGCGACTTAAGAGGGCATACAACATGAAGGTTCACCTGAGGGACTTTCAGGTTGGTGACTTGGTCTTAAAAGAGAACCAACAGAACTCTAACTTGCCGCCCCATCTAAGGGACAAATTCATGGCAAACTGGTTAGGTCCTTATGTCATCGATAGTAAAATAGGACCTGGAACATACCGGCTAGCCTCTCTTGATGGAATCAAGGAACTAGAACCCTTGAACATCAGTCATTTGTGGCCATTCCATATTTAACAGAGCCATAGCCCAAAATGCTCCAAGGATTCTCATAATCACTTGGTCAATCCCAAAATGCTCCAAGGATTCTCATAATCGCTTGGTCAATCCCAAAATGCTCCAAGGATTCTCATAATCACTTGGTCAATCCCAAAATTCTCCAAGGATTCTCATCATCGCTTGGTCAATCCCAAAATGCTCCAAGGATTCTCATAATCACTTGGTCAATCCCAAAATGCTCCAAGGATTCTCATAATCGCTTGGTCAATCCCAAAATGCTCCAAGGATTCTCATCATCGCTTGGTCAATCCCAAAATGCTCCAAGGATTCTCATAATCGCTTGGTCAATCCCAAAATGCTCCAAGGATTCTCATCATCGCTTGGTCAATCCCAAAATGCTCCAAGGATTCCTATAATCGCTTGGTCAATCCCAAAATGCTCCAAGGATCCCTACAATCGCTTGGTCAACCCCCAAAAAAAAATGCCCCAAAGATGCCCATTACCCCTTTGGTCAAACCAAAAAGCTCCAAGGATTCCCACAATCGCTTGGTCAAAAATAAGAAAATTCAAAAACAATAAAATCATCAAAAATACAACAAAAATTTGCACCTCATTTCCATGCATGCTCAAAATCATCACAAATAAAGAGCTCTTTTTGCACCTCATCAATCCATCAAAAACACAAAAATAATAGCTGCATTAAGCATCACATCCATACATTGCATATTTGTGGTCATACAGGTCAAAGGCACCATAGAACTGTAATTACTCGGCAAATCCATCCGTTCCCACATTTCTCAATTCTGTAATAAACCACCATTCACGTTATTTTACCATACCATAGTCAGTAGTCTCCTAATGTATCTAGAGTTTTTGTCACTCAGCTGTCATTAGCCTTCTAGCCAAATACTGTACAAAGTCAGACAGATTTTCCAAAGGTAGAATCTTACTTGGATCACACCTTGTTACGTAACATCCCAACACAAAGTTAAAACACATAAAAATTCCAAAGTTGTGTGAACGAAAGATGATGCCTGCAAAGCAATCCAGGTCACCATAAGCGAAACGGTTATCTTGCTCATCCCCCTGTGCGAATGACCCCAAGAATGCTGAGAGTTGGCAAAAGGACAAGCATCTTCCCTACCCAATTCCCCAAGCATCCCAAGTTCTCAAAAGGTTGCAAAAATCATAAAATTTTGCAAAAGTCAAAACTCCAAAAAAATTGACATCACCACCAAAGTGCATACCTCAAACGACACATACAATAGTGATCCTCATCACTCGAAATTCAAATCCCTTGCTCAAAAGAAAATATATATAATAAAAATAAACAGTGATTTTTATCACTACAAAAGAGCAAGTATCCCAATACAATTGAAGAAAAGAAGGGAGTCGAACTTGAATCCCTGGAACTCTCAGCATTCAGAAGGTCATGAGGTGAACCTCAGTACCGGTTTGGTGGATAGCCTATCGGTCACTGGTGGTAAACCTCCCGCATGACGATATATCTGTCACATTAACTCGTGTACAGATCAATGTTTGCATGTGGATGGGCTAGCTTATGGTATCCTAGATAGCACCGCAGATTAATCTGACTAAATACAACAAAGGAGTTAGTGGAGCTAATTAGGTGATCCTCAGTACAAGTTTGGTTGACAACCTATTTGGCACTGGCGGTATCCTAACAAATACCACATAAACGAACTCAATTGCACACACAGGGATGTGAAATAACTTGGTCAAAGACAAGTCCGATTCATACCTTGTCCAAAAGTCTTGGAAGATAACATTACAGTACTGGCTAGTTGGTTAAAACATCTGAGTCTCAGAAAACCTTAACTACATTCTAAAACCACCTGTGCAATCTATCATCCTCGAATTGCCATCAAAAAATACAAAAATAGCATGTATACAACAAAAGTCATTTACCCCAGCAATCGCCTCAGACAAATAGCCATAAGTTCTAAATAGTCTATGGTGCCCCCGCCAAAAAAAATCACACATTTAATCCATCCATTCCATTTGCATATCCTAAAAATTAGAAACATTTGCATTCATCATAACATATGCATCCATCAACATCAATTAACATGCATACATACACATTCAACAACCATTGAGCATAACATCAAATGTCGACATGTGTATAAACAAAATAAAGTCATCTGTATATATATCATCAAAAATGCCCATAGGCTACAATAACCGGTCATCTGACCCCACCAAAAGCAAAACCTCAAAAACCCCTAAGCCTAGGGCATCGACCACCATGATCACGTAGGATCGGTGCAATGGGAACTACCCCCCATGGTGTGGGTCCTATGGGACCCCTCAGGCGGCTGTCGCTAGCCCCCGCATCACACCTGCTAGAGCCCCCTCATCCAGTCACCTACATCGAGAAGATGTTGACTGCTCAGTATCGCTCCCTCTCGAGCGGTGCGATGACCCGCCTCCGCTAAGCGTAAGGATCCACCCACCGAGGTGGCTAATCTCCACCTCTAGCTCCAACCGATGCCGCACCAAGTCCATCTCCCACTATCGATACATAGCCAAATTTTCATTGCACTATGCCAACTATGCCCGTAGAAGATCCCTCTCCCATGCCGCATCAGTATCCCCCTCCTACCGATGGTGCACAGCCCATGCGGTCTCCCACTCCGCTAGCTGAGTCCGCAAGAGATCCCTCTCCTGTAGAGCCTCCCCCATCTCCTCATCCCATCTCCAGAGCAGCCCCACCAATCGTGCATTCTCAATGTGCAACCCTACCTCCGTGTCCTCCATGACTGCCTAGGGCATTGGCATCTCTAGAATAGTAGCCTGCTCTGGCTCCCACTGCTCCGAGATGTCCTACATCTCCGGCTACTCCGGAACCCCAAAATCCTCCCCCATAAAATCATCCACCTCTACCATATCTGCATCCTCTAGCGGAACCCCCCAACCCTCACCTGGTGCCTCTGCACCCTCATCACCTACTACCGCTACCTCGGCACCTCCTAGTGGTCCCTCTCCCTGCCATCACCGTAGTGTCCACCACTGGTCATACTCCATGGTAGTCCCGATGTCATCCACATCCAGGACGTCAATAGCTATGTTAACCTCCACGGGCTAGAGTCCTCTCATCCCCTCGACATCGATAGACCACGGGCTCCCCAGGAAACCCCTAGCGCACCCCAAACTATCATGTCACCCGACTGTAAGAGAAGAACTCCTACTCGGTCCCATGCCGCCCAATCAGCCATCGCCCTCTACGAACCCATCAGAGCCACTCTCCAGCCTCAAGCCAGGCTGGACAGTCCCGATAGGGGTGCCAGAACACCTCCCCTAGAGTAAGCCAAGCAAAGGCATCGACATAGTGCCCTACGACACCTGCCCACCATTGACTCTGCCCCTGCTCCTCGGACCACCACCACAGAGCCATGTAGCCTATATCCCTATCCACCATCTCCGCTCGAGTAGTCCACGACAGCCCCACCGGCCTCTCCACCGCTATATGCTGCCAAGCCCAGCACTACAACAGAAAGCTGCACCCAATACCCTTCCATTCGATAGCGGACCTCGTACAACTCATCATAGAGCTGTGCCAGCAATGTCTACCCCCACCTCATGATCATAGGTGCATCCATAGGACACTCCACCAGTCGAAATACCACATCCAATAGGTTCCATGGGAACCTCGCACCTGACGAGTCAGGTAGCAGCATGTTGGAAATGAGGCCCATAAGTATTGCGTGCCTCACTCCCAACACCCCCTTCTCCGACCACCATCAAACCAGAATCCTACCAATCTAGCAGTCACACTCCGCCCTCTCCACTGGGCTATCCACACCCACCTCCTCCCTATGCCCAAAATAGCGTGTCAACACTACTGTCCGCTGATCCTGCGATGTCATCCGGATCGGTAGTCCATCTATCAAAATCCGAAGGATCCGATAGACATCCTCTAAGGTCACTATCATCTCCCCTATTGGGAGATGGAAGGTGTTGGTCCGAGGATCCCACAAGTTGATCAAGGCCATCAGATAGGCCCGATCCCCGACCATAGGCTCCAGTCGAGTCACCTGCTTGAGCCCAAGGGCATCAAGCCACTCCCAGTCAACCAAAGTCAATGCCTCCCATGCTTCAGTAAAAATAGTAGGTACACGATACCGGCTCTTCACAACCTACAAAAGAAAACAACACAAAAACATTAAAATCATGAAAAATTGTACAACAATAACATGAATATACAGCAACGCATAAAACAATGTACAACTAAAAACAACAAAATTCACAAAAATTCAAAACATTTACAGTTTGTCAGTCTTAGGGTTTCTGTACTCTAAGTTTAAAACAGACAAAAAAAAACAAACAAAAACAATTTTCAAATACAGTTTGTCAGTCTTAGGGTTTCTGTACTCTAAGTTTAAAACTGACAGACAAAATAAAAATAAAAAACAAACAAAAACAATTTTCAAATACAGTTTGTCAGTCTTAGGGTTTCTGTACTCTAAGTTTAAAACTGATAGACAAAATAAAAAAACAAACAACACAAAATCAACATGACAATTTTTACCTAGGGTTTTCAATCAAGTTTTCAAAACTCGCACATTCAACCTAAAAAACTAGGGTTTCGCGGTCGGTTTATCCTAAGGTTTTCATGTAACAAAAACATCACAAAAAACAAAATTTTTCTTTTTTCCTAAGGTTTACCTTACTGTAAAAAGGAAATAAATTTTAGACTTTTATCACGTCTTTTCCACATACATGTAAACTAGGGTTTCATTTTTTACGAAGCCAAAAAAAAAAAAACAAAATTTTAAACTAAGTTTTGAACTAAGTTTTTACGTTCAATTTTGATCTTTGTGTACCTAGGGTTTTACCTAAAGTTTTCATGAAGCCATAAAACAACAAGTCATGCATAACGACATACATTTAATTAAGGGGTTCATTTTTTATTTTGAACAACAAACTACAAAAGAAACAACAAATCAATTGCGGTATTAAAAACTGTAACCACAAAATACAAGCAATAACGAGGAAGGTCACTTACTGGTCTCGCTTCGGCTCTGCTGCTCGATCCGGTTCATGCACTCATGGTAGCAGGAAAAATTTGGTAGTGCTTCGCTTCGCAGAATCAGCCTCCTCCTCCTCAGAGCTCCAAATCGCCAGAAAATTTGAATGCAAATGAGCCAAAACCCTAGTTTTGGCCCTTAAATAGGCTTTTAGGCCTGTAATCGTTCCTCCCAGGGACGAGCACTCTGGTTAGCACTCGTACCACCCTAGGACGAATACTAACCTGGTATTCATCCCTCCCAGGAATGAATACAAGGCAAAAACTTCAAAAATAGCAAAAACTGCACCAAAATGCACCAAAACAAGCAAAAAATTTGCCCGATGAGAGTGCTTTTGCACTTGACATTTCAGGCATGCAGAACAGACGTCAGGGTCACAAATCCTCACTATCCTATCCCCTAAGAAGGCTACCATAGCCGGACCGCTCCATGGGAAGACGGATTGTCGAGAATTTTACCCCCAAATGGCATCACCAAAAGGGTTCAAACCCACCAAAAATAGGTCTAAATGTCAGAAAACCGCATGCACATTCAACGATAAACATCTGAAGGCACCCTTACACAAGTCATCTTGGGTCAAGTGACTCATCACTTTTCTCATGTAGGTCATTCCCTCATCGATTCGTCGCTTGAGGGGGTAGTCACACTTAGTCACCAATCAACAAATACACACCCAATCATGAAAATGGCATGCATTCAAAGAATCATTGATAAAGACAATCGTGCCCCTGCTTGGGGCAGCAAACAAGCAATAATCACAAGCTGATCAAACACTTGGCATTCATGAATCATGAACTCAAGGTTCCCATAGAAAAAAGGTTGCGCCCTTTGCCTATTCATGACTGATCGATGTCCAAGCGCAAGTAACACCTCATCGAAAAAGGTTAACACTTGGATTGAGTTCCTTCGCTCAGTCAGAAGCAAGGATTCAAGAATGCATGCCCTTTCCATACTTGGGGCATCAAAATTTGGTTAGGTTACTGAGAAACCCTAATCATTAGTGCTTTGGTTATCTATTTTTGCTCAGCACTACGCCACGTACAATGCTTCCCAAAAAGGGGCATCTGTAGACACCAAAACAGCACCAATCCGATTATGTGACTGCAAACACTGATCGCACTGACACACACAACCCCAAGGGCAGCCCCCAGAGGTTAAACAGTGGTCCTAACCACTCTCACAGCAGTTTTGGAAGGTCAGGAGTCAATTTGGCACCTTCAGGCACTCTGCTTCATACTCGTTCCACCCAGGGATGATTACAAACTGGTATTCACCCCACCCAGGGACGAATAGAAGTATTCACTCCAGGGTGGGGCGAATAGGAGGTTTGACTGGAAAAAAGTCAAATCTTGACAAATGGCAGCTCAGATCCACCACTTAATTCTTCCTTCCTTGCATGGGAGTGTGAGTGAGCATTTTTGAGCATTAGAGGTAGTTATAGAGGCAGCCATGAGGCCCCTAATCGGGGAAGAATCTCCTCCCTCCTAGGAAGGCATGATTGCCAAGTGGCGCCTCTGCATGCTCATCCAAAGAGACCTCCAAGTCTATAAATTGGTGAGTTTTCTCACCACAAAAAAGAACAGAGAAGGAGCATTTTGAGCAACGAAGTGCTGTCATTTTACTCCCACACACACACCTTTTGATTTGTGCCTATCGCATCCTTGATCTCTTTTGGAAGAGAGGTCATAGGGTGGTTATTGGAAGCGCAAATCCGGAACCCAAACCCAAAATTTGGCCACAAAATCCTACCAAATTTTTTGACAACACCCCACAAGATATTTTGGACCCATCCCAAGTGGATTGGTGCCGAAATCGGGCCCCAAACGGTGGGCGTCCTGCCCTCGGGCGCCCCCACACTATTGCAGGTCTAATCGTCCCACCCCGGAATGATTAGGAATATATGGTAGATTTCCACAATTTTTCTTTTGCATCTGATTCTAGGTTATCTAAATAGGCTGTAGTTTGAATTTCATTTCATTCTGAGCATTTTTGACCATGCTTTTATCATTTCTCGCCTTCACTAACTTGTAGATGGTACCATAAAATTCCTAGTGATAGAGGCCAAATTGGGAAAATATGACCTTCTGGGTCTTCCCAAAATGCCCCCAATTAGCTAACCCCAACTTTGTAGGTGATTTGGAGCCTCCGGGATAAGACATTTGGGACTGTGCTTTCTGACAAATTGTTGCAGGTTTATTCGTCCCGCCCCGAAGCGAATACAAATCTGTGAGGAATTTCTCGACTGTTCTTTTTGTAGTGCCTCATAGGTGATGTTTTCATGCCTCTGTGAAGTTTTTAGTTCGTTTGGATTCATTTTAGTCATCATTTTATTTAATTCTTTGCAGGCACTAATCTCAGGCTTGGGGATTGCATGTTTTATTTCATCTATAGGTGCTACTGACTGTTTCTTGTTTCCTTGAATGCAGGATCTGGACATTGGAGGAGAAGCAAGGAGTCAACATTCATATACACAAGTGGCGGCGATGTGTTGGTCCACCCATTTTACATGTGGGCACGCGGAAGAAGGAATAGCATTCATGGATGTAACAAGAACACATATTTAACGCTCCTGGCCCCTGAAAAGGGAGGAGGCAAATTGTAACCGAGTTCTGAAACACATCAATAAAAAGGGTTGTCTTCGTTATTGGCTTTTTGTTTCATTTCGATTCGTTCATGCTTTCTCTCCTTTCATGCACTTTCAATTCATAGGACTTAGCGTTAAGTTTAGTTCCGTTTGCATCGCACTTGGAGTTTCCTTTTTGTTTCCGTATCCTCGTGCTTTCAGTATAAAATTAAGAGAGAAAGATAAAAGCATAGATCTATACTTTTGAGGAGTAGAAATACTCCTACCCCATAATTAACCACCTCATGTGGACGTGGGGGAGGGGCTAAGCTAAGAGGCTCATTCTTAGCCTCAAGCCCCAAAGATGACCCTTTTCCATTGATGACAAAGGGGGAGATATTTGTATATTGGGAAGATTTTTTGATATGGGGAGAGATTTCATATTTGAGAGAGCATTGAGCCAGGGGGAACAAAGTTCCAAGGGGAGCAGAAAAGAAGGTCAGATTTTGGTAAATGAATATGGGTTGCCATCAATGGCAAAGGGGGAGATTGTTGGAAATTTTGAGTCCCTAAGCTAAAAAGTTGTCATTGATGTCAAAAGGACATATGCAAGTAAGTACTATGATTTTCTCCACAAAGATCTTCATGAGAAGCAAAGGTTTTTATCAAAAGGATGCATGGAATTTTGTTCCAACAAAAGAGCTTCAATGGAAGTTTAGCAAAGGGTTTTTATTTAAAACCATGGATGGTAGATTTCAAATGGGTTTTTCTTAAAACCCAAGTTGGATTTTTGTTTCATCAAAAAATGTTCCCCAGTGATTAAAATATTTAATTTTAAAGTTTTTATTTAAACCCATGGACAATATATTTGAAATGGGTTTTTCTTAAAACCCAAGTTGGCTTTTCGTTTCATCGAAAAAGGAGTCCCGGTGACAAAGTTATTTAACTTTGAAGTTTAAAGTTTAAATTTTAATATTTTAAAATTAAAATTTAAATTTAAATTTCCAAAGTGGAAATTCCCACCGATGTCATCGAATATGAAGGAGAAGACTATATAAAGGGGTTTCTGAGGTTTATTAACACCTATCATTGCTCATGTTATTTTTGTTGGCTAGTGTATGCGAATCAAGCTCGTCCAAAAATGTTTAAAGGTAGAGGTAGTGAATAAATCGAGGTGTGTTCGAATCCCAAGACAATGTGGGAAGTGTGGCCTATTGGAAAATCGAGCAGAGTAAATTCATTGAGAGGCGTGAGGTCATATGTTCGAGTTTTTGCAGTCATTTTGGTAATTACGAAGTTGAGTGCCCAAGGCGCATGGTGATTTGGTGTACCTGGGCAGTGAGGCAAAGAAAAGGCACGTTGTGCCTTTCCATTTGTGAATGAATGACTATATCATGTGGCAACCTTATCTGTGTCTAAGGTGCTCGTTGTGAGGGCAGGTTGAGGGGTCAAAACCCCTTGAGGAGGTATGAAATTTTTTATTAATTAATTTTTATTGATGCCCTAAAGTTTGGAGTGATAAGGGTTAGAAAATATTTCATTTTGTAAAACCTTTGTTGTGTTTAAAAGGTTAAATAATTATTTTTTGGTGAAATCCATAGATGATTATTTAAGCCTTGTGCTATTGATTTGAATTTTTAAGAGCATTATTTTAGGAAAAATAAGGGTTTTGAATTTGAGTATTATAATAGTGACTTATTAATTATTATTTTATAGGGTTTTTCTATAGATGGACTTTGGTGGATATGATTATTGAGTTGGAGTAAAAAGGTGTAAATTGAGTTATACTTTATCTTGTGATTATTATTTGAAGTCCACTAACCCTTGTTGAGATTGAAAATAAAGTGTGTTGAGTGTGGCAGATTTTGTGGATAACTTCTTGGCATCAAAAAGGTATGGGCAATATTCTCTATTAATTTTATTGGGTGGTTGATTTTTGAAAATATCATTGGAGTGAAAAGGATTGATTGTGGTTTCCTTTTGAGAGTTGTTGGTTGAATGCTTCAAGGAATTCTGGTTTGAGAGTTATGGTTTAATTTATAAGTATTATTGTTGAAGATATTAGTTGTGTGAAAAACCTGAGTTAGGGTTTGAAAAGAACATGAGTATCATTGTTATGTGAAGAATGTTTTATAAGAATTATTGTTGAATCCCATTGGTTGTGCAAAGAACTTGAACTTGAGTTAGAGAAGAACATGAGTATCATTGTTATGTGAGATTTTTTGTTGAAAATTGTTGGAAACATTTTGAGTTAGTTGATTCATGTTTGGACTAGGGTTTATGAGAAAGAGTTGATCCTTGTGGTGATTGGTTGAGTGGATTTTTTTGAGCCTAGTCAAGTGATTGTGTGAAGTGGTTGTTCAACTTCCATAATATAAACTATTTTATATTTTTATTTGAGTTGAGTTGATATTGGGATTTGAGTATAAAACATATTGAGTCTCTAAAAATTCTCTTTATGATTCTATCAGATTGCTGAGTTGAGATTGATTTGAGTTGAGATTAGGATTTGGGTATAGAACATATTGAGTCTCTAAAAATTCTCTTTATGCTTCTATAAGATTGAGTTGAGATTTTGTTGAGTTGATTTGAGGTAAGTCTTTGAGAGGGGTTGTGGACTGATTTTGAGTAAGATTTTATGAAAGATTGCTATACATATTTGAGCAAGTCCTAGAGAGGACTTATTGAGTATATTTGGACAAGTTTTGAGTGAGTTTGTTGAGGATATTTGGACAAGTTCTGAGTAAGCTTGTTGAGTATATTTGGACAAGTTCTGAGTGAGCTTGTTGAGTAGATTTGGACAAGTGTTGAGTGATCTTGTTGAGAAAATTTGAGCAGGTTCTGAGTGAACCTATTGAGCATATTTGAGCAAGTTATGAGTGATAAAATTGAGTATATTTAAGCAGGTTCTGAGTGAGCCTATTGAGAAAATTTGAGCAGTTTCTGAGTGAGCCTATTGAGTATATTTGAGCAGGTTTTGAGTGAGCCTATTGAGTAGATTTGAGGAGGTTATAAGTGAACCTATTGATAGATATTTGGAGGTGATAGAGTAAAGAGGATAGAGTCTTAGTGGATAAATATCCAGTATCTAGGACAACTAAAGACAGATCTGAGGGAGGAGTCTTCAAGTGGAGAGAGATCCACAAGTCAGTGTAGCAGAGAGACAAAGTCTTCTAGAAGATCAATAGACATAGAAGAAGGGGAAAGAGTTCTCCTATGGAAGAGATCCGCAAACTTGAAATTTAGGAAATCAACATCTCCTTTGGACATAGGTCCATAAACATTGTAATTGGGAAGGATTCCCAAGATATTGATTGAGAAAGTTTTAGCAAAATATTTTCTCCATGGAGTAGCTCGCATTATGTGAAGCACGTAAATTGTTGTGTCACTTTTGTGGATGGTATTTTGTGTATATTGCTTTAATTATTGCTATTGATACTGCTATCTATACACTGCATAATATTGAATTGAAAAGAAAAGTAAAAAGTGGTTTTATACTGTTCACCCCCCATCTTAGTATAAGCTTGTGTTCTTTACAACTTTGATTTTGAAGTTGGTGAGTTCCTATAAAATCCTTGCTTTTGCTTTTTCATCTTCTTGAGCTTGAACCCTTAATCTTGAGTTCTCCCTTTTTAATTCTTCAAGAGTAACCATAAGCCTTTCACATTTTATCTATTTTACCTTTATTTGTTCAACCATACCTTTTTAAACTCTTTTTTCCTTTTCAACCTTATCTCTCAAGTTAGAAATATCTTTTAAAAGCTTTGTCTTACATTTATCATCTTCTTGTATTTGACCCTTCAATTCTAAATTCTCTTTTTTCAATTCAACGAGTTACTTAAGAGTGGCTTTCCCTTTGTCCTTTTCTTCTATTACTGAAAGCATAGTTTCTTCTTCATACCTATTTTGATTGTCCCTGTTATCCTTTCTTGAACCAATCTCTAGGATTTCATTTATGAGAATATCGTATTCATATTCATTGCTACTAAATCCATTACGATAACTTTCATCATGGTTAAGTTGACCACAAACAAAACATTCTTGTGGATAATAAGCTGCATGGTGACCTGTGTTCCCACATATGGTACACAAATTTATCAGTGTGGATATTTCTCCATTACTTGATTCATCTCTTGAATCTATTTTCATTTTTCCTCCCAACACAATAATATTAAACTCATATTCCTTTTATTTCATGACCATGTGTGTTCTTTTCTTCTTGTGTTTCATGGTTTTTCCTTTACCTTTCTTTACCATTAGTGTTCTTACAAGATATTCCTTCAAGTTGTTAAATCCTTTATGAAGGAACCAACTGTGATACCAATTGAAGAACACAAGCTTATACTAAGAGGGAGGGGTGGACAGTATAAGACCACTTTTTACTTTTCTTTCCTAAATATTATTAATCAATATAATCAATGGTGATATCAATAGCAATAACTAAAGCAATGCATAAATCATCACACACAATAGAGACACATATTTAACATGGTTCATCCAAATATGGCTACCTCCATAGAGAAAATATTTTTTCTAAATATTTCTCAAATAATCTCTTAGGAATCCTTCCCAATTACAATATTTATGGACCTTTGTTCAAAGGAGATATTGATACCCTAAATCTAGTTTGTGGATCTCTATCCATAGGAGAACTCCTTCTCCTCTGCTCTGGCTGGTGATCCTCTAGAAGACTATTGCCTCCACTACACTAGCTTGTGGATCTCTCTCCATTGAAGACTCTTGTCCCCACTTAGAAGACATGTCATCACTACCCTAGCTGATGGATCTCTATCCACTGGAAACTACTATTCTCTCTAATATATCACCTCCAAAGCTCTATATTAATTCTATAATAAACACAGTCTAGTAGGTCTAGCACAAATTTGATTAATCTCTTACAATAAACATAGTTTATTTAGTCTAGCACAAGTCCACTCAAATTTACACTAAACACAGTTCATTCGGTCTAGTACAAATCAGATCAATAGGTCCACTTAGAACCTGCTCAAATATACTCAAAAGGTCCACTCAAAACCTACTCAAATATGCTCAATAGGTCTACTCAGAACCTGATAAAATCTACTCAACAAGTCCACTCAAAACCTGATCAAATTTGCTCAACTGGTACACTCAGAACCTAATCAAATCTTCTCAACAAGCTCAAAAAGAACTTGTCCAAATCTTCTCAACAAACTCACATAGAAATTTTCTAAATCTACTCAACAAGATCACATAAAAATTGTCCAAAATTTCTCAATAAGTCCTCTCTAGGACTTGCTCAAATCTTTATTGTAAGCTTCCACAAAAGCTCACACAAAATCAGTCCATAAGTCTTCTCAAAGACTTGCCTCAAATATGCTTAACAAGTCCACACTGAACTTGTCCAATCTCATAGAAATGTAAAGAAAATTGTTAGAGACTCAATATGTTCTTTAATCAATGCTCAATAACTTTCTCAACTCAAATCAATCTCATAGAAACATAAAGAGAATTGTTATAGACTCAATATGTTCTACACTCAAAACTTAATCACTTTCTCATCTCAATATCATAGACACATAAAGATAATTGTTAGAGACTCAATATGTTCTATTCTCATAACTCAATAACTTTCTCAACTCAATATCATAGAAGCATAAAGATAATTGTTAGAGACTCAATATGTTCTATTCTCAAAACTCAATATCTTTCACAAATCACATCAGAATATCGAATAGTTTTTTTATGGAACTTGAACAATCACTTCATTCATCCACTTGACTAGGCCCAATAAACTCTACTCAACCAATCACTCAAGAAACAATTCTTACTCACAAACCCTAGTCCAATTATGTATCATCCAACTCAAAATATTTCCAACAATCCTCAACAACAAATATCACATAACAATGATACTCATTATATTTTCAAACCCTAGTTCAATTTATTTGCATAACAACTCACTTCAACAACCATTCTTATCAAACAAGGTTCTAACCACAACTCTTAATTTCAAAAAATCTCGAAGCATTAACTCAAAACACTTCACTCAACCAATGATATCAACAACAATTCCTATCAATCAAGGTTTTAATCACAACTCTCAATTTTAGAAAACCTTGAAGCATTAAATCATACATTTTCAAAAAGGAAACCCTAATCAAATCCTTTTCACTCCAAACTTAATTTTCAAGAAAGCCAATAAACCAACAAAACCAAAGAAGACTTTGCCCATACCTTTTTTCTTGACAAGAATTTGATCTCAAAAATCTACCACACTCACAATTTCTTCTTTGCCAATCTCAACAAGGGTTAGAGAGTAATAATTTCTTCAAAAAACTACAATTCAAAATAATATCAACATAACACCTTATCACTCCAACTCAAATAATATTCAAATACCCTCACAATAATTTTATTTAACATAAACCCTTTATTAAATATCAAACAATACCCAAAAAGTCTTAACCCTTCAATATTTGCAATATAATAATTTAAGACTTTATCAAAAATATTTAATACCTAAGCTTCCTCATTACTCCAAGTAATACCTTCAACTGCCAACGTTATTCACCAAACACTCATTAAACAATTTCACAAGAAAAACTTATACCTCCAAACACCTTGTATTGAAACCTTAGGCAATAAAATTAATTTCAAAATCTTTACCTTGGCCATCGATGGGTTTTGACCCCGTAATATCTACCTCTACAATAAAATTACCATGGGCTCCATGACCACGTGCTCTATGAGAATGTTTAAGATCCAAAAGGCTCTTTCTCCATCTTAGCTTTTGTGCCCTATGAAAACGTATGGAAAAATATTTTCCCTGTGGTGCTCACCACCATGAGTTTCGAACACAACACTTGCTTCCTCCAACGTCTGTGCTTTGCCACTTCGACCACCATGACCAATGTGCTTCGAATAATCCATCCTTTCTACTTTATCCTCGGCACTTAAGACAAAAATATTTTTCATCTTCTTCCTCAACGAATCCTATAGAAATCGCATTCAAATATTTTAACCTTGACACAAATATTATTTGATCAAGAGATAAATTTTACAATGTCTTTGAGGTCACATTTTATACACAACCATGTGTTTTCTTCAAGCGTAGGTGCTTCCTTTTTTTAATGATATTGACACCTTTAAACACTTTATAATATATGCAAAGTGCTTAAATTAAATTTGATGACGTCAGTATTATAATTTATAAATATTTTAAATTCAAAAGAATTTAACTTTTATAAATTATAATTGTGAGGTTTAATTTTTAAACCCTTCTTTTACTTTGCATTGAAACTCTTGACCTTTTGCCTTCTTCCTGGATATCAAATAACAAATTTGACAACTTCTTTCCTTGAAAAAAACCTTGATACTAATGTTAACTGCATTTCTTGACATCAATGACAATTTTGGCTTAGGGACTCAAAATGTCCAACATTGGAAATCAATTTGAATTAAACTATGGTTAGTAAATTATTACTAGTATTTTGTGAATTGATTATAATTAGAACCTAAGAGAAAAAAACACTCCCTATCATCCTTCTCATCATAATTCAGCCTATTTAATGAAATTATGTCATTATAATATTCTTAAAAGATAATATTGGTTGCATCGCCACTATTAGAAAAGCATAAAGTAGGAAGAGGCTCATTGTAACTAGGGATATAATGTATCCTATATTGATCTAGATAGGATTTTACCTTTAAGTGCTATTTGATGCCTTCCTCATAAATACCTAATACTTTGGATTTATATATGATGTTGTAAAGAATTTTCTTAGGTATAGAATATAGGTTAGATAGGTTGCACAAGGCATATAGTTTCTCAATCGTATGAGTGTTACTACCATAAATTTATCCCTCATTTATAGTACCAACGAAAATAATGAAAAAACCCCTTATGTGTACCATGTTAGACTTACTAGAGGGTAAACCTATGGTTTAGGGATAAGGTGGAAGTTTAGCTAGTTTGATGGCTCTTTCATTATTATATTGACTATTTAGGATGATTTGATTAACATTTTTTAATTTAGTTTATTTATAACCTTATATTTTAGGGTGATTATTGTTATTTACATTAAATTTATTAGTTTTTATTTTTAAGCTTATTTGTTTGATGTTCTGTAGCTAAGGACCTTAGTGCATCGTTGATAGTGATTTTGGAATGAGGAGTGGTATTGTGAGAGGAGAAAATATGAACCTTCAATTTGTTGTCCTCACTTGATTGGAAATAAATGAGAGGTTTAGGGTTTGTAGGAATATGATACTTTTTTTCTTGGTACTTATATTTGAAATATTTATGATAAGTTGAGGGAACGATATATATTGTATTGATCTAAGGCCTACCAAGGAAAATATTGTAGGTTAAATCACAAGGCATAACATAGTAAAGCATGTTAAGAATGTAGGATTTGACCTTTAGAGGTAAGACTATGGTGGTAATACCCTCACACTCTTCATTGGAAAATCATGGATAATGAGATAAGAATTTTCCAAATCTTGCTTGGTTATCCTAAAGCTACTAATAAATTTTATGCTACAAACAACAAGGGATGAATTTTTATGAACAAGAATGCATTTAACGAGGGTGTTACCAATGTAACCTATGGTGTAATGTGGTACTTTGAAGAATTATATTGCATGATCTCATAAAAATGTAGAGAAGAGGTTTGTGATAGTGCACATACTTAAATAAGGTTACGAAAGTGTCTCTTTGTGAAGTTCTAAATATACTAGAATGTACTCATATGTTGTCTTCCTAAATAATTTTCCCCATCATTTTCTTATAATTGTGATTTTAATTTTACTCTTTGATATACCTATCTACAATTATATTAGTGCTCTAATTTTTAATTTTAATTTTTTTTTTTAAATTGTTTATTTTATATTTTTTATATGTATAAGGTATTAATAGAGTTTCATTGTCATCCCATACAACTCTTTCTATATCCACTATAGTAGTGGTGCATTCAATCTAGAAACTTAGCCTAGTTATATTAGTGATTATATATAAGTTGCATTGCCAATCCTTAATATTAGTTTGATTGACTTTACGAGGACAATGAAGTCATTTTGAATATATGATAGAAATATTACTTGTAATACTTTTATTTTAATTAGACATTACATTGAAGAAAAATAATATGTTGGGTAATATTTTGAGGTAAAGTTTTGAATACTTAGCTTGGGCATGTAAGATGATACATAAAATAACTTTATGTAGGTTTTCTACAATATTTTGATAATATTTTTAAGCTGTAAGATATACTTTTGAAGTCTATATTTTGAGTTCATGATTTTTTTTTATCAAGGATAGACTTCACAAGAATTTATAACACCTCAAAATATTTTGAGTAGATCTTCAACCGTGGAATATATGAAAATTAGGTAAGAAAAATAAAGTATTGCATGGTGCAATGATGAGGAAATGAAATATGGTAATCAATAATACTCAAATAAGTCCTTAAACTTAGTAAGAGAAAATACTAATATGATGACAAGTAATAAGAGGAACTAAGGCATCGGTAGTTGAGGCAAAAATAATTAAATTCATCCTGCAACTCTACAAGGATGCTACTGGTCAAAAATTTAATTTCAGTGAAATAAAGTTATATTTCTTGAACACCCCCATTCAGAGGTAAGGAAGGATTGTAGAAATTGTAGGGTGTGATATAGAAAACCTCCCCACTTCGTATCTTTGTCTCCCTCTTTTCATTGGTTCTCCGAGAGAGTTAATGTGGGACAGGGTTATTGAAAGAATTCAAAAAAACTTGTTGGATGGAAATGTCATCTTCTATCTCAAGAAGGAAAGCTAACCCTCAATAAGGCCTCTCTTCAAAGCATTCCAGTCTATTTCCTCTCCGTTTTCAAAGCCCCTGTGAAGGTTTTCCAAAAAATTGAGAAACTCCAAAAAATATTTTTTATGGACTGGATCAGAGGAGAAAAAAAGGATACACCTTGTAGGATGGACCAAAGTGTGCATACCCAGGGAAAATGGGGGCTTAGGTCTGAGGAGAATTGCTCATATAAATTTAGCTTTACTAGCTAAGCAGGCATGGCATCTCATTTCTGGTGAAGAAAATGAATGGACAACTATCATCAAATGAAAGTGTCTTCAAAATATAGAATTTCTAAGTGACTCAATTTGAATAAGAGGTTCTTCTTTTTGGAAAGTAATTCTTAATTGTAAGGAAATCATCAAAAAATGTTTAATATGATTTTTATGCAATGGTGAGAGGATAAATTACTAGAATGACAGGTGGGCTAAGGACAAACCACTAATGCAATATCCTAACTTAGCCCGAATAAGAGATATCACAAAAGAACTCATTGGGAGAAAAGTCTTCGATTATATGGTTGAGGACAGAGGTAGAATGAAGTGGAAACAAATAAGAATTCATGGATTTCAAGAAGAATCAAATGATCTTTGTAACATTCTTGGGCAACATTTTATCCCCATGAGACCCAAGGAAGATCAAGTGACCTGGGCTCCTACGAAAAATAGGTAGTTCATTGTTAAATCAGCTTACAAGCTTCTGCTTGATGATGAGGATTTTGTCCTCCAAAAGGACTTAGTTTGGATAAAAAATTTAATTCCAAAAATTGTAGTCTTTTCATGGTTATTTATCCAAGGAAGAATTCTAAACATTGATAATATGATGCGTAAAGTTATTTGTATCATTAATCGTTGTTATCTATGCAGGGCTAATTGGGATACCATTTATCACATTTTCTGAGTGCCCTTTTTCCTTGACTATCCTAAGTGGGGTTTTTTAGGCCTTCAACATTTCATGGGTTAAACCAGCCATCATACTTGATTTGTTCATCCAGTGGCCTTACCCCTTTTCAAGACAAATAATTAGATACGTGTGGAAAAATTGTCTCAATCACTATCTTTGGTAGGTGTGGTTAGAAAGGAGACATAGAGTCTTTAATGAGTCTATCCATAATCATCAAACTATCATTGCCAGGATCCTATCCTTTGCCAACAAGAATATGAACCTTATCCCTTTTGATAGTTGTAAACCTCATCTGTAGGAGACCATGATTGCTCAATATTTAAGCTTAACCTTGTTAGATGAGTCTGTGCCTAGGGTAGTCAACCCCAGAGCCAATGTTAAGTGGTCTCCACCTCCTACAGGTTGGTTTAAGCTTAATTTTTATGGAGTAGCTAAGGACAATCTTGGCAGAGTAGGCGTTGGTGGCATTGTGTGAGATAATAGTGGGAATATGATGCTTTCATTTTTTGAATATTTGGGAACAAGGATGAACAATGAAGTTGAATCTAGATCTATGTGGAGAGGCCTTCAAATGACTCAAGACTTAGAAGGTAATTTGATCATAGAAGGAGACTATATGCATGTTATAAATCTCCTCAATAATTGGAAAACCCAACATGTATTTTGGGAAGCTAACAAAATTGTTGATAAGCTGGCCAATTTGGGTGTCGATGGTGACAGACTTTTCAAATAGGAACACAATGTCTCGAGTGAATTAGAGGAGCTTATTCAACAAGAATGCCAAGAATGATATTTGAATTTACCAATAGGGAAGGCACTATAATTTCAAATGCTAGGAGTATTCCCATCTCTTTTTTGAATTGAAATCACAATAAAAATTATCTGAGCTGTCAGTCTTCGTGGATCTTTGCTTGGAAATACCACAAAGACTAACAGGGATAGTAACATGTCATATAACATGGCTCCTAGTCATCCTAGTAATTTGAGGTTGGTTGATAATCATAGGGAAGGAAAGAAAGTAATTAAAAAAGAATTAATAAGAGTAATTGTCAATATAGAGCTTGTGGGAGTTTTTTTAGTACTTTGTTATGTGTCTGCACCTTTTTGTTTCTCCATTGTCTCAAGGAAGGGATTTGTGTCTGTTTCTTTTTTGTAATTATGATGCATGTGTGTTTTCTTGGGGTATTTCCAAAATGTTGTATGGGAAGTTTCTTTTTGATAATATACTTTGTGCCTTACTGGATGTAATGGATTTGGTGACATGTATATTTTACATATATAGGATCCTTAGTAAGGATATGTTCATCAACATCCCTGGGCTGATTTTTGTAAAAGGTTTTGGGTCAACCTGTAAAACCCGGTATTCATGCTATAGTATCTTATCTACCAAAAAAAATAAATAAGAGGAATTGTGATAAATAAGACAACACCATCCATAAAATATTGATAGTGGGGTGAAGAAGTCAATTGTGCTTATTCATAAACTAAAAATTTGATAACTTTACAAGGATAATCCTCCCAAGTGGATTCATAAAGAGAATATTTAATATAACCATGTTATCATTTAACCTCAATAACACTATAAGATAAATTTAATTAAGTGAAGGAAATGAGCTTGTTGTAACAAGTAAGAATTCTTATAATATTTTGGTTTATTTTTAAATAAGACACATTTCATATATTGGATATGTACTTATCACTTTTAAGAGATTTGATATATTGTAAAAAAGGCTAGATATATATAAATCATTATATATATTATAAGGTAGGTGATGATTTAGAGAATGAGGTATGACAAGCAAGACTAGAAGGATAAAACTTAGGTGGTGGACTTATCTTATGTATTAGAGTAGGGGACTACATAAAGTAGAATATGAATAAGTGAATAAAAGGATTGGATTTTGTCTTAGCATATATGGATTGATTGACATATTTAATTTAGGTAGTGAAGTGTTCATCAAAAGTATTATTTACAAAATAGCAAAGCCCAATTGGTGAACCTTTGAATTCAAAATTTGATAAATAAACATAGGTATTATATTCATTATATTTAGCTGGGTTAGACACTTTATAATGCTTGATAAAGATATTAATATGTTGTTTTACCTTGGGATGGTGTCCACCTATATACACCTTAGGTATTTAGATTATTAATTTTTATCTTTGGCTTCTTTACTCTCCAAAGTAATTTATTTTACTTTTAGAAATTCAATGTGGGTATCATTATCAATGAGTTTGGAATAAGCATAATGCATAGGATTTAGTTGCTTAGAGGATGCTTTGAGGATGATGTTAAGGGATTTTGACTCAGATTATGAATAGCATGGTTTTGAACTTTATCAATATTAGGTGGGTAGCCTATATCCACAAGTGCTATGATATTTTGGACCTAGAAAATAATAGGATAGACATTACTATTTCAACTAGGGGATCAATTACCTAGTATGCTTATTATGATTCAAATGTCATTCTCCACTATTATGAATTTAGAGATAAGGATTTTAAATTTCATTCTAAAATAAAGAGTATTTTATAGGTATAAATATGTGAAGGTAAATTTTAGATTCAAAGAATATGTATATACATATGTAAGTATTTAGAACTGTACAAGCATATGGAACATTTATATGGTGTTCTAAGAGTACAATCTAATGTTGCTATGGGGAACCAATGTGAAACATGGATTTACTTTTTATGTAGAAAATACATACCCATATTGCATAGAGAATACATTAATGAGAGTCATACACAATGGTATCATCATAATGTCACCAATTCTATAACATAAGCTATCTTTATGTCTCCATTTCTATTAAAGAAACTTGATGGAGACGATACTTAGAAGTGTAATAAACACACAAGTAGTCCTTATTTACAACTACCATGAAAGATACTCAACCTCAATTTTATGACTATCATATGCAACCCCATTCCATTTTAAATATTCATTATTCAACATGATCTACATGCAAACCCAATATGTCTTAACTTGGAAAAGGACACCATTGTTTCTTGTAATATTTTCATCATATCGTATAACATATCCTTCTAAAAGTTTTCCTACATGATATCCATGTACTACATATACATTAGGGATAAAATTTAAAATAAAGCATCCACTATTCTATATTTAGGATCTTTAGAAGATATATTTTACCAGCCTAACATAAATTTCCTCTCTTGCAATGGAGTTGAGACAACTACTACAATCATATCTAATCTTGAAATAATCATGTTTATGGAATTTCTTATACGTGAGATTCACCTTTTTTAGGTTTACCTCTCCATGAACTTCATGTTCTTCATAAACTAATGCATGGAAAAATGAGGTTTGTATTTAGAGTAGAATTTTACACATGAAAATGATGTTGTTTTATTTTCTTCTACTTGTACATATGAATAAGTATCTAAAAATGGATTACAAATAGTTCTAACAATTGGTAATTTTTTTTTGGATGTGAAGATATTAAAATACTATGACAATATTGAGTGTGAGTTCTAGATCCTATCCTAATATGTGTGTGAGACTTATTTGGAAATTTGGAACATGGAAAATTTTGAAAAGAACTCTTTCAATTTTATTTTCTGTTAATAGATGCCAATGTATTCATTGGTATTTTATTTTCATAGTGATATGCATGTAGGAGAATGTTTTGATAAAGCCTCTTGATTTTTTAGTTGTGTATCATTTCAAATATTTGGGATTACTCACTAGAATGTACAGAGAATTGGGTACACCCTTCCAATTGAAATCCTATGTATAAACCATTGCTGATACATTTCTAGGTATCTTAACAAGGGATCTATCCAAGAACTAATTTTCTCTTGCTAAATAAAATAAGTCTTATACTTTTTTGATATAATGGTGGAATTGGTAGCCGCCACGAATCCGGGCAGAATGTCCAGCTTTTATGACCGCCATAGTATTCTGCATTGTCCGTACCAGAAGTCGCCACACAGATCTTCATGCAGTCCGCCCCTATAACCACCATGCCACAATCATTTTAAACCTTTTACGCCATTGAAAGCACCAGAAAGGGACAAGTGTTCAGTCCGACGAGGCCCGAGATTTGAACCTTGGACCTTCCCCCTTATGGGGTTTGAATGAACCAATTGGTCTACACCTCGGACCTAAAATAAGTCTTATATTTTATAATAGGTATATAAGAGAATTGCTAAAATGGATTAACGTTGAGTATATTATATTGGTCTTGAAATTGCAGTTGTAAACTATTTTAATATAGACCTAATAAAAAAGAGAAAATACTTGAAAATCAATCATTAGAAGATAAATAAGAACAATTAAAAATAATTTATTTAAATATTAATTTATGTGTGTTAAGATAGTTTGAAGACCCTTATGTTGTTATATTTAATTTTAGTCCAATTCAAGATCAATATAATTTTTTAAATATTTTATCATTGTATACTAAAAAAAATAAACATTTTTTTATAAAACATTTTTTACTAAAATAATAAATGTAAAATATTTGTTACTTTATAATTATTTCAAAAAGATATTTAATATATATATATTTTTTTCAAGTATAACAAGTGTTTGCCATGTTTTTGAAGGTATTACACAAGTGATTTGTGAATTAAAGAACATAATTTCTTGTTAGTAATCCATGTGAAATGTTCTTACATAGTGAACCCATGAAGTAGGTACAATATTAGGATTGTGTGCTCCATGAAGGACGGTCAAAGAAATGGTAGTGTATGATCTCATAAATGTGTAGATAAGAAATATATAGCATACATACTAAAAGAATGTTAAAAAATGAGTCTTTTCATGAAGTGTTGGATATACCAAATGTTAGCCACATATTGTCTTCCCAATGAATTTTCTGCCTCGTTCTTTTATCATTTTGATTTTAGTTTTTGTCTGTGATGTACATATTTCTTATTATTTTATCATACTTTCTTATTCTTTGATATTTTAAACGTCTCGTTACAAACATTCAACAAATGCATTCTCAAAGGGATATTGTTGAAAATGTAATAGAGTGGCGACCATCTATATCTATAACATGCAACTTCTATCGGATATCTAATCAAAGAATATGCTTAAGAAAAACATTTGAGTCTAAGAAACACCATATTAGCATAAACATTGCTTTTTCAAATAGGGGATCAATTACTTGTGCACTTACTATGATTCTCCTTCGTTGTGACATGGCCTTTATGAAGTTAAATGTTAGATTCGGAATAACTCTCTTTGCATACCCTTGACTGTTTTTCAGCCTCGATCTCTCTAAAAAAAAACTTCAAAGAGAGCATAATCAAGAGTATCAGTCGCATACAAGCAGTCTTCATTTACATCGTGCAAAAAAATTAACTGAGAACAGCTAGGAATACCCAATTCGTCATCGCTGGCCCGCATAAGATAATCGAGCTCAACGTTATGACTGTCATATGCAACCCCATTTACTATCGAATCTTCACTATTCACAGATTCGGCTTCATCTTCATGCAGCCCCTGTATGTCATTTACTTGACTCACCATATTTTCTTCTAGTGATTTTATCATATCCCATACCAACTCCTCCTGAGATTTTTCGAGCATGACATTCACGTCCTGGATATCCATTATGGACGAAATTTCAGAGAAAACCTCCACTCTGAGTTTCGGATCTTGGCAAAGACGTTTTCCGAGGCTGGCATCACTTTCCTCTCCTGCAATCGAGACGGAAACGCTGCTGCAGTCCTCTCTGATCTCCAACCACTGACGTTTACGGGTTTCCTTCTCGATTAGATCCATCTTCGTAAACTAACGTCTGTAAGAATGAGCTAACCCTCACATATGCAAGTGATGTTGCTTTGTTATGCAATGAACAAATCTCTTCGAATGGTTCAGTTTATATACAAGTAGTTGTGGCAAGGGGCAGATAACTAAAGTCAAGATAAATGTCGGCCTTTTACGAAAATAATGAAAGGGTGCGACAATTTCGATGGCGGGTTCATGATTATGGCCTGACAGAACGAGAGAGATGCGGATCCCTGGTGTCGTATCTTTGGTGATGTCTTTGGAAGTTTGGTGCATGAAAATCTCCAACAAAAACTCTTTGCATTTTGTTTTGTGCTTAGCAATGCTAATCTGTACGTATATGAGGCATTTTCATTTAGAATCATAGGCGGGATGAATGCAAATTATTTTAATTTGTTTTGCCTACCTTTTGTCGATGCCTGCGATATGGGAGAGGACAATGCAAATCATTTTAATTTGTTTTGACTATGTTTTTTCCCTGCCTGCCATATGAAGCCTCTCGAATTTTCCGCTTTGTGTCATGTCTCACATTTGGCACGACTCGATGAAACGCGCGTACGGCTAGGCACATCTGTCCAATTGAGATCGGACATATAAAACGTTGCTCGTAATTCTGGAAGCAGGTTAGCAAGGGATTTATCCAAAGAATAATTGTCTATGTATAAAATAGAATATGCATTGTGTTTTATTGGAGGCATATAAAACATTTGGTAGGATAGATTGCTGATGAGCATATTATATCAGTACTGCATATTTGTATTAATTATTATTATATAATTTACAAATAAAGTAAATTAAGTTTTAAAATGAAAATACTGTAAAATACGGAGATTTTTTTAACTCTTCTTACAAATTAAAATATTAATATTTTAGTTCTTTTCGTATTGACTTTATATTTTTTAAGATGTAGTTAAAGTTTGATGTTTCGGTTTTGTTTAATTTTTTAGTATTTCTCATTAAAAATAAATACATTTCATACAGTTTAATCTGTTGGATTTTTCAATATTTAAATACATACATTTCAATGTAAATATTAAATGGTATTAGTTTAATGTGTTGCATTTTTCAATATTTAAAGAGGGGATCAGGCTTGATATCTTGCCAAGTGATGCATGGATAATATCCAAGCTTTATTGTAATACTACTATGTAGTGATGATATAATAAGGATGGGGTCTATTTCAATTTCAATTGAAAAAAATAAAATAAATAAATACATTTATTTAAAAAGTTTATAATTTTTTTGTTTTTTTTCAAAATAGTCATAAGTAAATTAAATAGCATGGAGAAGGTGAGCCTGACTCTATTGAAGGAGAGGTCCATTGTTCAAACCTTTGCAATGTAAAGGGGGACATAAAAAATCTCGTGTGGTTTTCCTCTAGATAATGATATATTTGATATACTGGAATACTTGAATGAGAAGGTAATGTTAGCCACCTAAGGTTCCTTTCTAACCTATTTGTTTTTGTTAGTCTTTGTAGCATAATTGGAGAAGGTGATCTTGACCTTATTGAATAGGAGGTCCACGGTTCGAACCTTTGCAATACAAAGGGAAACACAAACGAATCTCTTGTGGCTTCCCTCTAGATAACGATATACTTGGATAAGATGGCATTACCAACCATACAAGAATATGGCATTACTGGCCATCTAAGAGCAGTGACTCTTGAGGTTTCTTTTTAACTTAAAATTTTTAGTCTCCAAGGGTTTGGTCAAGAACTTATCGAGAAGAGATATAGGCTCAAATCCTAGATGAGAAGGTATTGTCGATTACCTAAGGTTCCTTTCTAACCTAATTTGTTTTTCTTTAGTCTTTGTAACACAAGTGGAGAAGGTGATATTTACCTTATTGAATAGGAGGTACATGGTTCGAACCTTTGCAATGCAAATGGAAACACAAAATAATATATTGTGGCTTTCCTCTAGATAATGATATACTCGGATGGGATGGCATTACCCAGCAATATAAGAAGATGACATTACCAACCATCTAAGAGTAACGACTCTTGAGGTTTCTTTCTAATTTAAATTTTTTAGTCTCCAAGAGTTAGGTGGATTGGTAATTGTTTGTTTGGTCAAGCACTTATCAAGAAGAGACCTAGGTTCAAATCTTGGGGGTATACCTACTTACAAAGGTAGCAGTCTCATCTAAATCCTCTTGAGTGCACGTATGAAATGCAAACGATCGATGATCCTTTTTATATTAGATTATAAAATTAATATATGATATAGATTTTTTGGAGGCAATTCTGAAGATTAACCTTGCACTTGATAGTTGTGAATGTAATCAACTACCGCATGTATCAATAAAATAAAATAACGTAACAATTATATAAAAAAAAATGAGTTGTGATAACATAATTATCGCAACAAAGAGGTATTAGTTGTGACAAATGCAAAACAACCAAGATTTTACATAGTAGAAAAGTATTAAAATATGTAACGCAAAAGGTAACAAATAAAACATATTTTAACCTACTAACAAAATAGTTATAACCATATGCAAATCCATAATGATAACCTAAGAAATGATAATGGTAATCTCCAAAAGCAATAAACATGTAGAAGTTTAAACAACCAACTTAATAGTAATTAAACTAAGGCTTTTTATTTTCATTTTATTTATTTATTTTTTAATTTTATAAATATAGTATAAATATCATGATATATAAACATTGTCTTGTATATTTTTAACAATTTGGATGTATTAGTATACTATTATTTATATTTACGTACATAAATTATTATGAATTATTTGTTGGAATTTACTATTTTTTCTAGAAATATGTAGAAACAAATCATACATTTAAATATTATACAAATAATGAAATAAAAATCAAAAGAAATATTGTGAATGGCCTCTTTCCTTAGAGGATTTAGATGATGCTTTGTCCTGCATAGCTAACGATAAAGTATCAGGTCTGGATGGTTTACCCTATGAAATCTATAAAGCGTTGTCAGACTTGGTTGGACCAAAACTTCTACGAGTATATCGGGAAGCCATGGCCACTAGCTCCTTAGGATACATTATTAATAAAGGCAACATAAAATTCATCCCCAAGCCTAGATATATTGAGGTTATCACAAACTGAAGACCTATTACATTGTTGAATGTAAGATACAAAATTATGGCTAAGGCCCTTGCTCTTTGACTTTGGCATCTACTTCCTCTCATTGTGATACCTGAGCAAACAAGATTTATTCATAATAGGTATATTCTCGATAATGTTATTGCAGTCTGGGAAGACATGGAATGATCCAAGGAATCTCAGCAAGAGGCCCCATTTATCAAACTTGACTTTGAGAAAGCATACAATAGAATTGAATGGAATTGCATTCTATCATTGATAAAAGCCCTTGGGTTTGGTCCTTTCTTTGTTAATTTTGTACAAATATTATTCAAACATGTTTTGGCGGTTCTCACTCTCAATGGAGTTCAAACCAAGAATATTGGCCTTTTAGGTCTATTAGATAGGGGTGTCCTCTTACTCCCTCCCTCTACGTGCTTGTTGTTGAAACTTTTGCCTATCTTCTTGCAAACAAAGCCTCACAAGGGTTGGTTGAGGGAATTTCTCTCCTAGGAAATCAAGGGCAACTAATAAATGGTCATTTTACTAATGATTTATTCTTAACCATCTTTGAAGATAGATAATCCATCACATAGGCTCTTTTTTGTCTAGATTCTTTTTGCATAGCTTCTAGTTTCAATATTCAATGGAGTAAACATTGTGTTACAAATAATCCTCCAGACCTATGCCAAGTTGGCTTGAAGATTATTAGTGGAAATGGATTCATTCAAGGGATATGTTTAAGTTTCTGGGCATCCCCTTTGTATTCTAGAGTACCCCCTCCCATCTCTGGGAATATGTTTTTAAAAAAGTAAAACAAACAGTCACTTACATGGTCACAAAAAAACTTTTCCTTACTGTAAAATTCTAAATTTGGTCCAATGTTCTTTCCACTACTCATGTTTATTATTCTTCATGATAGATTACCTCTCATACTTGCTATAAGAAGTTAGAAAAGCTTCTTCGATATTTCCTCTGGATGAATTCTTCTTAGAATAATGAATTTCACAAAGTTGCATGGGAATTTTACTACCTCCTTAAGAGCTCGGGAGGTGTGGGGCTATTCAACTACCATCACCAAGGTCTGGCTCTGAGTGCTAAGGGGATTATACAAGGTCTTAAAGGCTCAAAATCTTGGAATGTTCTAATCTAGAACTACATTGCAACAAGGTTACTGTTTGGTAAACAAATTTGGAAGGGAATGGATATGTCATCCATCCTTGTGGCCCCTGTTCTCATTCAAATCTCTGGATCATTCATAATTCAATGTATTTGGTGGTTCTAGGAGGCTATCAAGCCTTGGTTATAGTGGAAATGAGTTGGTCACCAATATGGGGCTATTATAAATACTTTGAATATCTGGTGGTCCCCTGTTATTCAGTTTGAGGGGTAATCACTAGCCAAAGTGCAATGGACTCATGCTAAAAAAAAATTTAAAAAGGGAGTTGTGTCCATTTTAGATTTTTTCTATAGATAAATCAGAGGTTAGATCCCTTGGAATGTATACCTTAAATCCTGAATATAAACATACCTATGACACTCTTACCAGTTGTACCTATTTTCCCTTTGGCCTAATCTTGGCTAGGTTGTCCAATGACCTTTGTGGAAAGAATGGAAATGGTATAAATATGTGACTCTATTCAACTACATGAATAAGCTTGGATATAGTTGGCTTTTTCCCAATCTATCAATGGTAACGAAGCTCACTAAGCATTGGGATATTTTCTTCTCCAAACCTAGATGGCGTGTAAGATTTTAGATTACTTGGGCTAGCTATATTGATTCCAGGCAGGCTATCTTTACATAGAGTATGTTATTTCATGGTCTCCCACTGGGCCAAAGGCTTCAGTACTTAGGTGTTGAAAATACATCTACCATATTGATTATTTCAAATGCTCCTATTAAAGATAAATTCAAAAAGTATGAATATGCTCTTGAAGATAAAGAAGTAGAGAAAGATTCAAAAAATGAAGAGGAAGGCATAATTGATATAGAAGCAGAAATTATTGTTGCTCTCAGAGAATTAAAAAAGGCTAGAAAGAAGAATTTAAGACTAAAGGCTCAAGTACAATAACATGAGGAAAAAAAGTAAGCTTCTACAAGACCTAACAAACTCAAAAGCTAAGGCAAGAAGATTTAAAGAGTTCATGGTTGAAAATTTAGAGGTAAAAGAGTGAGAATATGAAATATTAGAACATAATGTAGTTTCTCTAAGGATGGAAGTGAAATATTCTAAGGATAAGCTACACATGTTTGGGAAAATTTCAAAAACTTTGGATAAAATTAACAATGCACAAAGGTCTTCATCTATCAAAATAGGACTTGGTTTTTAAGAAGGACAAAGGAAACAAGAAGAAGGATCAAGTTGAAGATCAAAAGAAGATGAAGAGAGTGAAGAATAAATTGAGACTTATGCCGATAAGTTGGAGAATATAAGCTTCACTAAGAAATGAAACAATGCACAAACAAGAAACATGAATTATCATAGAGAAGGAAAAGAAAGGACTAACATACCAAAGGTTGCAAAATAGGATTTTTTCAAAGGACATTATTTTTCATGTAATTAGTTTGGTCACAAGGCTATGCACTACAATTTTCATGAAAAGAAAGAGTATGACCTCACTAAAAGGAATTTCAACTCATTCAAATATGGATATTTCTTTCAAGGATATTGCTACTCTTGTAATCACTTTGGTCATAAAGCGATCCACTGCAGGGTTCATGAAAAAAATGATTATGGCTTCATGAAGAGGAACTTCAAGAAATTTACACCTTCCAAGAATTGTAACATTAAGTGTTACAAGTTGAATAATATTGAGCATAAGACCAAGTTGTGTAGAACAAAGTTTCCAAAACTTTCAAAGACAAGCAAGAATAGGGATACTCAAAAGTATCAAAAGGGTATGGCTGCAAAAATATTGAAAAAGAAGGTTGAAAAGGAAAAAGAGCATTGTATGTTGGGAATAGATATACTCCCACCCCAAAATTAATCACCTCAAGGAGAAGAGGTGGGGAGGGGATTCAGCTAAGAGTCTTATATTTATCCCAAAAGGAGTCCCTTTGCCATTTATGTCGAAGGGGTAGAGATTTGAGTAAGGGGGAGAGCATTCAATTAGGGGGAGCATTTTCTTAGGGGGGCATATTTGGAATCCAGTAGTAGGAAAAGGAATTTTTAGAAAGGGTTTCCATCAATGACAAAGGGGGTGATTGTTGAAATTTTTGAGTAATTGTGTTATCATTGATGCCAAAGGATTGATGTGAAAGGTTGATGTCATTAATTATTATTGATGCCAAAATAGTTTGGCATGGAAATAAGATAAATTTTATAAGTTGCAAGGCAAAGTTCATCCCGATGCAAGGAAAATGATAAAAAGGAAAAGGTTATAATTTTATATATTATAAGTCAAAGAGGTTTTGGAAAATGGTTCAAAGGTTGAAGGCCCATGGTTTAAAAGAAAATAGATTATATTATAATATTTTAATATGATAATATTTAGGTCAAAAAGACTTATTAAAAGGAGAATTGAAAGTGCATTGGACAAAGGTCTCAAAAAGAAATTAAGTTGATGAAGGACTACAAGCAAAAATATTATTTAACACCAAGGTTAAATAATATAATAAATAATATTTAACACCAAGGTTAAATATTATGGTAAAAATAAAAATTAAATTTGAATTATCAAAGGTGCCAAAATTTAAATTTAAAAAAGTGGTAATAAAGGGTTGAGCCGACGTCATAGAAAAAACATCAAATGCATACTAGAGGAGGAGCATAAATCATTTTTCAAAGGTTATAGATTGCATATGAATTAATCAATTTTTTTGGATCACATCACAATAAAATTGAAGCGTCATTCGTTGAAGGGAAGAGACAAGACAACACATGTGTTCTAGCAAGTGACATTGGAGTATAAAGGGAGGTGCATGACTTGGTTTCAAACAAGGATACTTGCCCAGGTGGAAGGTGGGTCCTTTGTAAGACGTGGCATTGGATAGGTCTAAGTTTCAAATTCCCATGGAATTTTAATTTTTGCAAATCATGTTTGTGCAAAGAGAAAGGCATAAAGGAGTTTTGATGCACAAATTGTTCTAGAAAGTGGGGCCAACCCAATTGGCACTCTAGCTTGTTCTAGAGATTTGGTGCCATGAGGTTTCATGTTTGAATCTTGGTGGTGATGGTAGTAGACGTTGGTAAGGGCATAAATGTTTATTTAAAATTAAAGTATGATTAAAACTTAAACAAGGGAGGCATAATTTTTAATTTTTGGTTATTAAAAGTGCATATTACATAGTCTAGGGAGATATAAGGGAAATGATTTATAATTTAATATTTTTGAGAACATAATGATATGTTAGAATCTGGTTGTGAATTTATAAAATTGGAATATATTTTAGAAAAAAGGAGAAATAAGGTGCTTAAAAATAAAATTGATGTATGGCATGCACTTAGGGATATTAAATTGTGATATTGAAATATAAGTGGTTTTATAAGTAGGAGTTATAAGGTGTGACTATTGTTTAAATTATTGTGAATAATTTTTGATAAAAATAAATATTGAGAGGGCTTGATTATTATCAAAAATTTGTTTTGATATTAAATATTTTACGAGTAAATTTTGAAGAAAAATGTTATGGTTGATTTCAAAAGTGTTATTCTAACCAACTCTTGAAAGTAGCATAAGAAAGATAGAATATCTTGAGACCGGTTTTTGAGAGAGCTCCTCCATCAAAGAGGTATGGTTATATCACTCTTCTTTAAGGTGTTTGGCTGAATTTTTTTAGAATTATAAGGTGGATATAAAAGGCTTAATACATGTGTATTGTTAGAAATATTTGAGCTAGGGTTTGTAAAACAAGTTGTGCTTCTATTGTTGAAAGCGATTGAGACATTTGTGCTAGATATTATGAACTACTTGTGTTAGGTTTAAATACAAGTTTGTGAATAATTATGAAAAATTTTGAGCATTGGTTGAGATATATGGAAAGCAATTGTGAAAGTATTTGAGATCAATCTTATGAGGGAATTTTGCAAGAAATATAGATAAGTGTTGTGAAACAAGTTATACACTATTTTGATTTGATTTGAAAGGGATTTTTCTAGAGATAGAGATTGTATTTATTGAATGCAATATTTGTGAATATGAAGAACATATTGGGGTTTTGATAGTGCATGTAATTATATGTATGTTCCATAGGTTAAAATAATTCTAGGTAGAATATGTCTAAATTGCTTAGTTGAAGAAATTATTTCTGAAAGAGATATAAGCATTTGTTTATATGTAAAATTTAAAAATATTTGAGTAGGTTCTATGAACAAATTTGATGTAGATTTGAGCAAGTCTTTTGAGACTACTTGGAACATGTTTGAGGTATATTTGAGAAAGTATTTTGACAAGACTTGGAATAGCTTTGAGGTAGATTTGAACAAGTCTTTTAAGAAGACTTGGTACAACTTTGAGGTAGATTTGAGCAGACTTGAAATAGCTTTGAGGTAGATTTGAGCAAGTCTTATGGATACTTGATACAGAGTTGAGAGTAGGTTTGGTTGTTGATTTGATCAAGATTTGTGTTAAGGCTTGCGGTATATTTGAGATAGAGTTGAGTAGGTTTGGTTGCTGATTTGATCAAGCTTTGTGTTAAGGCTTGGGATAGATTTGAGATATAGTTCAGAGCAGGTTTGGTTGCTGATTTGATCAAGATTTATGTTAAGAATTGGAGCAGAATTGAGTAGAGCATATGGGATAGAGTTATCCTATGGAGATAGACCCACGAGCCATATTAGAGGGGATATAGTTATCCTGTGGGGAGATATCCATGAACTAGAGCATAGGGGATAGAGTTCTCCTGTGGAGAGAGATCCATGAACCAGAGTAGAGAGGATATAGTTCTCTTGTGGAGAGAGATCCATGAACTAGAGAAGAGGGGATAGATTTCTCCTATGGAGAGAGATCCAAAAATTAAAGTAGAGGGTATGGAGTTCTCCTATGGAGAGATATCCATAAACTACAACAAAGGGGATAGAGTTCTCTTGTGGAGAGAGATCCATGAACCAAAGCAAATGGGATAGAGTTCTCCTATAGAGAGAGATCCACAAACCAGAGTATTGGGGATTGATATCTCTTTTGAATAGAGATCCATAAAGATCGTAATATGGAATTGATTCCCAAGAAAATTATTGAGAAAAACTAGAAGAAATTTTTTCTTCATGGATGTTGCCCACATTGGGTGAACCACATTAAATATGTGTCTCTCATTTGTGTGATGATTTGTGCATTGTCTATTTTACTGCATTCATATTATTGTTGTTATCATTTGAAATAAAAGTAAAAGTTGATCTAATACAGTTCAACCCCCATCTTAGTATAAGCTTGTGTTATGCAATAACCATAGTTAATAACTATTGATATTATGTTATAAGGAAATAATGAATAGTTTACATTATCTATTTTCAAAAAAAAATTATGTATAAGACATAAGGAGTTATATTGGAAAAATATTTTTTGGATACTTTGCATCACATTTGGATGGTATCAATCCAATGTTCTATTTTATTCTCATATCCATTCATCTATTTTTTGTTCAAACATGAACTAAGCAATAGGATATATAAGTGACCAATTAATTTTTCTATATATGGAAGCAAATTTTCTTGAAATTATTATTCAAGAGTTTTTTTCTCACTAATTCAAAGCAATAGATGAATTGTTTCCTTTAGATAATAATAAGGTTTAATTTAAAAAAATATTACATAGGAATATTTCTTAGTATTTTAATGTAGAAGGCCATATCTTTGGTATTATGTGATTTGTATTCCATATTAAATATGTTAGGTAGCTTTTAGTATTTTATAAAATGGTGGTGGTGGGTTCTAGTTTCCTATATATGGAGATGAGTTTGTGTAATTAATATGATAATTTATTCATTGAGAAAGCAATAAGTCTCAAGACCATTATTTTAACATCTAGAGGCACATATAAGAAAAAATTAAAATTAATCAATTTTTTTTTTACCATTAGATTTTCCTTTCAAATTAACATCAACCTTATATATTAGTACTTATATTTCATACACAATATGTACGTATCTCTTGATGATGCTTATACTTTTTAAAGGTGTTTTTACACTATTTCATCAAATTCTAGTGAATATATGATATGGAGAGACTTTACTACATTCTCTACCCTCTCCACCCACTCTTCATTTATTGGATCTAATTTTGTAGGAGTTGGTTACTGACACCATTTTGTTCTTGAATAGGGGATTATGGTTTAGGTATAATTATCATCTCTCAACTATTTTTGGTTTCAATGGTAGTAAAAATAGGAGTTAGTTAGGATTTGAGTTTTGGGGGAGATTTTTACATTGTGGGATAGGTACTTTATGGAAGGGGGTTGTAGAAAAGGTATAATTATTGTATATATGTGTTGTGAGTTTCTATTTGAATAAATTATTCTAGCTCTATTCTAGGTGCCTTCTACAATTTTCTTTTGTTATGTTATAATTGTTTGCTTTGGTTGTTCTTGATTTTTGTGAACATGGTTATAGGCTATTTGAAATAATAGATAGTCTACATTAGTTTGGTATTAGACCATCTCAAGATTGCCCAGATGGTAATATATCTAAAATGGGAAGGAAGAGGTAGAAAGAATGCATGTCCATGGAGGAACAATGCATATGATTTGATTAGGAGGTTATAAGCCATTGAGGAAATATTACAATTGGATTATGAATACTGGGGTAATAGACCCTATGGAGAGGGTTAGTGAAGTTGTGTCCAAGAAAATTTCCAAAGTGAAGGTTGATATTTTATATTTTAAAGGTGAAATCAATCTAGACTTGTTCCTAGATTGGATTCAAGAGTTGGAAAGGTATTTTGAAATGGAATATATAGAATAATATGATCTAAAAAAGGTGAATATTGCAACCTCCAAGTTGAATTCTCATGATGGCCTATGGTGGTATAACTTGTAGTGTTCTAGGAGAAGGTAAGGAATGGAAAAAATCAAATTGTGACCCAAGATATTGAAACATCTATGAAAATAATTTTTTCCATTTGATTATCAACAAAAAATATTTAGGTAATTTCAAAACCTAAGTAAAATAAATCAATCCATACAATAATATATGAAAGAGTTCTTGAGGATCCAAATTTATACTGATCTACAAGAAGCAGAAGAACAAGAAGAAATTGGATATGTTAATGGGTTAAGGTTTAAACTCCAATATGAGTCTGCCTTAGTTAAGTTACCTACAATAGATGAGGTATATGAATATTCTCTAAAGAAATAAGATACATCAAAATGAAAGAGAAAAATGATTAAAAATGGTGATGTTAGCTAGAATAGAGGAAGGGAAAGTTCCTCAAAACCTATCAAAGAAGAAAATCATGAGGGGAGTATGAAACCCGAATTGAGAGGAAGAGAAGGCTAAAAAGGTAGGGAAAGGGGATGAAAATTTATTGGAGAATAGAAACCCTTAATATGTTTCATATGTGATGAAACCCATAAGTCCATGGACTACCCACACAATCCCAAAAGATCTTTGATATCTCAACATGGAGAAGAACCTCCAATTGAAGAAGTGGAAATAGAGATAATATAGAAAGTGTGTAAAGTGATTGTAGACGGTGGGGTCTATTGACAATCTAGTAAGTCAAGAAATTGTAGACAAATTGCAACTTACTTGTATTCCAAAATCTAATCCTTAAAATATTTATTGGTTAAAAAATATCATAGTGTGTTGGTGAATATGTCTTGTCTTGTTGCTTTTACAATTATTCCTTATGAATATAAAGTACTTTGTGATGTAGTACTTTTGGATGCATACCACTTGTTATTAGGTAGGCCTTGGTAGGATGATAGGAATGTAATTCACCATGGTAGTGAAAATACATATGAAATTCAACATGGGAATATACACCACATTTTGAAGCCTCTTAAAGGTGAAGACTCAAGTGAAATAGCATCCCTATATTTTTTTACAATGTCCTAGAAAATTTTCTCAAAGAGTCAAAGAGAGAAACCTACTATTTTTTCTATCCTAGAGGGGTAGAGAAATCTAATCAATAGAAGAAAACAATCATATTAGAGGTACAAAAATTACTAAGTCAATATTTAGAATTGAACTCATATGATCTACCTTTTGTATTAACTCCATCTAGAGGTATTACCCATCAAATTGCTTTGATTCATAGTGTCAAACTCCCAAATAAAGCTACATACAAGTTGACCCCTCTAGAGAGTGAGGAAATGAAGAGATAGATTAATAAATTATTGTAAAAGGTATATATGAGGGAAAAAATGAGTCCATATGCCACACCTACTTTACTCTCCCTAAATAAATGATGCAAATGGAGATTATGTATGGATTCTATAGACATTAAAAAAAGAACTATAAAATATTGATATCCCTTACTTAGAATGGATGACATATTAGATTATTTGTCTCGTGATAAAATATTCTCCAAAATTGACCTTCCAAGTGGATATCATTAGATATGAATTCAATAAAGGGATGAGTGGAATAATATTTTTAAAACCAAGTATTACTTATTCTAGTGGATCGTAATGCCATTCGAAATATCCAATGCTCCAGCTACATTCATGCGAACCATGAATCAAGTATTTAGACCATATATTAGAAAATTTGTTATAGTATATTTTGATGACATTTTGTTTTTTAATAGAACTATGGGAGAGCATATAGAATAGTTGGGAGTGGTGCTTGACACACTTAGAGTTGAAATATTATTCATAAAACTTGATAAGAGTAATTTTTGCAAAGATAGGTTGATAATATTGGGTGATGTTGTCTCAACTAATGGATTGAGCATGGATATAAAAAAGTTTAAAGCGATTATTGAATGGCCTACCCCTCAAAATATCATAGAGGTGAAGAGATTCCATGGGTTGATAAACGTGTACAAAATGTTCATCAAAACATTTAGTGGGATAAGTGCACCCTTGACTGATTGTATAAGAGGGAAGGTCTTTACTTGGACAAAGGCAGTGAACATAAGCTTTGAAAAACCCAAAATAAGGGTAACAAAACCTCTAATTTTGGCTATAGAATATTTTGATAAGATTTTATAGTTGAGTGTGATGCTTTGGGAGTAGCTATTGAAGGAGTGCTAAGTCAAGAAGGTAAACCTATAGCATTTTTTAGTGAGAAATTAAATGATGCAAAAAGTAAATATAGTACACATGATAAAGAATTCTATGTTATTGTACAAGCATTAAGATATTAGAGGTATTATATTTTCCATAGGAAAATCATTTTACTAACTGATAATCAAGATTTGAAGTACATAAATTTCCAATATGGGTTATCCCACAAACATGCCAAATGGGCTTCATTCTTATAGACCTATACTTTTGTGGTACAACATAGGAGTGGTAAAACTAATGTGGTGGGTAATGCATTAAGCAAGATGTATCATTTGTTTATTGCAATGAGCAATATGTTAGAGGGATTTGAAGAAATGAAGAGTGAATATGTAAATGATTCATAATATATGTAGCTCTAAGTAAATATGACCATATAGGCATGCACTCCTTTGAATATTATTTGTTAGTTGATGGATTTTTTTTTAAGGTGACTCAAATTTGCATACCCTTTGTATCTATGCGAAAAAATTTATTGAGAGAGTTGCACTCTAGTGGATTGAGTGGATACTTTGGAAGGGACAAGACCTTTGGGTTGGTGAATGAAAAATTCTTTTAGCCTAGTATGAGATGAGATGTGAATAGGTTTATTACTAGTTATAGGATGTGTCAAATTGCAAAAGGGGTATGACAAAATAGCATTGGAGCTACCTAGAACTCAAAGGATGAATGGTTTAATGTTTGTTGTGGTAGACCACTTCTAAAAAATGGTGTAATTTATACCTTGTAAGAAGATCAATAATGCTAGCCAAGTAGCCCATTGGTTTTTTATAGATATAGTGTGGTTACATGGTATTCCAAAAAACCATAACTAGTGATAGAGATACCAATATTTTAATCCACTTTTGGAGGTCATTATGGAAGAAGTTAGATAATAGTCTACAATATAGTTTATAGTACCACCCCCAAATTGATGGCCAAAATGAGGTGGTGAATAGGAGTTTAGGGAATATCTTAAGATTATTAGTTGGTGACCATCCTAAATAGTGGGATTTAGTGATATTTCAAGCTAAATTTGCTTATAATTTTAGTATTAATCGGTCTATAGGTAAGTCTTCTTTTCAAATTGTCTATGGTTCAAATCCTAAGGGAATTGTGGACATAATTTATATTCCATATAAAAGAGATACAAGAACAGGTTAGGCACAATTTTTGTGGAGAATATTCAATAGAACAAGCTAGCCACATAAATTCATATATCAGTCAAGATGCCACTAATTGTTTTGAGAATATTAAAGAGATACAAGAACAGGTCAGGCACAAATTGCAGGAAATTAATGAACAATATAAGAAAAAAGAAGATTTGTATAGAAGAGAGAATTTTCCAAGAAGATAAAATGGTCATGGTGCATTTACGCAAAGATAGGTACCCTCAAGGGATGTGTCACAAATTAAGACCAAAACAATTTGGACCTTGACAAATTTTAAAAATGATTAATGAGAATTATTATGTGATAGACCTCCCAGAAGAATTTGAAATTAGTAATATTTTTAATGTGGCTTACTTATATCCCCACTCCATAAAGACAAATTATGTATTGAGGGGGGTTGAACAACTAGAACAAGAAGAAAATATCTTGATAAAAAATAAAACGAAGAAGAAAATATTTCAAATTGAATGAGTGTTGGATACCAAATTGGTGGCTACACGGTCTAGGTAATACAAGTTGTATTTTTTCAAATGGGAAGGGTTGTTAGACTCTTGCAATTAATGAATTTTAGAGGTTGATTTGGTTAAATACACCAAGAATAAACATGTATTAAGGCTTTGAACTAGGAGGTTTAGAATTCTAAAAGTTGGGTAGGATGATGTGGATAACTCTTACTAAATTCTCTATCCTCTCCACCCACTTTTAATTTATTGGATCTGATTATGTAGGAATTGGTTATTGACACCATTTTGTAATAGTTATGTTCTTGAATAGGGTATTATGGTTTAGGTATCATTATTATATATTGGATATTTTTTGTTTTAGTGGTATTAAAAATAGGAGTTAGTTTGGATTTGAGTTTCTTTTAGGGATTTTGTACTATGGGTTGGGAATTTTCTAGACAAAGTTTCTAGAAAAGGTGGAATGGTTGTCCATCTATATTGTAAGTTTCTATTTGAATAAATTATTTTGGCTCTATTCTAGATGGCTTCTACAATTTTATTTTTTTCTACAATATTTGTTTGTTTTGGTTGTTCTTTCTTGAGGTGAATAGGGTTGCAAGCTATTTTAGATAATAGAGAGTCTGCATCAATATCCTAGTGAATATGATCATGTGAACATGGTGTCTATATTGAACAAAGGTAAGATAGATAATCAAAAAAATAAATGTGTGTAAACATGTTAAAAATTACATGGCATACATTAAAAAAGGATGTAAAGTTTAAGAAATCTAATCTTGACTAGAGCCTTGCTAACCATCTTAATAATAATAATATATTTTTTCCTAATGAACTTATTGAGGTGTAATCTACTTATTAGATATCAAATTTCTTGAAGAGTGGATTATTAACTTTATATATCTACCTAGAATATAGCTAGGTATCATTATTTGATTCAAAAATACAACCATGTACATAGTGGAGGGTGTGTTATTGCTGATGATTATTCATAATTAGAAGGTTTAGTTAGTGGTGACATCATTTTTGGTGATGACAAACATGGTGTTATAATAAGAAATTATTCTCTTAAGTTCTACTAGGATAGACACACTTGAGTTTCCACTCCTCCATGAGTCAGGAGAACTCTAAGTGTTTTCTAGATCATATTTGATGATATTTTGTAATCCAATGGCTCTCACGGCTCTCAATGATCAACTTTGCTATTTATACAAAGTTGATCCATGGAATAATCTATCAGTTCCACTCTTTCTTGATATTTTGTGTAATACTATGCATGACTATTTTTGGAAATTCTAACATGGTACCAGAGTAGGATAGATGTTGCTAGAATTCTCTCTTGAAGGTTCTAGGATCTGGTTATTTGCATATTTTCTTTCCTTCTCCTCTTTTCTTGGATTTAAGTCTTCAATAATTTTTTATATATAGTTTTCTGCTATATTTATAATATAAATATATATATATATATATATATATATATATATATATATATATATATATATATATATATATATATATGTGCGTTATTCTGATTTTTTTTGCCTTTTTTCACGTTAAAAAGAAGGAAAGTTTCATTGAATCTTAGAGTAAATATTTTTTTTATAAATTTTCCCATAGTCATATATATTAACTATTTTTAAAAAAAATAGGAACACCTTATTCATGTATTTTTATTACTAAAAATATTGATTAATAGGAATTTAAATTCCTTTCTTTAGTGTACTTATTTTTTGCAAAAGAAAGGGGCTTTGCTCACTGCCTAAACATTGCTCTCAGAGAGGCATATCGATGCTCTCGAATCTTGCACAGAGGCACCCATTTTGGGCACCAACGATTTGTGATGCCAACGATTTCCTATCTCCTTCCATGGAGATCTAAAATCTTAGCTCTCCTCCTTTTTTTGATGCTTGGCACACCTTAATAAAGTCACTTTTATATAATTTATTATTTTTTGGATTCTTCTGGTGCGCTCTTAAGCCACGTCACTTCAGTTGTAATATAAATATTTTTATACGTCGTATCTTGCACTTCCTTGGTGTTCCTTATGATGCATCAGTGAACTCCATAGGAGACACTCTTAAATTGAGATATCATTAATTTATCGTAATCGGTACATTTATTCTCAGTTGGATGATTTGCAAACGGCTCTCCTTACCTCCTATTTAGTTATCTTTGATCCTATTCTTTTTGCATTGTATTTTATTATTATTGAGCTTCATCTGACGAATATATGTGCAGAGAAGGTTAATTCATCTTGATCAAGGTAATGCATCAAACTACTGAAGAAAATAACTAATCCTTTTCTTAATATTTTCATATCATAGCTCTTTATATCCTTGTTCACCTTTCCTATTTTTTTCTGGAGGTTTTGATCCAATCAAAAATCGAGGCACTACAAGGAGCTAATAATTTATATTTTGATATCAATCCATTTAAAAATTTTATCTGTATTTTTTTTTTTGCCTCTCCTATTTTTTTTGTAGGTTACAAGGAGCTTTCATCTGCGAACGCTACATATTCAAGGAGCTTTGTCTACAAGTTTGATGTTAGCTTGGTCTGCACCTTCTTTCATAACCCTCATTGAAGACATCATCTCATGTATATTTCAAGTCGCATAAAGGGAGGGTGTTATTTTGGCTGGGGATCAACCCGAGATCAAACTGTGGATGATCTTCTAAGAATACCGAGACTCGAGAGTGTGGGGGGAGGGCCCACCCGAAATGGAAACAAGATCATCTTCATGCGGTAGCAAGACGTATTTTTAGAATGTTCTTTCGAAGTGTATATGGTTTCCTTTTCTATTCATTATTTTCTCTAGATTATTTGTATTGGTTTTTTTTTCCCTTCAATTTTGAAGGATAAAACCATACAAATATATTCCCTAAAATTTTATTTAGTTTAATATTCTGGCTCATTTTTTTTGCTACGCCTCTTTCGAGAAGCAATAGTGGAACAAGTCATTTGTAAGCTAGTAAATGCAAAAATATTTTTCAAGGGGGTTTACGATGCTCTTTTCTTGCACCTTTCATGTTTTTGTCTTTTGGGGGGTGTTTTTTTTGTGAATTTTTGTGTCTACCTTCTTCAAATCTCTCTAGATTAATTTATAGTAGTTTTTAATTTTAGAGATATATATTATTTACATCTCGTTTAAAATATCTATATGGTGTAAGAAGATATTCACTAAATTTAAGCACAACCTCATTTGAATCAAAAGATATAATTTTTCTTATTTAAAAGAAATATAATTCCTAAAAGTCAAAACATTTCTCTAGTGCATTAATATATATCTGTTTTTTTTGCATACTTTATTTTGACTTAAAACTTTATTAAAATTCATTTTTGTTTATATATCTTGCTTAATATTAATAAGGTATTGATTAAAATTTCAATCCTTATCCATTTAGAGAACTTAATAAAATATATCTATTTTATTCTTTCTTTAATTATTTCACTAAGCAAATCTATATATTAAACATCTATATGAATTCAATACAATTTTTTGATTACTTAGTTTTAACAAAGAATTTATAGTCTTCCTCAAGTAAGGGCGGGTTATTAAGTAACCACTATAGGTCTGGATGATATTAGCCTATGTTCCAAGTATCATATCTAATCAATACTTATAGTTTCCCTCTCGTCGGGGTGGGTATTTGAAAAGACAAGATATATTGGCCTGGCATATTTGTTATCTTTAAAACAAACTTAATATCAAATATCCTCAAAATACTTATAGTTTCCCTCTCGTTAGGGCGGGTATTTCTAAGTTATTTGGTGTTCCTTAAAAAGCTTTGGCATATTTGTTCTCATTAACCTCATTGAATATCAGGTTTCCTCAAATTACTTATAGTCTCCCTCTCGTTAGGGCGGGTAATTTTTTGAGAATTAGGTATTTCCTTAAGGCTTCTGTTAACTAATATCCATTGCATTCTATTAATTAAATTTAAAGGGGGGAACTTTGGGTTAACTTCAAAATGAATTCAATGAATACAATTGATCCTCTCACTCCTCATAACTACCATACATGGAAACCCAAAATTTTAAATCTCATTTCTCAGAAAGGGCTCACACACCTATTAGAAGAAAAGCAACCTAAGTTTGAAAAATAATATGAAAAATTTATTCACAAAGGGAAAATGTATGAAACAATGGGTATTATAAGCTCTAATGTTCATGAAAATTTGTGGTTTCACATTACATATTGTAAAACTCCTTATGAAAGTTGGGAGAAACTAAAGACCTTGTTTGGGAAAGTAGATCAAATAATATCAATGCAACTAGAAGCAAAATTAACAACATTATCTCTTGAAGACTTCAGCAATATTGTTGACTTCCTCACCAAATTCAAAGAAGTCCTCACTCAATACAAAGGTAGTGGGAAGACTAATACTGAAGAAGAATGCATTTATCTAATTCTTTCTAAACTAAATGGTGTATTTCAAATATTTGCAACCACCTTTCTATCTACAAAATATGCTCTTGGTGCAACCTTTAAAATGCCCTCTTTAGAAGAATTTTGTGATAGACTAACTAGGGAAGAAACAAAAATTGCAAGATATGAGATCTCTTCCTCTTCCTCTTCCTCAAAAGCCTTAGTAGCCTCCACCTCTACTAAAGAAAAATTCAAAAAGAAGGAAAGGAATCCCATAACTTGTACTCACTACAAAAAGAATGGTCATTTTGTAAAAAAATGTTGGAAAATATTACAACAACTAGAGGCAGCTATGAAGGATCAAAATATAGACAATAAAAAGCAAATAGGAAAAGCCCTAAATGTTCAAGGGAAAACCTCCAATTCTTCTTATAATTACTGGGTCCTAGATTCTGGAGCAACTCATCACATGACTACTTCAGATGAGTCATTATCTTCTATCTCCTCAAGTTCTACATGTAGCATAGAAGTGGGTGACTCTTCCTTTATCCCAATCAAAGGAAAGGGTGACATAACCATTGATGGTGGCTCTATCAATAATGTTCTCTATGTTCCAAACATTGCCACAAATCTCCTCTCCATCTATCAAATTTGTACTTCTGGAAAGGGGAAAATAGTTCTCTTCTCTCCAATAGGAGTTGAGATAAGAGACTTTCAAGATCCCCATTCTCTCATAGCAAAAGGATATATTGATCACAAAACTCACCTATTTCACTTCAAAGGATTCAAAAATCTAGAAGGGACCTCTTGCTTTGTGGCTCATGGAGATCTTGAAAGCAAAATTTGGCATGAAAGGTTTGGTCATCTCAGTTACAACTACCTAAAGGAATTGAGCACCCATGAAATGGTAATAGGTTTACCTCAAGTCTCTTCTATTGATGGAGTTTGTCCTGGATGTGCTCTTGGAAAGCAACATCAAGATCCTTTCCACCCAAGTAGTTCTCTAAAAGCCTCATCCCCTCTAGAATTAATCCATAGTGACTTGATGTCTTTTCTAGAACCTTCTTTCAAAGGAGAAAAATATGCTCTAACCTTTATTGATGACTTTTATAGAAGAACTTGGGTCTACTTCCTGAAATATAAAAGTGATGTTCTATCCCACTTCAAAGTCTTCAAAGCCTTAGTTGAAAATCAGGCCTCCTACAACATCAAGCAAATTTGCACAAATAATGGGGGAATACTGCAGTAATGAGTTCTCCATATTTCTATCAAGTCATGGCATCATTCATTAGCATTCTATCTCCCATAATCCACAATAAAATGGCATTGCAAAAAGGAAAAATCGAACATTGAAGGAAATGGCAAATTGTATGCTCCATTCAAGAGATCTTCCAAATTTTTTTGGGAAGAAGCTATTAACTGTGCCAATTATATTCAAAACCGCACACCTCATAAATCTCTTGACCATTTAACTCCTAAAGAAGCATGGACTGGCTCAAAACCAGATGTTTCCTTCTTCAATATCTTTGGGTGTACTGCTTGGGCACACATCCCAAAGAAGAAAAGGAAGGCTCTAGATAATAAAAATAAAAAGCTCATATTTTTGGTTATTGTGAGGAAATGAAAGCATACAAGCTCCTTGATCCCTCAACTCATGAGGTCTTTTTTCATAGGAATGTCCAATTTGATGAAACATTCCCTCATAAAGATCCTCAACCCTCCTCTTCCTCTATTGAGCCTTCTCCTATAGTAGAACCTCAATATTATGAAGAACCAACTCTAGAGATTAACTTAGAGATTGATGATCAAGATGAGGAACCTGTAACTCCAACTCAAAGTCTTTCCACTCCTTCTACTCCTTCCACTATGCCAAAATGGGCCCGCACCATTGTTAAAGAAGCTACTCCTTACATCAAAAATCTTCCTTCATCCATATCTACCAACCCCATAGGCACTGGTCTTGTTTGTCAGTCTATTTCCTCTGATCCTCAGTCCTTCAAAGAAGCAACTAGTATTAAAGAATGGGATGATGCCATGGAAGATGAATTCTCTTCCTTAATAAAAAACAATACTTGGGATTTAGTTCCCCTACCTAAAGGAAGGAAATTAGTTCATTGTAAATGGATTTACAGAACAAAATATGGTCCTAATGGAGAAATTGACAAACACAAAGCTCACCTAGTAGCCAAAGGTTTCTCTCAAATTGAAGGAATTGATTATGCTGAAACCTTTGCTCCAATTGCTAAAATGGATTCTGTAAGACTGGTTCTTGCTCATGCTACTTCCCAAAAGTGGCCTGTCTTTCAAATGGATGTAAAAAGTGCTTTCTTACATGGGGATTTAAAGGAAGAAATATACATGGAACAACATTTTGGTTTCACTCAAGACTCCTCTCTTGTTTGTAGGCTAAAGAAGTCTCTCTATGGCCTCAAACAAGCTCCTAGAGCTTGGTATGAAAAAATGGACTCCTTCCTTCTTTCCTCATATTTTTCTCATTGTGAGTCTGATAACATAATCTACATTTGGAGAGATGAAGGAAAAATCACCATACTTGTTCTATATGTTGATGATTTGCTACTCACTGGTAGTGACTTCGCTCACATTCAGACTATAAAAGACTCCCTCTCTAAAAAATTTGATATGGTTGATCTGGGTCTAGCACATTACTTCCTTGGGATCCAAATAAATCAAACAAATGTAGGAATTTCATTGTGTCAACAAAAATACACTCTAGATCTTCTTCAAAGGTTTAAAATGATAGATTGCAAACCATATCCTACACCTTTTCAGTATGGAGTCAATATTAGTACTTCCTGCACATCCCCTCTTTGTGATGCAACTCTATACCATCATCTTGTAGGGAGTCTATTATACCTTACTCATACTCGTCCAGATATCTCATATGTTGTTGGCTTAATATCCAGATTTTCTCATCAACCTCATTTCAGTCACTGGAAAGCAACAAAAAGGATCCTCTGCTACTTGCAAGGAACTTCTCACTTTGGGCTCTTATATGAGGGAAAATCCATGGATATCATTGGCTACACGGATTCATATTGGGTAGGTTTAGTAGAAGACATATGTTCAACATTTTGCTATGTCTTTTGTCTTGGTTCTTAGCCAATTGCTTGGTTATGCAAAAAAAAACAAGCAGTGGCCTTATCATCTATAAAGGCAGAATACAGAGCAATAATTTTAGCAAGTCAAGAAGCTCTTTGGCTTCATCATATTCTAAAATAATTTGGGTTTTCCAATGACAAACCTATTACTCTTTGGTGTGAAAATCATAGCACAATTCATATTGCACGCAACCCAATTGAGCATCAATGCACCAAACACATTGAGATACAAATGCACTTCATTCGACAACATATTTAGAATGGGGACATATACTTGGACTATATTCCAACTGAAAATCAAGTTGCAGATATCTTCACCAAGTCATTTCCTTCTCCATGTTACATACAGTTGTGAGAGAAACTTGGAGTCATACAACTGCATTAACACAGAGGTCTTCCACCTCTCCTTTTATTATTGTATTTTTTGGAGGATGGTTTTTTCCCTTGTGGTTTTTTTATCATCACTCCAAACAGTATATATATTTGTATGAGGACAATATTCACCATCCGAAGACATGCCTCTATCTTGGATATTTTCTTGTGACAGATGGTTTTTCCCCAAGGGGTTTTTTCACCATCTATATATTGTAAATGAGTACCTCATCAGGCCATGTTGTTGGGACTCATCATTTTTTTTGTATTAAGAGGAAAATATTCGCCATCCAAAGACAAGCCTCTTCCCTATTTATTTTTTGATTGATGGTTTTTCCCATGGGTTTTTTACCATCTCTCCATAAAAGAAACCATTGTACATGAGTACCTCATCAGGCCATGTTGTCGGGACTCATTTGTACAATACACCCCTAGTATCACTTAAGGGGGGGTGTTAGAATAAGATATTATTCTCTTAAGTTCTACTAGGATAGACACACTTGAGTTTCCACTCCTCCATGAGTTAGGAGAACTCTGAGTGTTGTCTAGATCAGATTTGATGAGTTGTTGTAATCCAATGGCTCTCAATGATCAACTTTGCTATTTATACAAAGAATAATCAATGATTAACTCTTTCTTCATATTTTGTGTAATGCTATGCATGTCTATTTTGGGAAATTCTAACACATGGGAAGATCCTTATTCTCTAAGAGTTACATCTATCCTTCTTTCAATATATTTCACATATTATATCTATGAAAAAATAGAGATTTTATTTGACTCATGATGTATTTATAATGTACATGATGGATTCATTGTTGTTTCCTAATATTTTATGATGTTATAGAGTATATGTATAGTCTTTCTCATGATCCATATTCCTTTAAAAATAAGATTTATGTTGTCTCAATGGATAAGATGGATTATATTCCTAAGATTTATTATTAGTATTTGTGATATATAGGTCAAAGGATCTAGACCATTGGTTAAAGCATACACTTGGGAGAGTGGAGACCATTGTTCAAATCCCCTAGACCTTATAGAACCAGAGGGTGTATCGTGTCAGTACCACCAACTATGTTAAAAAGTTTACCCAATGTAATTAGAGGTTATAGTAGTAGTAAGGAGCAAGATTCGAACCCACAATGAGGTAATGAAAATCATTACGAGTTATTGATTCCTCTAATATACACAAAAAAAGTATTTGTGATATACCAATTTTGAGTCCTTGGGAAATCTAAGGAATCTTTAGATTGTTCAAGGTCTTACATTCATGAATAATTTTCCAAGTGTTTGTGATATGTGGATGTCTTCACTAAGCACCATTAGAAGTATAATACTTAGAACAAAACATTGTGATATTCCATGACTTTGAAGTTGATTTGTACCTATAATTATATTCTTCTTAGTATTAACTTAATTATTACTTTAAATGTGATAGTAATGGTTGAGTTTTTGGGGTTCATACCATTAAATATAAGGACAAATATTTTTCCAAATTAAATAGTATTAAATTCATAAATAATCAACATGAAATGAATCATACATTAAATATTGAAGCTTCATGTATAAGAATAGGATTAGTTGATGGATAATTTGATATAAGCATAGATGAGTGAAGTAAGTAGGCCATGAGGTTATAACCCATAAAACCTCCTTTGTACCTAACCATTGACCAAGCCATTAGGTTAAGGACTTATTACACATATTACTCTTGGTTTGAAATCCATTAAGATCTATATTAGGTTAAGATCTTATCTAATATTAGAAGACCCAAAAATAAGGATTTTTATGTTAGCCTCTAAAGTAGGATGATTCCTTTGGTTCTAGCTATGCTAACTAATTAAAAAAAATGGGAGGTTGAAGACTAAAGAAAGAAATGCATAAATTTGGAGGCTATATTTAAAGTGGAATGGGTTTAGCAGCATCAATAGACATAAAGCATGAGATTCTCACACTATAATATAAATAATACTAACTAACATACTAACCTACAAAGTATTAAATCTTATAAAACATTTAAACATTATCAAATATTATAGGAACTAATGAACAACAAATCTAGGGAGAAATATTGAAAGCAAAATAACTGTAATATAATGAACTATTCACATAGCTTTAACAAAAAATATTAACATGTAAATTGACATACATACATGATCTACAATAATTTGAGAAAGAAGCCAAAAAAAAATCTAGTATTTATTCAAAGGTGTATAATATAGTCATCATACAATATGCAATTATAAATGCTAAAGATCTAACATCCTTGAATGAGCTATATTCAAGTGTATATATAGTTTTACAATGCATTCAATTACCTTAGCATGATTACCTTCAAATAGACAACAAGCATGTCAAGATAGGTGCATGAAGTGGCTATCAAACTCAAGTCAATTATGCTTAAATGTTTCATTCACATGTTTTTATTATAATTAAAAGAAATATTTTGAGAGGCTCCCACAAAAAAAAATAGACATTCTCGAAGGAGACCAGAAAGACAAAATCCCAAAAGTGTACCAACTATTACATCACAAAACCTAGGAGTTGGAGAAAAACATAGACAAGGGCCTTCCCAGTAACAAACTCTAAAATTACCCTATAGGAGTAGGGTCCAAAAAATTAGGATTAAAATTTATATTTATTATAAGTGTTCATGCCTAAAGTAATGATGTTCAACATAACACTCATATGTCTGTTCACGTCCTCCATAAAGTCTATTACCATTTTGAATGTGCCCATGACTGAATTCTACTTATCTGTAATGGACTTGATCGATTGGACCAGGATGGATTCATCCTTGGCATAATTTAAAATAGTCTTCCCAGTGGACCACCTCTGGTTACGCTCATCATGGAAGAACTTAATTAATAAAAATGGGTCCTTATAGCTAGAAACCTCCTTACCAATCTTATCTAAAAGTCTAATAGAGTGATGCTTTTTGATGTCATTGACCACAGTCGAGGTGATTTAATGCCCTCTAGAGTGCCAACTATCATCCAAAGAGTTAGTATCCCTATGCTCCATGGTCTAGCTAAATTTCCCACCACACACCCCAAAATACGATACAAATAACTCTCTAGCCTGACAATTAAGATGTCTCAAATTCAGGTAGAACTGAGAATTGTTGTAGATCTCATGCACATATAGAGAGGCTTTGGAAGTAGGAAGCTCTGGTGGAACCATAGGGTTATTTTCAACAAATTTTATAATTTTGGCCATGTCTATCCCAATTTTAGTAGCCATATATTCAACAACTAAAAAAATTAAGCCTTGATGTAGAGGATTCAAGCCCTTACCATTTTGGATGTCTAAAATATTTTTCTTTAGCAAGTGGCACAAAAACACTGGTACATTCATGCGCCTCCCTATCCTAATTTAGTTAAGAGATATAACATGATAACTTTTGATGATTTTTCATGAGGAATCTAGGGAAAAATAATCCATAATGACTTAAATCACCAAATCCCAGGGTGTCAGGAGAGCCTTAACTTTGAATAATCCCTTCTCCTTTGGTAGGAATTTTCCATCATCAAGAAAAAATACTAACTCCATAAGAAGAGAATGCTCATACCAATTATAATAGTTCCCATATTCTAGTTGTCCATTCACCTTCACCATAAGCTCATCATTTATTTTAAATTTTAAGTTAACCACCTAGAATGTGTTTTCACTCCATGAAAATGTCATCTGCTTGGAGAGTAGGAGGTTATGGCCATGAAATTTATTTATATACTCTATAAACACTTACTTGCTTAGAATATCACTGACCTCCTCATCTACGACTAGAGTCATAGCCTCAAGTTGAAGTTTCAGGAAAATAGAATTTTGCTTCAACAATTTTGCTTTCCCCATTGGCCCAGACCAGGCTCCATAGCAAACAGAATGGCTAAAATTAATTAGACACCTAATAACTATGAACCAGACCCATAAAAATATAGGGTTTAGTTTGAAGTAGATTTTAGCATAGAATATTAGGATGACTAATTTATCCAAGCACCAAAATCGGAGGTTATAGACCCTGATTACTAAGTTAAAGTTGGAATCACAAAAATGATATAAAAAAATCCTAAATTTCCATCATATACCATAGTATTTAAAAGAGAGAACCATCTCAGAACTAGCATTTGGATTCACATGGTTTTCTTCAGTAGAAAGCCTCATACCCACCAAGCATTGGACCAACCATACAATGAAGAAGACTATCGGTTGGTTGAAAAGACCAAAATGGTAATTCAAGGGGAGCCACCCAAAAAATCCTGGGACACTCTCCTCTAGGTCATGAATAGTTAGAATTCAACAAGTTACCCAGGATATATAGGAAATTATCTCTCCAATCCTCTCTTCTTGGGTGTCTAGCCTTCTAGTTCATCAAAAAATTTACCACTTTATTCCCTTCATGCCATGTGCGAATGAATTGGGCATATTCCATAATGCTTGTTAATCTCTTAATTTTTTACACCTCATTAAACACCCACCAATTTGGAGTTTTATTGGAGTTTGATAAGTTTATGAGACTCAGAGAGTCACCTTCCACAATTAATGTTTTGAAACCTAAAATGTGCACCAAGGAAACTCCAAGAAAAGTGGCTTTAGTCTCTGCATATAAGGATGATTCATTGGAAAGGTGCTCCATAAAGGAAGCAATAGATCTACCATCCTAGTCTCTTATCACTTCCTTTACCCAAAATAAACTAGGGTTACCTTTAGATGCCCCATCAAAATTTAGCTTCACCCAATCTCCCAAAGGAGGGCTCCACTTACAGAAGAGTCTTGGATTAGGGGTTGGGTATGGAGGTCTATCACAGGTAAAACCAAGATCTTGTTTAAGAGTGAGTTCCATCGGTGGTGGTATCTTTACTATCACCCTTGTACATAACAATGATTCATACATTCTCCTTCATATAATAGATGGCTCTAGCAGCAACCTGGTATACCGATATTTTGAGGTTTTTAAATGCCTAAGGATTTCACTCTTTCCAAATTCTCCATAGGAGGTGAGGAAGAAGGAATTTCCATAACCATTTCAACTTAGGAGAATAAAAAAGTGAAACCCATTGGGAGAGAACCTCCAACATAGAATTAGGGAATACCTAATTAATCAATAAAAATTTCAAAATCGCCTCACAAGTATTCTTAAAGAAAGAACAACTACTAAAGATGTAGTTAGTAGAATATTATCCACTTCACAGAGATAGAACCTATTGGTGATGAATATAACATGCTTTTTGAGGTTGTTAACAAATAAAATTTTATCTTGTGCTACCAACCAAAGAAACATATTAACCTTAGGAAGGATATTTTGGATCCAAATCTGATTGTGTGATGTCCACGAGCAAAACTCAGGTTTAAACATCAAATATACCTATTATACTGTGAAGTGCCCATTAGTTTATCCTACCCATATTCATCTATAAACCCTCCTTGATAGAGGAATAACATGTCAATTAATGATAGAAACGAACATCTCCTAAGCCTTCACCATGTCTCTATTATTAGAAATCAAAGGGGTAGATCTCAATTCTTTCTTCCATTGTTCGAAGATATAAAATTTGTAACCTTCAAACACCCCAGGGACCTAAACATTAGCTTAAAAATATTAACACTAGGGTCAGTAATTAGAGGATGGTCAACAATCCACACATCTTACCAAAAATTTATAAACATGTCATCACCTAGAATCCATCTTTTGTACTTATGCAACATATCATAGGACTTCATCAAGATCTACCAGAAAGGATATCTAGATATTTGGAGCATATCAATAAGGAAGTCTTGCAAATTGTATTTAACTTTTACTAATATTACCCACTCCACTTAACTATTAACAGTTAGTTTCTAGGCTTTCTTTATGACCAAAGATTTGTTCACGATGTGCACATATTTTAAATCCAATATTCCTCTCTTCTTAGTACTACAGATTTGATCCTAAACCGCCAGGTGAAATTTACCTTTTAGGTCTAGGCCAACCCAAATAAAATCTTTTATAATGCTTTCAATTTGCTAAACCACTCTTTCAAGCATTCTGAATATGGACATGAAATACACAGGTATGCTTTACAATGAGTTTTTGACCAATACCACTTTGCTAACCTAAATCAGTAACACTCCTTTCCATGTAATCAACTTATTTTGCATTCTTTCAATTACCAGGTCCCAAAGATATTTTTCACTCAACCACTTTTCCAACCTGAATCAGTAACACTCTTTGTTGCATAGCTTAAACTTTGCTATACCCAAAAATATTTGATTCAACATTTGATCCCAATTTTTTATCCATACTTATCCAAAAATATCTCATAACATATTGGATTCTCCTTCATGCTTTTTTGAACACTATGATCTTACCAAACCTTTATTGGCAATGGTATTTTATATGTTTGGTTGTCTTAAATTTAGTCAAAAATTGAGTCTGGCATGAAAATAAATAGATAAACTCTTCTACCTTTGATTATTGGATTTTGAATGCTTTCATGCTTATTGTTGACATCATAACCATAAAATTTTTGGTAGTTTTCTATACTTATAAAAATTTAGCATAATGATGTTATTCATGCCTGACCTGCCTTCCAATTGATCCAATGACTACTTTAGGTGTCTAGCTAAGTTTTTTATGCTACCTTACTTAACAAAATGGTAGAACATTCTATTGGTAAAATTATTCTCCTTCTGAGTAGATAGATGTGGGTAATAAATTCTACCCATATTATTCATCCGTTATGGGGGGTTTATGCTTACAGAATCATAGAATCCATATATCCTTATCCTATTGGGCCATGGAGTCAAAATGAAACAAAAACACAAAATGAAGTCAAAATTTACCTATACAGGGGTTGAACTTCTATATAATTCATATTTCTAAAGTCTTAGTTATGCCATTGGATTGTTCTTTACCTTATTCCAAAGTTTCTCTAGACATTTCACCCTATTGACTAGTTTCTTGAGCTGTTGAAGGAGTTACTAGCAGCTAAAATCCTAGTTGAGAAAATCAACAAAAAATCAATGGAATCCCAATTTTTATCGATTTTTGAAACAACGATGAAATCAACAAAGAATCAATGATGTGCCGATTATCTGCCAAATTTTTTTCAATCTTTTTATTTTTTATAATTTTTTTTTAGGTTGTTGGTAATTTAGGGTTTTTTTATGCAAGCCCATTTTCAGATGTTAATTTTTAACTTCAAAGTTTAAAGTTTCAACCCAAAATCTAAAGCCCTAGTTTATGGTTTTAGTTTTTTTCCTCCTCTTTTTAAGTAAATATTGTTGCCTAAAAACTATGTATGCAATCCCATATTTTAGCTATTAATGTTTAAAACTTTAAATTTTAAACCCTAAACCTTAATCTAGGCCTTAGGGTTTCAGTTTAAGGTTATTTTTTTCCTCTTTTTAATAAAATATTATTGCCTTGTAACTATGTATGCAAGCTCATTTTTTAGTTTTTAGTGTTTGAATTTGAAACTCTAAACTTAACTTGATGTTTAAACCCTAAACCCATGTCTAGGCCCTAGGGTTTTAGGTTTAATTTTTTTCCTCCTCTTTGTAAGTAAATATTTTTGCTAATAAGTATGAATGTAAGTCCATTTTTTAGGTATCAATTTTTCAATTTTAAACCCTAGCCTTTTGGTTTAGAGTTTATTTATTTTTTTCTTATTCTCAAATGATTGTAACTTTGTTGTTACTTGTTTCCATATGTAGGTATTTAAAAAATAAAATCTTTTTCTCTTGTTGTTACTTGTAACTTTGTACCTTTCCATACTATAAGCAATATAATATGTGTTTTATCACTTTCATGTGTACTTAAAGCTTGAACCTTTTATGATGTATTGACATGAATTATTGCTTTTACTAAAATATTTTATTTTCATAATGTTAATTCATCATAATATGCATGAGAAACATTTTCAATAAAAAAATATTTTCTTCAGTTTTTTGTAGTTTTTTTTTTCTGCTTTTTTTCCAAAAATTTCCTCAATTCTTGCTGATTTTTAAAAATGTTTATTTCAATTTTTTCGCATACATTTTCATAAGGGACATGTATCACTCTAAATTTGTATAGGAATTCTTGTAGCTCAATGTACTATTCATAGGAGGGGTCCTTATATCTTCATGCTAGATCTTCAAATTTTGACAATAGAGTAGAGACCCTATGGAAGAATGCAATTATTTGCTCTATTTTCAAAATATTAGGTAATGCATCAATCTCACTTCCATTATTGAGTTTTTGGTCTAGTTATTCGGTGATTTGTTTTTCATTATAAAATTATCCATTCATATCCCAAAACCCTAGGAAGTGAATATTCATGACCTGTTGGAGTGATACATTTATTTTATCAATGTTTATGTTGAGGGCATTGATTATTTCACCTCCTTCTATAATCGGATGACTTCCACATATAACCTAATCTCAACAGAATTTGGACTCACCCTGGTATATTTCTGAGTGCTTTTCTAGTTGAGGATATTCTCCTTTATTTCTCAACATATGGCATGTGACCTTTGCTTGTTGCACCTTGCTCAAAAGCTCATATTTACCTCTACAAAATTCTCCCTTTACCTTTTGGATCAACTTTGCAATGTTTGATATCCTTTTCACCAAATTAAAATCTCTCATTAAAATACTATTGATCTTGATCCAATATTGGCCTCTGAAGTGCATCTATATATCTTTAGAGATCACATGGACCTAATGCTTTTCTCTTTTCTTCTTCATATTTTATTGGACCACTGCCAAAATATATTCCTAGCTTTGAAGATTTCACTTCAATTCTTGCAATGCTTTTTCCTATGGTTGCATTATATTGCCTCCTTATTACAATTGTTCTTCCAACCTCTAGATCTAATCATTCCTTTGTTGTAGTTGTTCTTTAGTGGAATATTTGTCATTATAATTTTGATATGCTAAGTCTAATTTTTTAGACTATATTTTTCTATATTTTATTTATTCAGCTTCTAGTCCAAAGCTTCAATCTTGTTTTTTGTAGCTACAAATTTTATGTCTATTTGATTACTTTTGAGGAACAATGTGTCTGATTCAGTATGAAGTACCCTAAGTGTGAAAATCTTAGGAATCTTAAAATATCACACCTCTACATATTGATATGATAGTCCTTCAAATTCATTTCTACAACTGACTTCTTGACTTTAGTAAATGCAACCATCTTGACTTATTCTCCAGTAATTGGGTCAACTCCATAATACATCTAGGTGGTTGTATTATTTGTGTCATGCTATAATTTTTTATGCTCTACCCATTTCTGAGTGGTTTTTTCAATATTCTAAATCATAGAGAATGCTTCAACAATGGAATTCTCAAAAGCAGGGGAAAAAGTGAAGGCAGATTAGAAAGGTAAGAAAAACATTTACAAGCATATAATTATACAATGGTTGTACTTACAAGGGTTCAAATATATACATCTTTTGGGACTATTTATGTTTCATGTACATGGGAAGTGGCAATTATTTTTTATGGTGCATATATAGGAGAGAAGCCTAATCAATAAGGGAAGGATGGTGGGTGTAACTATGCAGTTGTAGGTTGTACAAGTGGTGGAGCAATTTCAACAAAAGAGGAATAGGAGGGAGACATACATGATCCTCTCACTTCTAATTTTAGATCCTGGATATTGCATAAAATATTTTAATTTTAATTTTAGTCCTTATGAACTCCTACTCTAGTCATCACCTTTTGATCACTCTTATTGTCTCCTTATACCCAGTGCTTGGATGACTTTTTTATTTTACCTTTTCACTAGACTTCTTATGTTGAACATGTTGTTGGGCCTCTAGCTAGGACATGGTATTTTTTGGTCTTGATGTAGCAACTACCTTTCTTGGAAATTATACTATTTGAGCCACTTCAACTTATGCAACATGCATTAGTAGCTCTTCTTCACTAGATTCTAAGGCAATATCAATTACCAAAATGTTTTAGCCACAATAACTTTCTATACGAGCCTCTTTGTTTTCTCTATAGAGGATTGAACTCTGACCTTACATCCTCCCATGGATCCTAAAATCCAAAAAATGACTCTTATCAAGTAGGATATTTTTGAGGTACCTATTATTCTTCTTATTCATATTTTCCTCCCTCTTGATCCCTCAGTATCTTTAATTTTTGACATATTTCTCTTGGGTGATATTCCATCCACTTTTTTTATTCAACATCAAATTCCCTTTCAAATAGCTTATTAGAGGTGCTAGGGAAATATTTATTTTGCTTATCACATTCACAATATGAGATCCACATTTATCTAACCTTGTATTTCTTCCATCTTAGATCATATTTAGTTTTACCTTTGAGTTCAACACTTATCCATTGCTCCTTATTTCATATCACGTCATAAACCTACTTCAACTTATAGAATTTCCTTCATAAAGGTCGCACTTGCATCTCATTGAAATTTATTTTTACATCATGATATTCCTCATTATTTTTGAACTACTCAATATTTGGCTATGGTAGGTGATCAAATGTTAGTGGCTTATTGTTCAATTTTACCAATTTTACTTTAAAATTATCCTCTAGGTCATAATGCCACATGTGTGTCATGATATGCAATTTTAAGGTGTTGTGCTTGTCATATAGAATTTTTTCTTATCCCTTTGGTATCATAGATATATATTTAAATTTGAAGGGATTGTCATAAGTGCAAGCTTTCTTGGCTTGGGATACAAAATTTTCATCTAGGTCATATATTTGTCTGCACAACTTCATATAGCATATCTAGCCTGTGATATAGTGTGGTAGAAGATAATTAGTCTTGAGGAAGCTATATACTTTAGTGATGTTGTCATTTAGAAAAAAATATATGTATCATAATTCACACTTCTTACCTCATATCTTATCCATAACTTCAAAGTTGAGGTAAATAATTTGACCATTAAAATATGCCATTGTAGGTCTTAGGAACATTATGTTATACTTCAGGGATGAAGAGGTTTCCCTAAGAACTAGAGTTAAATCGAATATAGGGTGATATTGTTCATTTTATCTTTTATGGAGCTTAACACCGTGCAACTATGAGGCATATAAAAAAGAAATAACCATGCTAAATATGATGGGTAGCAAAATTTCTCACTTTATTTTAGCTTGAGGGCAACCAATTGACTATGGATTTGATAACTTAGAAAGTGGGTCCAATCAAAGACTGCAAAATTACTAGTGTATATTAGTGACTACATAATCAATGGATATTTGATAGTCATTTACATACATGTTAGAATTCAAGAATCATAGCTAATATGGACAATACTATTTGTAAAAAGTTCTTAAATTTCTTGAGCTTTAGAGGGTTTTCTAGGAATTCATTTGGGATTTCCTCTTTATGCTTACCTAACCAAGATTTAAAAGTATATGTATTTAAAAATCCCTTCATTTCATCTAGTTAATGGGATTATATCTTGTACCTTGTTGATATCCTATTACAAAATCTATTTTGATTCCCTCTTTTGTGATGGTAAATAGTGTTCTCCTTTTTGAGTCATATCCATCACTATTTCTGTGTCATAATTTATACCAATTACTTTGATGATATTGGGGCAGATGTGGATGAACCTAGGTATGTATTTGGACAAGATTAAATTCAAAGGAGTAGCCTCTAGCTTTCCAGATGATATTATCATTTTTTTATCTTTGACCCTTCTCTGAAGCTCCACAAATTTGAATTATTATTATGATAGGGTCATGGATTTCCACTGATATATCTTACCTCGAGCTATTTTACACTAGTTAATTTCTTCTATAGTCACATATGTAGGCAATTATGTAGCTTTTCTCTCACATAGAGTATTTTAAAAAATCAATGTTTCACTCCTTTGACTGCTAAATGATCTAATGTATATTTCTCCTTTCTAGCATTATTTATATAGAAAAAACGTTCTTGCAAAGAACAACCATTTCTAAATTAATACTAGTGATTGGGGGTGCTTAGGATTTATGACAATCTTTTCTTGGAACTGAGAGTTCATGTAAACATTTGTGATGCATGTCCCTTTTTAAGATTACCATGTTCTTGGCTAATGTTACTACTATAAATTTAAAATATGGCAGCTACTAGGCACAATCCTTATCCAATTAGATTCAATAATTTATGAAATTCTATGGCCACTACTACCACTATGAAACTATTTACATATGTACACATCAACGACACACTCTTATATATATAATGCTTTAATTATTGATTGTTCACTAAAATTGGTAAAATATGACCATCCATATCTTGAAGCTCGTATGCATTTAATTATTTCCTTCCTGATATTAGATATGGAATAGACCAAAGCAATTCTAGTTTATCATGCTTTCCTAGTTTTGCTCATTTCGATTCTCATTTGAGTACTACGTCACCATCTTTGAAGGATTTTAATGATGATATGTTTTTAAACCATATTTTAATGGTTTCTTAATTCTGGTAAAAATTATTAGAGACCTTTTCTCTTCTTTCCTCCAATAGCAATAACTCTACCATTCTTCTTTCAATTGACTCCACATCTTCTAATTTTGATTGGTCTATGAACTTCAAAGCAAGCAATTTGAATAAACAACACAACTTCTTTTCCATAAACTAGATCATAGAGTATGGTCTTTAAGGCCTTCTTGAGTATTATTCTATATGCTTGTAATAATTTATTTAGCGTTAAATTTCAACTCTTATTATTTTTGATATTCCTCTTAATTATTTTTATTAAGTTATTATTCAGAGGCATTGCTAGTACATTTCCATATGGGTGATAATTGGATGAAGCCTTCTAGTATATATCATATTTCCTTGTAAAGTCCATGGTCTTAGCCCCTATAAATATTTTGGAATTATCAGACACTATCGTAGCAGGGATCCCAAATTTGGTGATCAATATTTCTAAAACTTCTATGATGGTGTCTTGATCTACATGCTTGGTTGTCTTTGATTTAGGTCATCTAGTGAAATAATCCATTTCTATCAATATAAATGTGTATCCAAGAAACAATTTTGGATTGATCATCAAAATAAAACATAACACCCATTGCTAAAAGGGTTCTTCTATAATAACTAATTAAAGAAGCAATGTCAGATTTTTGTTTCTCCAAACAAAATTAAAGAAGCAATGTTAACAATATTGAAAGAATCATTGCATAATGTGTGCCAATAGTCCATATCTCTTAGAATCTTGGTCACTCTATTTTGACCAGAATATTACCCTTTTAAGAAGCCATCATTAAACTCATTTAATATTTCCTTTGCCTTAACTGGTTGTATGCATATTAATAATACACCATATAAATAAAATTGATATAGGACACCATTAATTAGATACTAGTTATTAGCTTGTAGTCTATACCTATATATTTGAGGGAACATAAACCTATATGGGTACTTATCGATCTCAAAAAAATGAATTAATTGATTTATTCATGTGTTCTATTTTATCCAAACAATTACCAGTTGAGGTTCTTGTTGTTCAATCGACAAATTAGAATTCAATGTTGCAAAGTTCATAAATTCTCTGTAGAGTACTCTTCCTTTGACAAACTTAGTCAGTTTTATATTTATATCATATTCTTGTATTTTTGTCATCCAATTAGCTTGTTTATTGCACAAATCTCCTTGCACTATAGAATTCTAGACATCCATGTGTACACCATACACTAATGTTTTACTATGAGATATGTAATATCTTAGCTTTTCAAGAGATTTCATCAAAGAAAAAACCTACTCTTTTATGAAGTTATAATATTCTTCATGATCATGGTCAAAGGGTACATGAGGTAGAAATATATTGATGTCAAAGGTATAAGGTATTCAAGGAAGAAATATTCTCCAAGGATAATGATGAAAAGAAAGGAATATTACAAAGCAAGCATGTATTTCAGTTGAAGCATAACAAGAAAAATATTTCTAAGAAAAGGATTAGAGTATTTAACCATTAAATTTAAATATTATGAAAAGCTGGACTATACTTGGGATAAAAAGGTTTTAAATATTGCAAAGGTCTAAAAATAATATTATAATAATTTAAAATTCAAATATTTAAAATATTATAATTATTATATAAGAGATGGAGCCATTGATTGGAAAAAAAATCAAATAAAAAATATACATGAGCTGACATCCATTGTATTGAAGTATCATTGGCCGAAGTTTTATATTAAGGAATGAAAGGTTTTATTAAATTTAAAATATGAACATTTGCATAGCCTGACTATTTTTACACCAAAGGAAATAGTGAAAGATGGATATAATCAAAGGTGTATGAGCTGACGTAAGCTAAATTAAAGGTTGACTATATATATCATAGTGCAAATTTAGTTTAAGATTGATTGTGTGTATTTCGGCATGCGAATGAGAGAGAGCTTTTCGAGCAATGAAAACACAATGATCTGATGACTTTTGTGCCAGAATTGATGTGATTTGAATTTGATTGTGTACCAGCGAGTGAATAATAAGTGATAAAAAGATATATGATTGGATGATTGCAAGCGAATGAGTTGAAACTTGATATATCTCCCATGAATTGGTTCCAAAAAATAAGGAGGCAAAAAGGCAGAGAGAAAATTGGACGAAGCATTGCAAAATGAAAATATATTAAGCCGAGATCAACAAAAACCTTGCGATTGGAAAGTATTAACGCCAGAATGCCTTTATTATCAAAATTTTATGAGTGAAATAAAATTGCCACCGGGTTTTTGAAAGAGATTAGAAACATTGCTACCACCAAAAGTTAAAAAAAATGATTAGTGAAAATATCGCTGGCATGGAAATTTTAAGAAATACATTGTTGTCGTAAGTTTTGCTATCCGTTGACAAGAGGTTAAAGACATCACAACCATATGTTTTGAATTTCACCCTGATTTAAAATTATTGAAAACATTGCTGCCCTAAGTCCTGTGAGATGCTAGATGTTGAGGACATCACTACGATGAGGTTGGAAAATGAGATTTCCTTTCAGTTGAGTGCAGAGAAATTTCCTTTCGTTTGAGTGTCATGAGTGTGCTGATTGCTTAAGTATTTGTATTCAAAGGAGTGTATTTTGCATCTAAAGTGGAAGTAGTATTTGTATGTGAAAGGTGTTTCTTTGTTGGTTAAGAGCGTATACTTTCAAGAGTGTGTGGTTGTGTACATTGGGCAGATGATTTGCTGAAGGTAGAATCAAGCTATAGAATATTTTATAACCAGCATAAAAGAAGAAGAAAAGGCATCACTATTATTACGAAAATTACATTGAGGACAAGACACACGAAACAACTGTTATGAATCAAATGAAAGAATAATTTTCAGGAAGCCATCGAAATTCTAGTCAACATCATCCAGAAACAACTTATCAGATGATTCACGTGCTATTTGGCATCACAGTGAATGTTGAAACCCTTCAATGCTGTGTATATTTAGAAATAGACTGGTGTTACTGACCAGGGGGTTTTGTCAAGGTAGAGGAGGACTATTCATGAATAAAATATATGTCCACATCATCATCAAGAGGCTCTGCAAAGCTTAGGTATTACTCACATGATCTCTAGTGAATCGGATTGAATACTACACAATGATTTTATGGATTTTCAAATATGCAAAGACAGTACGACAATAGTATATTGAAAGGTATGAGCATAATAGTGTTGAAATATATTGGAGCGCATTACTGTATTGAGATAGATTGGAATGCATGGTTGTGTTGAAATAAGTTGAAGTTCATTATATTGCTGAGTTGGGAAGAATTTGTATAACTTATTGTTGGTTTGAGAACAATTGAGTTAGACAAAATTTGTAAAAAATTCTTTTTTTTTTGAGAACTTTTGAGCTGGGCGTAATTTGTGTATTCTTATTTGATGTTTTGTTAGCATATGAGTTAAGGTAGAACTGTGCATTCATATATGATCAGGGTATATTTATATACTGATTGCATTGGGAATACATTGAGGCACATCAGCATTATTTTGAGATGTATGGTTAATGAAAATCGATCTTGAGATGCATCATTATTCAGAATAGAATTGGAGTGCATTATAATTATTCAGGCAGATTTGATGGGCATTATTTCTAAGTAATATTTGGGAATATTTGAGCAAAATTATAGTGTAGGATTTGAGCAAGTTTTAGGAGAGAATTTGAGCAGATTTTGTGAGAGAACTTGAGAAAGTTTTGTGAGAAGGATTGTGTAATATTAAGAGTATATTTGTACAAATTGAAAGCAAGTTTCGAGTAAGATTCATGACAGGTTTGTGTAGGATCTAAAGCATATTTATGCAGTGTTTGATATTATTTTGGGAGTATATTTGAACAGAATTTGAGAGTTGTCTTAGAGTAAATTTGGAAGCATGTTTTGAGCAAAGTTTTGAGATTAGGATTGAGTAGATTTAAGTAAGTTGTGTGAGCAGGTTTGAGCAGTAATTTGAGTAGGTATTTCTTGAGCAAGTTGTATGAGAAGGTTTTGTATAGAATTGTGTAGGCTTTAGATTTGATAGAGTAGAGGATATTAAGGACTCCTATGGATAGAGGTCCATGAACTAGAGTTGAGGGGATTGAGGTCTTCTATGGATAGAAGTCTATGAAACAGAGTAGAGGAGATTGAGGTCTCCTGTGCATAGAGGTCCATAAACTAAAGTTGAGGAGATTGAGGTTTCTTGTGGATAGAGTTCCATGCACTACTATTGAGGGGATTGAGATCTCCTGATGATAGAGGTCCATGAACTTGAGCATAGGGTATTGGAGTATCCTTTGGGTGGTTTGCCATAAACATTGTAATAGAGAATTGGTTCCCAAGAGATTTTTTAAGAATATTTGTAAGAAATATTTTTTCTATAATCGTAACCCACATTGGGTGAACCACGTTAAATTCATGTCTCTCATGTATGTGATAACTTATGCATTGTTTCATTAATTGATGATATTGGATAATACCACTTTAGAAATTTATTGCAATTGATAATATTGGATAATATTGATTTTGAATGAAAATTAAAAGTTTTATGTTATACTATTCACCCCCCCTCTTAGTATAATATTGTGTTCTTCAGTTGGTATTAGAGTAGGTTCCTTTAGGGAAGCGTAACAACTTGAAGGAAGATATTACAAGAACACACATGGTAATGAAAGGTAAAAGAAGAACCATGAGACCATACCATCCTAATAAGGAAGGAAAAAACATAGCGATGAAATAAAAGGAAGATGCTACGATAATTAAAATCCAATAAAATGGAGAGAAAGAGAAAATTATGGTAGAAATGGAAGAATAATTTGATTTTGCTCACAAATAGATTGCTACTCTAAAAGGGGAAGTGGAAATATATAAATAAATAGATTCAATTTATGAATCAAGTAGGATAATAAGGAATAAGAAAGATCCTACAAAAAAATAAATGACTCATCAGGAATATAAGTTTATATTTTATGTTAAATGTGGTTAAATTGGTCACTATGCAACTTATTGTCCATAAAATGAGTATAGTAGTAGTGAATATGAATAGAAATACAAGAAAAATAAAGAAAAAAAAAATACTTATGAAAAGAAAAATAGGCACAGTCAAGATAGGTATGAGAGGAAGATTTTTTTTTAAAGTAGTAGTGATGAAAGTTTCTTCGATAGTGAAAAATAAGATGCCTCTATTATTAAATATCAAGAAAAAGAGAAAGAAGATGATCCTGTAATTGAAGATCAAGAAAAAGAGAAATATTCAGAAAAAGAAGAGGAAAACACAATATATGTAGAAAAATAATTTATTGAGTTGAAAAAATAAGAACTTAATATTGAAGGCTCAAGTACAATAAAATGAGAAAACAAAGGCAAAGCTTCTACAAGATATCATTAACTTAAAAATTAAGGTTGAAGAGTTAAGGAAATTTGAAGAAGGTATGGTTGAACAGTTGAAGGTAGAAGAGCGGGAATGTGAAATATTAGAACATGAAGTGCTTTCTCTAAGGATGGAAATGAAATATTCTAATGAAAGTTACATAAATTTAGGAAAATATCAAAAACATTGGATGATATTCTCAAGTTATAAATATCTCAATTTATCAATACTGGACTTGGTTTTGAAGAAGAACAAGGGAAACAAGAAGAGGATTCAAGATCAAGTTTAGAAGAAGAGGTCCACAAACCAAATTTGAGGGGATTGGGGTCTCCTATGGATAGATGTCCACAAAAAAAATAGGAGGATATTGAGATCTCCTGTGTATAGAGGTCCATGAATCAGAGTTGAGGAGATTGAGGTCTATTGTGGATAGTGGTCCATGAACCAGTGTTGAGGGGATTAAGATCTCCTAAGGATAGAGGTCCATGAACATGAGCATAGGCGATTTGAGTCTCATTTGGGTGGGTGTCCATAAATATTGTAATATAAAATTGGTTCCGAAGATATTTGTTGAGAAATATTATAAGAAATATTTTCTTCTTAGACGTAATGCACATTGGGTAAACCACATTAAATCTATGTCTCTCATGTGTGTGATGACTTGTACATTGTTTTATTACTACAATTGATGATATCAAATAATACCACTTTGGAAATTTATTGCAATTGATAATATTGGATAATATTGATTTTAAAATAAAAGTAAAATTTTTATCTTATAATTTTCACCCCCCTCTCAGTATAAGCTTGTGTTCTTCACTTTCTTCTTCTCCAAATACATAGAGGATGAATTATTTCTTGTAATAGTTTCCTTTATTATTTTTAAAGCCCCCCTTATAGTTTTTTATGTCAATTCTATCTACTTTCTAATCATTTTTATCGTAGGATTTACTATCTAAGAAAAGTCAAAAATAATTTTTTAGACAAAATTAATCCACCCGAAGAATGAAAACCTTTTTTATTTTGAGGAAAAATAAGTACCAATATTACTTTTAATTTGCGTAGCTCAATAATTAGACCTTCCTTTCATACTACATGACCTAGCAATTTCTCCTCATGGAAAATAAAAGTTGAATTCTTTGGATTAAATGACACCCCAATTTTTATATTTTTGAAAAAGAAACCTAAGACGATCACAATGGTTTTCCTTTTGATGATAAAACATTGTCATATCATATAGATGGATCAATATGACTTTGTTTACTAGTTCACCAAAATCTAGATCCTTAGACCTTTCAAAGGTAGCTCTGACATTAGATAAGTTGAAAGGCATTATTTGGTAAGTGAATGTTCTCCACTTGGTCATGAGCACAATTTTATACCAATCCTCATATTGAACCCATACTTTATTAAAACCTAAAATTCCATCTAGCACTAAAAATATTTCTATCCTAAAAATAAAATGCAATATTTGATGGATCTTGGATAAATAATAGTGATCCTTTAAGGATGCTTTATTCAGGTTTCTTAAATCCACATAAAGGTCTTAAATCCACATAAAGGTGGATGTCTTCATTTTTTTTAAAACTGGAACAAGATTAGCTATCCATGTAGAATTTTTGATTGAGTAAATGATCTTTGCATTTGGGAGATTCAACAATTCTTGTTTTATTAGTGCTTTTATTTTTTGATTGGTTGGTCTTTACTTTTGTCAAAATAGCTTAGCATTGGTATCAATTCTATAATGTGTTGGAATATCTATTTACTATAGACCTTTAAGCCATCGTAGCTCCATTCAATGATATCACTAAATTATTTGTATAGATCTAGAAGTTTTTGAACTTCTTCTTCAGAACATTGTCCTCCAATATTCAACCTCTTTTCGAGTTCTAATTGAATATCCTTGAAATCTTGATCATTGATTTTCATCTCTTGGTCAATTAGCAAGTCACTACTACTGAAAAACAATTTGACGGTGATCTATCCCTTAGGAATACATTTTTCTAGATAAATCACTTCATCCTCATTTACATTCTCTAGCATGTCATCAGTTGCATTTGTACAATCTATTTCTTGAATTAAAAAGTCTACTATCTATTTATTATTATCATATACTTACCATAAATAATCCTTATATGACATAGAGGGAATGAATGTCAACTTAATATATCTTTAACCTATTTCTAGATGAGATGATAGTTAAAATTTGGATCCATAGGAAGCCAATGCATCAACTTGCACATTCTAATTTTTAGGAATTTATTTTATGTTCAACACATCAAAGATTTCAAATAGATCCCAAACTCTATTTTGATAAGCTTTTAGATAATGTTGCAAACTACTACATTTTCTATAACTTTCTTTATCACTAAATCAAAATCTATGTAAATAAATAATAGTTTGATTCCATCTTCTCTATTTCTTTTCATCCAATATACAGGACCTCATACTTTGTTTCATTATTAGTAAAACTCTAGGATAGCTAATATGATAATATTTTAGTTCCTTCAAATGGAAAAGTCAACACTATCCCCACTTTGATACCATTTTTACACCTAGCTCCATAGAAGTAGAGCTTATATATCTTAGTTTATTAAAGATCTTTATTTTTTATGAATAAGTACCAATTCTTGTTTTAATCATAGCATTGTAGTTTTTTTTAGTGAGAATTGATCTTTAGTTTATAGCTCATTTATGATCTCTTCTACTCGATCAATTTCTTTGCTAATCATGTTGATATTATTCTATTCTTCTTCTTAATTTGTTTTTACAAGGTAGAGGGATGAATTTTCAACAAATATTTTCACCTTTCTACCCTTGTGAGGAATTTCCATTTGTGAATAATTTAAGGACTAATATCCATCGAATTGTATTATGAATTCATGAGAAAGACACATACAAAAGTAAAGTTCTAGGTCTACTATGACCACTTTTGTGTGATTGTTATCTAAGGCATCATGTAATACCACGAGTATGTCCTTAATCACTCCAATAGTATTTACTAGAGTTTTGTCTAGTTGAAATACTTTGGGACTAGAATGTGTGTATTCCATACTCATTGCTTCACATATAATTTTTGGTATAACCATATTTTTTTCTCTAAAGTCCACAATGTAATTGTATACAACCCATACTTCCATGTGCAATTTTAGAATAGGGGTAACCAATTTTTACCTACTCCTAGAGCAAGTTTACCTTGTTCTAGATTGAGCTTTGACTGATGCTAGTTGTCTATCCTAATGGATCTTAGCGATTCTTGGAGTAGTTTAATTTATCCAAAACTCATCAAAGCATAATACATTCTTGCTTTGGATGGTATTTTATTTAGCTTATATATGATAGTAAATATAGATGATTCTTGTTGCTTCTTTTCTTCTTTCATCAACTCATTGATTTTTTTTGTATTCTTCTGTTACTTCAATCCTTTATCGTTTACTGATGAAAGGATGGCAAAGCTTGTTTCTAGTCTATTATTGAGTCTACTTATTTTCATTGTAATGGTTTATGTTATTATTTTGGAGGCTTTACTAGAATTTGATATGTATTCAGAGCAGGTTGAGGTGCTTCATGTTTTGGATGTTTTTTCTAGTAGGATGAAATATTGAATAGGTCTAGTTTCTTAGGATATACCAACATTGACTTCTTTGTAGATTATGTCAAGACTATAATCAACTCATATTATTGTACCATAAAATTATGATCTACTTCACATAGCATATTAACCTAGCACTTTTGAGCTCTTTTTACCTTTTAAACTACCATTTTTTACATTTGACATTGACGAAGAATACATGTATTTTTTCCATGTAGATAATTACAATTTGAGAACCAATACTTTACTTCTAATGTCATAATAGAAGGATCATTTTCCTGGTTATTGTATATTACGTTAGTTTTTCCATCGGCATTACTAGAAGAAGTTCCTTAATTTTTTACCATGTATGGAAATCTCTTAGGCTATCTTATTCATACCAACTATTTAAGAAGAGTTGGTAACATAGGTATGATAGGAGGTTCTAGTAATGCTAGAAATTTAGGTGTAGATATTGGAGCTATATTTGACAAATAAATGATTGTAACTGGTGCTTATTTTTCATGTCTAGGCTATAAAATTTTTAGGAAGATTAGCATTACATTCTTGGGAGGAAGTTTGCCTATAGCCATCAAAGTATTTTCTACTACTATAGCTAATTAGTAAATTTCTAGAAATGTCAATGAATTATATTGATGTATAAGCAAGCCTAGGTTTGATTTGAAAGCATGGAGGTAATAGTACATTGCTTGAGCATCTGTTAGTTTAATTTCTTATGGCAGTTTTTTCCATGTTCTACTAAATCTAGTGTTAAATTCTATTATTATTTCTTAAAGATGTCTTTGGATAGTGGTGAACTGGGCTACTAGTAAGAATGGATCTACTTGTTTATTAAATTCTTGCACCAATATGCAAATAACAAGTTAAAAAACTTTTGAAGACAATAACTTTTGCATACAACAATATTTGAGCCCCTTTTTTAAAAAGCACTATTTTGTATGCTCTACACATTGATAATATCACTTTATACATATTTTAGTATTTTTGTATGACTTATATGAAATAGATCTAATTACCCTATTTTGAAAGACTAGATTTACATTTTTTTGTGTATTTAAAATCTTTAAATTATTTTTTAGGAGATACAAGTAAACTTGTGATAGTTATAGTAGGTTTTGAGTCTATTGGAGGCTTACAAGAAAAGGATTTTGGATATGCTTTATATAATTTCTATTTCTCCTTTAGTAATTGTTTCAACTTATTCATGAAGATCTAATATTTAATGATCTTTTCCTTCTTTTATTATTTATTCAAGTACTCATGGAAGATTGTTCTAGATATCCTTTTATGTAGGTTCATGTAAAGTTTCTTTTGGTGATTGAAATTAGTGGCCCACAAGTAAGAGAAAGTCTTAAAATAGGGTAGTGCATGCCATAAATGTGAATGTTGTACGTTTAAAATATACCTTATGTGACAGTGAAATATTGAAATAGTTTACCTTTAGAAAAGGTGGTGACTTTGAATTTTCTTTTTTATTTGAAATTCTGGAAGTAGTGTTTTGTGTATTTCTATGAGAGTGTTTAATAATAGTAGTAGTTACTATGGTCTAATCTAGGAAGAGTTATGTAGGAAATTATTTTTATAATAACAATTTTTAAATTATGGGGATGATCTAGATGAATCTACCTAAAATATAGAGTTCCACTAGAGCATCCATGATGATGGTTATATTATTTTTACTAATATCTTGTCTTCCATGCATGATGGGGTAATATTATTTTTATTAATATCTTATCTTTTCATATCCTTAGTTTAGATTATGGGGGTTGTTGAAATTATAATCTGATTCATGCTCAAGATATAACATTGTGTGATGTATTAGATATGCATAATGATATTTTATTATACAATGTATTAGTTATTTTTTATCTTTTATTATATAAGTACTAAGGAACATGGTTAAACCCTATTTATAATATATAATTAACCTAAAACCCCTTTTGTTATATTAGCTTAGATTAAACTTTATGATGTATTTGGAATTTTTGTCTTGCTATAAATACCCCTCACACTCTTCATTTATAATCAAAATATTCTCTAATATTATCTACAAATGTAGTAATTATTTATAGTGCCTACACATGCCCACCATATCTCTTTCTTTTGATTCTTCTTTTATTTTTTGTATAGGATTTGAGTGTAAAGTTTGTTTCTATTTGTTTCTTGAAGATATAATAAATTCCAACAAACTCTTCATAATATTCTATGTATGTGAATATGAATAATAGTATACTAGTGTATCCAAATTTTTAAGAATACTTTAGGCAATGTTCATATACCATTGTCTTTAAAATATATCTATAAATTAAATAAATGAATAAAATGAAAATGAAAAGCCCTGTCTAGTTAATATTGTGTTGGTTGTTTAAACTTCTACATGTTTATTACTTTTTGAGGTTACCATTATCATTTTTTAGGTTATCATTGTGGGTTTGTATTGACTTTTTAAATTATCTTATATTTATCACTTTTAGGACTATAAGCATTTTGTTAATTGATTAAAATATGTTTTGTTTATCACTTATAGGGTTACATATTTTAATATTTTTCTATTATGTTCCTATGATAACATGATATCGCATAGCAATGATTTATTTATTTGTTTATTTATTTTTTTTCCATTTTTCACAACTAATACCTTTTGTTGTGATAATTATGTTACCACAACTCATATTCATGTTGTTTAATTTATTAATGACTATTTAAAAATAATAATAATTTATAAGGTCTGAGGTGCAGATCAATCGGTTCATCCAAACCCATAAGTGGGGCGGAGGTCCTAGGTTCAAATCTCGGGCCTCGTTGCCCTAAACGTTTGTCCCTTTCTTGGTGTTTTCAATGGTGTAAATGGTTTAAAATGATTGTGGCATGGAGGTTATAAGGGCAGGTTATAAGGGCAGACTAAGCGAAGATCTGTGTGGTGGCTTCCAGGACGAACAACCCAGAATACTCTGGACAGCTTGCCCATTTAAAAATATATATAATAATAATAATAATAATTCATAAAGTGCTAAATAAATGTATTTATTATTTATTTTTTACATTGCTAAAAAAATTAATATTTTTCTAATAATAAAAAAATATATAATTTTTAATTATTTATTTTCAATAAAATATTTTCAAAATATTATATTTTAACTATTTTAAATTTTAAAATAATACCATACTATAATTAAAAAGCACTAGAATTTTAAACACAACTGAAACATAAAAACATAAAAATTGGAGCTTTAACTACATCTTAACAAATATAAAGTCAATACGAAAAGAACTAAAATATTAATATTTTATTTTTTTTAAACTTAAAAAAAGAATCTCCGTAGTTTACACTATTTTTCTTTTAAAACTTAAGTTTATCTATTTATAAATTATATAATAATAATTAATATAAAGATGCAATACGGATATAATATGGTCATCAGCAATCCAACCTGCAAAAATTTTGATATGCCTCCTATAAAACACAATGCATATTCTATTATTCCTTGGATATATCCCCTGATTCCAGAATTACGAGCAACGTTTTATATGTCCGATTTCAGTTGGACGGATGTACCTAACGCTACGGGCGTTTCACCAAGTAATGCCAAATGTGAGACCTGACACAAAGCTGAAAATTCGAGAGGCTTCAGGTCTAAGTATTTGTCCTCTCCCATATCGTAGGCAGCGACAAAACATAGGCAAAACAAATTAAAATGATTAGCATTCTCCTCACCCATATCGCACAGGCAAAACAAATTAAAATGTTTAGCATTCTCCCCGCCTATGAGTCTGAAAGCATATGCTAAGCACAAAACCAAATGGAAAGAGTTTTTGTTGGAGATTTTAATGCACCAAATTTCCAAAGGCATCGCCAAAGATACGACACCAGGGATCCGCATCTCTCTCGTTCTGTCAGGCCATAATCATGAACCCGCCATCGAAATTGTCGCACCCTTTCATTATTTTCATAAAATGCCAACATTTATCTTGACTTTAGTTATCTGCCCGTTGCCAGAACTACTTGTATATAAACGGAACCATTCGAAGAGAGTTATTAATTGCATAACAAAGCAAAATCAGTTGCATATGTACGGGTTAGCTCATTCTTACAAACGTTAGTTTACGAAGATGGATCTAATCGAGAAGGAAACCCGTAAACGTCAGTGGTCGGAGATCAGAGAGAACTGCAGCAGCGTTTCCGTCTCGGTTGCAGGAGAGGAAACTGACGCCAGCCTCGCAAAACGTTTCTGCCAAGATCCGAAACTCAGTGTGGAGGTTTTCTCTGAAATATCGTCCATAATGGATATCCAGGACGTGAATGTCATGCTCGAAAAATCTCAGGAGGAGTTGGTATGGGATACGATAAAATCACTAGAAGAAAATATGGTGAGTCAAGTAAATGACATACGGGGGCTGCATGAAGATGACGCCGAATCTGTGAATAGTGAAGATTCGATAGTGAATGGGGTTGCATATGACTGTCATAACGTTGAGCTCGATTATCTTTTGCAGGCCAGCGATGACGAATTGGGTATTCCTAGCTGTTCCCAGTTTAATTTTTTGCACGGTATAAATGAAGACTGCTTGTGTGCGACTGATACTCTTGATTATGCTCTCTTTGAAGTTCTGTTTAAAGAGGGCGAGGCTGAAAAACAGTCAGGGGTATGCAAAGAGAGTTGTTCTGAATCTAACATTTAACTTCATTTCATTATATCTCCGAACGAATTTATTTTAGAATGCAATTTACTACCGGCATCGCTGAATCAGGAGGCCATGTCACAAAGAAGGAAAATCATAGTAAGTGCACAAGTAATTGATGCCCTATTTGAAAAAGCAATGTTTATGCTAATATGGTGTTTCTTAAGCATATTCTTTGATTAGAAATCCGATAGAAGTTGCATGTTATAGATGGTCGCCACTCTATTACATTTTCCAACAAGATCCATTTGAGAATGCCTTCGTTGAATGTTTGTAATGAGAGGTTTAGAGTATCATAGCACACATGGACATAAGATATTCACAGAATGTTGACAAATGTCAAAGCCATGATATTCATATTATGAGTCAAAATCGTTTTGAGGTCATCCTTATAGTGTGCTTTAAATAAGGAAAGCCCAAGTATTACACTTACTCTAAGATTATGGATAATGATATCTACATAGAATTCATAAAAAATAATAAAAAATGCCATGAGATGAAATATTAGGGATCTAAAAACCTATGGTGGCCATAGTTGATCTTCTTTCCAAGTCCAATTAAACTAAGATGATTCTTATTAGTATTGAAAAGAGTATAACTTATCTAAATGCAATGAAGATATTGAAAATTTTGGTTGTTAAGATTTATCCATTGGTTTTTGCTCTTTTAATGATTATCTTCATGATCAACCCTTCATTAGCCAAATCAAATATGTTAATTATTTTATATATTCTAATTCTAAATCCCCTCATATTATGATTTCCTTATGGATATTCTACAGGAGGTAGTCCCCCTACTCTAAAATATGGAAGAATTCCAACATCTAAGCCTTGTTATTCTAGTCCTATTTATCACACCTCATTCTCCAATTCATCATCTACCTATATGGTGTATAACCAATGAATCCTAAAAGGAAGAAGTGCATCTTCAATAACTCAAAAATATGCAAAAATATAATAAGAACTCTTACTTATGGAAATCAAATCAATTCCTTATCTCAATGTAATTGGCATTATATTATTATTGAGGCTAAATGATTACATGATTATGTTTCATATCCTCTTGATGGTTTCATTGGGGAATATTACACTTCAAAGCGCACCATTCTTCTATTATTTTAATAAGTCTCATTGAAGGGTTCATCCCAATATCCTACACTTTATGAGGTGTGATATCTACTTCAATGGGCTTCTTCTTATTCTTTGTCACCATACTTGGATTTATTTTAATCAAAAGAACTTTTAATCATCTTAATATGAGTGATCATCTTATATCATTTGCTCATCATTGTACCATGCAATACATACCCTTACATTAACTTGTGGAGTCTCTCCTCAATTGATTAAAATAGACATATACATTCAAAATATACTTTTTAAAATTCAACAAATAAATTATCAAGTAAACCTAAGTAAAAGGATTATATATGTTATGTTGCAAGCTTAAAACAAGTATTCAATATTTTTAATCAAAATTTTTATTTGGTATATACTTTTTCTTTCATGGGTTATCTCTTTTATAAAGTAATATTGTAAAATAATATTATTTTCTTACCATCGTTATAAAGTCTATGGAACTAGTTCTAGTGATAGTGCAACTTTATTAGAAATTAGGCTATTTTTTAAAGCAACTAAACTACCCCCATAGTAGATATATCATTAATCCTATAGGATGGTAAAGCAAAACTATCAATAAGTTAGATATTTTAAAAAATAAATACTAAAATAATAAGAAATATGTACGTCAAAAATTAAAATTAAAATGATAAAGGAATGAGGGAGAAAATCCATTGCGAAGATAATATATGACTAACATTTGGTATATTCAACACTTCATGAAAAGAATTGTTTTTAACATTCTTTTAGTATGTATATTGTATATTTCTTATATACACTTTTATGATATCATACACTACCTCTTCTTTGAACCTCCTTCATGGAGCACATAATCCTAAAATTGTACTTACTTCATGATTTAAATATGTATGAATATTTCACATGGATTACTACAATAACTTATGTTCTTTAATTCATGAATCACTTGTGTAATACATTCATAAATATGGTAAATACTTGTTATACTAGAGAAAAATAGAAGAGTTTTTAAATATAAAACATCTTTTAAAACAATTAGAAAGTATCAAATATTTTACAATTATCATTTTAGAAAAAAAAAATTCTATAAAAATAATGTTTAAATTTTATAATATTTTGTATTACACAATAATAAAATATTTAAAAAATATATTGATCTTGAATTGCACTAAAAATAAACATAAAAACATGAGGGCCTTCAAACTTTAAATATATCATAACACACATAAAATCTATATATAAATAATTAATTTTTAATTATTCTTATTTATCTTTTAGCGACTGCTTTTCAATTGTTTTCTCTTTTTATTGGGTTTGTATTAGAAAAGTTGACAACTCCAATTTCAAGTATAGAATATATTTTCTTTTTAATTTTACTTATTTTATGACTATTTAGAAAAGGGAGGTAAGTTTTAAGGTTGATAATCTACAATTATTTAAATTTTCTACCCTTTTAACCAAGACATATCTATCTTAGGATCATTATAACCATCTAAAATTCACCTATGAGATTTGAATCTATGTTTGTAGTTTTAAATGCCTCAATTATTTTACTTTTCTACTTGTCTCAAACCCATAAATTAAAATGTTAATGTGATTAGTGAGTAGAACTTGTAGAAAACATGAGGATGAACTTGAATCCATATAATAGGTACACTCCAGTGAAGGCCAATAGTCACTAGACATAAATTCATACACATCCATAATTTTGATCCCTACTTGTAAATGTCCTCATATTTATAATAAGTGCCAAACTCTAAAATTTAATGTAGGATTCTCATATGAATATTCTCACTTATAACATATGATATATAAACACAAGGTTCTTTAACAAGCTTATTTTTCTTGTTTATTGTTTATTGTTTATTATTTTTATTTTACTTGTATAAAAATATTAAAAAAAATTATTTAATATTATGTTATATAATAATAAATAATATAAGGAAGCAATACCAATATAATATACTTATCGTTAATCCACTTTAAAAATTCTTGTACATACCTGTTATAATATATAATACCTATTCTATCTAGCTAGAGAAAACTAGTGCTTGAATAGATCATTTGTTAAGACACCTAGAAATTTATGAGCATTGATCTATACATAGGATTCTAATTGGAAGGGTGTGCCAAATTCTCTACACATTCCAGTGAGTAATCCCATGTCTCTAAAGTGATACATGGCTAAAAAATCAAGAGGATTTAAGAAAACATGTTCTCCCACATGCATATGACTATGAAAATAAAATATAAATGAATACATTGACATCTATTAACATAAAATAAAATTGAAAGAGTTCTTTTCAAATATTTCGATGTACCAAATTTCTAAATGAATCGTACACACATATTAGAATAGGATCTAGAGCTTGCAATATTTTCATATATTCACACCCAAAATAAATTTTCTAGTTTCCAAAACCATTTGCAATCCATTCCGAGAGAATTATTTATATGTACAAGTAGAAGAAAATAAAGCAACATCATTTTCATATGTACAAGTTTAATCTAAATACAAACCAAAAAAGCTGAAGCTCATGTAGAAGGAAACCCATAAACATAATCATGTAGTGACTCAATTTTAAGAGAGAAAATTGATGTTAGGCTGACAAAATACATATGCTAAGATAAAAAACATAAAAGAGTGGATGTTTCATTTAAAATTTTAATCCTAATGTACATGTAATCATGCATTTCATGCAAGAAAAGTTTTATATGGAGATGATATGGGATATGAAGAGAATATTATAGGAAAGTATGGTATCCTCTTCCAAGTTAAGATATATTGGGTTTGCATAAGATCATGTTGAATCTATGAATAGTGAATATTTGAAAGTAAATGGGGTTGCATATGATATCATAAAGTTGAGATTGAGTATCTTTTGTGGTAGATAAGTACTGCTTGTGTGTCTATGATAGTCCTAATTATCCTCTTTGTAAATTTTTATTAATAGAAAGGGAGACACAAATATATTTTTACTAGAAAATTGGTTAAATTATGATGATGCCATTGTATATGACTAACGGTTTTGCTTGGTCTTACATTGGATGCTAGGACTAGCTTTATCTCTATTATTCACCATTTTGTTGTCTAAGTAGATACAAATCCCATTAAATATAAGTTGTACAAAATGCATTCTAAAGTAATTTTGCTTTCTAAGGAGAAGCTTTAAAATCCCCTAGAAGTCATCTTTACCATGGATATTTATTATTCTATTTAGATATCCAACATTATTCCTATTGCTAAAAGGAAGGTATTGTCAAATTTTGTATTATTTTTTGGGACATCAATAAAGTATGTACCAAAGATAAATTTCCATTACCTAATACCAACATAATTGTCTAATTTAGTGTAGGGTGTGAGATATTGTTCCCCATGGATATGTTCTTAAGGTATAACCAAATTAGAATCAGCCCTAAAGATCAATCAAAAATACCTTTTAGCACCCATTGGAGAATATTGTGTTATCAGGTTATGTCCTTTGATCTAAAGAACACTAAATACACTTATAAAAAAGATATGACATACATATTTTATTATATGATGCATGATATCATGTAGGATTGTGTTGACAATAATCTTGCTTGATATTGAATTTAAGAAGACCAAGTTTGAGATTCTAGATACATATTTGAATAGATAATATAATATAAGGTTCACCATAAGCATACAAAATATGCCTTTGTTGTGATGTCAAGGAAGCTATTGGGATTCATAATATTCTAATATGGTATAGACGTAGAACCTAATAAAATAAATTATATCTTGAATTCTTTACCCCATTAAACATTATTCCAACTTTGAATTCTTCAATATGAACTATAAACTATTTGGAGGTTCAAATTGTAGCTTATTGATAAATGTCAACCATTTTTAAAACTCTTATGAAAACATGTAGCTATTAAATGGGATTCAAAGTGTTAAGCAATTTTTAACACTCTAAAGTCATATCCCTTAGACTCAAATGTTCTCATTCTTCCTAATTTGATGAAGCGTATATTACTTTATATTGCAACAACTATTCATGCTCTAGGTAGTATGTTGGTGCAATATGATGATCCACATAGGGAAGAGTTCATTTTTTACATCAGTATAGCTTTGGTTAGTTATGAAGTATACTACACTATACTAGGGAAAATCTACCTTACTTTAGTGTTTGTATCACAAAAGCTCTGACACTATATGCTCAATTTTAATGTTTTATTATCACTAGAGTTGTTCTATTATGATATCTTATGTCAAAATCCCATATTTTAAGGTGAATTTTCAAGTGTTTCTGTAGACACAAAAACAGCACCAGTCCGATTATGTGACTGCAAACACTGATCGTTTTGACAAACACAGCCCCCAGGGCAGCCCTCAGAGGTTAAACAATCATCTTAACCACTTTCATAGCAATTTTGTAAGGTCAAGAAGCAATTTGGCACACTTGGAAACTTTGCCTAGTATTCGTATCACCCAGGGACAAATTCAAAATAGAATCCATCCCACCCCAGGACGAATTCTGAATTCGTCCCTGGGTGGGACGAATTCTAAGCTTAACGGGAAAAAAGGCAAAGGGTGCCAAGTGGAAGTCCAGAACAGTCAGTTAAGGACTCCTGTATTGCACGCATGTGTAAGTGGACAAAGGGGCCGTTAGAAGACTGTCACAAAAGGCATTTATCAAAGCTCAAGTCAATGGAGGACTCCCCTCCCTCATGGGAAGACAAGACTGCCACATGGCACCTATGGCCAACACATGGCATTTGTGCTTCCCTCCCAAAAGAGACCCCTTGGGTCTATAAAAGGTGGGACTTTTCTCACCCAAAATAATATAGGTTGAAGGAGTTTTCAAGCAACGAAGTGCTTCCGAATTGAAGACCCACTTGCATCCCTCTTGGTTCACCTTCCCACATCCACCAATCTCTTTTGCAAGGGAGGTTGTTGGGTGGCCTTTGGAAGCTCAAACCTTACCCAAATCCAACGCATGGACACCTGAACCTACCAATTCACCGACCCCCCAATCCTAAAAGGTTTTGGGCCCATCCCTGGTGGATTGGATCCAAAATCGAGAGCCAACGGTGGGAGGCCCACTTGGGCACCCCCGCACCTCCCAAGTCCTATTTTTAGTTTTTGAGCATTTTAGATTATTTTTTAGATTGCATTTTGTTTTACTAGGTCTGATTAGTCCATAGCTGCAATTTTGTAACTTTTGGTCAGATTCTAGGATGTTTTGTATTGCTTTGTCGTTTCGCTAACTTGCAGGTGTCAAGGTAAAATTCCCGAGGGTGGAGGCCAAATTGGGAAAATCCGACCATCTGGGTGGTCCCAAAATGGCCCCAATTACATAACCCCCCTATTTGCAGGCATTTTGTAGGTCTCAAGATCTGACATTGGAGCAGCAGCAGGTCGGTTTCTTCAACACAGAAGAATTCATCCCACCCAGGGACGAATTACAGTCAGAATTCATCCTGCCCAGGGACAAATTCCAGTTGAAGGTGGATTGGCCAGCTGCCTCAGTGGAAGTGGCCTTCTGGTAACTTTTATTACCTTCTGTCAAGTTTTGAAGCAATTTGGATTCACTGTAATTACTGTTTCAGGCAAATATTTACATGCATATTTTGTTAGTTTTAGAGAGTAAACGCTTTTCATTTGCAGCAGGTGCTACTGACGTCTTGGTCATTTATTTGTTCGCAGGAGAAGCAACAAAGGCAAAGAACTCATCGACATCAGCGGCGGCATCATCTTGGCCTGCCCATTGCAATCGTGGGCACGCAAAAAGAGGAATCCTTCAGTGATTGTAATCAAACTCTATTTGCGCTCCTAGCCCCTAAAAAGGGAGGAGACGCCATTGTAACAGAGATCAAGGGATATTAATGAAAGGGCTGTGTTCTCTCTATTTTATTGTGTCTCTTTCAATGTGTTTCTTTTCCATTTCATGCAATTTACATTTCTAGGACTTAAGCGTACTTAATTTTGAATGCAATCGCACTTGGTGTTTCCTTTGCCCGGAATCTCATCTTTTCAGTGGCGATCACGGTGGGACTCTGTTCCCTGGTTTTTGAAATCACAGAAAACTGATCAAATTTTTGTGTTTGTGCTTGACAGGTACATTTTTTTTTTTGTTGCAGACTGCTATTTGTCTCTGACAGGGACGAATTCTTTTCTGCAATTCGTCTGACCCTGAGATGAATTCAAATTTGTCTCTCGGAGGGACGAATTTTGTTCTGCAATTCGTCTCCCAGAGGGATGAATTCCTGTCTGCAGATTTTCAGAGCATAAATTCAGAGACAACAGGAGCAGGCAAAGAAGAGGTAGGGATTTTCATGATCTCTGTTATATTTTTTTGTTTCTATTTCTGTTTCTTTAATTGTTTTCATTTAATCCTGCATTGCATTAGGAAAAGTCATGTATGCTAGTTTCATTTTGTTGAATAAAACGAATCCCACACACATCACAAAACAATCTTAAACCAAGGAGCTGGTCGTAAGACCCTAGCCCTTGATCAAGACCATTGGTGGATTTAATCACCACCTTGGCTTGATTTGCATCCATTTCCCGATTGTCAACTGTTGTTAGGCATAAATCCTGACGAAGACAGACCGAGTGTCACTGGGGTGATTCCCATGCATGCGAGGATAAGTTTTCTATGGTAGGTGCCATTAACAGGACAATCCCCCTTCCGTACCGCCTACGTACCACGTACCTTCTGCTCTCACGTACCTATAGTCTCCCTCTCGTAAGGGCGGGTATATAGAGATGTTGGTATATCATCCTGGATGGTATATTGAAGGGGCGACCTTTTTGGAGTTATAAGAGCCTACATAATGCATTTAAACGTTCTACAAAACCTACAAAAAAAAAAACAAAACATCAAAATGCACTAAACCAGTTTAGGACACACCAAGACTCCTTAAAAGAGATAATCACGGTTTTTTGAATGTGTGTGTTTAATTCTGCTTAGTGTAGACAAAAAAAAAAGAAAATCATAAAAATGAGATAAAAACTTATTTAGATAGCATAGAAGCACCGCAATGGTGTACACCCATAGTCAAGCCCAATCAAGGGTAGAAGCTCTGGAAGGTACACAAAAAACAGGCACAAGTCACCTTTACTTCAGTCCTGAGGATTTGGTTATACCGCATTATAGGTCTAACCTACAAAAGAATCCAATTCAGAATCCTCGATGGGGTATGCCTATTCAAAGCAGCCCCTTTCGGGAAGATGCCTTACATGTAGACCTTGAAATAAATAGAGAATCACCTCTTGAAGGTAGGCATGAGTGGCCACCGCGCGATGAAGCGCTAAACAGGCACACTGTCCATTTGGAGGGGCAACGTGGATATGGTGTCCCCTCTTTACCTATCATTAGAACAGAGAGACCAAATCCGGAGCGCAGGGCTCCTTACATAGGGCGACCTAACTCCGCCCAACCCATTTACACCCATGAAAGGGAGTATGAGGAAAGCCATCGCATTCCTCGAGGGCAACAAACAACGTAGGAACCGTGCATTTCCGCACCAGCAGGATATCATGATCACCCCTTGAGGCCAGAACCTCGAGCACATACCCCCTACCTCGATAGAGGGAAGTGACCCCTTGAGATTTTAGAGCATCAAAACCAAGGTAAACCCATAGGAGGAACATTTGAACCTTCTAAACAAAATAGGGTAGATCAAATTGACCCGGCTATCACCAGATATACCATTCGTCAAGCCCAAATCATGCAGCTTAAACAAAGTCAGCAAGAGATAGAGTATCAATACCACTTGGATAAAGAGTGCATGCAACGCAAAGCGGATGAGTTATGCTATGAAATACCTAAGAGGAGGCCAACCCCTCGCATCCAAAGAGTTGAACAGTATGAGAGGTGTAATCCGTTGGTGCAAGACAGGTCTCCATGACCTCGTCAAGCTTTACCTCCAAGACCCCATAGATTCGAGAGGGAGGAAACTCCCCGAAACAATGATGGGTACCTTCAGCAAGAGCTTGATCAGGGTCATAGGTTTCGCCCTGAGACTCCTCAAGAATTTTATGAGGAGTATGAACCAGAAGGGGAATATATTGAAACTCCCCATCAAGGCAGGAAGGATGCCATTCGGCCACCCCTCCGTAGGCCTCCAATTTACCGTAACTTGCAACAAGAGCGAACAAGAGAGGAAGAAATAAAATCTTTCGATGCATACCAAGCGCTATTGGAGCGTTTGGAGTCTGTGGAGACAAAAGCTGCTGGGCATCAAAAACCCACATTACGTCTACTCCACAATAATCCGATGCATCCCTCAGTGCCTACACCTCTTTACCCCGAACACTTCAAGTTGCCTCAATTGGTAGTTTTTAAAGGTGAAGAGGATGCACAGGAACACGTTACACGATTTCTAAGCCAATGCTTTGGCATCCAAGATAATGATGCATTATTGCTTAGAACATTCATAACCACATTCGTAGGCCCTACCTCGGATTGGTTCACACAACTGCCCAAACACAGCATAAGCAGCTTAGATCAGCTAGTAGATGCATTTCTTGAACGTTTCACCTTCAACACAAGGAAGAAGGCATAACTTAGTGATCTTGCTAGCCTTAAACAATTTGAAGAGGAAACAATGGCAGCGTACGGGAACCGATGGAGAGCTTTGCTTTCTAAGTTACCCTACCATCCTCCCATGTCGGATCTCACGCAAATGTTCATAAAAAGTTGCTTAAAATCAATCTCTGGTCTATTTTTGCTGTGACAATACGACAGCTTAGAAGAAGCTTTGGCGCAAGCCAGAGTCATAGAAGAGATTAAGATAGGCGAAGGCGCAATTGCCAAGCCTAAGAAGAAAGAGTGGAATAAAACCACTAAAACTAGGACAACGCAACCACAACACGCTGCAATCAACCAAGTTGCGATAAATGTCCCCGCGCCTGTGCAAGAAATGCAGCCTCAAAAGGCTAACTACCAGGCAGTGCCTCCTGCTTACGAAATAGATAACAGAAGATAGGATCAGTATCAGCAGCATCACCCTAGGCGACAATTCACTCCGTATGCGGAGTCTAGGGACTCCTTATTTGATTGCTTGTTGGCGGCAAATTTAGTTACTTTGCCAAAAATCCAAATTTTTGACCCTAACGTTCCCAAGCCTAGGGGGTATAGGGAGGAATTGTATTGTATATTCCATAGGCGCGAGAGGACATGACCTAAATGGGTGCTAGAAATTCAAAGAACTAGTCCAGGATTTGATCGAAAACCGAACATTGGTCATGGAAAACCCCATCGCACCTAACAACCAACAAATGGGGGTATTCAAGGACCCCTTGCCTGCCCACAAGGCACAAACAAAACTACTCCAAATTAACGAGGTGCGACAAGATCTTCCCGCGCAAGGATTTGTGGGAATGATTAGCATTGTAACAAGGAACAAAAAATACCCAACAGTTACCCCCGAGGTACCTACGAAGGAAGTTCCGTTGACATCGCTGCCTCAACAATGCCCAACGTAGTTACCTCCGCCTAGACCTGAGGTCACGATACGAACCAAACTCACGCAGAGTTTGTAGACCACGTCGGCTAGGCTGTCCATCTACGAGCTTATTCAACAATCAGATCCCCATAGAGAAGCTCTTATGGACATTTTAAAAGCCATTGAAGTACAACCCCATGAAGCAAATTCTTTCAACGCCTTTGTGGGACATGTGAAACAATGTACGGAGCATGTCATCACATTCAAAGAAAACAAGGTCAAAACAATATCAAATGACATGTCGGATCCACCCCTGCACGTTATCGTGTGGGTCAACGAGATCTCATACAAGAGAGTGCTGATAGATACTGGCTCGTCCAGTAACATCATAACCACTGTAGTGTTAAAGCATTTAAAACTGCCAACCTCTCACATCACCGCTTCCACGTACACACTGCGAGCTTTTAACAATGCAATTTGCTCGACAGTCGGCACCGTCGTTCTTCCTATACAGGTAGGACAAAAGTCAATACCCACACTGTGCCATGTGCTGGAAGGCGAAATGGCTTATAATATACTGCTAGGGCGGCCTTGGATCAGGGACATGAAGTGTGTCCCCTCGATCGCACACCAGTGCTTGAAGATGCCTATGAAGGGCAAATACATGTAGTCCCAATGGACTTAGAGCCCTTCAAGTATTGCAATGCGGTACAATTCATACCTCAATCGACCCTCCCATCAACGCATTTGGACTTTCAATTAAATCCATCTAAACAAGGTCCGATACCGCAGGCACCACTGGTGGCCAATAAGGCAAAATCCCAGCCAGGTGAGACTTCATCATCGGCTCCTTCATCATCAACGCCACCTATCATGGCCCAATAGAAGGACAAGGGAAAGCAAATCATGGAAGAGGTTAAGCCTCTAGAAGAAGGGTTGCCCACAATTTCAATGATATCAATAGAGGAAGCGCCCAACGCAATGGAAACCAAGATTCCTGAACCACCAAACATGGAGTGGACTCAAGAAGGACTACCGTTTCCTCCTACCCAATCATCAACAATCACTGTTGAGATGGCAAGTACGGGCCTGGGGGAATACTTAGTGCAAAATATTGTGGCAACCCCCACACTGGAGTCAGTGCAGGACATGGGAAGACCTCGTCTTCCCATTGGAATAATCGTCCCTCTAGGCTACCCACCGAACCAAACGAATTTTGTGTATGGGGGCCTTGATCATGGTTCTGAACCATGTGAACAAAAGGAAACAGATGAAGAGCCTTTTGTCGAAAACATCAATTATCTCGTCAAACCCAGAATTTTCCCTAAAATATCTCGAACAATGCAATTGGCATGGGTATGGGATAGGAAGATATGAGCAAGGGATGCGAATCCTTTGCCAACCAAGATATCAGATGCCATATGACAAGTCAGGGGCAGGGTTCAACCATCCCCTGCCATTAGACATCCTGGTTGAAAATATGCAAGGCCTAGAAATAGGCAACAGGGGGGGATTGGCACAAGACCCGTATGCCAATCCAAACATAGAATACACCTTAGGGGATTATCTCCCATGGTCTACAAACACCCCTGGAAACAACAATAATCCCTCTCCTTTACTAGAGAGAGGTGAAAGTTCAGAGAGCAGTCCTCAAAGAGAACAACAACGGCTTCCGGACATTTTTTTGAAACTATTTCCCTTAGAGGTTCCAGATGAAATAACACAGTCTCAAAATAATCAGGTCCCTCCACTAAGAGTGGAACAACCGCAATGGGACCAGATTAATTCACTGGAACAGGAAGAGTCCTCAATGTCGCAAGCAATGGATGCTGAACAGGATGAACAATTTTGGATCTATGAAAGTGATTCAGAAGACGAAACTAAAATGGACTATCTCAGACATGCACGACGACATCACCGCGCTCTAACTCATGAAGATATAATGGGACAAATGGGTATACGGTTAGGACATGAATGGCACGTAGACCCAACAAGGTGGGACCAAGTGTTAGGCCTATGGCTCCAAATTCAAGATGAGCATCGTCCACCTCGAGATCCCATCAGGACAGTAGTACCGAGGGAAGATCCCGCCTTCCTCTTCACACATAGAGATGAATTTGCACCTAGAGAGGATCCATTCGTGCCTGTTCTCGTAGAGCCAGATCCAGAGTATAGGGAACATCTAAAAAAATCAAGTCATCACACCCGTGGTTCTGGAGACCAAATTCATTCCATCCACATGATCTCCATTGATTTGACCACACACATCCGCAACCCGACCGATACATCACGGTCATTGCATCTAAACATGGATGCCATTGACTGGGATCGCGTCAATTCACCATTGTCACCATCAGAGTACTGGCCTTTCGGTGAAATGCTTCATTTTACCCCAAGGACAACTCTAGATATTTTTCAAGTCGAAGAGGGGCCCGAGGTCCCAAACGCGAGATCTTAACTCAGTCGATGATATCCATTTAATCCCAACTCCACATCGGTTGGAGGACGGATCTCACATGTCAGTCGAAGAGACGACTGACATAGACATCGGCACAGATCCAATGAATCCACAGATTCTCAAGCTGGGGGTAAGCCTTTCCCTCGAAGAGCAAGCCGAATACATTTCCATTCTTAAAGAGAAGAAGGAATTTTTTGCATGGTCATACAAAGATATGACAGGACTAGACCCACAGCTATTCATGCACAATTTAATGCTTGATACGAAAATCAAGCCTGTAAAGCAAAAACTAAGAAAGATGCACCCAACAGTAGCCGTGATGGTCAAAGATGAATTGCAAAAGCTGTTGGATGCACAATTTGTCATCTGCGTGGATTATCCGCCATGGTTGTCCAACATGGTTCCTGTCAAGAAGCCCGACGGGAGGATTCGCATATGCACCGACTTTCGAGACCTAAACAAAGCGAGTCCTAAGGATGATTTCCCCTTTCCAAGCATCGACGCATTGGTAGACGCTACAGAAGGTCATGAAATGCTCTCCCTAATGGATGGTTTCTCGGGATACAATCAAATTTGTATCAATCCTGAAGACCAACTCAAAACGGCATTCACAACGCCTTGGGGGACATTTTGTTATAAGGTAATGCCTTTTGGCCTTAAAAATGCTGGCGCTACATACCAACGTGCTATGACTTATATCTTCCACGATTACATGCACAAAACTTTGGAAGATTACATGGATGATTTGTTAGCCAAGTCTCTCTTGCGCTCAGATCATCTCGGTGACTTAAGCAAGATTCTCGATCGCATTAGGAAAAGTCATGTATGCTAGTTTCATTTTGTTGAATAAAACGAATCCCACACACATCACAAAACAATCTTAAACCAAGGAGCTGGTCGTAAGACCCCAGCCCTTGATCAAGACCATTGGTGGATTTAATCACCACCTTGGCTTGATTTGCATCCATTTCCCGATTGTCAACTATTGTTAGGCATAAATCCTGACGAAGACGGACCGAGTGTCACTGGGGTGATTCCCATGCATGCGAGGATAAGTTTTCTATGGTAGGTGCCATTAACAGGACAATCCCCCTTCGTACCGCCTACGTACCACGTACCTTCTGCTCTCACGTACCTATAGTCTCCCTCTCGTAAGGGCGGGTATATAGAGATGTTGGTATATCGTCCTGGATGGTATATTGAAGGGGCGACCTTTTTGGAGTTATAAGAGCCTACATAATGCATTTAAATGTTCTACAAAACCTACAAAAAAAAAAACAAAACATCAAAATGCACTAAACCAGTTTAGGACACACCAAGAATCCTTAAAAGAGATAATCACGGTTTTTTGAAAGTGTGTGTTTAATTCTGCTTAGTGTAGACAAAAAAAAAAAGAAAATCATAAAAATGAGATAAAAACTTATTTAGATAGCATAGAAGCACCACAATGGTGTACACCCGTAGTCAAGCCCAATCAAGGGTAGAAGCTCTGGAAGGTACACAAAAAGCAGGCACAAGTCGCCTTTACTTCAGTCCTGAGGATTTGGTTATACCGCATTATAGGTCTAACCTACAAAAGAATCCAATTTAGAATCCTCGATGGGGTATGCCTATTCAAAGCAGCCCCTTTCGGGAAGATGCCTTACATGTAGACCTTGAAATAAATAGAGAATCACCTCTTGAAGGTAGGCATGAGTGGCCACCGCGCGATGAAGCGCTAAACAGGCACACTGTCCATTTGGAGGGGCAACGTGGATATGGTGTCCCCTCTTTACCTATCATTTGAACAGAGAGACCAAATCCAGAGCGTAGGGCTCCTTACATAGGGCGACCTAATTCCGACCAACCCATTTACACCCATGAAAGGGAGTATGAGGAAAGCCATCGCATTCCTCGAGGGCAAAATACAACGTAGGAACCATGCATTTCTGCACCAGCAGGATATCATGATCACCCCTTGAGGCCAGAACCTCGAGCACATACCCCCTACCTCGATAGAGGGAAGTGACCCCTTGAGATTTTAGAGCATCAAAACCAAGGTAAACCCATAGGAGGAACATTTGAACCTTCTAAACAAAATAGGGTAGATCAAATTGACCCGGCTATCACCAGATATACCATTCGTCAAGCCCAAATCATGCAGCTTAAACAAAGTCAGCAAGAGATAGAGTATCAATACCACTTGGATAAAGAGTGCATGCAACGCAAAGCGGATGAGTTACGCTATGAAATACCTAAGAGGGGGCCAACCCCTCGCATCCAAAGAGTTGAACAGTATGAGAGGTGTAATCCGTTGGTGCAAGACAGGTCTCCACGACCTCGTCAAGCTCTACCTCCAAGACCCCATAGATTCGAGAGGGAGGCAACTCCCCGAAACAATGATGGGTACCTTCAGCAAGAGCTTGATCAGGGTCATAGGTTTCGCCCTGAGACTCCTCAAGAATTTTATGAGGAGTATGAACCAGAAGGGGAATATATTGAAACTCCCCATCAAGGCAGGAAGGATGCCATTCGGCCACCCCTCCATAGGCCTCCAATTTACCGTAACTTGCAACAAGAGCGAACAAGAGAGGAAGAAATAAAATCTTTCGATGCATACCAAGCGCTATTGGAGCGTTTGGAGTCTGTGGAGACAAAAGCTGTTGGGCATCAAAAACCCACATTACGTCTACTCCACAATAATCCGGTGCATCCCTCAGTGCCTACACCTCTTTACCCCGAACACTTCAAGTTGCCTCAATTGGTAGTTTTTAAAGGTGAAGAGGATGCACAGGAACACGTTACACAATTTCTAAGCCAATGCTTTGGCATCCAAGATAATGATGCATTATTGCTTAGAACATTCATAACCACATTCGTAGGCCCTACCTCGGATTGGTTCACACAACTGCCCAAACACGACATAAGCAGCTTAGATCAGCTAGTAGATGCATTTCTTGAACGTTTCGCCTTCAACACAAGGAAGAAGGCATAACTTAGTGATCTTGCTAGCCTTAAACAATTTTAGGAGGAAACAATGGCAGCGTACGGGAATCGATGGAGAGCTTTGCTTTCTAAGTTACCCTACCATCCTCCCATGTCGGATCTCACGCAAATGTTCATAAAAAGTTGCTTAAAATCAATCTCTGGTCTATTTTTGCTGTGACAATACGACAGCTTAGAAGAAGCTTTGGCGCAATCCAGAGTCATAGAAGAGATTAAGATAGGCGAAGGCGCAATTGCCAAGCCTAAGAAGAAAGAGTGGAATAAAACCACTAAAACTAGGACAACGCAACCACAACACGCTGCAGTCAACCAAGTTGCGATAAATGTCCCCGCGCCTGTACAAGAAATGCAGCCTCAAAATGCTAACTACCAGGCAGTGCCTCCTGCTTACGAAAGAGATAACAGAATATAGGATCAGTATCAGCAGCATCGCCCTAGGCGACAATTCACTCCGTATGCAGAGTCTAGGGACTCCTTATTTGACCGCTTGTTGGCGGAAAATTTAGTTACTTTGCCAAAAATCCAAATTTTTGACCCTAACGTTCCCAAGCCTAGGGGGTATAGGGAGGAATTGTATTGTATATTCCATAGGCGCAGAGGACATGACCTAAATGGGTGCTAGAAATTCAAAGAACTAGTCCAGGATTTGATCGAAAACCGAACATTGGTCGTGGAAAACCCCATCGCACCTAACAACCAACAAATGGGGGTATTCAAGGACCCCTTGCCTGCCCACGAGGCATAGACAAAACTACTCCAAATTAACGAGGTGCGACAAGATCTTCCCGCGCAAGGATTTGTGGGAATGATTAGCATTGTAACAAGGAACAAAAAATACCCAACAGTTACCCCCGAGGTACCTACGAGGGAAGTTCCGTCGACATCGCAGCCTCAACAATGCCCAACGTAGTTACCTCCGCCTAGACCTGAGGTCACGATACGAACCAAACTCACGCGAGTTTGCGGACCACGTCGGCTAGGCTGTCCATCTACGAGCTTATTCAACAATCAGATCCCCATAGAGAAGCTCTTATGGACATTTTAAAAGCCATTGAAGTACAACCCCATGAAGCAAATTCTTTCAACGCCTTTGTGGGACATGTGAAACAATGTACGGAGCCTGTCATCACATTCAAAGAAAACGAGGTCAAAACGATATCAAATGACATGTCGGATCCACCCCTGCACGTTATCGTGTGGGTCAACGGGATCCCGTACAAGAGAGTGCTGATAGATACTGGCTCGTCCAGTAACATCATAACCACTGCAGCGTTAAAGCATTTAAAACTGCCAGCCTCTCACATCACAGCTTCCACGTACACACTGCGAGCTTTTAACGATGCAATTTGCTCGACAGATCGGCACGGTCGTTCTTCCTATACGGGTAGGACAAAATTCAATACCCACAACTGTGCCATGTCTTTGGAAGGCGAAATGGCTTATAATATCTTGCTAGGGCGGCCTTGGATCGGGGACATGAAGTGTGTCCCCTCGATCGCACACCGGTGCTTGAAGTATGCCTATGAAGGGCAAATACATGTAGTCCCAATGGACTTAGAGCCCTTCAAGTATTGCAATGCGGTACAATTCATACCTCAATCGACCCTCCCATCAACGCATTTGGATTTTCAATTAAATCCATCTAAACAAGGTCCGATACCGCGAGCACCACTGGTGGCCAATAAGGCAAAATCCCAGCCAGGTGAGACTTCATCATCGGCTCCTTCATCATCAACGCCACCTATCGTGGCCCAATAGAAGGACAAGGGAAAGCAAATCATGGAAGAGGTTAAGCCTCTAGAAGAGGGGTTGCCCACGATTTCAACGATATCAACAGAGGAAGCGCCCAACGCAACGGAAACCAAGATTCCTGAACAACCAAACATGGAATGGACTCAGGAAGGACTACCGTTTCCTCCTACCCAATCATCAACAATCACTGTTGAGATGGCAAGTACGGGCCTGGGGGAATACTTAGTGCAAAATGTTGTGGCAACCCCCACATTGGAGTCAGTACAAGACATGGGAAGACCTCGCCTTCCCATTGGAACAATCGTCCCTCTAGGCTACCCACCGAACCAAACGAATTTTGTGTATGGGGGCCTTGATCATGGTTCTGAACCATGCGAACAAAAGGAAACAGATGAAGAGCCTTTTGTCGAAAACATCAATTATCTGTCAAACCCAGAATTTTCCCTAAAATATCTCGAACAATGCAATTGGCATGGGTATGGGCTAGGAAGATATGAGCAAGGGATGCGGATCCTTTGCCAACCAAGATATCAGATGCCATATGACAAGTCAGGGGTAGGGTTCAACCATCCCCTGCCATTAGACATCTTGGTTGAAAATATGCAAGGCCTAGAAATAGGCAACAGGGGGGGATTGGCACAAGACCCGTATGCCAATCCAAACATAGAATACACCTTAGGGGATTATCTCCCATGGTCTACAAACACCCCTGGAAATAGCAATAATCCCTCTCCTTTACTAGAGAGAGGTGAAAGTTCAGAGAGCAGTCCTCAAAGAGAACAACAACGGCTTCCAGACATTTTTTTGAAACTATTCCCCTTAGAGGTTCCAGATGAAATAACACAGTCTCAAAAGAATCAGGTCCCTCCACTAAGAGTGGAACAACCGCAATGGGACCAGATTAATTCACTGGAACAGGAAGAGTCCTCAATGTCGCAAGCAATGGATGCTGAAGAGGATGAACAATTTTGGATCTATGAAAGTGATTCAGAAGACGAAACTAAAATGGACTATCTCAGACATGCACGACGACATCACCGCGCTCTAACTCATGAAGATCTAATGGGACAAATGGGTATACGGTTAGGACATGAATGGCACGTAGACCCAACGAGGTGGGACCAAGTGTTAGGCCTATGGCTCCAAATTCAAGATGAGCATCGTCCACCTCGAGATCCCATCAGGACAGTAGTACCGAGGGAAGACCCCGCCTTCCTTTTCACACATAGAGATGAATTTGCACCTAGAGAGGATCCATTCGTGCCTGTTCCCGTAGAGCCAGATCCGAGTATAGGGAACATCTAAAAGAATCAAGTCATCACACCCGTGGTTTTGGAGACCAAATTCATTCCATCCACATGATCTCCATTGATTTGACCACACCCATCCGCAATCCGACCGATCCATCACGGTCATTGCATCTAAACATGGATGCCATTGATCGGGATCGCGTCAATTCACCATTGTCACCATCAGAGTATCGGCATTTCGGTGAAATGCTTCATTTTACCCCAAGGACAACTCAAGATATTTTTCAAGCTGAAGAGGGGCCCGAGGTCCCAAACGTAGATCTTAACTCAGCTGATGATATCCATTTAATCCCAACTCCACATCAGTTGGAGGACGGATCTCACATGTCAGTCGAAGAGACGACTGACGTAGACATCGGCACAGATCCAATGAATCCACGGATTCTCAAGCTAGGGGTAAGCCTTTCCCTCGAAGAGCAAGCCGAATACATTGCCCTTCTTAAAGAGAAGAAGGAAGTTTTTGCATGGTCATACAAAGATATGCCAGGACTAGACCCATAGCTAGTCATGCACAATTTAACGCTTGATCCGAAAATCAAGCCTGTAAAGCAAAAACTAAGAAAGATGCACCCAACAGTGGCCTTGATGGTCAAAGACGAATTGCAAAAGTTGTTGGATGCACAATTTGTCATCTGCGTGGATTATCCGCCATGGTTGTCCAACATGGTTCCCGTCAAGAAGCCCGACGGGAGGATTCGCATATGCACCGACTTTCGAGACCTAAACAAAGCGAGTCCTAAGGATGATTTCCCCTTGCCAAGCATCGACGCATTGGTAGACGCTACAGAAGGTCACGAAATGCTCTCCCTAATGGATGGTTTCTCAGGATACAATCAAATTCGTATCAATCCTGAAGACCAACTCAAAACGGCATTCACAACGCCTTGGGGGACATTTTGTTATAAGGTCATGCCTTTTGGCCTTAAAAACGCTGGCGCTACATACCAACGTGCTATGACTTATATCTTCCACGATTACATGCACAAAACTTTGGAAGATTACATGGATGATTTGTTAGCCAAGTCTCTCTTGCGCTCAGATCATCTCGGTGACTTAAGCAAGATTCTCGATCGCCTCATAGAGCATAAGGTCAGACTGAATCCCAAGAAGTGCGTGTTCGGCGTCACATCTGGAAAACTCTTGGGTTTTATAGTCTCAAAAAGAGGCATCGAAGTGGACCCAAACAAAGTCAAGGCAATCCTTGAAATGGCTCCCCCAACCACTATCAAGCAGCTCAGAAGTCTGCAAGGAAAGGTCACGTCGATTAAACGCTTCATAGCGCAATTATCTGACAAATGCTGACCAATGAACAAATTATTGCACAAAGGGGTCACATTTCATTGGGATGACGAGTGCCAGTCAGCCTTTGACGAAATCAAACAATACTTGGCTTCACCGCCAGTATTGGCACTGCCTAGACTAGGTGTGTCGTTCTACTTATACATCTCGGCTCATCGAGGTGGCACGGGCGCAATGCTAGCCCAGAAGAATGAACTTCACAAAGAACAGGCTACTTACTATCTTAGCCGCACCCTGGTCAGTTACGAACTTAACTATGCATACGTTGAGAAACTCTGCTTGGCAGTGGTGTTTGCTACCAAGAGGCTACGCCATTACATGCTGAGCAACACGACGTATGTTGTGTCTAAGGAGAATCCATTGCGATACATGATGAGTCGTACTTATCATAGTAGCCGCACGACGAAATGGATCATGTTGTTGACGGAATTTGACATTGAGTTTATTGGGCAAAAATCTATAAAAGGACAAGTCATAGCCGATCAACTAGCGGAGGCTCCTCTTGAAGACGATCAGCCTCTAGTCATAGAACTACCCGATGATGAGGTCTTCCATGTCTCAGAATCGCCAGATTCTGAAGAGCCTGAGTCTCAGGCCGACATAACCTTATTTTTCGATGGTTCTAAATGCGAGCAAGGTGGTGGCGCAGGAATTGTATTCTTCACACCGCAAGGCGCTCCAATGCCCTTGTCATTTAAATTAAACTTCCAGTGCACCAACAACAATGCAGAATATGAAGCCTTGCTCCTAGGTCTTCAGACAGCAATCGCCATGAACATCAAAAGACTGAACATCTTTGGTGATTCGTTGTTAATCGTCAATCAAGTCAAAGGGGTATATCAATGCAAATGCCCAGTCCTAAAAGCCTATAAAGCCCTCGTGGATAAATTCCTGGAAAAACTTGAGTGGTATGACATCGAGGCACTCCCTCGATCATCGAATCATTTTGCGGACACAATGGCCTCCTTAGGGTCACTAATCCCGCAAGACCTTTCCGGTGATATAACAACCATTCAGGTCAAAACCTTATCGCAACCCGCGATGGAGCGCGCAAGCTCAGACTTGACGCCGAGGAATCCACATGATCCGAGATCGAACCATCTTCGGATAAGTTCTTTCGAATCCGAGACTATTTGAAACATGCCAAGCTGGGGGTCTTTGTTCTCCCCCACTCCCATTAATAGCAACACAACGCTATTCTTACAAGTTCTATCCCAATCAGCATTTGTTAGGGAAGAACTCCAAAAGGGATTGGCTGTTCAAACCGTCGAGGTATCCGATCAACGGGATCGGTATTTACCAATAAGAGACTACCTCAAGTTAGGTAATCTACCCTTTGGATTGACGCAAGCCGCAAAACGAACATTCAAACAGAAAGCGGCAAAATATGTCTTGATAGGAGACATTTTGTATCGTCGCAACTACGACGGAATTCTTCTTCGTTGCTTGGACCGACAAGAGTCCACTTGGGCGATCACCCAAGCGCATGACGGTACATGTGGTGGCCACTTCGGTGGTATGGCCATTGCAAAGCGCATTCTTTGCATGGGCTATTATTGGCCATCTTTAGAGCGAGATTGCTGCGCGTATGTCAAGAGGTGCGTAAAATGTCAACATCATGCCAATTTGATGCACGCACCTTCCTAGGCCCTACAGATAGTCCAGTCTGCTTGGCCATTTTCGTAGTGGGGCCTCGATCTAATCGGAAAGATCTCCCCTGCATCGTCAGGCCGTCACACGTTTATCATAACGGCCACAGAATATTTTACCAAATGGGTGGAAGCAATTCCGTTAACCTCTACGACGGGACCCCGCATTGCGGAGTTCATTTTGCATTACATCATATGTCGTTTTGGTATTCCATCCAAAATAATCTCGGATAATGGGCCATCATTCAAGAACAAAGACGTGCGTGCTTTAACCACAAAGTACAAAATTCAGCACAGCTTTTCAACACCCTATTATCCGCAAGCAAATGGGCAAGCAGAGGCGTCAAACAAAATGCTAGTCGCCATCCTTAAAAAGACCGTCATAGACAGTCATAAGGATTGGCACATACAAATCCCACTTGCCCTTTGGGCTTATCGCACTAGCATTCGGACGCCCACTGGGGCAACTCCGTTTTCACTAGTGTATGGCTCAGAGGCGATAATGCCTCTCGAGTTGGAAATTCCTTCCCTCCGCATATCAATGCAAGAATTCATCGATGATGACACTGCACGGCAGGCCCGGTTAGACCAACTTACGTTGCTTGACGAAAGATGCGTTAATGCTCTCGAGCACTTACGTATCTATCAAGAGCGGCTTAAGAGAGCTTACAACATGAAAGTTCACCTAAGAGACTTTCGGGTTGGTGATCTGGTTCTGAAGGAAAACCAACAAAACTCTAATTTGCCGTCCCATATGAGAGACAAATTCGTGGCAAATTGGCTAGGTCCTTATGTCATTGATAGCAAAATAGGACCGGGAACGTACAGGCTAGCTTCTCTTGACGGTATCAAGGAAACAGAACCCTTGAATATCAGTCATTTGCGACCATTTCATATCTAAGAAAGCCATGTACCAAAAAAAAAAAAAAAAAAACACAAAAACAAACAAACAAAAAGCTCCAAGGATTATCGCAATCTCTTGGTCACCCAAAAAGCTCCAAGGATTATCGCAATCTCTTGGTCAACCCAAAAAGCTCCAAGGATTATCGCAATCTCTTGGTCAACCCAAAAAGCTCCAAGGATTATCGCAATCTCTTGGTCACCCAAAAAGCTCCAAGGATTATCGCAATCTCTTGGTCAATCCAAAAAGCTCCAAGGATTATCGCAATCTCTTGGTCAATCCAAAAAGCTCCAAGGATTATCGCAATCTCTTGGTCAATACAAAAAGCTCCAAGGATTATCGCAATCTCTTGGTCAACCCAAAAAGCTCCAAGGATTATCGCAATCTCTTGGTCAAAAAAAAAAAATCAATCAAGAAATTCAACAAAAACAAAACAACAAAAATCATCAAAAACAACAAAGATTTGCATCTCAATTCTAGGCATACTCAAATTCATCAAAAACAACAAAAACACCAAGCATAAATTTTACCACACTACAGTCAGTGGTCTGGGAATGTACCAAGAGTTTCAATGATTCAGTCATCATTTTCCTCTTTAGCCATGTAGTGTACCAAGTCGAACAGATTTTACGAAGGTAGAGTCATACTTGAAATACACCTTGTTACGTAACATCCCAACACAAATCAAAACACTAAAATTCCCAAATTGTGTGAACGAAAGACGAAACCTGCAAAATAATCTAGGTCACCACAAGCGAAACGGTTATCTTGCTCATCCCCCTGTGCGAATGACCCCTAGAATGCTGAGAGTTGGCAAAAGGACAAGCATCCTCCCTACCCAATTCCCTAAGAATCCCTAAAGTTCTCAATAGTTGCAAAAAACAAAAAAAGTTGCAAAATGTCAAAACTCCAAATTTGACAAAATACAGTGCACACATCAAAAGGCACAAACAACAGTGATTTTCATCACTCCATATCCCCAATCCCTTGCTCAAAAGAAAAACAAATCAAAATAAACAGTGATCTTATCACTACAAACGAGCAAGTATCCCAATACAATTGAAGAAAAGAAGGGAGTTGACCTTGAATCCCTGGAACTCTCAGCATTCTATAGGTCATAAGGCAAGCTTCAGTACCAATTTGGTTGATAGCCTATCGGTAATGAAGTAAACCTCCCGCATGATGATATATCTGTCACATTAACTTGCGTACAAGATCAATGTTTGCATGTGGATGAGCTAGCTTATGGCATCCTGGATTACACCGCAGATTAATCTTAGTACATACAACAAAGGAATTCGTGGAGCTAATTAGGTGATCCTCAGTACAGGTTCGGTTGAAAGCCCATCCGCACTGGCGGTATCCTGATAAATACCACAATAATGAACTCAATTGCACACACAGGGATGTGAAATAGCTTGGTCAAAAACAAGTCTGATTCATACCTTGTTCAAAAGTCTTGTAAGATAAAGTACAGTCATGGCTAGTGAGCTAAAACCGTCTGAGTCTCAGAAAACCTTAGCTACATTTCTAAACCAAGCTGCGCTACTTTTCATCCTTACAATACCATCAAAAAAATACAAAAAAGAAAAACCACATGTATACATACAAAGTCATGCATCACAGCAATCGCCTAAAAACAAAATAACAGAGTTCTAAACAGTCCTTGGTGCCATAGCCAAACATCACAAACCCCATTCATCCATTTCATATCTGCATATCACATATAAATCAAAACCATTTGCATTCATCATAGCATATGCATCCATCAAAATAAATCAACATGCATACATCCATATTCATCAACCATCATGCACAAGATCAAAGAAAATCAAAACAACAAAAACAACAAATAAATGCAACACAAAAACAAAAAGCAATAAACATTGCCAGACACAAGTGCTCTTGCACTTAACCTCTTGGCATAGAAAAACTGATGTCAGGGTCTACATTGTCGCTATCCTACTCCCTAAGAAGGCTACCATAGCCGGACCGCTCCACGGGAAGACGAATTTTCGACAATTTCATCCCCAAACGACGTCACAAAAGGGTCAAAGCCCACTCAAAAACAACAAGAAAATGCAAAACAACAAAAAACAATAAACATTGCCAGACACAAGTGCTCTTGCACTTAACCTCTTGGCATAGAAAAATTGATGTCGGGGTTTACATTGTCACTATCCTACTCCCTAAGAAGGCTACCATAGCCGGACCGCTCCACGGGAAGACGGATTTTTGACAATTTAATCCCCAAATGGTGTCACAAAAAAAAAAAAAACAACAAAAACAACAAAACAAGCAACATAAAAACAAAGCAATAAGCATTGCCGGACACAAGTGCTCTTGCACTTAACCTCTAGGCAAAGAAAATCGATGTCGAGGTCCAAATTATCGCTCTCCTACTTCCCCAAGAAGGCTACAATAGCCGGACCGCTCCACGGGAAGTTAGATTTTCGATGATTTCACCTCATTACGGCATCACCAAAAGGGTTAACACCCACCAAAAATAGGTCCAAATGTTGGAAAAATTGCACACGCTTAACGGTAAACCCTCTAAAGGCACACCTTGCACAAGTCATCTTGGGTCAAGCGACTCGTCGCTTCTCTCACGAAGGTCATTCCCTCATCGATTCGTCGCTTGAGGGGGTAGTCACACTTAGTCACCAACCAACAATCACACACCCAATTAAGGAAAACGACATGCATTCAAAGAATCATTGACAAAGACAATCACGCTCCTGCTTGGGGCAGTAAACAAGCAACAATCAAATCAATCAAACACTTGGCATTTCGTGAATCATGAACACAAGGTTCCCCCTGAGGATAAAAATGCCCTTCACTTGTTCATGACTGATCAATGTCTAAGTTCAAGTCACACCTCACCAAAACAGGTTAATACTTGAAATCAAATTCCTTAGCTCGTCAGAAGCAAGGATTCAAGAATGCATGCCCTTTCCATACTTGGGGCATCAAAAGTTGGTTAGGTTACCAAGAAACCCTAATCATTAGTGCTTTGGTTATCTATTTTTGCTCAACATTGCGTCACCCGCAGCGCTTCCCAAAAAGGGGCATCTGTAGACACCAAAACAGCACCAATCCGATTATGTGACTGCAAACACTGATCGCTTTGACAAACACAGCCCCCGGGGCAGCCCTCAGAGGTTAAACAGTGGTCTTAACCACTTTCATAGCAATTTTGTAAGGTCAAGAAGCAATTTGGCACACTTGGACACTTTGCCTAGTACTCGTCTCACCCAGGGACGAATTCAAAATAGAATCCGTCCCACCCCAGGACGAATTCTGAATCCGTCCCTGGGTGGGACGAATTCTAAGCTTAACGGGCAAAAAGGCAAAGGGTGCCAAGTGGCAGCCCAGAACAGTCAATTAAGGACTCCTGCCTTGCACGCATGTGTAAGTGGACAGAGGGGCCGTTAGAAGACTGTCACAAAAGGCATTTATCAAAGCTCAAGTCAATGGAGGACTCCCCTCCCTCATGGGAAGACAAGACTGCCACATGGCGCCTATGGCCAACACATGGCATTTGTGCTTCCCTCCCAAAAGAGACCCCTTGGGTCTATAAAAGGTGGGACTTTTCTCACCCAAAATAGATGCAGAGTTGAAGGAGTTTTCAAGCAACGAAGTCCTTGCCGAATTGAAGACCCACTTGCATCCCTCTTGGTTCACCTTCCCACATCCACCAATCTCTTTTGCAAGGGAGGTTGTTGGGTGGCCTTTGGAAGCTCGAACCTTACCCAAATCCAACGCATGGACACCTGAACCTACCAATTCGCCGACCCCCAATCCTAAAAGGTTTTGGGCCCATCCCTGGTGGATTGGCTCCAAAATCGAGGGCCAACGGTGGGAGGCCCACTTGGGCACCCCCGCACCTCCCAAGTCCTATTTTTAGTTTTTGAGCATTTTAGATTATTTTTTAGATTGCATTTTGTGTTACTAGGTCTGATTAGTCCATAGCTGCAATTTTGTAACTTTTGGTCAGATTCTAGGATGTTTTGTATTGCTTTGTCGTTTCGCTAACTTGCAGGTGTCAAGGTCAAATTCCCGAGGGTGGAGGCCAAATTGGGAAAATCCGACCATCTGGGTCGTCCCAAAATGGCCCCAATTACATAACCCCCTGTTTGCAGGCGTTTTGCAGGTCTCGGGATCCGACATTGGAGCAGCAGCAGGTCGGTTTCTTCAACACAGAAGAATTCGTCCCACCCAGGGACGAATTACAGTCAGAATTCGTCCTGCCCAGGGACGAATTCCAGTTGAAGGTGGATTGGCCAGCTGCCTCAGTGGCAGTGGCCTTCTGGTAACTTTTCTTACCTTCTGTCAAGTTTTGAAGCAATTTGGATTCACTGTATTCACTGTTTCAGGCAAATATTTACATGCATATTTCGTTAGTTTTAGAGAGCAAACGCTTTTCATTTGCAGCAGGTGCTACTGACGTCTTGGTCATTTCTTTGTTCGTAGGAGAAGCAGCAGAGGCGAAGAACTCATCGACATCAGCGACGGCATCATCTTGGCCCGCCCATTGCAATCGTGGGCACGCGGAAAGAGGAATCATTCAGTGATTGTAATCAAACTCTATTTGCGCTCCTAGCCCCTGAAAAGGGAGGAGACGTCATTGTAACGGAGATCAAGGGATATTAATGAAAGGGCTGTGTTTTCTCTATTTGATTGTGTCTCTTCCAATGTGTTTCTTTTCCATTTCATGCAATTTACATTTCTAGGACTTAAGCGTACTTAATTTTGAATGCAATCGCACTTGGTGTTTCCTTTGCCCGGAATCTCGTGCTTTCAGTTTCATCACTCTTGATGAACTTAATATCAAATTAATTAGCCAAAATTTGATAAAAATGTTAGCTCATCATTGACCATAAGCAACTACAACTTTAGAGTGTAGTCATCCATTAGTTGAATTTTGATATGAAACTATTTTGAATCTGGAGGTTAACCAAGGTGGTTTTTTTATATTGTACTTCTATGGCACTTGTCGTGTCAAATGAGAGAGGGCATGGATCATTTTAGTCACACCATAATAACAAATTATTCCTTTGTTCTTAAAACTTCAAATTTCTTATACTAGCAATACCGCATTGTATGAAGCTCTTTTTATCATACTTCATATGGCTTTAAATTTGAATGTTAAGACACTCTCCATAGATAGAGATTCCTAATTGCTACTCAATCAAGTCAATTATGTTTATCAAAATAAATATGAAAAGTTCAAATTGTATAAAAATTTTATTGATAAACTAGTAACTACTTTATATAAGATTATCATTGATGGTATTCCTCCATCTAGAAATCATCATTGTTGGTTTCATGGCTACAATCACTTCTCTTATCTCTCTTGAATTGAATGATGAACAAGCTATAATTATCATCCACTAAATTAGGAAACCCATAACCTTAGAATATATCTAGATTCCATTAGAGGTTCTGGCTATTGATGTCTCTCCTTTGCCTAATTGTTGGTACATGTATATCTTTGTCTTCCTTAAGAATAAAACTTTGCCTGAAGACTTGAATTACAATCAACATAGAAATTTGAGATGGTGTACTAGTCGACTTGTCATATTTGGCAAGATCTTGTATTATTGGTCTTTTTATGATATTATTCATAATTACCTCAAAGTCTATGAGGGATCGTACGATAGCAACTTTAGTAGAAATGCCATCACCAATAATCTCCTCTCGTTAGGTTATTACTAATCCTCTATGAAGAATGACTCTTATGACTATGCCAAAAATATAATAAATATTAGAAGCATGAAAATCTTATCCATTCTCTATTTTCAAAGCTCTAATCATTGACCTCTCCTTGGAATTTTTCTGTTTGGGACCTAGACATCATTAGCAAGATTAACTTAACATCATTCGATGAACATAAATTTATCATAATGACAACTAGATACTTCACCATGTGGATCAAAGTAATGCCTTTCTCCTCATGCACTTGAATACAAGTATTCAAATTCAATCTCAAATACATTCTTTATCATTATAGCATTTCTTGTATAATAATCTCTGACAACAAAATACCCTTTTAAAAATAAGGATGGTCTAAAACATTGCACTAGAGACAAAACCCAACATAAGTAGTCGATGCCTTATTATCTACAAGGCAACGACTAAGTGAAAACCTTCATCAAAATCCTTAAATGCTCGTCAACAAAATTAAATGAGATTGAGATCTCCAACATTATTCTTCTTTGTGATCTTATCGCATGAGCATTCAAAATCCTAATGATGTGAAGGAGAGAAGGCATGGATCCTTTAGTGTATGGTACTGAAGTTATCTCCAACTAAAGGAGAGAGGGCATGGATCCTTTAGTGTATGGTACTGAAGTTATCTTCCTTGTGAATTGAAGTTGCCTTTGCATATCCTGTTGAAGGACTCCTCCTTAGGAGACGCATACCATGTCGCTAGCCGTCCATCCTACCAAATTGTACATATGCTCCCTATAAAACACAACGCATATTCTATTATTATATACTAGAGACAATTATTCTTTGGAGAGATCTCTTGCTAACCCGCAATTTTAAAATGTCCGATTTTAGTTGGAGGAATGTGCCAAACTATATGCACGTTTAATCGAGCAATGCCAAATCTGAGACATTACATAAAGCTGAAAAATCGAGAACGTCCATGTCTAGGTGTTTGCCCTCTCCCATATCACAGGCACCGACAAAACATAAGCAAAAAGTAACTGCCATATCGCAGGCAGCGACAAAACATAGGCAAAACAAAGTAACTGATACCCATCTAAATCTGAAAGCAAACTGCCCTCGAATACATACGCGTTCGCGTTTCTTAGCGCAAATCATAAAAAGTATTATAGTAAAGAAATAACAAAATACATTTTTATAAACAAAGAGGTAGATAAACATGCTACTTAGCTAATGCGAGAAAACCGCCCGAAACCAAGCAAATTATTTACACATTGGATATATCCATTGACCAAATTTTCATATACGGCACCAAGGATCCGCATCTCTTTCAGTATTTCAGGCCATGATCTGGGAACCCGCTTTAAAAATTGTCGTAGCCTTCCATTATTTTCCAAAAAAATGCTATCTTGTCTTTTTTAAATAAAGTTTTCCGCCACTTTTATCAACTAATCGTATATATACAGAATCATTCGAATAGAGTTATTAATTGCATCAAAGCAACAACTTTTGCATATATGTACAAGTGCCTTAGTTAGTTTATGAAGAAGGTGAAGCTTTTGGAGAAGGAAACTCTTGGAGAAGGAAAAGTCAGTGGTTGGAGATCAGAGAGGACTTCAGCCGCTGTTCCGTCCCCATTGTAGGAGAGGAAACTGATACCAGCCTCGCAAAATGTCTCTGCCAAGATCCGAACCGCAGAAGAGTGGAGGTTTTCTCTGAAATTTCATCCATATGGATATCCAGGACGTGGATTTCATGCAGGAAATATTTCAGGAGGAGATGTTATGGGATATGATAAAATCACTAAAAGAAAATATTGTATCGTGCCCCGACTCAAGTACGAGTGAATGTGCAATTTATCACAAACAGGGCTGCATGAAGCTGAATCTGTGAATAGTGATGTTTCGATAGTGAGTATCTCTTGCGGGCCATAGATGAAGAATTGGGTATATCTAGGTTTTCGTAGTTAGATTTTGTGCACGATGTAAATGAAGAGTGCTTGTGTGCGACTGATACTCTTGATTGTCCCCTTTTTGAAGTTCTGTAAATAGAGAGGGAGTCCGAAAGACAGTTTCTGCTGCAGAATTGGTGGAATGATGACGACAATGATGACGACACCATTGTCGATGATGGTCATGTATTTTCTACTTAAACAATGGATCCATCTTACCCACCGGTTCCCGGTAGCGGCAGTAAGGATTGTACTTCTAAAACACATTCTAAATGTACTGTTGAAAATATTTATGCATATAAATATGTTCTGAATCTAACATTTAACTTCATTTCTGCATGTCTCTGAAACACTCTTCACTTTAGAATGCAATCTGAATCACCAGGCTATGTCACCACCAAGGAGAATCAGTGTAAGAGTACGAAGTAATTGATCCCCTAGTTGAAAAAGCAATGTTTATGCTAGTATGGTGCTTTCGTAGCCTCAAATATTTTCTTTGACATATTCTTTGATTAGAAATCAAATAGTAGGATGTTATAGATGATGGTCGGTCTACAACATACTTAGATGGTGGATAGCATTACTAGAATATAATTCTTAGCTAAAATGTGAACTAATGTGTATAGACATTAGGGTTACATCTTACAAACTTTGTCACTGGAACTAAATGTAGAGGACATAAAATTTAAAAGATATATGTGTTGTGTACTATATTAAGTTTATAAGTACAGTGATTTTTTTGTTGAAGCAAGATATTATAAACTATAATATTATAACTTCTTTGAAAAGTGTAATTTATTTTTTAATACTTTATTAATATTATATTAGATCATAATATCTTCTGTTTATAAGGTAGAATACTTGATTTTTTATTATTAAATTGGTGATGTGAGAATGAAAAGGGTTTTATATGTATTATATTATGACCACATTATGTCATTATAATAAACTAGGTAATTATGTATGTAAAGATGAGGATTCTAATCAGTTGAGTTAATACCATTTGATATTAATAATATATGATTTTATCACTTGTCATGATATATATTTCTTTTTCAAAAGTGAATTTAAATATTAACACTTAATTACACATGGTATTAGTCAAAGATAATTTTTTTTGTTGAAGAGAAAGCTTATATTTATAGTAAATAATGTAGCATACAGAATTATAGGGTTCTATCCCTTGCAAATCAATTGCTCTCATTCCAATATGAACAAAAAAGTAACAAAAACATGAAATATCTAAGTCTATACACAAAATGGACCATTATAAGGCATTGCCTAAATAGGTCCCTCCAAGCAATAGTTTTATATACATTATAACCACTAATACATAAACACACAAGAATGATTGCTAGACAAAACAATAGCCAACATAACACCAATAATTTTCCATACAGTAGTCTAATAAAAATCATGACAAATTTATATTCTAGGTCATTTCCTCAATATATGGAACATAACAAGGCTACTCCTATATAGTAGGTATCTTGCTAGCAATACTTGAAATCTAGGATCATATTACATTATCCATGAACTTGGTTTTAATTATGAACTCTTTCACCTATAATAGGATGTCACACATAAGAAATTTGTGTTCAGCCCATGGGGATTGTGTCCCCTATTAAAAAATCTACATCTTAATTTCTAAATAAATTAGATAACAATGAATCTTTAAATATTTTAGCTCATGAGTCACAATATTAATATAGTGGTAAGAGCTTTGGCCTCTCTTTGAGAGGTCCAAGATTCAAATCCAACTAAGTATGAGGGTACTGTGAACCCTCATAAAAATTTGTGTAAACTCAAGAAAATTATTTATAAAAAAAAGTCTTCGAGCTCATATTAGAAGGATTAGAATCAACCATGATACTAAGGAGTCACACATAGGATTTTTAGTATTTTAATGTAGAAGGCCATATCTTTGGTATTATGTGATTTGTATTCCATATTTTATATGTTAGGTAGCTTTTAGTATTTATAAAATGGTGGTGGTGTGTTTTGGTTTCCTATATGTGTAGATGAATTTGTATAATAATATGATAATTCATATGGTTGCAAAGTTGAAATAAAAAATATGTTGTTTTCTAATCAAATGATTTATTTATTATAAAGTAAGGTTTTATGAATAATATTCACTGAGAAAGAAAAAAGTCTTAAGACCATTGTTTTAACATCTAGAGGTACATATAATAAAAAGTTAAAATTAATCAGTTTTTTGTTGACCAATAGATTTTCCTTTCAAATGAACATCAATCTTATATATTTGTACTTATATTTAATAAGTGATATGTACATATCTCTTGATGATGCTTATACTTTTTAAAGGTAATTTTAGACTATTTCATCAAATTCTAGTGAATATATGATGTGCAAAGCCTTTACTATATTCTCTACCCTCTCCACCCACTCTTAATTTATTGGATCCAATTATGTAGAAATTGGTTAATGATACAATTTTGTAATGAATTTATTCTTGAATAAGGGATTATAGTTTAGGTGTAGTTATCATATCTTAGCTATTTTTGGTTTTAGTGGTAGTAAAAGTAGGAGTCAATTAGAATTTATGTTTTTTGAGGGATTTTTATATTATGGGATAGGCATTTTCTAGAGGGGTTTTCTAGAATAGGTGGAATGATTATATATTTTTGTTGTAAATTTCTATTTGAATAAATTATTCTAGCTCTATTCTAAGTACTTTCTATCATTTTATTTTGTTATGCTATATTTATTTATTCTAGGTTTTCTTACTTGAGGTGAACATGGTTACATACTTCTTGAGATAATAGATCGTCTACATTAGTTTGGTATTAGAGCATCTCAAGATGGCCTAGAGGAAAATATATCTAAACTGGGAAGGAAGAAGCAAGAGGAACCCATGTCCAAGGATGAAAAATATAGATGAATGGCTTAGGAGGTTAGAATCCATTGAGGCAAGATTACATTTGGATGATTTTGAAGATGAACATGAAGACTAGGGTAGTAGACCATATGCAGAGGTTTATTGAAGCTATGTCCAAGAAATGTTACAAAGTGAAGATTGATATTTTAGATTTCAAAGGTCAAATCAATACAAACTTATCCTAGATTGGATTTAGGAGTTGGAAAGGTATTTTGAAATGGAATATATGGATGAATATGATCTAAAAAGGGTGAATATTGTGACCTCCAAGTTGAAGTCTCATGTTGGCCTATGGTGGGAGAACTTCTAGTGTTCCAGGAGAAGGTAAGGAAAGGAAAAAATCAAATTGTATCCCAAGATATTGAAACACATACAAAAATGATTTTTATAATTTGATTATAAAAAAAAAGTATTTAGGGAATTTCAAAACCTAAGGCAGAGGGATCAATCCATACAATAAGATACCAAAGAGTCCATGAGGCTCCATATTTGGACTGATCTACAAGAAGTAGAAGAATTAGTATCTAGATATGTTAATGGGTTAATATTTTAACTCCAGGATGAGATTTCCTTAGTTAATTTACCTACAATGTATGAGGTATATGAATATGATTTAAAGATAGAAGATAAATTGAATTGAAAGAGCTAAATGACTAAAAAGGGTGACGTTGGCTAGAATAGAGGAAGGGGTGTTCCTCCAAACCTACCAAAGAAGAAGAGCCTAAGGGGAGTATAAAGCATGACTTCAAAGGAAAGGGAGGTTAAAAATGTAGGATAAGGGGATGATAATATTCTAGAGAATAGAAACCCTTAAGATGTTTCATATGTGATGAAACCCACAAGACCATAGATTACCCACATAATCCCAAAAGGTATTTGGTAGCTCAATAAGAAGAATAAGAAACTCAAACTAAATAATTGGAAGCAAATATAAGAGATAATTTTATGTTGTGAAGGACTCTAATATCAGAGGATAAAGAGGCCCCAAAAGCTGATTGGAAAAGAAAGGGTATTTTTCAAACAAAATTCAAGTGTAGAGAGAAAGTGTGTAAAATGATTCTATATGGTGGAGCTATTGAGAATCTAGTAAGTAAATAAATGGTAGACAAATTGTAACTTACTTGTATTCTAAAATCATATTCTTACAAGATCTCTTGGTTAAAAAATATCATAGTGTGTTGGTGAATATGTCTTATCTTGTCGCTTTTAAAATTGGTCCTTATGAAGATAAATTGCTTTGTGATGTAGTACATATGGATGCATACCACTTGTTATTAGGTAGGACTTGGTAGTATGATAGAAATGTAATTCACCATGGAAAATAAAATAAATATAAAATTCAACATGGGAATAGATGCTATTTTTTGATACCTCTTAAAGGTGAAGACTCAAGTGAAATAACATCCCTATCTTTGTTTACAATGGGTTAGAAAATTGTTTCTCAAAGAGTCAAAGGAATAAACCTACTATATTTAATATCCTAGAGGGGTATATAAATCTAACCAACAGAAGCATATAGTCCCATCAACAGAAGCTAAGTCAATATTCAGAATTGATCCCATCTGAGCTACCTATTGGTTTACCTCCATATAGAGGTATTGTCCATCAAATTAATTTGATTCTTGGTGCTAAAATCCTAAATCAAGTTACATACATGTTGACTCCTCTAGATAATAAGGAAATGAAGAGGTATATTACTAAATTATTGGAAAAAATATTTATAAGGGAAAGCATGAGTTCATGTGCCACACCTACTTTACTCTCCCCCAAGAAAGAATGAAAATGGAAATTATGTATAGATTCTAGAGATATTAACAAAATCATTATGAAATATCAATATCCCTTACCCAAAATCTATGACATATTAGATTGTTTGTCTCGTGAAAAATCTTCTTGAAGATTGATCTTCGAAGTGCATATCATTATATATGAACTCAAGAAGGGGATGAGTGGAAGACTATTTTTAAAACCAAGGATTTACTATTCAAGTGGATGGTAATACCATTTGTATTATCCAATGCTCTAGCTACATTCAAGCAAACCATAAATTAAGTATTTAGACATATATTGTAAAATCTATTATAGTCTATTTTGATGATATTCTAATTTTTAGTAGAACTATGGGAGAGCATGTAGAGCATTTGAGAGTGGTGCTTAACACACTTAGAGTTCAAATGTTGTTCATAAACCTTAAGAAGAGTGTGTTTTACAAATATAGATTGGTATTGTTGGGTAATATTGTCTCAAATGATGGATTGAGCATGGATCCAAAACATTTAAAATTATTTGTGAATGACCTACCCCTCAAAATATCATAGAGGTGAAGAGCTTCCATGGCTTGGTAAACTTTTATAAAAGGTTAATTAGAAATTTTAGTGGGATAAGTGCACCCTTGACTGATTGCACAAGAGGGAAGGTCTTTACTTTGATAAAGGCAACAAATATAAGCTTTGAACAACACAAAAAAAGGGTAACAAAACCTCCAATTTTGGTTGTAGCAGATTTTGATAGGCTTTTTACAGTTGAGTGTGATGCTTTAGCTTTTTACAGTTGAGTGTGATACTTCAGGAGTAGCTACCTTAGGAGTGTTAAGTCAAGAAGGTAAACATATAGCCTTTTTTAGTGAGATTTTAAATGATGCAAAAAGAAAATATACCACATATGATAAATAATTCTATGTTGTTGAACAAGCATTAAGATATTGGAGGTGTTATATTTTACATACGAAATTTATTTTGCTGACTACCAATAAAGCTTTGAAGTACATAAATTCCCCGGCTAGGTTATCTGACAAACATACCAAATGGTCTTTATTCTTGCATATCCATACTTTTGTTCTACAACATAGGAGTGGTAAAACTAATATGGTGACTGATGCATTAAGTATGAGGTATCCTTTTTTTATTGTAATGAGCAATAGGTTAGAGGGTTTTAAATAAATAGAGAGTGAATATGCAAATGATTCACACTTTGGTAAAATTTATACAGCTCTAAGTAAATATGACCATATAGGTATACACCCCTTTGAGCATTATTTATTAGTTTATGGATTCTTGTTTATGGAGACTCAACTTTGCATATACCTTGGATATATGAGATAAAATTATTAAGAGAGTTGCACTATAGTGGATTGAGTGGACAGTTTGGAAGGTATAGGACCTTTGGGTTGGTAAGTGAAAAATTCTTTTGGCCTAGTATGAGACGAGATGTGAATATGTTTATTACTGCTTATAGGGTGTTTCAAATTGCAAAAGAGAGACAACAAAATATAGGTATATATACCACTACCTATGCCCAAAGAACCATGGATTGATATTACCATGGACTTTATGTTGGGCCTACCTAAAACTCAAAGTTTCAATGATTCATTATTTTTTATGGTAGACCGCATCTCAAAAATGGTACACCTTATACATTGTAAGAAGACCAATGATGCTAGCCAATTAGCCCATGGTTTTTTAGATATATAGTATGGCTACATGGTATTTCAAAAATCCATAAATAGTGATAGTGATACCACATGTTTAAGAAATTTTTGGAGGTCATTATGGAGGAAGTTAGATAACATTATGCAATATCGTTTAGCATAACACCTCTAAATTGATAGTATAACTGAGGTGGTGAATAGAAGTTTAAGAAATATTCTAAGGTGCTTAGTTTGTGACCATCCTAAATAGTAGGATTTAGTGATATCTCAAGCTAAATTTGCTTATAATTCTAGTAGTAATAGGTCTATAGGTAATTCTCCTTTTAAATTTATCTATTTTTCAAAACCTAATGGAATTGTGGACTTAATTGATCTTCCAATAAATCCACATATCAGTCAAGATGCTACAAATTTTGTGGAGAATATTCAGGAGATGCAAGATCAGGTTAATCACAAATTGCAAGAAATGAATGAAAAATATAAGAAATAAGTAAATTTACATAGAAAAGAGAGAATTTTCCAAGAAGAGAAAATTGTCATGGTGCATTTACGCAAGGAGAGGTACCCTCAAGGAACATATCATAATTTAAGATAAAAAAAAATTTGGACCTTGTCAAATTTTAAAAAGGATTAATGAGAATGCTTATGTGATAGATATCCCAGAAGAATTTGAAATTAGTCCTATTTTTAATGTGGTTAACCTATATCCCCACTTAATAGAGATAAATGATGAACTAATAGGGGTTGAACAACTTGAAGAAGAATAATATAATAGCTTGATCAAGCACCTACCAAAGAAGAAATGATCTCAAATTGAATGAGTGTTGGATACCAAATTGGTGGCTACACATTCTAGGTCATACAAGTTATATTTTATCAAATGAGAAGGATTTTTGGACTTCTACAATTCATGGATTTCAGAGGTTGATTTTCTTAAATACACCAAGAATAACTCGGTATCAGGGTTTTGAACTAGGAGGTTTAGAATTCTAAAAGTTGGGGAGGATGATGTGTAGAGCCCTTACTATGTTCTCCACATTCTCCACCCACTCTTTATTTATTAGATCATATTATGTAGGAATTGGTTATTGACACCGTTTTGTAACAATTCTATTCTTGAATATGGGATTATGGTTTAGGTATAGTTATTATCTATCAACTATTTTTGGTTTTAGTGGTAGGAGAATAGGAGTTAGTTAGGATTTGATTTTTTTATGGATTTTATACTATGGGATGGGGATTTTTTGGAAGGGTATTATGGAAAATATGGAATGGTTGTATATCTATGTTGTAAGTTTCTATTTGAATAAATCATCTTAGCTCTATTCTAGGTGCCTTCTGCCATTTTATTTTATTCTATTCTATTTATTTATTTTGGTTGTTCTTGCTTGAGGTGAATAGGATTGTAGGCTATTTGAGATAATAGAGAGTCTACATCAATATAATAGTATATATAATCATGTGAACATGGTGCCTATATTGAATAAATTTAAGGTAGATAATCCAAAAATAAATGAGTGTAAACATTCTAAAAATTATATGGCTTATATTAAAAAATATATAATTTTAAGAAATATAATCTTGACTAGAGCCTTTTTTAATCATCTTAATAATAATCATCATCAAATTTTCCTAATAAACTTATTGAGATGTAATCTACTTACTAGATATGATTATTATTTAAGAATGGATTGTTGACTTTATATATCTACTTAGCATATGGCTAGGCATAATTATTTGATTCTAAATTACAACCATGTACTTAGTGAAGAGTGTATTATTGTTGATGATTATTCATTATTAGAAGGTTTAGATAGTTGTGACATCATTATTGGTTATGATAAAAATAGGAATATCCTTTATGCTCTAAGAGTTACATCTATCCTTGTTTCCATATATTTCACATCTTATATCTATGAAAAAATAAAACTTTGATTTGATTCATGAGATATTAATAATGTACATGATGGATTCATGGTTCTTGCCTAATATTTTATGATGTTATAAAGCATATGTATGATCTTGCTCATGATCCATATTCCTTTAAAAATAAGATTTGTGTTGTCTCAATGGATAAAATGGATTATATAACTAAGGTTTATCATTAATATTTGTGATACACAGGTCAAAGGATCTAGACCATTGGTTAAAGTATATCCTTGGGAGAGTGGAGACCATGGTTTGAATACCTTAGACCTCATATAACAAGAGGGTATATCGTGTCAGTACCACCAACTATGTTAAAAAGTTTACCCAATGTAGTTAAAGGTTATAGTGGCAGTAAGGAGCAAGATTCAAACCCATGATGAGGTAATGAAAAATGTAACTTGTTACTAATTCCTATAAGAAAATTATTTGTGATATACCAATTTTGAGTCCTTGGGGAATCTAAGGAATCTTAAGATTATTCAAGGTCTTACATTCATGAATACTTTTCCAAGTGTTTGTGATATGTATATGTCTTCACTAAGAACCATTAGAAGTGTTTTTTGTAGAACAAAACATTGTGATATTCCATGCCTTTGAAGTTGATTTGTAGCTATGATTATATTCTTCTGATTATTAACTTAATTATTACTTTAAATGTGATAGTGATGGTTGAGTTTTTTGGGGTTCATACCATTAAATATAAGGATAAATATTTTTCAAAATTAAACAGTATTAAATCCATAGATAATCAACATGAAATGAATCATACATTAAACATTGAAGCTTCATGTATAATAATGGGATTAGTTAATGGATAGTCTGATATAAGCATAGATAAGTGAAGTAAGTAGGCCATGAGGTTATGACCCATAAAACCTTCTTTTTACCTAACCATTGACCAATCCATTAGGTTAAGGACTTATTACATATAGTACTCTTAGTTTAAAATATTTTAATACCAATATTAGGTTGAGACATCAACCAAGATTTGAACACCCAATAATGGGGATTTTTGTGTTAGCCTCTAGAGTAGGTTGATTCCTTTAGTTCCATCTATGGTAACTAATAAAAAAAGGAAAATGGGAGGTTGAAAACTAAATCAATACATGCATAAATTTGGAGGCTATATTTAAAATGGAATGGGTTTAGTGGCATTAATAGACATAAGGCATGAGAGTCTCACACTTTAATATAAACAAGACTGCTTAACAAACTAACCTACAAATCAACCAATCTTATCAATCATTTAAACATTATAAATCATTCTAGGAACTAATGAACAATAAATATAGGGAGAAATCTAAAAAATAAAATAAATGTAATATAATGAACTATTTACATAGCTTTAAAAAAATGCTTAACAATTAAATTGGTATACATACATGATCTGCAGTAATTTGAGAAAGAGACCAAACAACAATCCAATATTTATTCAAAGATGCATAATACAATCATCATAAAATATGCAATTATAAATACCAAAGAGCTGACATCCTTGAATGCGTTATATTCAAGTGTATATATAATTTTACAATGCATTCAATTACCTTAGCATAATTACCTTCAAATAGACTACAAGCATGTTAGGATAGGTGTAGGAAGTCGTTTTCACACTCAAGTCAACTGTACTTAATTATTTCATTCATATTTTTGCTAATGTGTGTAGTACATATTTCTTTTGTGAAGCTGGCTTGCGTTGGATCATTGGATTCTAACAATATGATGATGACCCACTCTTTTTTTTTATGCTTAGCCAACTGAGAAAGGACATATTTTTTATGGATAAGGCTTTGGCTATTGAAATCCTTTGATAGCAACGATACCTAGTATTTTATTGGCATGTGGTATCTTGATGATTAGGATGAGTCTACAACATTTTTGTTAAATATGACAATGCAAGGGTATACTACTTACTATTGGATAGTTTATCATGGTTGAGTGTTAATATGTTTGTTGTTCCTTCATGTTAGATTATATGTTTCCTCCTTGATAGGTGTCGAAGATATTTATTTCTAAAGTCTAGCCACTTATACACATAGCTATGTTTTCTCATGCATAGTGCAAAATGATAGATTTTATTTTTAGACTCAATGCCTTAAACAGATTTTGCATCCAACATTCATTTTTGCTTGTCAAAATTTTATGCTTTTGATGATGACATCATGACTTCAAAAGCCTAACACCTCTCAAAAATTTATAGTATCTTACCTAATATTTGATGCCAAAATAAATACCTTACTATATTTTGGCCTTTCTTCCATACTAAATTGACTTTTTATGCTACCTTAGTGATGTCAACCTCATTATTTTTTGGTTACTTCTAATATTTAGCTTTAATTTGTATTTGGTAAGCTTTACCTTAACACTAGGTATGAAATGCTAGAGAATTGGCATATTTTTCTAGCTTCTATTAGATGCTAAAATTTTATTATACCTTTGCTGACATAAGCATCATGAGTGTTTGACTACTTTTCCTAGCCAAATTTTATATTTTTACCTTTTACTTATCAAAAATCATTGGTTTAGATTTTTTTGCAATTTGACAAACTTTTGCTTACTATCTTGTTATTTACCTTACATAATTTTGCATTTGGCCATGCATATCTACTTTTTTATGTTTTTTTAACCGTTTGGACTACTATGTACCTTACTTTCATATCTGAACCTACCATAGGATCTTCATCTGATGATGATATTGCTACTTTTAAAATTTTTACATGCAATTAGTTGTACTGATGCCTTAGAAAACTAACTATATGGCCTAAAAAAATCATAGTTTACCTTACATTATAGGATTGTGAATGTAGGTGTTGGATTTCACCTACAAGATTGCCAACTTTTGGGGATTTTTGCTTGTAAAATTAAGAACCTAGTAAGCCTTATGTATGTGATAATAGAAACTTTACAAGGAAATACAATTGGAAGATAAGGTGAAGGAATGGTAGACTTGACAAAAGTAAAATAATTTTAGAACAAAGAATGAAATTGATGTAGGAAAGGGAAAGCATGAGGGTAATTCATGTATTTTTTAGCATTAATAGGGATTTTGAAGTATATTTTAAAATATACCTCTATTCAAATTGTATCCCATTTTCCAATAAAATATGTATGCACTACAAAACCATGGGTAAGGTATACTTCAAATATTACAATGTGAGAAAGTGACTAGAAAGGTGGATGATGTGTTAAATGGAAAATGAACTACAAGAATCAAGAAAATAATGGATGTTGGAACACATAGATGCTAGTAATGATGGTGAGATAATCAGGCAAGCAAGGTAAGGAGACAACTAGGAAAGTAGATGACATGAAGGTGTAGAAAAAGACAAAAAGAGGGGAGAAATACTAATGAGAAGATAGAGAGAAGAGTGAAAATAGAGATACCTACGTGCAGGTACCTTCCCCAAAATTTTGAACTCCATGAAAATATTCTTCTATAGCTAAACATTATTTCAAGTCAAAATCAGTAGCTTTAGGTGAATGTTCACTCACACAAACTACATTAGACAAATAGTCCAAGAAATCAAGAATATTCTCCCTTACATTGCTTTATTTTTCACAAAGCTATATAGGTAGTGTTATTCAAGTGTTTACATGGCTACTCACAAGAAACCTCATGTATTATATATCCATATAAATATTTTTATTGAATATTGTTGATGTGGATGACATCTAAATTATAATTTAAATCAATCATTGTTAGAGTTGGAATTATTTTTACAAACATATTAGTCGTGTAAATATCCAACTCATTTATCTTCTTTTGTTCAGACCACCAAAACTCACCACTATGGATTTTTATATTAGTACAACTTGTGCCTAATTTTATCATCTTGTTGCCACAACATACAATTATTTATATTTTTAATATTCATTGCTTGATGTCAGATGTGTTTTTAATACCATATTATGGATGTTAATGTATTATATGCCATCATTTTCCACTAGCTTTCTATTTTAACTATGACCTTTAGCATCTTATTGCATCATTGACATATTAAGATAATTATTCCCACATACTTCCACAATCATGTCAAATTATTGTAGTATTTTGTGAAGGGAGGCCTTGGCTAGCCTTTTCATTGGGCAATGGAGTCCAAAAATAGGAGAAGGATAAGAGGGATGACTTAAGTATGGGGAGGAGACATGAATTTAAAATAAGGTAAGATGATGGTAATATTATATGAATGTATGTATTATCAAACTATCCTATAAGAATACAAGTTAGTTATCATGATCACAATAATGAGAAGAAGGATAATATTTATCCCCCCTTTTTGGGCACAACATATGATTTTTTTTTCTAGATCAGGCTTAAAATGCATGGAGAGTATGAGCCTTGTAAACTTATTCCAAGACATGCACTCCAAATGCTTCTCAACTTTGGCCTAACAAAACTCTCATTGTATACAACTATTTCTTTATAATTGGCCTTATAATTTCAATAGATGGGTCCTCTTATTTCCATTTTCCTCTTACTTTTAAACTTACCTCTTCGGTATAGTATTAATGGTCCTTAAGTAATAATAAATAGGAAAAGAGTGGTAGCAATTAAAATATTGAGTCCATCACCATCATATCTTATTTCAAGCTAAAAATCTTTCTAGAACTCAAGGTGATGAAGAAACCATGAAATAGGGAACTGTTTTATATACTTCATGTAAATTTAGTTGCTCTTTAATTGGTTGATATATTTTTATTTTTTAAGGTAGTTCTCACCTCCTTTCAAAAAATAAATATTTACCATATAGCCAATTCATCCTTTTTAAATGATCATGTCTATTTTCAAATTTTCACACATGCGAGTTGCATGGCACTCTTTTCAAAGTACCCTTTTCTCTAACAAATTATATTTGTTTAGTTTAATCTATATATTGTAGCTTTTATTTATATGTTGACTATTTTACACACAATTATGGCATGCTACCTCATACCATTAGAATAAGCTTTGCCTTTTCATTGAAATTTATTGTGGCCTAACAATATGATCTCCCTTGGTCTAAAATCTGCTTAAGTGGATGAGTTGTACTTTCAATCTCAACCAAGATTTGATGACCCAAAAATAAGGGTTCTCAAGTCAACCTCTAGATTAGGCTAGTTCCTGTGATTCTAGTTAAACTAACTAAAATGGGGGGTTACAAATTAAAGTAAGGGATGCATAAAATTAGAGGCTAAGATAAAAATAGCATGAATTTAACAATATTAATAGGAAAAGTATGAGGGTCTCACACTCCGAGCTGAACTATATGATATAACTAACCAAATTACTTTCTTATTACAAAGCATTTAATTATAACAAACATTAAGTATTACTTTATTATTACAATGCATCTAATCATAACAAACTTAATTTTGCTAGGTTGCTACAGTAATTTTTGTGTCCCTTCTAGATCATTATGTTGAAATAAACTTGGCATCATGGTGATAATGTGGCTTGCGTTTATTTCATCCAAGGGAGTGGTGGCTAAAGTGTCTTCGAATATTGGATTAGATCCTCTAAAAAGTATATTTTACTTTTAGCTTCCCCACATATACTTTAGCTATATCAGTATAGGTGTTAGTTAGGAAATATATTGGTTGTTGAGATTTTTTTATAGTAGATCATAATTGGCAGGAGCACTCGGGGACTTTTTAATATATTTGATACCTTTAGCTTCAACTTCCTTATGGTTTTTTCACATATCCATTTCAACTATGCATTATATGTTAGGTTTATTATCTCATTTTTATGATATCAATGCCTTTGAAATCTAGCCAGCCTTTTGCTTTGTCACATCCTTATGCATGACTTTGTAAGCCAGAATCTGGAAACTTCTTTGCTTCACTCTTCTCTTTATCAATTATTTGTTCAACATTACTGAATCTCTACTATACTGATATGTGCCTCTTGATAATGTTAGTATTTGGACTATTTGAAATTTTTGATACTTAGTTGATGAAGTGAAGTTGGTAGGGTACCTAGGAATGGATATTTTGGGATATATTATTATATTGTATAAGGGTTGGTATGGGCCATACATAACCCAAGGTTTATTGTATTATAATATTATATTATATTATATTATAATATAATATTATATTAGTAGCAGGATATCCAAAGTAGAATAAGAATATGGATATATTGAATGATATTTATTTTTGAAGTAAAGCGGGAGGGACATTTTTCGTAGGACTGCCCAAATTATCGAACTTATGTCGGCCATATCTTACTCATCTAGACTCGGATTGAGCTAAAAATTTTTAGGGTAGATGCCTGAAAATACCTATAACATCTCCACAAATTATCATATCATTTGGAGCAACACAGATCCTAGTGCATCCCTATGTATGAACAAGATTTTTGTTAAGCGGCTATGCGAGGGTTTCATCTGGGTTGAGTGCAAGCAGCTCCAGAGGTTGGTTTTTAGGGCCTTTGGGACCTAGAGGCCAATATTTTTGTGGTTTATACTCAATATTTTAGCATGAAATGTTGCAGGGGATCCAATATGGGTTAGAAATTTATCTTTCAAAAAATTATACTATGAACTTGAGTGACAACAACTTCCAATTTGTTGCACAAAAGAAAAGTGAAAACCATACCTTTCCACAACGTCTAGGGCAAGGATTAAAGAGATCATGAAATAAGTTTCAAGAAGTTGATCAAAAAATGGCTCATATCTCAAGTGAATATGGTGCTAAGGTGCACCCACAAAATAATTCTACTATGAAAACCCCTATCAAGGGTAAGAATTTCAAAAACTTAGCCCCAAAAATGAATTTTAGGGATGCCCTCCGTGGTGGACAACCTCAACCCAATGCTAATATCAATCTGAGGGCTTCCCATAAATCTCTAAGAATGCCTAATATTTATACCAGGAAAACAAAGTTAGGATGTCTTAAAGCAGTTGATGGAACTCCTATTGTTAAGCTTGATATGGGTAACATTCAAACTGGAATTGAATATTTGGAAAAAAGAGGACTAATTTGTTGGTTCGTGGGTTTTCGTCCGACCCTATCTGCTTTCAAAGTATGGGTTGCTAAAATCTAGAAAAATGAAGGTGAGTTACAAATATCTATTTATACAAATGATTATTTTCTTGTTCTATTTTCTAATAATAAAGATAGAAAGAAAAAATTTCAAGGGGGTCCTTGGTTTTTTGGAAGGGCAGGGCTTTTCGTGAAGCCCTGGCATACTAAATTTAAATCCAAAGAAGAGATGCCTTATATAGCTCCTATGTGGGTTAGACTCTTTGGCCTCCCTATTAAATTTTGGAATCCTACTATTTTTCTTCAATTGAAAACTCTTTAGGAACTTTTATGATGAATGTTGATTGTACTCAAAATTTTGAACATATTATTTATGCTTGGATTTGTGTTTTAATGGATTTTGACAAACCCCTACCTAAAAATATCACATTACAATTTGGGGAAGACACTTGGGTGCAAGTAGTGGACTATGATAACATTCCTTTTAGTTGTAGAATTTGCCATGAATATGGTCATTTTGCCAGTGATTGTCCAAATAAAATTCCTGATCAAAAGAAAGAAGATATAAACTCAGCAGGTTTACAAATGCCTAAGAAGAAGAACATTCAGAAAAAACTAGTTATGAAGGATCAATCAAAGTCATATTTTAATATGTTTGAAATCCTTTCCACAAATTATGTCCCAAGTGAGGAAGAGGAAATAATGGAAACATAAATCTTAGAAACACAATTTAAATATGAAGGAAAGAACTCAGAGACAAACCAAAAAATCAAAGGTTTTAAATAGAAAAAAAAAAGAAAATTTACACAATAAAAACAATCTTATAAATGTCAAAAATTCAAATAATACAGGTCCCAATATAGACTGCGTTGAACCCTTTAGTAAAATTTTGGTTGTGTATGAGCATTCTTCAAGGTTAGAAGCCATCTCAGATTCAATTGGAATAATTCAAGAAAGAGGGAAAAAAAAACCAAATATGGATTCTAATAAAAAAGTAGGTCGCAAGACCAATCAATATCATATGGTAAAAGAAGGTGAAAAGCTTGTAGAGGAAGGTAAGATTAATTCCCTTCCCAAATTTTTTAGCCTTGGTATTATGAAGATCATCACTTGGAATATTATAGGACTCAAAGTGAGTCTTTCAAAATAAAATGAAATTAGAAGAATCATTCAAATAAATCATCCACATATTTTTTTCCTTCAAGAAACAAAGATATCAATGGAGGATATGGACTCAATTGCCAATAAAATTTGTCCAACCAAAAAAATGGTTTCCCTCAGTTCCCAAGGGACTTCTGGTGGTATTGCTTGTCTTTGGGACCCAAAAGAGATAGTTATTCACCATATGGTTGGTAGTTGGGGTCTGTTGGCTATATCTATTCAAAGTAGACATTCCAACAAAATTATGCTCTGCATTACTATTTATGCACTTATTTCTTTAGAGGAAAAAATAAGACATTGGAAGGATATAACTCATATTATCTCTCATTTTCCTGAATCTTGGATCTTGATCGAAGAATATTTCAATACCATCCTCTATTTGGATTAGAAAATGGGGGAAATAGAAATTTGGACACAAGCACTGACCTCATGAGTGAATAAATTGCAAACCTTCATCTTGTGTATATCCATCCAGATAATGGACTTATGACTTAGTCTAATAGAAGGCAAGGCTTAGCTTGTATAATGGAGAGATTGGATAGGTTTTTGCTCTCTAAAAATTTATTAATCCATGGTCACATTCCTAAAGTGAAGACTCTTAATAATGTTGGTTCGGATCATTGGCCAGTCATGGTGGAAATGTGGAAAACCAATGTGAGTTTCTCTCCTTTTTTTTTTGTAATTAATGTGGGTTAGAGACATTTTCTTTAGACCTGATGTGCAACAATGGTGGAAGGAAGGTAAACCTAGGCATGTGACTAAGATGTTCTATTTTGCCAAAATATTGCAATACATTAAATAAAAAATCAAGACTTGCAAATGGAAAGAGTTTTAGGATGTTCGTAAAAAAACTTGAAGTTATTGCTCTGTAAGCAAAAGAAGACAACACCTTGCAAGTAAAATAATGAAAACAAGCAATTGCAGAATTAAAGGATTTTGTATTGAATTTTATTGGAGCCTTAGTCTCCTCTTTACAAGTGATTTGCCCCAAGTGCATAGGGGTATGATTACAATAAGTGAATGCTTGCTTTCACATGATACAATGAGCACAAAGAGGGAAAAGAAACCCCTTTGGCTAATCATATTATTGGTGGTGTCTTTGGTCTTCTTTCGATCCAATCCAATTGGTGAGTGGGCTTTGGTATCCAATGTGGGGACCACTCCTAGCTTTAGTAGCTCTTCAAATACCTATATCCTGCACACATGGAAGTCAAAAAAGGGTCAGAAACACCTGTATAAATGATTGAAAATCAATGCAAATGAAAACCCTTGAAGGAATGCTTGCAAGAAACATAGAAATACTAATTAAAAATGCCTTGCTAAAAAATGACTAACTTACTAATCTCTGCTGCTCCAAATGGCCTGAAAATTGGTGGAGATGTTCTAGGGGATGTCAGGAACCTACCCTCAAAATTTCAGCTCGATCCGAGTCCGGATGAGGGAGATATGGCCAAAACAAGTTTGGTAGTTTCTGTAGAACCGCGGGTCCGTGGTTGTGACTATGTAACCACGGGTTTGTGGTTTAGAAACCGTGGGATTGCGGTTGTGACTGTGTAACTGTGGTTATCTGGTTTAGAAAACATGGTCCTATGGTTGGTACTGTGTAACCGTAGATGCGTGGTTATGTAGATATGGGAGAAAACCTTGAAACTCCGATCCGGGACCTCGATGGCTCGAACTCCGCGATCGTTGGCGATTCCCTGCAACAATTTTGACAGCATGACGACATATTTTCCAGCCCCCTTGCTTGATGGAATGGTGTTGCTTTTATAGGCAATTTTAGGTTTTGGAGGGAAATGAGAGGTGGCAAGCCAGGGCTGCCAAATGGAGGGGGCAATTAGAGTGAGTCACCCAAGGTGTCTCACTTAACTGGGGTGATGTGGGTGCAAGTGGAGTGAGGTGTAAGAGTTGTTCCATGTGAAGGGACAAAGGGGACAAGGGTGTGTGAGATGTGGCAAGGTGGGGTGGTGAGGTGGCTAGGACACATGTCTAATGGGTAGGCAGGGGTATCCTAGGGGGATTTTCCAGATTTATTAAAATCTAGAAAATAGGATAATGTGCAGGATTTTTATGCCTAAGTTTAGACTTAGGCATATATTATTATGCAGAATTGTGGTGTACAATGTGGGTGAAGTGTACATGAATTAATATACCTAAGTTTATACCTAGGCATATATTTTATTATGCAGAATTATGTGGTGAGTTGTAAATGCCTAGATTTTGGTGTCTACAGATGCCCCTTTTTGTACCATGTTGTGTAAAGCACAATGTGGTGCAAAAAAAAATGACACCTGTCTTTATTGGATGCATGGACTCAAATATTCTCGACACACAAGAATGGATGATTATTTTTCATTTTGATTTTTTTTTGCTTACCCCCTCAATTGGAGAATGGGTAAAGGATGAAACCCATGAGCCGATTGACCAAATGTGGATGATGAAAGGATGTGGTTGATTGAATGATGTGGATGTGATGCAAATGTATGTCATTTTGACCAACTTGATACCCCAAGTTTGGGATTTTGTGTGTTCTTGCAAATTTGCCTTTGGTTTCATTGATGTGCAAAATATATGGTAAAATATTTAACCACATTTGGAGTTCTTATTCCACTTTGACTTTAGCAATTCCTTCCAAATGATGGGTTCAAGGAACCAGTCATTCGGGAATTTGATACTCGAGTGATTTCTGATTATTACCAAGTTGTTTTTGGTTGTTTTCCACTTTTGACCCAACGGAAGGGGTTGAAGGATAACCTTGTGCAAATCTATTTTAAACACATCTATCTCAAATATTTAGGGATCTAGCTGATTTAATGTCATAGTGATTTGATGTTGAATGTTTGAATGAGTTTCCTTATGGTGAGCTACCCATCCGACCGGATTGCATGGATTGCTAGTCGTTGCAACCGCTAGGTGTATAGGGTAATCCACTAGATACAAGGTTCACTTGAGATGATGATGATGCGAGATGATGATTTGGTGGGGTTTGCAATATTTTTGTAGCCATTTGCATTTGAAGGGGAGTTGTGTAAGATGGTCATAAATAAAAGTCAACTTGTGTTACCCCAATCATAGAAAATATGCTCATTTTAATGAGCGTAATTTGCTTAATTGAGTATTTTGAGTGTTGACTTTGATTATGAAACTCAAATTTATTGATTTTGTCTATCTCTTTAAGCGATGAGTCGATGTAGAAGATATGAAATGATGAATGCAATGAAACAAATGATGATGGTTGGAATGAAATAAATGTTTTTGTTTTTGTTTCAACTATGATTTTGACCTTTGTTGATAATTGTGCACTTCTATCCCTTGGAGCAGTCCAGCCATATGGATTTTTTAGGGAATTGAGATGATAACAATTCAATTTTTGCATGAGGTGAATCACTTTTCAAGGGCCTTATGGTAACCTATCCATCCTACCGAATTGCATGGATTGCTAGTCGCTACAACCACCAGGTATATAGGATAAGTTACTGTATACAAGGATCACTTGAGGCTAAGTGGAAGAAGGAAATGTACACCTCTATCCCTTGGAGCAGTCCAGCCGTATGGCCTTCTTAGGGAGTTGAGATGAGGGCACTTCTATTCTTTCAGAAGCCTGTTGAATTTGTTTTTGAACAAAGGAATTGAGGTACCTTTGGGATTTTTCTTTGTTGTTTTTTTTTTTTTTTTTTTTCGGTGAATGCATGATTGTTTTGTGTTTTGTGTTTTTTTGTTTTCGTGCGACAAAATATGCATGGAAATATTTTTGGTGTTATATATATATATATATATATATATATATATATATATATATTGTATGACAAAAGATGCATGGAAATGTTTTTGGTGTTTTATGTTTTTGAAATGGAAAGAATGTACGAGAGGTTTTTTATTTTTTATTTTTTTATTTTTTTATCAAAGGAATTTCAATTTGGGTACCTTTGATGCTTTTTGGACTGATTTGACCAAAGGGTAGGCACCTTTGGAGCCTTTGAATTGAATTGACCAAAGGAGTTTGTTTCTCTTGGATTTATTTATTTTATTTTATTGAGTTTGACCAAAGGGTTTGATTCCTTTGGAGCTTTTTGAATTGAATGTGACCAAAGGAGTTTGATTCCTTTGGAGCTTTTTGAATTGAATGTGACCAAAGGAGTTTGATTCCTTTGGAGCTTTTGAATTGAATGTGACCAAAGGAGTTTGATTCCTTTGGAGATTTTTGAATTGAATGTGACCAAAGGACTTTGTTTCCTTTGGAGCCTTTGGTTTGATTGTGACCAAAGGAGTTTGTGTTTCCTTTGGAGCCTTTGGTTTGATTGTGACCAAAGGAGTTTGTTCCTTCAGGGTCTTTTGAATTGAATGTGACCAAAGGAGTTTGATTCCTTTGGAGCTTTTTGAATTGAATGTGACCAAAGGACTTTGTTTCCTTTGGAGCCTTTTGGTTTGATTGTGACCAAAGGAGTTTGTTCCTTTGGGGCCTTTTGAATTAAAATCTTGACCAAAGGGTATGGGTTCCTTTGGATCCTTTTGAATTGACGTAATTGCAAGTGTCCTTATGGTAATCTACTCATCCTACCGGATTGCATGGATAACCAGTCGCTGCAACCGCTAGTTGACTAGAGTATATCACTAGATACGAGGTTCACTTGGGGATCTAAGCTAGTGAATTAAATTGTTGAATGCATGAAACTAAATTGAATTGGATGTGTTGTGTTCATGAATGGGAGGCAAAGGGCGCAACCTTTGACAAAAGGGTGCAACCTTTTGAACCTAGCATATGATTTGAAATGTGAATGTTTAATGTGATTGTTAGGGTAGCTTGATTGATTGTTTGATGTTATTGATGGGGAAGGTGTAAGACCTTGAACTCCCCCAAGTTGCTTGATTGATTGTTTGATGTTATTGATGGGGAAGGTGTAAGACCTTGAACTCCCCCAAGTTGCTTGATTGATTGTTTGATGTTTTTGATGGGGAAGGTGTAAGACCTTGAACTCCCCCTAGTTGGTGTTTTTGTTATTGTTTATGTACATGTGTAATGATGGATTGTTCAATTTTTTATTAATTTTTTTTTTTTAGTGCATGTGATGAAATGAGTGTGTTTTGAATGAATGTGTTATGAACGAATGTGTTATGAATGCATGTGTTATGAATGAATGCAATTTATGGTGATGTATGCAAATGAATGAATGGTTTTGCCTTATTAATTGTCATGCAAATAAGTTATGGACCATTGTTAAGCAAACTTTATCTTTATTGCTTAATCAGGGGCACCAATACGATACTATGGTTTGACCACAATTTGTAGGATGAAATGGACTATGATATATGTGTGGCAATATGATGGTGGTATGGAATGGAAACTTGCTTATGAATTTGTTTGCCTTAAGGATAAAGGATATAGAATTGTTTTGCAAAGACTCAAACATCCTAGTATATCAAACAAACTCTCTCAAATTATCTAATTTTTCTAGGACCAAATGTGTGTGTAGTGAATTCATTTACCGAATCAAGAGCATGGTAATGACTCTAAACCATAAAGAACCAATGTGTGTGTAATTGAGTTCATTAACTCATCTTGAGTAAATTGGGTAGACCTATTATGGTTGGAACCAAGAAGCTAGCTTGTCCATATGAGCGGTCAGAGGTCTCTTTTAAAAGAGACATGTCGCCATGCATGAGCGTACTCCACTCCAGTCAAGCGTCTATAGCTCCGGTGGAGGCTAACTCCATAGTCCATGATTTTTGTTTTTGATTTCTTGAATTTTGGGGATGACTACTTAACCATCTAACTGGAAATGTAGTATGATCCTTACAACCCATTTAATCAGTGGTGTGTGATGTAAAAGTTTTAGAGCTTTGGGGAATCATATTCTCAACCTAAGTGTGATGAGAATTGTACCTTATCCTTACTACTCTATCTTTTGAATTTAGAAGCAATTGTGATAGTAGTGAAAACCACTGTTGTCATGGACTATGTTGCATAATGGGACAAGCAAGGATGCCTCTCTTCACCTCAAGGTTCCTACCAAGTATGGTGTTATCCCTATTTGACACAAGATGTTTTTAAGATGTGAAGTTGTGTTTGGTTCAAGAATGTTTTTGAAATCAATTCCCATTACTCAAGATTTGCTTAGTGTATATATGTGCAATGGTCCTAAAAGAATCAAAATATTTTTTGGAGGTTGCTTAAATCACTAGGAGTGGTTGAGTGATCGAAAACCCCTAGAGATTCCTCAAAATAGAGACCACCAAAGAAATAAATTGCTATGGGGTTTTATTGCAACTATTTAATTTTTTTTTTCTATTTTGACATGGTTTTAGATGGTGAAATTGGACTAATGCTAGACCGTAGGTGCCCCTAATTAATACAACAAGACTTAGTGAATGAACAATTATCTAACCTGAGTGGATGACAATTAATATGGTAAGCGACATGAATGGATGTAAACGATACAAATGTGCAAATGCAATGAAAGTGGAACGTGTGAATGCAATGAAAGTGGGATTTTGAATGCGATGTATTAAAAATGCAATGTGTATGAACATATTTTTGTGTTTTGTATTTATTATTATTTTTTTATATTTATTATTTATTTATTTTTTTTTTTAGGTGTTTTTGAACTAAAAATGTGACCAAAGGGGTTTGGTTCCTTTGGAGCCTTTTGAATTGTATGTGACCAAAGGAGTGCCTCCCTTGGAGCATTTTGAGATGAGTTTTGACCAAAGGGGTTAGGTTCCTTTGGGGCCTTTTGAATGGAGTTGACCAAAGGGATACCCCCTTTGGAGTTTTTTTTTTTATTTTGATTTGACCAAAGGGGTGCCCCCTTTGGGGCCTTGTGGATTGAATTGACCAAAGGGATTTGGTTCCTTTGGAGATTTTTTTTTATTTGACCAAAGGGGTGTCCCCTTTGGGGCTTTTTGGATTGAATTGACCAAAGGGATTTGGTTCCTTTGGAGATTTTTTATTTTATTTTATTTTATTTTGAATGGGGAAGATGTGATACCTTAATCATCCCCAAATTTTTTGGTGACTGGCGAGCATGGAGAAGGTGTGATACCTTGAGTATCCCCACAATATTTTATGCTTGGTGAGCATGGGGAAGGTGTGATGTTTTGAGTATCCCCATAATGTTTTATGCCTGGTGAGCGTGGGGAAGGTGCGATGCCTTGAGTATCCCCACAATGTTTTGTGCCTGGTGAGTGTGGGGAAGGTGTGATGCCTTGAGTATCCCCACAATGTTTTATGCCTAGTGAGCATGGGGAAGGTGTGATGCTTTGAGTATCCCCATAATGTTTTGTGCCTGGTGAGCGTGGGGAAGGTGCGATGCCTTGAGTATCCCCATAATGTTTTAT